>OZ023234.1:1054687-1770687 GCA_964006365.1 Trididemnum miniatum
AGTGAAAGATAAGTAGGCTAAATCCAATTATTGCTGTAAAAAAGTTTTAGGCCACATTAAGGGATGACTTTTTTTGATGAGAGCATGGAGTTGTGTGTTTAGGTTAGTTGACCAGTAGGTTTATTGATAGTTTAAAGTTCTATTTTCATTTTAAAACACTACTGGAGTGATGTGCTTGTTTCTTTCTTCACAAGTCATGATGCATGATGCTAAACACACAAAAGAAGCGTACTGCAGCTTTAACAAAATACTTAAAACCCAGGGAAAACTTTGCCGAAAATTTTTATTCTTGTCAGCTCAGGTTCAAGAGAATTCATTCCAAATTTGAATGTGTAATGGTTTGGTCAGCAATTTAAACGTTACAAAAGCATTAACGCCATTATCTGCTGTTATTGACATTTGTAATTCAGGGACTAGATATATATATATACATATACATATTTTTCTTTAATATTGGATAAAAAAGTGAAAAAAATACTTTTATATTTTTAAAAGTAATAAGTTCGTGGGCAATGCTGGGAACACTTTGCAAATGTTATTTTACCAGCAGTGAGCGTCAAAGTGAAATGTGATTCTTTTTTGTTTTTATATACTGTATTTATTAGGGTAGTATTTTTTCAAATGAATCTTTTGTACAAGTTCTTGATATGCATAAATTCTTTGCATCAAACAAAAATAGTCCAATGCATATTGCTGCTATTAGTCCCATAATGCGGCTATTAGTGCTATTAGTCCTATTAGTGCTATTAGTCCAATGCATATTGCTGCTATTAGTCCCATAATGCGGCTATTAGTGCTATTAGTCCAATGCATATTGCTGCTATTAGTCCCATAATGCGGCTATTAGTGCTATTAGTCCAATGCATATTGCTGCTATTAGTCCCATAATGCGACTATTAGTGCTATTAGTCCTATTAGTGCTATTAGTCCTGTTAGTGCTATTAGTCCTATTAGTGCTATTAGTCCTATTAGTGCTATTAGTCCAATGCATATTGCTGCTATTAGTCCCATAATGCGGCTATTAGTGCTATTAGTCCTATTAGTGCTATTAGTCCTATTAGTGCTATTAGTCCTGTTAGTGCTATTAGTGCTATTAGTGCTATTAGTCCAATGCATATTGCTGCTATTAGTCCCATAATGCGGCTATTAGTGCTATTAGTTCAATGCATATTGCTGCTATTAGTCCCATAATGCGGCTATTAGTGCTATTAGTCCTATTAGTGCTATTAGTCCTATTAGTGCTATTAGTCCTGTTAGTGCTATTAGTCCTATTAGTGCTATTAGTCCAATGCATATTGCTGCTATTAGTCCCATAATGCGGCTATTAGTGCTATTAGTTCAATGCATATTGCTGCTATTAGTCCCATAATGCGGCTATTAGTGCTGTTAGTCCTATTAGTGCTATTAGTCCTATTAGTGCTATTAGTCCTGTTAGTGCTATTAGTCCTATTAGTGCTATTAGTCCTGTTAGTGCTATTAGTCCTATCAGTGCTATTAGTCCAATGCATATTGCTGCTATTAGTCCCATAATGCGGCTATTAGTCCTATTAGTGCTATTAGTCCAATGCATATTGCTGCTATTAGTCCCATAATGCGGCTATTAGTGCTGTTAGTCCTATTAGTGCTATTAGTCCTATTAGTGCTATTAGTCCTGTTAGTGCTATTAGTCCTATTAGTGCTATAGCGGTATTTAGTAATGTCCATTTGTATCGACGATGCACAAAAACATGCTTAATCGATACTGATACGCGAAAGATAGTGAAAAACTTAATCGATACCGATACAAAAGTATTGTGCGATACATATCGCCGATACAAGTATGTTGATACTGCCTGTCTCTGCTCATATCTACATAATTCCACTAATTTCTGCATATATTACCAACACACGATTTATGTAAATATGCTGCATCAAAATTTGTGTTTTTATCCAATGTCAGCAGGTCAGAAGCACAAGTACCACTAATCTAATGAAAGAAGTAATTTTTTCAAGGCAATAAGAGAAACTCCGTTGCTTGTTTTGTTCAAGGTTCCCAGCCTGAAATATAGGGGAAAATCAGTTTTAGCTGAAGGACTTTTCTTTTAGGAAGCGTCTATTTCACCGGAAATTCCGGTTACCGAAGTTCGAAAATCGTGGTTTGCGGAACTGGAAACATCCCCTAACGGTTCCCCTACTGTGAGTCACACTACAGGAATCGAAAACAGTTACGCAACTACGATTTTTCAAACTTCGGTAACCGGAATTTTCGGTGAAATAGACCCTTCCTTTCTTTTGTTACAAAAGCATGTGGCAACCCAACAAGACTTCTATTATAATAAAACTAAATGTAACAAAGTTTTGTGTGGTCAACATCCACATCGACTTGACAAAACTCTCTTCAAACCTTATGGGTTGAAGTTACATCACAGCATCAGTCTTCTCTAACTAAAAAACTGTTAAGTGCAATCATATCAAGAACGAAATTGCTTTCCTGCGCTGCAGCGTTTTAAAAATCTTCTGCATTAATGTATCCAGTAGTGAAAGCAAGTGTGCTGTGTAACAAGATAATGACAAGTCTACCGCTGTAGTCTACCATGCACCGATAACGCTGAGACTAGACTACATCAAGACTTTGATTCACCAGTTCACAACCTGAGTTGATCAGATGGCGACTGACATAGACTAAGGCCTAGTGAAGAACATAAACACAGGAGAATATGTCTCATGAGCAGTGGTGTAAAGTAACGAAATACTTTTACTTGAGTAGATTACTTGAGTAGTTTTTTTCGGTAACGAGTACTTTTTTGAGTAGTTTTTTTTTGGCTACTTTTACGTTTACTTAAGTACTTTTAGTATAAAGTAACTCTACTTGGGTAGTTTTATTTTAGAAAAGTAGAAGTAGTTTACTATTGTGGCAATTGAGTTACAGTCTCGCCTTGAAATCCCTCGTTGCGCCTAAAATCTGTATTTACACTCCAATTCTCCATTATTCAACTCCATAACACTCGGTCTCGTCATCGCCATGCAAACTTCACTCCGTGCGATAAGAATTACGCTGTCGCCTTTGATACTAAACGTCATGCAGGGAAGCTATAAATACCAATTCTTAAGTCATTGGTTTAACCCAACTCTGAATCGAACCCCGAGTGTACCGTTCCAGAAGCAGACGCTCTATCCAATCGGCCATCTGGGCGGTAATAATTTCTTTTGTTTCACCATTTTGCCACCTTCAAAGCAAGTCCATCATCGCCGCAGCGGCAAGTGTGTAGTTGACACTTTAACGTTTGAAAACGCTCTATACAAGTACTTTTACTTGAGTAGTTTTTACATGACTACTTTTTTACTTTTACTTAAGTGCTTTTTTTAGTCAATACTTTCTACTTTACTTCGAGTAGTTTTGCCGTCAGTAACAATACTCTTACTTAAGTACAGTTTCAAAATACTTTTTACACCACTGCTCATGAGTTTCTGAACTGTAAAGGCAGTATCTAGAGCACCAGCCCGGTTTCCATAATCATAACGCTGCTGCACCGAACTGCTTCCTTTGTTTCTAGATATATGACGTCGATGTGACGTCTGATCGGTTTCCCGCGCTGGATCGGACTGCTTGTTTGCGGGTAGATAGTGCTACCATAGTTCAGAACTATGGTGCTACTACTAATCAGGCAGTGCAGCCTCAAATAACGTCATACATACTTCTTTTTCTGATCTTTATTTCGAAGAAAATGCATCATTGAAGAAGCACTCAAAGTTAGGGGCCAAAAATGTGACAAGCTTTCCCCAAGAATTGTTTAAAAAGCACTAAAATGGCTATTGCAGTATGCAAATTTTCCATAATTTTCCGGGGAGCATGCCCGTAAGCCCCCTCAAAGTTGTTTTTGGGACTTAAGTTGCTTAAAACTAACTCTGCCGGAAAAAACTACGCTTGAAAAAGTGACGAAAATTGGTGCCCCCTTCCTGAAAAAATTCTGAATACGCCCCTGACATGAGCACATTTTCAAAAGGCTTGTTTACGCCCGTTTCCGGGTCTACACGTCTTTATATTTAGTGCGATGAAGATTTGAATTCTTTTATTTGAAGCAGCGCTCATTCAAATACGCAGGCTGCCGATGCCGGTGTTTAAAGAAAAGTCAAGTCAAGTAGTGTTTTATTTACTGTATCAAGCAACAGCATCCAGCTATAGTTCGACAAACACTTGGTCATGCCATGTGAAAGTGAAAACCAACTTAGAAATTACAAGAACATCAATAAATTTTTGAGTTTTTGACGCATGAAACAATTTTAGGAGCATATCAAGCAAGAAATCCAATACATGCAAGAATAAGCACTGTCACTGCTGCTTGCTGTCTCAGCAGTCTTCACAAATTTTGGCATAACTAGAGTCAAGCGACAAAAAGCTTAGATAAAACAGAGCTGCAAGATCTAATATGAGAGGTATTACAAATTTAAGAGTCCTAACTTGGCATTATGAGATGCAAGATTAATTTACGAAAATGGTTTAGTCTCCAAAGACCAACGAAGATTGAATCTATTCAGCGATGAGTCCAACATAATTCGAACAAAGATCCAGTACAAATTTTAACTTTTCAGCCAGATGGTAAGAAAAAAGCGCTGGTAACGGAGCTGTTGTTAGACGTGAAACTTTAAAGCATCAACATTTCACACAACTTGAAGCAAACTTGCACGCATCAACCAGAAATTCGAACTCGCACGCATCAACCAGGGATACGAACTCGCACGCAGTTGTTATCGAGTTCTTCATTTTTAATTTGCGAGTTTAAGTTCAAGTTCACTAATTTATACCGAGCTCAGGTCAAGTTCAAGCGATTATCGTCAAGTTTAGAATAACTTCACAACTCAATCAACCTTTTCGACATCGAGTTCAAGTTCAGGGATTTTTTTGCAAGTTCAAGTTTGGCAAAAACGATCGAGTTCAGCGAGTTCGAATCCCGGCATGAACACAACCAAGGTCATCATCAATTGCGACAAAAACGATCTACTGAGCTATGGGGGCGATTGTCACACAGAATGTCTATCGCAGATGGGAAAACCACGATAATAATGACACGAGCGAAAAAAAAAAAATACACCAGAAAGCGAGAACAAAGTGCAACTGCAAAAACACAACCAATAACACCATACATGAAAAACTACCGGCCACTAATCGCTATCCTCACACGCCAAGAGCGCAAATTTGTTGCAAGTCGCTTCCACTTCTTCGTCGTCTTCACTGACGAACGACTCTTCCGAACCAGAGATCGATTCTTCCTCATCACTCACACCAACTTCTTGCAACTCAGTTGTGGATGTGGAATCAGAACTGAGTAAATCATCCAATAAAAATCCACGAATCGAAGATCCTTCACCTTGCGACGACTGACTTGCTGCCTTTCCACTGCCTTGAAGAGCCAGCAGCTTGTGAGTGTTTTCATGTTGAAGCCAAAAATCTGAAAAACTTCATTGTGATGATGTCATGCCACAATGAGTGTCATTAGTGCGGAATGCATCTCAATTATGCGCTGTGAAGCTGACCACAGCAGAAAAACAAACCGCAACCTCTGCTACCAATCTAACAGCTCAGATGCCTGATTTAACATGGCCGAGTGGTAAGAGCGACTGCCTAGGGAACTGTACACTCCGGTTCGATTCCGAGTCTGGTTAAACAAATGACTATAAAGTTGATATTCGCAGCTTCCTTGCTTGACGCTCATCAAAGGGACATGTGGAGAACAAACCAGCAACTTGTTGTGCCGTTGGGAAAGACGCTTAGCAGGGCTCCCCCATCTTGGTGTGGAAGACGGATGACCGGCAACTCCTAAGCGAGATTGTCTAGCGCATTGATCGCTTTGTCGTAATAGGAGGATCAATAAATATGCAAATAAATAACTTACTTCATTGTAAACCTCTTATGCATGGTATTAATGTCAATAATATGACGTACAAGTGCAAACTACAGACTGAGTTACTTACAAAGTCATGAAACCGCGAGCATTTACCTTTATTATCGGTGAAGCCGGGTGGTCGCATGTAGAGACAGAGTCTACCGTCCACTGCCATGCGAAGTATGCTGTTAGCAGCTCTGTACACGTCAGGACGAGCAGCTTTCGCTGTGCGGTAATTTCGTTTGTTCGCCCAAGCTACAACATACAATGAAAGTAGATAAAATGACCTGCAAGACATCACTATCGTCACAGGTTTGATTTCAGGCCGATCAAATCGGAGGCAGTGTTACCAACGGTTTGCCACCGAAGAGAATTTTTTTCAGAGCTGTGTTGTGTTATCCAGGCGTTAAGCCGCGGAGATGAACCCCATTACTCGTTACAGGCGTCGGTATAATATCGCTTGTATTATGAAGCTTTGATTTTTATGACTTCCATCGAAGCAAGCCGAAGAATCAAACGCAAGTGCAACAGTATCTATTCTAACAATACGAATGTTTTAATTGCAGTTTGATCAATTTCGGATGTTGCGACCATGCCTACTAATTCCCTCATTTTCAAGTTTCATTCTCGATAGCATGTTACAACGTTAATCGTTTTAACATGCTAGCGAGAAGGATGAGTGCACTTTAAGCCTGAAGGCGGCTGATGAGGGATAATAGCCCGAAACAGGGCTGTCCCGCTCTACGGTTAATCATTTTGTTGCTTCTTCCCTTTTCTGCGTCCGTTTGTAGTTTAACTCCAATATTGCTGTGTTCTTCTATTTAATTTGACGGTGCAGAAATAAAAGACACTACTACTACTATTTTGTAGGTGAAATTGCGGAACAATCGTCGAAAGCAAAGAATATGATCAAACCTTCGCACACATCCCACGGTGTCCAGTGACTATCACTCGGTCGTTCAACTCCGTATTTTGGATATTGGAGCTGGAGCATTTGAACCAAAGGAATCCGCGCGGCGAGGAATCCAACCGGAGTGTAAGGTTCCTGAACTTGCGCGATTGGATAAATCCCACTCAGAATCTGAAAACACGGCAGGTCGGTTGCACGACAACTGAGACCGTGAAGTTGAAACTACAAGCAGAGTTCGACGCTGGATGACGTAGCCGCTAAAAACATCGCTATCGGCGTGAGAGGTTTGGACTTGGATTTGCAGCCGGTCATCGCAGCGACGTTCTTGTGCTGCCCAGTAGCTAAGTCGCGAAGATGGCCGCTCGTCGCCGCAAATATAATGACGATTTGAGTTTAATCTGTCGTCAGCTAATAAACCAAGGTGCGCCAAAGTCGAAAGAAACGAATAAAAAATTCCTAGCTTAATTTGAGATTAACTTTTTTGTATCACACCTGCATTTGTTTGGGAATGAGCGATGGAAACACCAGACCAGGGGAGTCACACAGCTTCACAGTCTTGGTGAGGAAATAGGTCTGAAAGTACTTGGTGTGGCCGGGAGTAACCGATGTGCTGACCACCTTTCGACCAATCAGACCGTTCATCAACGATGATTTACCGACGTTTGGATGACCTGGGGTTAAACCAGCGCGTTATAATTATCATAAAAGCACTGCATCTCTGACATGGATGAGATTTGGCACCTCATCAACATCGCCAAGCCGAGCTCTTCACATTTAGTTTTGCGAATTCAAATTTGAGTTCGGTAATGTTTACGGAGTTTAGACCAAGTTCAAGTGGATTTCTACCAAGCTTACCACAAGATAAAAATTCAATCATTATTTTTCAAGATCGAGTTCAAGGACTTTTGCTTTTCAAGTCAAAGTTGCAAGCCTTGAATATCATCAGCAAAACGTTCCAGGATGGACAATTAGACAGCCGTGACTCGGAACATGCTCCAGTGGTCAGGAATGTCAAACCTCAAGCAACTTACCGCCAAATCCAATCAGATGGTCGAGTGCTTAGAACGTGCGCCCCCTGGAGCTGTAGACTCGGGTTTGATTCCAAGTCGGGTAAAACGAAGGACTTTAAAATTGGTATTCACAGCTTTCTCGCTTGATGCTCAGCATTAAAGGGACAGTGTGGAGGACAAGCCAGCAAGTTTACTTGTAGTGTCGTTGGAAAAGCACTTAGCGATGCCTCGGAAAGGTAGACAAGTGGCCGGCTACACGTCCGCAGTTCCCTCGTAAAAAAGGATAGAATTCCAGTCGGAAAATGCAGTCCATCCGCCTTGGTACCCAGCGCAACACAAAACCAGCAAACAGATCATGCAGTTCATGCGAATAACTGACCGACAAATCCAATCGTGAGAATCCCGCCATCGAATTGAAGTTTTTCTGTATCAACAAATCCTTCGTTGACAGGCAGCAGATGATCGGAGCTAGTCTTCTCCAAGCTTCCAGCATCTGGAAACACAAGCAAAATGAGCAAAGAGCGGCGATCTCGCAATCGAATCACTAAAAATTAACAAGCCGAATTCAAGTTCTTTATTCTGAACTTTGCGGGTTCGAATTTAATGATTTCTACCGAGGTTAGTTCCAGTAGTTTTTACCAAGTTTAGGATAAGTTCCAAATTCGATCAACTCTTTTTCGAGATTGAGTTCGAATTCGATGGCTTTTGTTCTTCGAGTTAGGCGAGTTCAAGTTCGAAGCTCTGGTACAAACTATCAACGCATGGTGGCGCAATATACTAACCTCCACTAGCGGGCGCTCTAATGGGGGACGGATCGTTGCTACGACAACCCAAGGTTTCCAAATCGTTTTCAATTTTTTTCTCCCATGAATTCAAATCAACTGAAAAACAGCAGATTCTGTCAACACACGCCTTATACAATTACTTTGTATTTCAGGCAATACACGACGAAACACACGCAGTAATACGAGACGAACCCTCAGTTTGGGCGAGTTCCTACCTTTATCGCCGCATATGTCGCGGCAAGTTTGCAGCAATTCTTTTGGACCGATCTGAGTAGTGTAAACCCGCTTCCTGGGAGGACGACGTTTCGTTCGAACTTCTGAAATTCAAAACTTTTCAACAACATCTATTCACAGCTGACAACACGCATCAACGAATGTTCCAACACATTTCAAAAACATCAGTCGGCAGCGTGGCCGAGTGGATCGAAACGTCGTTTTTACGACGACCATGATCGCTAGGTTGATGGTTCAACTCCCACCCAAGCCTCGTTGTTACGTCCTTGGATAAGATGCTTCACGATAATTATCTCTGCTTGGTGGAATCTGACAAGCAGCAAATTAAAGCAGAAGCAAAACTGAACCGGAAAAGTCGGAAATAATGCCAACTTCTTAGCGAGTCTGGATTGGTCCTATGTATAGCGCCTCCATCGCTTTCTCGTGACAAGAGAATAAAAATGAAGAAATCAATCATCAACATCTGGTCCAACTCATGGATTCGAGCAACGTTGATGTGACTGACATATTATTTACATTGCCGACTGGTAAGAGCGTCTACTTCTGAAGCTGAGCTCGGGTCTGATTCCGCGTCGGGTTAAACTAATGACTGTAAACTCACAGCTTCCCTGCTTGAAGCTCAGCATTGAAGGAACAGTGTGGAGAACAAACGGGCCAGTTTACTTGTTGTACCGTTGGGAAAGGTGCTTATACTACTTAGCGCCTAGCGGGTTTCCCCATCTTGGACTGGTAGAATCGATTTCTCATGAAAGGATAAATACTACAGCTAAACACATGATAAATGCATTGTTGCAAATCAAGCAAGATTTTTGTTACGTCACAATGCACACGTACTTGCATCCGGATCAACAGTTCGGAAATCTTGAGGAAATGAAGTGAACCAGACGACGTGCAGAGATGGAAACAACCTGGAATATCACATTGGCATTACGCAAACGCGCGCTCGAGTCCTTGATCAACTCAAACACAACTCACTTTTTGAAATACGAAGTCCACGCAGCAATGACGTAAGCAGGAACCAGATCAATCTTGTTTAAAACCAGAATCAACGGCTTTGTGAGGTCATTGACCACGTGATCATACAACGCGGGAGAAAAGTGAAGAACCTAGAAGAAAATGACGTCACAAACGAAACAAAACCATGCAATTTCCTGCACCAGGTGACAAGAATGAAATCGCTCATGCATGAGTTATTCAACCACAAGCAGAGATCGTCATTTTTTTGGATGAGTCGGTTGCGTACTGGACATGAGGTTCTGGGCCACAGGCGGTCCGGGTTGTAAAACGCCAGCCCGTGCCATCTCTCATCAGCCAACAGATGGGGCGAGCGAGTTTCCATGAAGGCCCCTGCCGACGTCAACGTTCACAACTAACATGAGCATACCGAGTGAAGAGAAACAAGAGCTAAGAATAAAATGAAATCATCCAAGCGTGTCAACTCACCGGGTGTCGCACGTCAGTAACCATGACAATGACGTCACACATCTCAATTACTCTCCAAGCTTGTCTCCAAGTCTGAAAATAAAAGTTTGGTGACATTATGAAAAAAACTTTATATCCTCGCGTCATCACGCCGAAGCGTGTAACAAGAGGCGGGCCCATCTCGGTGGCTTAGCGCCTGGGCAACACAGCTACTAAGAAACATCGCAGCGGTGTCAACACTAAGTTCAATTTGACCGGTCCCGGAACCGAACTCAGGACCTCCGGCGCCGATAGCGATGCCGCGCCATCATGCAATTCTACCAGAACTCGCTTCCAGACATTATACCCGAGGAAAACAAATCAAAATAAGCGAGCAGCCAACATCTTCCCTCGGCAGGATGGGCAATCTCGTGAACCACGCAGTTTTCAAACAAATTCTAATATTGTATGCAAGAAGTTTCTGCGATGTTACTTCCTATTTCTTTATGTTTACGGCAGTTTCTTGAGTTAGATTTGTTGTTTGGACGTTGGCTATTCAAACATTGCCACTTACTTGACCAATCAACTGGCAGCTAGTTGGTAAGATATTGCTACTGATGTAGAAGGTCTACGTTTCGATTCCACGGACGATCAAGTCAGACACAGTGTTTCCAACTGCTCGCCACCGCCACGTTGCTTCGAAACTGCGTTGTCCAGGCGCTAAGCCGCGGATATGGATCCCGTCATTCGTTGCACGCTTCGGTGTAATACCGCGAGTATCATGATGATTTTTTTTAGTCAATCAAAAAATTTATGAATCAAAGTTATGTCATGAAAATGTACCTCCAAGTTGTGTTCAAAGTAACTCAGTGATTTGTCTCCGAAATTCGAATGAATTTTGCTCAGGTAATCTTGGAAATAACTTTCCTCTCTCTGTTCGAGTTGATGCTTCGACATCGTGTATCTCCACTTGGGACGTTTGGGCATGTCCAGCACTGTACAACAACACCCGTAACATCAACAGCTCAGATGGCAGAGTGGTAAGAGCGTTCGACTCTGAAGCTGCAGACTCGGGTTTGATTCCGAGTCGGGTCAAACACCCGACTTTAAAATTGATACTCACAGCTTCCTTGCTTGACGCTCAGCATTAAAGGGACAGTGTGGAGAACAAGCTGGTACGTTCACTTGTTGAGCCGTTAAGAAAGGCACTTAGCGGGATTACCCATCTTGGTGTGGAAGACAGACGACCGGCAACTCCTAAGCGAGATTGTCATAGCGCTTTGATCGCACTCTCGTGGTAGGAGCATAAATACATAAATAAAAAATTACTTTCGAAGAAAAGTAAAGTCTCAACTGACCCGAGCCAGGCTGGTAAACTTCATTGATGTCAACTTCGAGTTCATGTTCCTGCACAAAAGTGATAGGAACAGTTTGAGAGTCCTTTTTTCTTTTTTCAATTTCTTCTCTACTTTCTCTCAAAAAATTCAGAATGTATCTGTTCGGATCATAGCCACCTGCACAACACCAAACATAGATTTCACCAGAGTAACCAAACCGGTCGGTTGACGAAGGGCTCCAAGACATTTCTACTGGTGCAGGAGATCATGGGGTTCGATTCCCGGGCTGGTCAAATCGGATACAGTGTTGCCAACGGCTTGCTACCGCTGCGATGTTTATGTGTTGTTCAGGCGCTAAACCCCCACTCGTTACTGGCTTCGGTGTAATACCGCATGTAAAGGTTTGATTTTTAGATTTTATTTCTCCAAACCTTTCAACCGCGAACTTTCTGCTTGACTTTCCACTTGCTTCTTAGAATTGGATTTGGTAATTTGCCATCTTGGACGAGTAGATTCGTGGTCAGAAGACCCAGCTGAAAAAAAAAAAAAAAAACGAAAACTTATCACCCCTTCCACTAATCAAGTTTACACGGGCCAGATCCTGAGGGCTTACTCCATCATAATCGAAAAGGATTTTGACATCACAGATTTAATTGTGACGCAAGAGAGCCTACGAGTTTTTGACTCACTGCAACCACGCATCTGGACAAAGCAGCAATTTGTTGCATAGAATTTCATAAAACTTAAAAATGAGAATTTTCTTAGGAAATATTGTTCCAGGAAAACGAGTCAAGTATCATGTCCGCAAACATTTATGTAATAATAAACATTTTTCTTATTGTTTATTAATTCTCCTAAAAGCCACTGTTTCTACCATGTTAGATCTCATGAGATCTTCACCCTGCCAAAAAGAAATCGTCCGGGGATGAACTTCGCGCAATGCAAGCTCAATTTGTTATTGTTTAAGCGCTCCCTTCATTCTTTGCACGTCTAGTGAGCAGCACAAGTGGAAACTCACACACGCCGCAACAAATCTAGCCTCACGTGAACTGTGCAGGGACGCGAACTCTCAACGACGTGGACTCCGCAGGGAAGCGAACTCGCAATCACGTGGACTCCGCAGGGACGCGAACTCGCAATCACGTGGACTCCGCAGGGACGCGAACTCGCAATCACGTGGACTCCGCAGGGACGCGAACTCGCAATCACGTGGACTCTGCAGGGACGCGCACTCGCGAGCATTTTCAATTGGCTTTATTACAAATTTCCAAGCCGAGTTCAAGAATTTTTGTTTCTCGAGTTCAAGTTCGGCGAAACAGAGCAAGCTGAGCAGGTTCGAATCCCTGGTAGGCCGAACCATGCACAACACAAAATTCACTCACCTTTGCGATCTCTTTTTTCTTGAAGTTGGACTTTTTTTTGTTTTCCACTAAAGGGTTTTCTTCTCGGCATTAGACAAAAACAAGACTTCAATGATTTTAATTTTAGTCTGCTGTCAGTCGCTCAGCAGCTAACTACAAACAACTAATGAAAACCTAAAAAACAAAAAGTATGGCGCTAAACCAATCCACAATTTACAAAAGCTAGACAATAGACATCGAGCGACACAGCTACTTCTCTCGCGATCATTCAACCCGTGCAAATCAACTTAAAGCAGAACAACAGTAGCTCCTCATTACCATCCTTACTTCAACCAAGCATTAGCCACATTATGATGCACAAGTTATCCCACCAAAGCACCCACCCATCATCGCAGAGAATCGAGATGCTTGGAGGCTTCAACTCGAACAGCTGACCCCGCTATCCCCCAAGAATAAGCGGGTCTAAAAAAGCATGTTAGCTTTTCTTCGAAAATTCCAAGGTAATTGAACGGATGTAACTTGTGTGAATGTTTGCGGTCAGGTGCACTAGCATCACTTATTTTCCATTGTCGCAGAGCACAGATATTACAGTGTTGGGAAGTATGTAGTTTCGAAATTGCACATAATAGTTGAGATTCAAATCGAGATTCGATGCGATTTGTCATAAATCGTGATCCATTCTGCCCACAGCGTCTCTGCTTTTTCACTCGGCAATGCAAATTCAATTCAGAGTGACAAAATCCTTAGCTTTGTAAGCTAAAAAACTTGCCCACAGCCGGGGTCAAACCCACAAGCTAGCTACTCCATGCATCAAGCAAATATAACTTGGGTGAAATTTTTATGTCAGCGACGAAGAGAGCAGCCTGCGCCCATCCAGCATGAGTTCCCCACAAAGAGCGGAAAAAATTACCTGAAAAAATAAAATGTGAAGCAAACGCCTGTAATGCAGCCACGTTCAAGTAAAAACTAAAGAATTCTATTTTTTTAGAGTTCTTCTGACCAGAAAACATTAAATTACTTCCCCGGCGTCACGAGATGACAGCATGAACCCAAAAAGAGTTGGGAGAAAAGCACAAATAACAGAAGTTCGAAAATCGAAATATACTTGCGGTATTCCACCCAAGCGTGTAACGAAGGGCGGGATCCATTCATGCGGCTTAGCGCCAGGACAACGCATCTCCGAAAAAAACATCGCAGCGATGGCGAGCGGTTAGCGACACTTTGTGCGATCAGACCGGCCCGGTAATCGAACCCCAGACCTCCCGCAGCGACAGCGATTACCAACTGAGCTAACCAGCCGGCAAAGTGAGCACAACCAAATTACTTATAACTTTATAAGCTTGGCTGGTGAGAGACTTGGTCTTTACAACGAGTCCATAATCCCTGGCAGCAATCTGGCGCACATGCGTGTCGATGGGAACAGCATCCGTCTTATCAAGTGACATCAAACACACGCAGTCAGCAACCTAAACAATTCATACAAATCAAATCTTCATTACACTCCCGGTGTCATACCGAAGCGTGTAACGAGTGGCGGGGTCCATTTCCGCGACTTCGCGTTTGGGCGACACAGATCAAAAGAACATCGCAGCGGTGACGACACTGTGCGATTTGACCAGACCGGGAATCGAAACCGAGACTTCCCGCTTCAAATTTTAGAAATTAACTTGTGCGTGAAATCAACTCACTTTTCTGCCGACGCCGGGGAGGTCGATCAGTTGCGAAACAGCTTGGTCGTAGGAAAGATTTCGAAGCGATTCAAGCCACTGCTCACCACCTTTGTGGTATATCTGCGAATAAGGAAAATCACAGCAAGTTACAACACTCAACCACAACATAAAACCGAATCGCGTCCACAGCTGCGAATGATTGGATTGTACCGGGGGCGTGTAGTGACGTAGTTAGGCTACCGGAAACTCAGTTGTGGGATACAACTCAAAAAGCTTTTTCACTGGGCGTTTGTTTGTGGCTGGTCGCATACTAATAAGAGAAAACAAACTAGAAACAGTAACGAAGTTGAGATGTTTACGATGAGCGATGTAACAAGGAGTCTTTGCAGTCTGGAACGTTCCGAAATTGGCTGTGGGGCAGTGTGCGCAGCGAGGCTGACCAGACGTTTCTTATAACCAATCACTAACATTGAAAGAACCTGATGTGCGCATGCGCTGATATAACTCGCCCGGTAACCGAACCCAAGTTGTCTGAGTCGTTCTTCAGTGGTCGAGTTCGCTAGTGTGTGTAACGATGGAAAGTCATGGAAAGTGTAATGCCCGAGTTCAAAGAGCTGAAAATACAAAGATTTGAATAAGCCGCTACACGCATACTTGCACCATATCAACCGTGCTTTCAACCAAAGCTGCGAACTCGCACTCGCTCTTTTCTCCGAAATCGAAAAACAAAAATCCCTGAACTCGAACCCGATTTCGAAAAAAGTTGATGAGTTTTAACCTTCTAAACTTGACAAAAATTGCTTGAACTCAGCATAAACAACTCCAACTCGCAAACGTAAAAATGAAGAACTCGAACTCGGTTTCCAAACTATCAGTGCACTCGCACTTCAAAAAAAATACTTGCGAGTTCGCAGCCGTGTTTTCAACACACAGAACACGTCATCAACACACAGAATACGTTGTCAACACACAGAACACGTTTTCAGCACACAGAACGCGTTTCCAACACACAGAACACGTTTTCAACACACAGAACACGTTGTCAACACACAGAACACGTCATCAACACACAGAACACGTTTTCAACACACAGAACACGTTTCGAACACATAGAACACGTTTTCAAGACATAGAACTCGTTTTTAATACACAGAACACGTTTTCAACACATAGAACACCTTTTCAACACTTGCCTTTGAACCGTAAGCACCGCACATTCGCTCAATCATCGGGACAATCCTCGAGATCGAATTGTTGACCGAACAAAGAAACGAAAACACGGTTTCCAATGGATTTTGTCGTAAAACTCGAATTCTTAAGCAAGTTTGAAATTTGGATTCAAAATTTCTAGAAAACAAAGGGGAATTATTACTTGACGCATGAGGGTAAACACCCCAACAATAGAGATTGATGCCGATTGGTTGATAACATCACTGATTGTCACGTCATCAGGGCAATAAAAAATCAAATCTTCATCATACTCGTGATATTACTCCGAAGGGGGTGTTACGAATGGCGAGGAAGGGGGTGCTACGAATGGCGAGGAAGGGGGTGTTACGAATGGCGAGGAAGGGGGTGTTACGAATGGCGAAATCATCTCCGCGACTTAGAGCCTGGGCGACACAAAAACGTCGCAGCGGTGGCGACACTGTGTCCAATTTGACCGGCCTGGGAATCAAACCCAGGATCTCCCGCACCGCATAGCGTTGTCTCTAACCACTCCGTCAACCGGTCGGACGTCAATATGGGCAATACGTCATCATCTTCACCCCGTTTCAATCCGGTTTTTTCCTCATCCCTTCCGCAATCGCTCTCACACCTTCCCTCCATCTCGTTAGATCTGCAGCTTCCTCGATTATCAACCCGACTTCCTTTACACCTCTTCCACCTGCCTCCTCCATGTCATTTTTGACCGTCCTCGCATTCGCTGCCCATTCACTTTCATCATCATTGCCTTCTTCAGTATATTATCATCTTCTCTTCTAATCACATGCCCATACCATCTTACTCCATTCGCTTTTGCCATTCTATCCTACGTTTCATTCAAACCAAACATCTTCATCAGCTCCTCCATATTCTTTCTATCCACTAATTTACTCCACACATTGACCTCACCATGGCTCTTTCAGTTATAAAAAATGCTATTTCACACTACCTTAAGCACCATGTCTCACTTCCATACTACGACAAACTATCCCTTTCATTAATCTTACACAACTACGATAAACTATCACTTTCATTCTCAAAGAAAACCTTCTTCCACGTAACAACTCTCCGCACTCTACATTTCATCCATCCGATCCTAACTCTTGAGGTCACGGCAGTTTCACATCCACCACTAGCATTCAGCCTGTCTTCTAAATAACAAAATCCCTTCACAGTCTCCACTTCATCGCATAATACCTCCACTGGTTCTCCAACATCTGTGCATCTTCTACAAACAAAATGTCTCGCAGAACTGCAGGTTACCTTTTTCATTTTCGTGCATCTCCCATGTATCCACTTCGTACACTGTCTGAACACACAGCATCAGACCCAACCCTTTTCCCACATACTCCACAAGGATCTATTTTGCTCAACGCAATTTCTCCTTCCGTTCCGCTCACCATCATTTTAGTTTTTCCAATATTTACTTTCAATCCTTTGCCTTCCAATGCACTTTCTTCACCTTAACAACCTCTCCCTCAAATCCTTCAAACTTTCACTCATCAGCACCAGATTATCCGCGTACAAAATTTTATTCAATTATCCTTGTCTTGCATGCTCTGTCCCAACATCAACCACAATAGCAGATATCAGTGGTGATAGCACATGACCTGTGATCCCCAAATTCGTCTGATGTCCCTGATCCAACTCTGACTTTTGTCCTTGAACCCTCATATAAACTTATCACTGCTTGCACAAACACTTCTGCCAATCCTTCTGCTTACATACCAACACTTCTATATACCAATACTGCTTTTTACATTACCTTATATAACACTTACATAACACTGCTGTTTACATAACACTGCTTACATACCAACTTTTGTACCAACACTTCTGCAATACAAGTTTAACAATTTATTATCAACTAATATTCTTCCATTTCATTACACTCGAATGATTCGCATGCACCAATATTCGTACACCGAGACGACACGAACATAGAACGTCGCAGCAGTGGTCAGTCACCGGCAGCACTACGCTTGCAGTCATATTCCGCAGGTTGCTAACTCTCTACCTCTCTTAAGGCCGGTTCATAGTTGTACTTTTACGTATGAGTAAAAGTACTACGAAAATGCATTAAAGTCGTAAGTTTTTTTGAAGTCAAGACGTTAATCCCTTAAAGCCGTAAGTAATATACTTTTATCACAACGTAATTTACTTAACGCTGTAAGTAAACTGTTTGCTGTCAGTAGCTACGATTTTATTCAGCAGTTATAGTTCAGCATGACTTCGAGAAAGAAAGTTCTAGTGTTGCTTCTGCATCATAGCAAACGAAAAAAACAGATCAGAAGAAAATATAAGAGAACGATAAATAGATCGAGGAAAATTGCGGGTGAATATTGGCTTTTAGTACGAGATTTGCGAAATCTTGATGAGGAACGACACCACATGTATTTCAGGATGTCAAAAAGCCAATTTGACGATCTCCTCAGCATACTGAAAGTCGAATTGACTTTTCTATCACCCATAGGTACCCTGTGTCTGCAGGAGAAAGATTAGCAGTCACACTACGCTACTCAGCTTCCGGTCATTCCCAACAAACTATCGCCATCGAACAGTGTGCGAAGCAGAAAATTTTTACTGGGGGTGATGTTTTTGTCCACAATTTTGCCTGAATTCTAAACCAAATAACAAAACAATGTTGCAAAAACAATATTTATTGTTCATGGGGCGATCTTGGCGACGTCATTGGTCAATGACCACATTAAAACATTGGCGGAGGGCGTACTGCGTGTTCGCATATCACCAGCATGATGAACAAAAATTATCAACGGTAGAATTTCGAAATCTTCATTAGCTTCGTTTTAGGCAGGTTTTTGTTTCATAAATGAAGGAGTTTGGGGGGAGAGCAGTAAGCTACCCCAGCCAGGTTCGGGGCTGAGCCCCGGAAGGCATTTTCTTAATTCATACTCTCAATCTCAAATATGATCTGAAAAAAGTTAAGATTATTCTCAGTGCTCTCACTAACGCTTATAAAAAACTGCTGACGTGTTGCAATGTTGATGAAAAATGAGCTGTTCTGTCATAGGCGCACTGAAAAGGTTTGTTCTTGATTAGTTTGCGAAGAAAACCATAATGGCTACAAGATATGCTGGAAAGTATCGCCGCAGTCCATACCCACAAGCTACACGTACAAAAAACATCTTACGGTACTTATCACTGGGGAAGACGTTTTGGCATCCCCCCAGGACAAATTTTCTTTCTTTGCTGGGGGGACATGCCCCCCCCCCCCCATTTCTTCGCACACTGCCATCGAATTTCGCCTGGGGAAATTTACGGCAAATCAAATAATTCGAAAAACATGCGAAGCCAAATGGGAAAAGCTCAGTCCAAAGTTTGTGAAGTTTCCTTTTCTAAAAAAATGGAAAGATATTGCTAATGATTTCGGCAAGTTTTAAAACCGCCCACATTGCTCAGGTGCAATTAATGGCAGCAGATTGCTATTACAACACCCCCATAAAGTAGCAGTGACTACTTTAATTGCAAGAGTTTTAGTTCAATTGTTTAAATGGTTATGGTGGAAGCAAAATACCTATTTGCAATGGTAGACATTGGGTCTTTTGGTAGGGAACGCGATGGAGGAATATTAGTGAAATCTTGCTTCGGGAGGTAACAGTTCAATGGACAGTTAGATTTGCCCACACCCGACCTTTCGCGTGCAAAAGCCTTCCCTTGCGCCATTGCTCTTTTCGCTCCTGCAGCGGAACCTGTTCCCATGCAGACCTAGCTAAATTTACCAACAGCTAGTACAAAGTTTTAGCCCTAAAAGGGTAGAAGTCCATGCTACTTGGACAATGCTCATGGCCTCTCCAAGCTTGATAACTGGAGACATCCAATCTAATATTCCTGAGTATTTGTATAATTTATCCTTACTACAGTACACCCGTCGTCACTTCTACCCTTCATTTTTTTTTTTTGGCTCTGACAAATAATTCTCTCATGTATTTCCATCGTTCTCTGCTTCTAAATTTTCTGCATTTCTTTCCAACTGTTGCTTGTTCTTATTAAATCTTCATACAGTATTCCTTTAGACTTGAATCACACAAATAATTATACTTCTGTAGCCTACTTCCTCCGCTAGTCTTGCATCAACATTCGCTATTTTCATATTGCTGGATGCATTTAAGGCAAACGGAAAAAATTAAAATATTTTCAATTCTCAAAAATCGTGCGGTTTTACATTAATGCAAATGCCTATTTCACAAAAATTTGCCTTAAAGGCGTTTACTTATTGCTTAATGGCATTTAATTTTGACGTTAAGTAATAAGTAAAATACGTGAGCGAAACGTGGACATTGCGTAACCTTAATGCAAGTTGAGTCAAAAATACGTGACTATAAGGCACAGAATTTACTTTTACTTAAACGTAAAAAGACAACTATGAACCGACCTTTACATCGAGGGATTCCGCGAAGTGCCTTTCCCAACGGTACAACAAGCAACCTTGCCGGCTTGTTCTCCACACGATCATCCCTTTAATGTTGAGCGTCAAGCAGGGAAGTTTTGAATTCCAATTTTAAAGTCATTGACTTGACCCGAGTCAAAATCAAACCAGAGTTTACAGCTCCAGAAGCAGATGCTCTTACCACTCAACCATCTGAGCTGTTAATTCGTCTCGTATTCATAATAATATCCAACGAGTTCAGGTAATTCCGCGGAACTAAAAAATCAGTATACCTTGATACGAAGCAATCAACTCACGCATCTCTCTTTTTCCATGTATTATATAACGCTTCCATGTCAACATCGAGTTGCAAATAATCGCGGATCAGCTTCGCTTCTTCTGCATTGCAATCACAACTTCTTCCACAATCCAAACCGCTCTCCACTCGGTTTCTTGCAATTTTTCGCCGCTTAGCTAAATATGCTCAGTAGTTAGAGCGTCTGCCTCTGGAGCAGCAGACTCTGGTTTGATTGCGAGTTGGGTCAAACCAATGACTACAAAATTGGTATTCACAGCTTCCCTGCTTGAAGCTCTTAACTAATGGGAAAGTGTGGAGAACAAGCCGGCAAGTTTAGTTTTTGCGTCGTTGGGAAAGGCACTTAGCGGAATTCCTTCATCTTGTAGTAGTAGATGGCTAGCAACTCCTAAGCAAGCTCGTCATAGCTTTCATCACTTTTTCGTGACAGAAAAATAAACATAAAACTAAATTAGCATTCGAAAGCAAACTCCACTCAAAATGAAAACATTGAAGCTTCTGCAATGACCAACAAGTAATTTCCAAGCGCGCTTTTGACGGAAAGCAGAACCAATTGAACAATGTACTTCTCAATGTTTACTGCCCTACTCAGTGTTAGTCAAGCTTTCATGGTTTGTGGCGCCTGCTAGAGACTCTCAACACCAGTGGCCTTTGATCAGGAACGAAATTTTCTGTCAGAATTTTATGGAAAGTGGCTATAACAGACCGCTGGTTAATTACCCTTATGAAATCTTGCGATCGAGGTCCCGTAGTTTGAGAGCACCATAGCCCCTCGTGAGGCCGATGGCCCCAAGTTGAAGACTCCTGGTTTAACTGCAATGGTTAAGAATTATACCAACCTTTCCGTTTAGTGGAAATTACACGATTCACATCACTAACTTTCCAATGAGGACAAGCGAGAACCCTGTATCTGAGCGTCCCTTCACGCTGTTCCAACTGCCACACACGATGGGCGAACACTCCAATCAAACTGTCATCAGGAAAAGTTCGCCATCTACAGATGAAAACCGACCAATAAAAACGTAATACGTTGATCAGTCGGTTGGCGCAGTACTTGAAAATACCACTATCGGCGCTAGAGGCCTTGGGTTCGATTCCTGGGCCGGTCCAATCGGACGCAGTGTCGCCATCGCTGTCGTGTTTCTTCGGAGCTGTGTTGTCCCGGCGCTAAGTCGCGGAGATGAATTTTGCCACTCGTAGCACGCTTTCGGCGTAATAGCGCGACAATAATGAAGACTAACACAGCCAGAGATAGTGCAGAGAAGATAGTGGCGGGCCAAGATAGTAGTTCAACAAAATCTAGCGAGTACGCAATAAATTTTTACAAGATTCAACAGTAGTCATTCGTAGCTACCAGAATCTACATCAGCCATCATCACAGCTAAAGTGAAATCTTCGAACACACTTACGATCTGAAGACCTCCGGTCCCTGCCTGCGGTATATAGCAATGTGCTTGACTATTGAGCTAATCGGCCAGTTCAGTTGCTCATACAAAGATCAACATCACCACATCACTACTCACCGAAACGCTTGCCCACAAGTAAGGTTGGTCGATAATTGAAAATCAACTTCGGGTAGTTTCAGAGAAATCCAATCAACTTTGGATAAAAATTTACAACAAACATTCATAATAACTTAGCCCTAAAACTGCAACCAAAAATATAAAAAGCGTGAACTAAGTGATTGCTGCATCTAACAAAGAGCTGGTAAAGCCCAGACAGGCTGTTTCGCCGCAACTCTCGTCAGGGGGAGAAACTACAACTTTTAAAACCTTAATGGAAAACGTTATTTCCACTTTCATGCATTTGCAGCTAGTAATTTCATCTAAGACCAAATTTTTCTTGCAAAATTAAGTGACTCGGGTTGGAAACCAACTCAGTCGGTGATCAAGCACGCTTGCAACGAAGACAATTGCACGAGTTATCAGAAAAGCAAATGGAGCATTAAAAACAAACAATGTCCAGACCAGGGGTTCTCAACCGCGGCCCACTGCCTCCCCAAAGAGGCCACAGAGTGTACTTTGGGGGGGCACGGGCGTAGAAATAAATATGTTTGTACTTCCAGACCGGAACTTTTAAAATCACACTCGAGGATCCGCGGTCATTTAGTGTCATAGTCACGGGCCGCGACTCAAAGGTCAAGAATCTCCCTGGTCAAGAGAGTATAGAATAACAAAAGACTTGACGCGTTTAAGTATCAAGTAGTGTTCAGTTACGAAGCAGACGCAGATTTGAAATATTGAGACGATCAAATTTCTTGTTATGGCATACAGATGAATTTCATACAGATTCATTTATATAATAGTAACGCAATGACAACATGTATTGCCACCTCAATGACAAATTATGATAATTCACAAGCAAAACTAGCGAAGCGATGTGATTAATATTCACTAATATTAATGCAGTTCATAACTTTGACGAAACAGCTGACAACACATTGCATTGCTAACGATTCTAGCAAAGCGTGAAAGAAAGCGATTTATGAAATTATGCAAGAACACATGTAAGCAAATCGAAAATGAGACAAGCACGGTCAGCCACAGCAGCAGAGTGTATCTTATGTATAACTAACAGGAAACCACTCTCCGTGCTAATAGTCCGGAATCATATTGTGTTGCTATTTTTCATTTTCATCTTAAAAATTTTTTTGCATGATTGTTTCTCCATGTTCACCACATTCTTTTCGCTGACATACGAAAGTAATTTTGCAGTTATTTTTTCTTCAATTCAACTTATGAGAAAAGTGTAGCATTTTCGTAATTTTTTTTTTTTTTTTTATACCACATAAAGAAAATGCAACACATTTTTATCATAAATAGCTACTCCACATCCATCGCATTGGCATTTTTGTGACGTAAGAAAACTTTTCTTGTTTAGTGTTCAACTGTAAGAATATAAGCACGCTGTGACTACACTATATCTGCTTCAAGGTCAACATGGCGTTATTGAACTTTGCAAACACACTTGTCCAATGTCCATTCGACCAGAAATTAAAACTGTTGATTTCTTGGTGCGGGGAGATAATTTAAATAACAAACTGCAAGAAATTATTTCCAGTGGTCAAGTTTCTTTTTGACCTTCACTGATTAGAAAATCTTGCACCAATTTATTGAAGCGATCGTCGTGTCTCATGTGGAGATTGTGCTTCCCATCCTCCCAACATACCAGTCTGTTAATAAATCGATCAGTGATACCACCCGGTTGGCGTACGTGCTTGAAGACACCGCTATCGGTGCAAGAGGTCCAGGTTTCGATTCCAGGGCTGGTCAAATCGACAGTGCCGCCAACAGCTCGCCACCGCCGAGATGTGTTGCCCAGACGCTAAGCCGCGGAGATGGACCCCATCACTCGCTACATGCTCTGACGCAACAAGGCGAATATAATGGAGATCACATTTTTTTATGCTGGCTCATAATACACTGCATCAACGCATTTCGACGCGCATATTCACACGCGAGTCGTTTCCGTGCCAAAAATGCCTGATACCAAAAATTTTAAAAGCATGTATAACAAGAAGTAATTGAATATTTGTGGAAACAAACGCGTATATCGAAGCTAAGAAACCCCAGCTCGATATCACCTTCATACTGTGCTCTTTCTGTTGACTTTACAAACCCAATCGTTCGTGTTTGATGGAAATGAGACGAATGTTCGAACTTCTCAAACAAAATATTACGCCTAGGCACCATAGCTCCGAAGAAACGTCACGGTGGTGGCGACAGTGTCCGATTGAACCGACCCGCGAATCGAACCCATGATCTTCAACGCCCATAGTCACGTCATTAACTATTACGCTAATCGGTCGGTTCTCTTACTATCACTGATGCATCCACTATACTGCCGTGCAAATCAAAAACTCAGTAAGTCCATTTTTTTTGTTTTTGAGATTTTTCATCAATCGACATGAAAAACTATGATACACGTTCCCACCTACTTTGCGGACAAAATACTCACAAAAAAGATAGCCGACAGCAAGTCCAAAATGCCTGCATTGTTTACGCGTTAAAACAAGACAAAGCACAGTATGTCTGACTGTCCTAGGACTTACTATGATTTGTCTTGGTTTACCGCACAAAACTATACAATAGAAGCATTTGGACTTACTGTGGGCTAGAATAGGACTTAAAAATTTGCACCAAACAAAAAGTAATAGTAATTAAGCCTTTCTTAAAATTTCAGCAAAATCCGCCCACAATTGTTGCTTTAATTTAAAAAAGCTCAACTCCAAATAGTTGTTTGCCTTTTTTTAAAAACTTCAGTTTTGAACTCACTGTGTTTTTGCTTTGCACGGCAGCATAGAAAGCAGTGCCATGCATGAAATCATCACGCGATTATCGACAAGGCTCGCCTAATAACTGGAGTAAAGAAGAACACAACATGTACCTCGAGCCTGCGATATTTTTATGCAAGAATTCAGCTTGAAACTTCGGTACAAGAGCATCTTTATCTCCGTGGATTATCAATGTAGGACATTTGATATTCACCAGCCTCTGAAAATATATTCGTTTCTTCAACATCAGTCCAACTCATTCAGATCATCAGTTAACGCAGGGGTTCTCAAAGAGGGGACCGCGATGAGATTGTGAAATTCTGGTTTGGCATTGATATAACCATGTCAAATGAAACCTTAGCAAATACATCCATCGCATTGACCTGCGCATGGAAATTTGATAAATGAATTTTACTTTGTTTTTCTGCAAGCAGCAGCTGGTCTAATACACATAATATGTTAGGTCAAACATCGTTACAGCTAGGCTAACTTTTTTCTGCGGCTGAACCAGAATTAACGCTGAAATTTGTGGGAGGCCGTGAGTGATCGAAAAAATTGTACAGGGACCGCAAAGCAAATTTTAAAAACGTTTGAGAATCACTGAGCAAACGAGTCCAAGACAGTTTTGTGCCACAAAAGTGAAGATATCAGCATCCGCCCTGTTAGCCAGCCAACATAGCAGCCGTTATGCGTCATAATTCAAACTGAATATGCGCGGGTTTTGCGACGCCCTACTACAATCCCAATATTCCATGCTTGTTTTATTGAACAAGTTCATTGCAACAGCTCTCGACCTGATGTTAACGACTTGGCCTAGCGGCACCGCGCGCACGTTACTGATCCTAGGTGACGGGTTCGATTTGCCGCTGGAGTCGATCGCATTTGACATATACACTGAGTGATTGCTAACTAAAAGAGTCACTTCGTAGTCTCCTCAGTTACTGCTGAACTTTTTTTTTTCTTCATTTGAAAATAACCTGTTATTTTTTTGATGTCTACATCTGCGACTTAGCAATTAGGAGAAGCTGATAGAATAAAAGAAACCACGAACAGCACGGATACTATTTCTATGATGCGACTCGACCGAAATCAAAGCCTGTCTAGTGCCACCAGGGTAAGAGCCACCAACTGATCAACATCGATGTTTCAGATTAAGAACTTACTTTGCGAAAAAGGTCGATATTTCCATCATCTTCTTTCGGCATCTGGCAAAATACATCAACCCAGGCGTGCCATAGACTCTCAAATGCCTCTTCACCGTAGACATCCACCATCGGTTGCTTCATCTTAGGACTCCATGTAGCAACATCACGTACGTCTGTAAGACAAAATCTGTCTCATGAAAAAGCAATAACCTGATATCGGCATCTCTACAGCTTGAACGCCAAGCAAACGATTCTTGCTAAAACTTACCGCCCAGTTGAAGTAGTGGTAAAGACATTGTTGTCAGCGCGCGAGGTCTGGGGTTCGATTCCCTGGCTAGTCAAATCGGACAGTGTCGCCACCGCTGTGACGTTTCTTCGGGGCTGTGCTGTCCAGGCGCGAAGCCGCGTAGATAAACCCCGCTACTTGATACACGCTTCGGTGTAATTCCGCGAACATAATAAAGATTTGAAATGCTAAGACTTAAAAGCAACTGAAACAGGCAGACTATCAAAATATTACTCTTATAAAGTTGCAGTTCTTCTGGTGTCACGTAGCTATTGCCGCCCCACATGACCAGCTTGCGAATACGCGCGGTGTGTTTTGCAGCCATAATTGCAGCAATATTTGCACCATCGCTCCAACCAAGAAGGGAATAAGATTCGAACCCTAAGGTCTAAACACAAGTGGTAAAGAAGTCAAAAATCAAATCTTCATTACACTTGCGGAATCACACCGAAGCGTGTAACGAGTGGCGGGGTTAATCTCCGCGGCTTAGCGCCTGGGCGACACAGCTCCTAAGAAACATTGCAGTGGTGGCGAGCCGTTGGCGACATTGTGTCCGATTTGACCTGCCAGGAAATCGAACCTTCGACCTCTCGCACCGATAGCGATGCTTTAACAACTGCACTCACCAGTTGGTTAAAAAACATAGTAACTGATGCAAAATCAATTAATTGGAGGCAATATGATAGTGGGTTCAGCTTCGCATTTAAAACAGTTTCACCCAAAAATTGGCTACTTTTTCAGCAATCGAAAATGTAATATAGTTGAAATATTCTTTCAGAAATCCAGCTAAATATCATTAATTACAAAACTTAAGTTGGATTTCTGAAAGAATGTTTTCAACTATTTTTATCCTCTTATCACGAGAAAGCGACTGGAGCGCTTTCCGCAAGATGAATCCAGACTCGCTTAGGAGTTGTCTTCTTCCGACTTTCCGCTTGCTAGATTCCACCAATTAGAGATATTTATCGTGAAGCATCTTATCCAACGACGCAACAATGAGGCTGAGGTGGGAGTTGAACCATCAATCTTACCATCACGGCCGTCATAAAGCACTCGACCACGCTGCCGACAAAATTGTTAACAGTGGAATTTATAAACCGAAACTACATCAAAAACACTCTAAAGCGAGTTAGTTGCGTTCAGTGCAGTGGCTTTGACAGAATGATCAAATCAAATCTTCATCATACTCGCGATATTACGCGGAAGTGTGTAACGAGTGGCGGGGCCCATCTCCGCGGTTTAGCACCTGGGCATTTGGGCAACACAGCTTCAAAGAAACATCGCAGCGATGGTGAGACTGTGTTTGATTTTACCTAGTCGGGAATAGCACCCAGACCTCTCGCACCGATAGCGATGCAATCCACAACTGAGCTAGCCGGTCGGTTTGACAGAAAGATAAAAATGAAAACTATTATTTGTCAGAGAGAAAAGACCTTCATGAGCTCAGCAGCATCAGCAGCGTCTTCTTTCAAGAAATCATTGTTGAACAGCTTGTCTGGTGGTCTCGACCCTCCATAACCTCTTGGATCATATCCAATTATAGTAAAATTCTCTCTGTTCATTTTTTCCAGTTGCTTGGAAAAGTCAGTTGCAGCACAACCTAAGGAAAGGAATTTAATTGTAATTTTGAACCAAGGATACGAACTCGATCAACTCGCTCTTTTTGCCGAACTCAAAAAAATAAAATTATCTGAACTCGAAAAAAGTTGGTCGAGTTCTGAACTTGCCGGCAACCCGACAAAATCTACTTGAATCCAGCATAAACTCAATAAAAATTACTCAACTGGAACTCGCAAAAAAAAAACTAGGCTTGTGACAGTGAACTCGATCAACAATTAAAAAACAAACGAAAATGTCGTTTTCAATTCATTGCAGATTTTTACTTTATGCGAACAAAATTTGAAAGCAACTATATCATTTCTTGCATTCAAAAACGTCTACTGATGGCTGACAAAAATGCATAACGCACTCCAAGATAAAAAAAATACAAAACCATCCTTTGCTTGATCATAACCAAAGTTTATTCTGTTTTGCTGGAACAAAAAATTTACTCTGTGAACCAGAGCGGTGGGCGTAGCGCTATAAGACATCACTATATCGGCGCGAGAGGTCTGGAGTTCAGTTCAGTTCACCCAATTTATTTGCCTTCAACAGCATCAATAAAGATAACAGTAACAATAAACAAAAAAAAAATGAATAGGACAGGGAGACTGCGAAGGAACCTTTGGGTCTTCGAGTCTAGCAGCCACCCTTAGACTAAGATATTATTGAATGAAATTCACTGATAGTTCAAAAATTAATGAATCCCACTACTCGTTATACGCTTCGAAGCAACATTGCGAGTGGAATGAAAATTTGATTTTTTAGCAGCAGCAACATTACCTAAAGCGCCAGGAATGAGCAGAACAGGGTGATTCCCTTTTCCAACTTTTTCATAATGCAGGGAAATTCCGTTAACTGTTGCAGATTGGGAATGATTCATTGCACTCGTGATGAAATTATTTCTATCACACAAACAATATGTTGTCACAAGTCAACTTGATTGGTGTGAACAAAGCTGATTCGAGGAATTTTTGACACAAACAGAAAGCGTCCTAACTATCATACAAGCACAGTTTTTTAAGGAAAATGTTACGTGCCCAATGTGGACTTGATTTTTTTTTCTTGACAAACCAATCCATTTGCTTTATCTAAGACCCTATTCTTTTACAACGGAAACCCAGATTTGGCTTTTAAACAACTGCATACACTAGACAAGAACTGCAACATAACTTGAAAATACGACTAAAAATCTGCACATTTTTTCCGCATTATTTTACCAAAGTTACACTTGGTCATAAATTTTACTCAATCATTATTTATGAGAGAATAATACGCATAAAAGAATCGTAGTTTGTTGATTAGTTTAGTTCCTTATTGTTTCGTTACGACCAACTTATATTTTGCTGCTCAGATTTCACATTTTCTTTTTCAAAAACTCAATTATATTTCAACAGCTCAGGTTGCCAAGTGCTAAGAGCGTCTGCCTCTGCAACTGTAATCTTGGGTTTGCTTCCAAGTCGGGTCAAACCAATCACTTTAAAATTGGTATTCACAGCTTCCCAGCTGGTTTCTCAGCATTAAAGGGACAGTGTGGAGAACAAGCCAGCAAGTTTACTTACTGTGCCGTTGGGAAAGAAACTAAACGAGATTCCCTATCTTAGTGTGGTGGACAGATGGCCGGCAACTTCTAAGCAAACTCATTGTATCGCTTTGACCACTTTCTTGTGATAGGACGATTTAATACGCAACAAAGTCACACTCAATTTAGCAAACAACCTCTTCTACCAATTTCGTTAATGTAAGGGTGCAGCAAAAAACATACTGTGGATAAATGAAAGTTAATAAGCACACCCACACTTGTTTCAATTGCATATTTTTAAAGTTGTAGCAGTATTTAGATGCATGTTTATTTTCCTATCACAAGAAAGCAATCAAAGCGCTTTAACAAGCTTGCATAGGAGTTGCCAGTCATCTGTCTACTAAACAGAGATGGGGGATCTGGTTAAGTGTGTTTCCCAATGGCACAACAAGTATACTTGCCGGCTTGCTTTCCACACTGTCCCTTCAATGCTGCTTGCTGAGCGTCAAGCAGGGAAGCTATGAATATCAATTCTTAAGTCATTGATTTGACCCGACTTGGAATCAAACCCGAATCTACAGTTTTAGAAGCAGACGCTTTTACCACTCTGCCATCTGAGCTTTTATAACCATTATCTCGTATATTTTTTTATAAGTACCGGTACTGGTACCACTGCTATTCGTGTGTGAGGGCTTGGCTTCAATCCCTGCACCAGTCAAATCAGACACTGTGTTGACATCGACTAGTCACAGCTACAGGCTACAATTTATCTCCCCCCTCTTTTACAATTGGAAATGACTATTTTGCCACTAACAGCAAAATAGCTTCTAGGTCTATTTTGCCGGATGATACTCATGACTGTTTTTAGCTGTCAAAATAGCTTCTAGATCTATTTTGCCGGCAGTAGATGCTGATTTTACCTACTGCTCCTGTGCTGGCAAAATGGACTTAGAAACTATTTTCCCATTAACAGCAAATTAGACAGTGCTTTTACAGTTACTTGCTATGCCACAGCTACAGTATTGTCGAATTCATTGCATCACTGCAGTTTTTATGCAAATTTCTACTATCCTTCCTCAAATAATGTTCTAGAACTTTAATTTATTGCTGTGATGTTAACTCACTTCTAGTTGATGTAACGTCATAAATTCCATCATTTGTCTAATCACCTTAATAAAAAAAGTCTTTTTGCCTATGCGGAAGCTGGGGCTTAAACGTGGTAATTTTGTGTTTTCATCTGCAACGATGTCAGATACAATCCCAAGAGAGCAAGCATTCATCCTTAGTTTATGGAACCATGCTGGGCTCTCACAAACAGAAATTGCAAGGCGTTCAGATGTCAACCAATCCACTGTGTCTTGGGTGATAAAACAGGTTGTTAAAACTGGGCCAGCTACACCAAAGAAGAAGCGCAAAACAAGCCAGAAAGATAATATTTTTGTAACGAGACAGAACAAGTTGGACCCAGAAAAACCAGCTTCGATCTGCAGAGAGATTTAGCCCTTACTGGGAGTGAGATTAGTGCAAGTGCAGTAAGAAAGCGTCTCATCATGGGAGAGAGGAAAGCCATTGGACTAGTCAAAAAGCTTAGCTGTTAACAGACAACATGAAAACGAAAAGATATGAAGATTGTCAGCTGCTTACATCAACCAGTCTGTCTAACAGCCAAAGAAAAAGATGTTTTGGGGGAGCTTCACTTGGAAAGGTATTGGGTCCCTGGTACCTGTGGAAGAAATAATGAACACTGACTGCTATACATATCAATGTTCTGACACAAAATGCATTTATGGATTTGAAAAGGATGTTCCCAAATGGAAAAGGTATTTTTTAACAAAATTCAGCACCATCAGATCATGTCATTCCTCACAAAAAACTACAAAAGTATTTTGTGAAAATAGAGTTAAGGTATTGGAGAGGCCAGGGAACTCCCCAGACTTAAATCTGATTGAAAATCTTTGGGCAGTGATCAAGTATCAGTTGAGAAAAATGGACTGCACCACCATTTGAAAGCTTGTGCTCCAGGCAATAATTGAAGTGTGGTACCACAATGGAGAGATAACAAAGAAGTGCCAAACATTGGTGGAATCGATGCCAAATTTTGTTAATGACCAACTGAAACTGTGACAAGCTCGTGGAGGACACATCAAATATTAATTCATTGTATATATTTGTTAATATTGAGCTATTTTATGCGGTGGTATTTTGTAAATCAAACGAAGAAAAATGCGACATCTATTGGCTTGTGATTTCCCTTCTGATCGGTGGTTATTAGCAGCTGGTATCTTCCACAATCTCAAATACACCAACCTGGCCTTAAGTGATACCGGTACTCATAAAATCAACTTTGAACATACCAAGCAGAAAACTACAAATTTATTGATAAAAAATTTAATATGGATCCTCTTAGATAACAAAAACTCAGATACTTGAAGTTGTGATGTCACAAATGCAAGACATCATCACAATGTCATTCTCACCTACCAGTACATTAACAGATCAATTTACTTGAAATAATTTAACATTAAAATTTTTTCAAGATTGACTTTTTCAAGAGTAAAATAGTAATACCCTATCATAAAAATTAACAGTGATGCAAGTAATTTGAACAATACCAAGACTTACCGGCATCTGTTATTGTACTGTTTACTGCAGGAGGTTAGTTTAGCATATGACTGTACAGCTGCAAGGTGTAGGCCACCTACACAGACTAGACTAGTCTACTAACCTAATTCTTACCGGAACTTTAAACTTTTGAAAACATTCAGTGAATCAAGGAACCAGCCTGACATAAAATATTTGCAACCCCAAAACTTCATGTCTCCATAGTTTAATTCAACAAGATAACAAAATGAACACAGAACAACAGATAACACTGCAACAGGATAAGACTACCAATAGGCCTACTAGTAAGGTGCTTAATCCAACAGGACCAGTACCGGTACCGTACACCTGAACTGCACAAGACAGTTATCAGGGTACTGGTATGAATCCAAAACGATACCAAACTGATTATTCACCTAACTGGCAGATAAATTGTCGCTATATGTGCTTGATTTGATTGCAGATGCACTGTTGCAGATTGGCAATAACCTGCAGTACGGCACTTCACAGATGTGCTTCAAGGCCACAGTAATGAATCTGGTAATTTGCTCTTTCCAGAGGGGCTGCGCCCAGAGAAGCCAGCCAGATGGTCAAGATACCAGAAACGCTCAGAAAGTCTGATCGGGTAATATTACCGCTAGTCTAGTCTACCTACCATACCGGTATAAGCCGTCAGCATTGTTAGGCTATAGGCCTAGGATGATGTCACGAAATACGACTGTCCATTGTGATGGCAGATACCGGTATTGCCGGTACACTTGACCCCTCTGACTTTGACTATGCAAACCATGGCTAGATTATAGCTTTTGTGCCCTCAAGACATAACTTAAGTTTAGCCTGAACCTAAACTACTCTATCAGTCTATCCACATATCTAAAGCAGTGTAAGTTGCGCAACGATGGTCAGATGGTGTGGTGCTACCATAGGTGCAACGCAAACGGTGCAACGGAACTGCGAGCAGCGCAGAGGTGTCCGGAGTCTAAAAATTTCAATCCTAATCCTAATCCGAAGCGTTAAAATCCGAATCCAAATCCTGTATTGGCATTATATACAAATTACCTATACACCCAATAGGCCACTAGTAGCTTATTGAAATCATTGGTTATTACTGCTAGTCTAATAGCTTATTAAAAATCATTGGTTATTACCCTATTTACTAAAAGCGTTTTCAAACCCCTCAGTATCATTCAAAAACGTGTGTTAAGACTAATAACCAAAACTCCATATCGAACACCCTCTGCACCACTATTCTTTCAACTAAAAATTCTAAAAATTGATGATGTGTATAAACTTCAAATTGCGAAAATGATGCATCATATAAATAATCAAAACAATACATGGACAATAAACAACTCGATAAAACTAGAAAAATTGCGTAATCACAACACGAGAGCATCATCTCAATATAATTTTCTCATTCCTGATATTTGCACCAATTCGAGAAAATCCTTGCCTGCATTTGCTGGAGCACAGATATGGCGTGAAGTACCACAGAGCATCAAATCTTTATCAACAGTTAAGTTTAAAAGACTGTATGTTAATTATTTGCTGGGACAATACAAACCAATCAATTGATTACATTATTAAATTGCACTCAGTAAACATTAATGTGCTGAAATATCCACATACTGCATATTCTGATATTAGGTTAAACAAATGATTTTTTTTTATTTGCTTAGCTTATTAAGCAACAAAGTGTTGTTTTTAGTTTTCTTTTTTTGTGTGTGGTTTTGTTTTCTTGTTTTATGGTGTTGTGCACATATGTAAGACTGAAGCCGTGCTGGTGAGGTGGCAGCAGACTAGGTGACCGTGTGGTCTTTTCGCTGTCTCCTCACCAAGTGGTTCCACTTGTACATCTACAGCTACATTAATTCGTTTATGTGTTGCCACTTGGTGGAATAAATTGACTTGAATTGGTTATCATACTTATCATCCAAAATTGAATCCGGATCCGAATCCGGAAAAAGCAAAAAATTACAATCCCGCTCTGGATCCGAATCAGAAGGAACAACCGGATTATCCGGTTTTTAAAATCCGGCTTCGGCTCCGTTGTACACCTCTGGAGTAGCGTACTAGCGGTACTACAGGTATTGGGATGGTGCGCAGGGGCAGATCCAGGAAGGATGTGGGGGATGCATCCCCCCTCCAGCCATTTTCAAACTCGTTTTTGATGAATACAACTCTTCCATAATTTCAAACCTTAGCGATAACAATAAGCCTTACGCCCTAAGCACGCATAATTGAAAATGTCCGAACAAAATGCATCATTATAGGTGCAACAATCAGAATTAGGGGCAAAAAATTGAAACAAAATTTGCCTAAAACTTGTTCAAAAAATTCTGAATAGCCACTGCAGTACGTAAATTTTCAAAAATTTTCGGGGGAATCAAACCCCCGGATCCCCTAGAGCCTTGTTTATTCTCAATATGCTTCAAAATAATTCTGCCGAAAAACTGCACTTAAAAACATGTCGAAATTGGGTGCCCGCCTCCCTGAAAAAATTTCTGAGCAAAGACTGAGCATGCCACAGACATGAAAACATTTTTCAAAGGACTTATTTAGCCTACGCATTTTTGGGGTCTAACTTCTTTGTACTTAGTTACCATTCAACCTAATTCCAAATTTCATCCCCCTCCCACGGAGTCCCCCCAAAACTTTCTGGATCCGCCCCTGCCGCGCATGTATGGCTTACCAAAGACACACAAGAAAGATATCCCGCTTCGACCTATTCTATCCATGACTGCTTCATCGATTACTAGGCCTATCTCTAAGCTTAATCCTTCCTTAGTATTTCTTTGCTCCTGGGACATCTCCAGTCTTTTTACTAACGTGCCGCTTGCTGAGACTATTCAAATTCGTGCCGATGCTCTTTACAATTTGGAACACCCTCCTGCCCCCTTCCCCCGTGAAACCTTCATCGAACTAATGGAGATGGCCTCTTCATCTGTCGAGTTTAGCTTCAATAACATTATGCATCACCAGATCGACGAAGTCGCCATGGGATCTCCCCTTGGCCCAGCTCTTGCCAACATCTTCGTTGGTTACTATGAAACAGAACTATTTCGGTTCGCACTCTAACCTGAGATGTACTACCCGTACATGGACGACACCTTTGTTGTGTTTCACAACGAAAGTCAATGCGACGTGTTCTTGGACAAGCTGAACTCGCATCATCCTTTCCTCCACTTCACTTTTCAAAAAGAGTCCTACTGTTCTCTTTCCTTTTCTCGATGTGTTGGTTGTTATGTGAATCGACTTCTGTGTAACTAAGAATTAAACCCAATTTTGTGTTTTATCGTAATTTCAAAATCCAATCGTTTCCTCATCTCGATTATTCTGCCCATATTTAACGGCGACTCGCCAAATTGGTTTGCCAGTTACATGAAGTTGCGCGTAAAACGCACGCTTTTGACTAGAGCTGATAGTTTCTCGATCGCAGTTACAAGTCTTGTGGTTTGTCAAGTGATTTCAAGATAAGGGCGTGGTTTAGCATTTATACAGTAAAAATGTTAGTCTTTAACTGCAGAATTGAACAGAATGTTAGTTATCTATTTGAAGTATAATTAATACATATTTATTATATTTATTCTATTTGTTTAGCCGAATGCATAAGGAATTTAACCTAACTCTCCTACTGGTCTATCTTCTACTTAATATATGCGTCACTACCTATTTACCATCATTTCAGTTAGCGACATTGTGTTACAAGTACTAGTAAAGCTGTGGTTGAAATTACAGTTACAGTTAGTTGCATATTTATCCTCCTATCACGAGAAAGCGATCAATGCGCTATGCGAGCTCGCTTAGGAGTTGCCAGCCATCTGTCTACCACACCAAGATGGGGGAATCCCGCTAAGTGCCTTTCCCAACGGCACAACAAGTAAACTTGCCGGCTTGTTCTCCACACTGTCCCTTTAATGCTGAGCGTCAAGCAGGGAAGCTGTGAATACCAATTTTTTAAAGTGATTGGTTTGACCCGACTCGGAATCAAACCCGAGTCTACAGCTCAAGAGACAGACGCTCCATACCACTCGGCCATCTGAGCTGTAAAGTTCGTGGTCTATTTTTCAAAATTTACTTCGTGGTCTATTTTTCAAAAGAATCACGCACGGCCCAACGTGGTCGACCGAACGTGGTCGACCGTGCACCTTACATTGGTCGAAAAACTTTCTTCCAGATTTATCACCTCCATCTACCGCAAACTCACAATTACTGGACAATATATTCGTTGGAATTTCTTCAGCCCACAAAAGCGAAAAATCCACCTAATCATGACCCTCACTCACCGTGCTCTTTCCATCTGTTCTTCAGAACGGCTACAATCCGAGTTGGCTATAAAATTAAGTCCATTCTACTGGCAACGGACACCCTGAGCATATCATCAATTCGTGTGTGGCCAGAAAAATCAAGCACTTTCATGTTCCACCGAAAGTTGGACCCGAAAAATGCCCTGTCTACCTACGTCTTCCTTGGCTAGGTTCTGTTTCGACGAGGTTCAAACTGCAAGTGAAATCGGTCATCCAATATTGCTTCAGTACTGTGCAACCATGTGTTTTTTACGCAACAAGCCAGCTTCTTCCTGCAACCAATAAAGATGTAGGCTATTACCCGCCTCAAAGAAAAGCAACGTAATTTACCAGTGCTCATGCCACTGCGACAGTCGGTAGGCCTATGTAGGTCGTACATCTCAACGTTTGCAGGATAGGATTAAGAAACACGTTCCAAAATCCATACGCTCTGGCGTCTCTTCTCAAAAACGTGTATTTCCAGCTCGTGACTGCATATCTTCCAGCCAGTCAGCAATTCAACATCTTGCTTCTGATTCGACCATTGTACTCCATCTACAACAAAATCCCACGAGCGCCCGGCGCATGACAGCAGATTTTCCATTCTTGCTAAAGGTCGCTCTCCTTTTCACCTTTCTGCTCTTAAAGCAACATTCATTACAACTTCGAACCCCATTCTCTGTCGACAAAAAGAGTTTGTCTACAGCTTCGAGGTTTTGCGCTAACCTCTTCGCTCTCATTGACTGTCTCCTTTCGGCCAATCACGGCTTCTCACGTGCTCTTTCTTTTCAGCCAATCACAGCCCGCCATTTTCTGTATATATATATATATATATATATATATATATATATATATATGCTATTTCTATCCGCAGCTATATTATTTTATAATATTTTCTTTGTTTTTCTTGAAATTAATCTAGCTAACTCCATTAGTCTGTTCTTTTTCTCTTTTGCAACTGCTATCCTTCTTTTCACTGTATTGAATGCCCAAACGCCAGATTGAGTAATTTTGTTGTGTGGTTTTCGATATGGTCCTCCCTGATTGTTATCACTGATGAGGGACGTAATCCCGAAACAGGATGGCTCAGGTCTTATCTTGTATATATATATATATATATATATATATATATACCGGTAACCGGTTCCATCTCTACTTTCTCATTCTGACGATCTCTTCTTGACAAGCGTCAGACGAAAAGCTTCGAAGGCATGAACACTCTCCTAAAAACAATTCTCAAAGTCTGTACCACCAACGAACTAAACTTTTTCTCAAATTCTGCCCTGGATCTAGGCCAAACTTTTTTTGTAGAGAAACTCCTGAAATTTTTTTTTTTTTTTCTGTGTCGCCGTGGCTGAATTTTTTTTCGTTAATTCGCAAAGCGCCATATCGCAGCAACCAATAGAACAAAAAAAATTAAAAGAATTTGCTGTTTATAGCAAAAATTTTCAATTGTTCACCAGGCGTAATAAAGCGCAAAAAGTTGTAATTGTTTAAGCGTGGTTACGCTTTCGACACTAATTTTCATGCCGCAGCTTTTTACGGCTAATTTTCACGCACGAGTGAGCAGTTCTGTAGTTGATTTGGATCTACCTGGTATGATTTAGCTGCTTTGGTGTGCTGCGAGGTTAAAGTTCGTTTTTGTCTGCCTGTTTATGTACGTACGAGGCACCTGAGTCACTGATACTGAAGAACCACCGCAGACCATACTTTAAACTTGTAGGCTAAACCCAATGTTATTGTAAGTGTACCGGTACCACCTGACCACTGACCAGCCTTGTGCGGATTAATTAACCAGGCTTGCTTGGAATGACCTGTATATACAGGCTAATTATATAGAATATAATACGGTAATTAACATAATTTGAATAAAATTACTGTATAGATGCATCATAGGAAGGTACTTAAAAAAAATACTGGCATTATATGCAATGTACCGAATTATTACGGTAGACCAAAGACAGAAAACAAGAAAAAAGAGGAACTTTCAAGTGCACCCTTTGTTTAAAAAAAGGACCTCTGTTAGAGAAGGTAAGCCACTAGGCTACTTTAGGTTTTACTGTATCCCGTTACATAACCATTAGTTGGTAATTAGGCTAGGCCTGTCCAGGAAAGTTAAGCGGCTAATATTTTGGAGTGCCTGATACCAGTATGTCATATTTCATTACATATTTATATGTATATACGGTACACCACTACCAGATCCGGATCCATCAGTAGGCCAAGTGATGGACATCCTATTTTTGATATGCCGTATTTCTGTTTATTTAACATTGCATTTGTGAAATTCGACTTTAATGCCATATTGGAAAAAGTTACCACATACAAATTTTCTTGGTTCGTGTGAAAACACACTCTTCTCTCTGCTGTGGCTGATAAGTGTTTTCATATTTTAGGTGAGTTTCACAGACTGGTCAGAGACATGCGAGATCTGCGAGAGACCGCTTTTCATGCATCTTTTCGCATGTCTCCAGCTTTATTTGATGAATTACTGACTAAAATTTCCAATCGCATCAGCAAGTCAGACCTTTACAGAAAAGATGTCATAACACCAGCAGAACGATTGAATGTGACATTGAGGTGAATTTTTACACTTTTTATTTGCATTTTAATCTTCTTTATCATGACAAACCATCGAAGTCACAATACTAGCTCATCATTGCTGACAATCTGTCAAAACTTTCTACTCAGATGGAGAAATCCTTAATTGTCCTCCCATCAGCAGTACAAGCAAACTTCCTAACTTTTAATAAAAAACACAATCCGAAGCTAAATGCACAATTGCATACAGGGAGGTCATCTTTTCTGTTAATATATTTCAATATGTGTTTAAACTAGGTATAGTTTTTAATAACAATGGGAATCAGACTTTCAAAAAGTGCTCGATAACTGAGTGCAGTTAGAGAAAATATACGAATTCACCACAGTTTGTAAACAATCTATTTAAAACCCGACAGTCTGTTTCACCCGAGAGGATCATCAGGGGTATCTCACTCAAATTCATGTAGTTGTAGTTTTCATATTGCTTCGTATTTAAGTTCATGCTGCTGTAGGCCTACCTTTCATAATATTTATTCGTCATTTCATTTGTGTTGATATTTTTAATTACCGGTATATAAAGTAGTGTGACGCAATTATGTCTTCTGTTAGTTAAATGTAAAAAAATTTGCTATTTTTTAAAATATTACCATTTTGATACTTTTTTGCGTCAAGTGTAGTTACCAAATTTAAATTTATAACTCTGAAGAGGACCAAAGGTTATCTTCAAAAACGTCTAGTTTTTTCAATAAAATGTTTTCAATATTTAACTCTGCTGGCGGTTGATGCAATATGGTATAATAGTTCTTCTTTAAAATCTTCAAATTCTGAAAAACCATGTAATTTGTTCAACAATTGTCATACTGCACTGCACAAAAATTTTATAAATGCATCTCTTAATAGATACGAGTGAATTACTGATTACTTCTCTATTTCAGATTTTTAGCGACTGGTCATTGGAGCATCTTATCGCATGAGCAAATCAGCTCTGTCTGAAATTATTCCGGAAACGTGCAAAGCAATCTGGGATGCACTACAACCTGAATATATGCCAGTTCCCGATGAAACGAAGTGGAGAATGATCGCAGAGGAATTTGAAAAGCAATGGCAATTTCCTCATTGTTGTGGCAGTATTGATGGCAAGCACATACAAATCCAATGTCCAAAAAACTCTGGTTCTTTATTTTTTAATTATAAAAAGTTTTCCAGCATAGTGCTAATGGCGGTCGCTGATGCTGGTTATAAATTCATTGTTGTCGATGTTGGTGCCTACGGTCGTCAAAGCGATGGTAGTGTGTTTGCAAATTCAGTGTAACGGCAGCTATAATAGATAGCAGCCTCGTATCCCACGTCAGTATAGTGACTACACGCGCGCCATAAAACAATCACAATCCAATGGAAATTAAAGATTATATTGTAAACAGGAGTTTGAATTCGAAACTTTTGGTAATGGCAGCGGTAACTGAAACAAACAAAAAAAACCATAACTAACAAGTCAAAGCATAAGACGTATTTACCAGGGATACCTAGACAACCGGGATGCGAAACTGCGTTTGTCCGCTTAACAACAGTAGGGCTACTTACAAAACAGCGCTGAAAAGCGATATTTCATGTGTTACGTTCACTAGATAATGATTTTGTCACGAGAAAGCGACGGTGGCGCTATACATAGGAGGAATCTAGACTCTCTTAGGAAGTCTTTAATCCGAGTCTTACAGTTCAGTTTTCCTTCTTAGGCTACTTAATTCGCTGCTTGTTATATTCCACCAAGCAGAGATAATTGTTGTGAAGCATCTTATTCTAGGACGCAACAACGAGACTTAGAAAGGTGTTGAACCATCAACCTTGCGATCATGCTTGTCGTTAAAATGACGCTACGAGTCCAAACCACTACGCCACGCTGCCGACAAAGCGCTGCTCGAAACTTGGCAGTTGTTAGGTTTACACCGCCTTATCAAAGGTAATATTATTGTATCAAAACGCTACCAAAGGCTCGGAAAGGTAAACATGCCGTGATGATCCTAATGCATGCGAAAAACAAAACATTCTACATCAGAACTAATAATCCATAGAAACATCATTCACATTAGAAAATTGATTTTAACACAACCGTTCAAGGCGAAAATGAAACACAAAATATACCTACAGAAACACACACAAATACAAATATAAGCCTACAGGACCAATAATTTTAAGGCAAAACAAAACCGCACAAGTAAATATCAAGAAACAAAATTGTAACCCACGAATATATGACAGCTTACGAAGCAGTGTTACTAGAACTCCCGCTGGTTAATTTTCTAATCTTTCGGGCCATCATGGGTGGAGCTTCAGTTTTGGGAGCATTTAACCTTTTCAGCTCGTTTTTAGCAAAACAGTTATACACCACTGCTAAAAACAATTCAAAATTACAATGTCCTGCATTACATGCATGACGCAACATGCCACAATACTGAGTTGATTCCTTAACAATGTTTTTCACTGCTGCTACAAAGACTGAACGCTGACAAGATGCTGACATCATTGTGTGTTTTACACTTTCGTCAAATATTATTGCGGCATAACATTGAACAGCTAGGGCGGTCATTGCAAAGGAATATTCTGAAGGAACTGACAAGCCTCCCCGGTCAGCCATTTCAAATAATCTTTTATGGTCTTCGGAGTCACAAGTGGGAGGTGGAGGCGCACTGTCACTCTTAATAAGCAGATCTTTGCAGCAAGAACATTTACGTCGGCGTGTAATGCTGCGTGCGATGTACCCACTCACATAAAACGCTACATTTGAATCATTCTCTGACAACTCTTCAAATCCAAAAACCGCAACAGTCAGCAAATGTTCGGTCAAGGTTTGCACAACTGCGTCACTTGAGCCCGCATTCCGTGATGAAATATCTTCATCACCACTCAAACGTGAAGCTTTCAAAATACCATGCTTCTGAAAAAGGCTTAATGCACGGATTTTCTTTTCTGCTTCAAGTAGCTGCTTGATCGACATGAAGAAGTTTCCTCCATGAGCCTGGCGATACCACCCAAATCGCCCCTCGATTGGATCGGAGGTAAACTTTCCAGGTAACACGTACTTTAATTTCAACTTCTCATGTAAGAACTGAGCTAGTTTTGGCACAGCAGTCATTGTTTGAATGCACGCTAAAAATGTCTGATTAGTCAGTCCTGAACATCCCGACTCCTTCCATTTGACAAACACGTCAGTAGCAGCAGATAGGTACTGCAAGTTGGTTTGGTCCGCTTCGTCTCCGAAACTCATCGGTTTGCAGAAACTATCTCTTTTTTCAAAGCCTGAAAATATGGTAACAGCATGAAGCTACCAAATGTTTGTCATAGCACACTATAGCATTTAAAACTTTTGCACAAGGCAATTAATAGTCAGTAGATATACTCCACATAAAAAGTCATCTACCTTTTGTTTTGCAAACAAGATATAAACCTAGCTTGCTGGTATCATATCACTGATACAGTCCATCTAATGCCGATTTACCAACAGAACTAACAAGTGTTTCAGATGGTCAAGCAAACCACACTTTTTTTAAGTAGACTTACCCTTATTCGGCGTTCTCACGGTCATAATCTTCCATATATTGCAAACAAACTTAACGTATTTCGCAGTATCCTTAAAGCCTGGATATGCATCCGAAAATAGTTCCAGGGCGTGGGACGTCGCTTCACTGAAAACACCTGCAACAACATACAAAAGATCATTGCGCATATTTCTTCTCCTTGTACAACCACAAGCGTTCTTCACTAAAGAAATGACTCCGGAAACGTCCACTTGAATGAATTTATAAATTTTTGGCATAATTTACTGAATAAAACCAACCTAAACAATGGTAATGGGCAATATCTGCTAAAATGTTACATAAAAAAAAACCATTAATTGGTTAAAACACTAAGCTAACACCGAAAATTATTTCAATATACCGTAAGTCGACTGAAACCACTTACTTAGCGCATGTTGTGGTGAAGTGCGAGCAATATTGCTTGGATTCAGTGAAGCTTTTTTTAAAGAATGAGCCACTTTGAGAGGCTTATGCTCCTCTATCGCATACAGCTGCTTCAAATGTGAGAACTGTGCCACACACTTTCCTCCAAACACATTGTCGTCAGGGATTTCAGGAATATGCATTACTTTCCTACTCACAAAGTTATTGAAAATATTCTTCATATTGTGCGTAAAATCGAAGAGCAAAAATAAAATCTCATTAGGCTTGGTAGGGTGTGCCACACTGCTCGTTAAATTGTTGCTTCCACATAATTCCATGTACAGTTTCCTAACCAATATATGAAATAAAAAAGGAATATGAAATGAATTATCAGTGACGTTATGCATATACATTTATAGAATAATTTTTGACTTTCAGTAGCTCAGTCCATCGCTTGATTCATGCATGCTTTAACGTATATCGTTTTGCCGCGTTAACCATTTTTCAGCCATTGCTTCAGCTTCTTGTTCTTGCTTTGAGTTATTGTGATCGCTAAATAGAAATAAACTACTACTATCGCTGAAAAAGCCTGAATGAGATTAATAATTGAGCACAAAACAAACTTACCTGTTGCAAATATGGTTATCCAGAGACACAGCAACAACAAAAAAAATCTCATCTAGAGCATGCATAACAATGTTGAAATAGGAATGAAGAAGCTTTGTATCAAGCTTTTCGACCGGTACTAGGCAAACAATGTCTCTATAGTTCTTGCAGACCGACTGCACCATAAAAGCCAAAACAGTCTTAGCTACGTGACCATCTTCTGTCATGCCGATGTAGCTTCCATTAGAGTACTCAACTCTTTGAGCAGTATAAACCTCATCAATGAGTAGCACGACTGTTCGTTCACCCACTGTCAAGTCCGATGTTCTTTGCTTTAAGTAGGTAATGTCCACTTTCCTGGTGTCAACATTCAAGTCAATCGAGAGTTGCTGCAATCTTCGTGTAGATGGTAATATAAAAACATCAGAAAGTCTGTTATATAAGGAACTGCTGTTCAGTTTCCACAAAAAGGCCAGAGTAATGAGTTCTGAAGAATATCTTCTACTATGCTTTGAACATTGCAGTAAAGACAGTTGCTCTATAATAAATTTGATTAAGTGCATGGAAGGTATTGAATTGCTTTCATCGATTTCATGATCATTTTGGAATTGTTTAAGAGCAGAAATTGCCAAATTGATACAGCTAATGTTGTCGGTATGTTGGGATTTCAAATCATTGCCAAGGTTTTTGCAAAATGCAATGACGTTGCTGATTTCTGTTAGAGTACTAACTCTATCTTTTGTCATTAAGTGCTTATACATTTCTTTTGGCAGCAGAACGGAATTAACAAAAGCATCTAAACTCAAATCTTCACGAATTATAATTGAAGCCATAAGACTTGGAACTGTGTCAATACCATCACTGCAGCAGATGTAATGAAACTGAATTGAATGTTCTTTTTCAACTTTAATGACATCAGATAGTAAATTAAAATTATTGCAATTTTTTAGCTCATTAAAATTTCTGACACAATCATTTTCCAACATTTTTTCATGTTGCATTTGCATGTGAGAATTTTCTTTGTCTACGCGTGCAGACGATGAACATGCACTGGTTGAGCGCTTGAAATGGACTGGCTTCGACAAATATTTTGGCAATCCAGGAAAAATATGGGGTACGGCATTGGCTTTCAATCTTGTTCTTTTAAGTTGTTGAGTACCTCTTTTATTTTGACGACTTTGGCATTTATCTGTTGATGCCGTTTCAAAATCATCATCAGAAAAGTGCTTCGCACAAATTCTAGTAAACTTTGTCACATTCCAATTTTTTCTAGGAATTGCATTAATCCAGCGATGAAGCATATTTGAATCTGTAGGAAATCGATACACTGCTATTTTTTCTTTATTTTTGGCAGATCTATAGCCACTGTTACAGTTTGGTACACAACATGTGTATCCCATGCTGCTCAAACCATGAAAAGTATCTTCTGAGCTGCTGAGTACTAAATGTAAGCTAAAATGTTTACATTCTGAAAATTCACACAAAAACGTTTAAGCAGTCGACTAGTGTATCGATAAATTTATGGGTATCTACCGGTACATGATTCTGTACTGGTACTTAACAACTTAAGTATGGTAAATCAAAGAATTTTTTTCTTTATTTTTAAGTTTAGGATTGGCATAGGCCTACTGTACTTTTTACCCCCAACACTAAACTGAGCTAAAAACACTTTAATTTACCAATCCAAATGGTAGAGGATTATGCACCACTTGTAACTGGCATAGCGATGTATACTGGTATGGTACGATATCAATTTAACTGCCAATTTTGTGCAATAAAAAAAGGCTGTCAACTGTGAAATAGTTTCTAGGTTTATTATGCTAACTGTAGGTAAAATCAGCATCTACTTTGGGTAAAATAGAACAAGAAGCAATTTTGCTGGCGCCCAAAAACAGTCATGAGTATCCACAGTATATGGATCGCACTACATCCGGCAAAATAGACCTACAGCCTAGAAACTATTTTGCCGTTAGTCGCAAAATAAACACTTCTACATAAAAATGCTGTAAGATGGGGTATGCTTTGAACTAGCTGACAGAATGACCAACTTCATAAACTGCAAATTTGTGTACTGAATTGCTGAAAGAAGTATTTTAAATTAGCAGAAAAATGTGCAGTTAATTTGAAGCTCCACCAGTCCCCTGAATTAGTCTAAGCAGGGAAAATTTATACGGAAGATCAAACTGCTACCATACATAGGCTACCAGAATTCTTATCCATAATCATGGCTTATTTCAACTGAGTCCCTAATTGGAAAGTTTAACTTACTAGACTATACCATATACAGGTACGGTACCGTAATCAGTATGCACCACTAATCAAATGTTGCAGAAACCAGTTCTCTTGGAAAGGTAAAAAAAAATAAATGGTCTTATTTGTTGCGTGATGCAAAGCGGCTAGATAGTAGCACTGCATTATACCAGTCAGCAGGGAACACAGCTTACCAGGAAATTGAAGCAGAAAGGAACTCCGTCAGAGTATAAGTCTGTTAGGCTACTGGTATCGATACCGGTATTGGCTTGATTCACTGACTGACAAGTAATTTTGCACATAAGCTTTTTGCTAAAAATTTTTTTGCAATTATGCCATGACACTACACGATTGGTATGTACCCTAACTCACACTGCAACATGTGCAACCTCTGAACCTGGCCTACCCATATCTGCTACGTACCGGTACAGTGCTACTAAGCAGTTCAGGCTTGTCTGCTCGTATCCACTCAGAACTGCACAACCGAGTGAACCCACTCTGCACCACAGGTCTAATAACCTAGTCTATTTATGTCAAGACTTAAAGAGTCAACGGTGGTGTCTGGTTTTATTCTGCTGTACCCTTATCAAACCGCCAGCGCGAAATGATTAGCGAACACGTAAGCACAAGACCGCAGCCCTACAGTTGTCACGATTAAAAGCGGATAATCCGCACGTTTCGCATCCCGATTTGTCTAGGTATCCCTGGTATTTACAAACACAGAGCAAAGCATAATAGTGAAGACAAATTCCTTTCGTTACATATCGACCAGAAAAATTTGAACTAACACGTAATAGCAAATCAAAATACCTGACTGTGGGCAAGGTACGGCTTCAAACAACACCAGCGATCAGACTGTGCCAGCGATCTCAAGGTGACAATACAATCTGCAATTGATATTGTGGACGTAAGCAAATAGCCTGTACGATTAGACCATAATAATCAGCACTTTCAGCTAGTATTTACTTGAAAAGGTATTGCCCCGTAGATTATGTCAAATTAGTAAAATAGATACGAACGAATATCACAAATTATCATATATAAATAATCAATCATCAAAGAGCAGTTGAGATAACCTTAGCCAGTCTGGCCGGTATGGCCTACGGTACGGTACATTATGAGCTACAATTGTTTAGTCAAATCCCGTAAACTATTATATACTAAACAGCAGTGTCAGTCAAACTACAAGTATCATTATTCATATAAACAGTAAGAACAGAAGAGTAAAACACATACCGCAACAAGGACTCAGCAACTAAACCAATGTCAAGGTAAGTCCAACAAACTTCACAATTTCCATCCAAGTTATTAAATTACCGTTACTTCTTAACATACATCATTAACTTAAAATCCTACGAACTAAACAGGTAGCGAGTTAACTATCTTTACAATGACATACTTCATACCGGTACGCGATTCACTGAACTGCTAACTGCTGGTCAGCACAGTCGCTATTGAACAAAGAAATAAAAACAGTGTTGCCATTTATAAAAAAAAAAACGAAAGAGAGACGGAATACACATTCGCAACATCGCCCCTCAAAAACAGGTTCTTATTTCGCAAATAACGTAGCTGTTTTTCCTCTAACATGACAGCAAATCCGAAAGACAATTTCAAACAATAAGGCAAAACGAACAAGTATTTACACAATAAACCAATAAGTCCCAAAAGCACACGGCAACACCATAATTGCCTCGACAAATCTATGCAAAGACAATCATAACAGGGGACAATATTAAACATAACAGTGGAAACAAACTAATCCTAATTTACATTCTTCATTGTTGTGGATTCATCAGAGTGTCTTCTAATCAGCAACAGGTTGAGCATCGTCCTCCCCTTCGGCAGCATGCAATAACACAAGTTTGTGCACAGGTCTATCGAGGTACGTAACAGATTTCGTTCTCTTTCCTTTATCATCAATGCTGGAGTCGGCCATTCGTAACCGAACCTTTCTCACTAGTCCATCTGAGCTTGGATACGTGTTTTCCACTACAGCAAGTCTCCATAGATTCCTCCGTGGTAAATCGTCGTCACGAACGATCACGACGTCCTTTGGTCGCATGTTTCTGGTAACTTGCGTCCATTTTTTTCTAGTTTGAAGTTGATGCAAACACTCCTTTCTCCACCGTTGCCAGAACTCGTTGGCGAGATATTGCACTCTTCGCCATCGTTTGCGAGCATACTGGTCTGCCTTTACGAATCTTCCGGGTGGAGGCAGTAAAAGCTTATGTTTCATCGTCAACAAATGGTTTGGAGTTAATGGTTCGGGACTATCCGGATCGCACAAGTTTTCGGTCGTCAATGGGCGTGAATTAATGATGTTCTCTACTTCCGTCAAAAATGTTCGAAATGACTCGTCGTCAAGATGTGATGCTGAAGCAAGAAGAAGAGGTTCAAGAGCGTTCCGAACAGTTCGGATTTGCCTCTCCCAGACACCTCCCATGTGACTAGAATGAGGAACATTGAACTTAAACTCAACCCAATCGCAGTTGTTGTGCAAGAGATACTCATGAACTCGGGCATCGTCCATCTCCTTGAGCGCTCTTTTTAGTTCATTGTTGGCGCCGACTATATTCGTGCCGCAATCTGATCGTAGCTGAGCAACAGGTCCTCGTCGACTAAGAAATCGTCTTAGCGCATTAATAAACGAATCTGTTTCAAGGGTATTAGCACATTCAAGATGTACTGCTCGACTTGACATGCAGGTGAACAGAACACCATACCGTTTTAACACTGAACGCCTTTCTTTAATGTTGAAAGGACCAAAAAAATCAACAGCACTATAAGTAAACGGAGGCTCTTCAGCCAAGCGATCTTCCGGTAGTTCTGACATCTTCTGGACTTGCGGAATACCTCTCATACGTTTGCATAAAACGCACTTGCTTAGAACCTGGGAAACTGCAGATGAACCACCAATAATCCAATAGCCATTTTGCCTCAAATGGTTGTGGGTCGTCCCTCTTCCCATGTGGTTGACTTCTTGATGATAATGATTGATTAGCAGCTTAGCAATATGACATCCTTTAGGAATAATTATCGGATGCTTCAGAGAATCTGACAAATTAGCTCGTCGAATTCTACCTTCTACTTTTAGCAACCCATCGTTGTCCAAAAAGGGGTCCAAGCGATGTAGAGAGCTGTTAACCCTGAGCACTTTATACTTCGAAGAGTTTTTTCCATCATCTCGGATCTCATCTCTTCTATCTCTCAAATAAGAGATTTCTTCAGAGAAGTTTTCCGACTGCACACCTCTAAGAATGGTAACTTCAGCCATACGAAACTCATGAACTGATACTTTGTTAGGGCAACTCTCAACCTGATTGATAGAAGCAGTCTTTCCTTTACTTCTTACCCTCGCATAGAGTTTCCTCTTATATAGAATGCAAGTAGCAACTGCACGTCTTGCTCGATTCCAAGACGAAAATTGTATTAAACGGCTGGATTCGAACCCAGAATTCTTGGAAGCAGTCGTTGCAAAGGCAGTGGCTTTACGCATTTCTTTCTTTATTTCTGAATCGATTTCTCCATCTGCTTGGTACCTGTTCTCGGAATAGGACTCAACATTACTCCAAAGAAAATTGGGACCACTTAGCCATTGCGATTTGCTAAAAAGTTGCTTGGCTTCCATGCCCCTGCTGGCGACATCACTAGGATTCGATTTCGATTTCACATATAACCAACGACTTGGTTCACTCAAGTCTCTAATTTGCTGCACCCTGTTGGCAACAAAAACGTTAAACCGTTTAGCTTCGTTATTAACATATCCAAGAACAATTTTGCTATCAACCCAAAAGTATTCACTAATTGAAGAATATTTCAGTTCATCTTTCAAAAACTTTCCAACTTTGGCGGAAATAACGGCAGCCGTCAGTTCCATCCTTGGCACAGTCACATGTTTCAAAGGGGCCACTCTGGCCTTTCCCATCACAAAGGCACAATGAACTCGGCCATCTTCGTTGACAAATTTCAGATAAGAACACTGTCCCAATCCAGTTTCACAAGCATCAGAAAAATGATGCAGTTCTACCTTAGCCAGTTTGTTAAAGTCAGGAGGCTTAAAACAGCGCTTCACTTCCAACCTTTCGAGTGCGGGTATTTCAGACCTCCATCTGCTCCAACGAGACGACAATTCATCGGAAATCGGATCGTCCCACGACGCTCCACTGCGACACAAATCCTGCAAAATTTTCTTTGCAACAAGTACTACCGGAGCAACAAATCCGGTAGGATCGAATATCGAGCTTACGGTAGACAGAATGCCGCGTCTACTCAAAGGACTGTCCTTAAGTTCAATTCGAAATTGGAAGGAGTCGTTTTCGACGCACCAGATGACACCCAGAGCTCTCTCAACTGACAATGCATTCGGGTATTCAGAGACACCAACGACAGGTTTCCAGCTCTTAGCTCTTTCCGACTCTGGAATGGCTTTCATCACTTCTTCATTATTAGATAAAAACTTGTGAAGACGCAGTCCTCCTTTAGCACAAATTGCTCGACTGCTTTCTATCAAGCAAAGCATTTTTTCTTCTGAAGGAAGAGATATCAAACCGTCATCTACATAGAAATCATTTCTTACGAATTCGGCAGCAGGAGTACCAAACTCCTCTTCTCCATCATCAGCTGCTCTCTTCAAACCAAAGTTTGCACACCCAGGAGAACTAGATGCACCGAAGAGATGAACTTTCATTCTATAATCTCGCAAAGGTCGATAGATATCGCCATTTTCCCACCACAAAAACCTTAAGTAATCTCGATCGTTTTCGGAAACGTAAAACTGGTGGAACATCGCTTGGATGTCCGCCATCAGAGCAACATTTTCCTTTCGGAATCTACAGAAAACTCCCAACATTCCATTTAATAAATTGGGACCTCTTAGCAGGTGATCATTTAGTGATACTCCTTCATATTCTGCGGAACAGTCGAAAACCACGCGTATTTTATTCTTTTTGGCATGGTATACACCTGTGTGGGGAACATAATTCACTTTTCCGTCATTTCGATCCATTTCCTCCAGAGGTACTTCCTCAGCCCATTTATCAATCACATCACTCATAAATTCAACATAATCTTGACGGAACTTAACATTCTTTGCAAGACGACGCTTGAGTTGCATGATCCTTTTCACAGCGAGGGGCCGGTTGTTCGGCAAAGCAACTTGTTCTGATCTCATGGGCAAGGGCATGGAATAATGTCCATCAGATAATTGCTTGATATTGTTAGACAGAATTTGGACAAACTTCATATCGTCGATGGAAAGTTCACGATTGGCATTATTCGGCTCTGTAAAATCAAGTTCCATCATCTGTCTCACTTGATTAGGATTGATGATCTCCTTGGCCTTGGTTGCACAGACAAACCTTGCGTCTCCAGGCTTTAATGGTACTCCAACAACTGGATTAGATACTACACAGGATACATTAATGCGATTTGAAACAGCAGTTCTTGCTTCTGCAGATTGGCACACAATACCTACGATTCCCCAGCCGAGGATAGAACGCTGACCATAAGGTTGATCATCACTTCCTGTCACTATTTCTCTAGGTCTTACAGCTCGAGGTACATTATTTCCAACTAGCAAGGCGATGTCAGCCTTAGCGTGATAAGGTGACATTTTTTTGGCAATCTCCCGGAGATGATCCCATTTCTCAGCTACTTCGGGCTTGGGAATCTGAGACCTACTTGCTGGTATATGATCCCTCGTATAAGTTGCTGGCAGGTCTATGCGCACCTGACGATCAAGGCTCAGAAGTTCCAAATTCGTAACTTTCTTGGAACTTATTTGACACTGGCTCTTTTGCATGGTCGAAAGTGTGAGCACAGTGTCACATCCGGTTAATCCAAGCTGATGTCGCAACTTGTTTGACATGAAGCAGGTATTTGATTGATCATCAAGAATGCAATAACAAAGAATTTCTTTGTTAGGTTCATCTTTTGGTCTCACATAAACGGGCACAATCATCGAGTTATCACTTCCACTTCCCTGATCCTTCACGGAGCAAACCTCGGTACATCTAGCAACTACATCCTTGCTTTCTTGCTCGTCTAGATGCAAAGCCGTGAGGTGAAGTTTTCCACAAGTTTGACATTTGGCCCTAGCTTCACATTTTCTAGAAAAATGATCCGCACTAGATCCACATCCAAAGCAAAGTTGGTTGTCCTTAAGGAACTTTAAGCAATCATCCCTGGACAATTTTGGGAACTCAGAACAATCGTTGATGTGGTGCTGCAGAGAACAATAAGAGCAATTACCCCGTTCAGCACTCGAACTTGTCTTCAGAGCTCTTGCATTGTTGCCAGCTTGCCTTTCCCGATGCGGAGATCTACCAGTATTCATAGTTTTCAGGCTTTGTAATTCGGGAATATTCGCTTTGTTAGAACGTCTTTCTACAAAACGCACTAGATGATCGAAGGGAGGATAAGAATCAGCATCTTTTTCTTCACGCCACGAACATATTTCATCCCGCCAATCATTTTCGAAGTATTTCGGAAGTTTGGCAAGTATTTTCTTTGATTCTTGAGGAAAATCCAAAATCTGCAAACCACCAACACTCTTTCTTATTTCAGCAATCTGCACAAGGAGGTCTGAAAACTGTTGTAGTTCTTTCGGGTGGTGTGGTTTGATTACAGGCCATTCTTCAATTTTATTTAGAAATGCTTGAGAAAGGATATTTGGATTCCCATAACGTTCTTTAAGCCTTTTCCTGGCAGCATGGTAGCAACTTTCTGTTTGCTGGCTAAGCAGGCCTATCACAAGTTGTTTAGCTTCTCCAACCAGGTGTTGACTGAGCAAGTTTAACTTTACATCGGTGCTCTCAACTTGATCATCAACCAAAGCATTGAAAGCTATTTCCCATGCAGGAAATTCAACTATACTACCATCAAAGGGTTCGATTTTAATTCTAGGGATGCGGTAGGTCGAAGAAGATGAAGAAGCACAATTTGCTACTTTGGGCTTTATTTTCGCGGCTTGGATCTTCTCTTTCTTCGGAGATTCCAACCTAACCACGGAAGATGAGTTCTCAAAGGACCGTAATATACGCTCTTGTTTTTCTTCGTTTGATTCCAAAGGAAGAGAAGACAACTCTTCCCCAGAACCGTGCCCGAATTCCTCCAATTCAGCTTTCTTTGAAGCTCCAGCTCCGGCTTCTAGACCAGCTATCTCCTCTTCCATTTTGAGACGCTCCATTTGCTGTCTAAGCTTGCTCTCGGCTTCAACGTATGGCAACCGAGCCTTTAATTCAGCAACTCGTTCTAACTTCTTAATTCGATCTTCCTGAATGGAACTGAAGGATCCACCATCACTTGACCCTTTGCTCATAGAACCACCACCTCTCACCGAACCTCTCTTCGACTTGGAGTAGCGTGCTGATGCAACCTCTTCGCGGTCAACCATTGCTATTTGTTGCTGCAGGGCTATTCGGGCTCCATCTGCAGCAAGCGCAGCGCTATTTTCTAATTCTTCGAATTTCGTTTCGAATTCATGTATTTGTTCACGACCAATTAGGGCTCCCAGGCTATTTAAACATTCAGACAAATCATCTAGTGCCTTATACATTAGTGCAGAGGCCTTCCTGATAGTTTCCGGGTCTCTAGAAGTGATCGTTACTCTAGTCAAATTCCGAAGTGAGGTTTTGGTGGATTTAAGTTTTCTGGAGAATTCTTTTTTGGAATTTTCAGTATTGTATTGTAGACCTTTAGCAGTCAACTTTATTGTTCTCTTCGTGTGTGAGGTGCCTGGGGGTTCCTTTAAAGATGAAGCAATATCCATTCCATCATCAACGTTGTCAGCTGTAACTTCAACCAAGGGTACCTCTTTGTCTTCACCCTTCTCATCATCCACCCTGCTTTCAGGATTAGAATGAAGGGTTGGATTCACAACAGTCTCTTCAACTTCTGACATATTCCAATAGGAAAATTAGCAAAGTGTAAAGTAAAACAGATTCTATTCAAATATAAAAACAAATTCTACCTTGGGCGTTCTTCTTTCAGCCTAGTCAGTTACTGTAACGGCAGCTATAATAGATAGCAGCCTCGTATCCCACGTCAGTATAGTGACTACACGCGCGCCATAAAACAATCACAATCCAATGGAAATTAAAGATTATATTGTAAACAGGAGTTTGAATTCGAAACTTTTGGTAATGGCAGCGGTAACTGAAACAAACAAAAAAAACCATAACTAACAAGTCAAAGCATAAGACGTATTTACAAACACAGAGCAAAGCATAATAGTGAAGACAAATTCCTTTCGTTACATATCGACCAGAAAAATTTGAACTAACACGTAATAGCAAATCAAAATACCTGACTGTGGGCAAGGTACGGCTTCAAACAACACCAGCGATCAGACTGTGCCAGCGATCTCAAGGTGACAATACAATCTGCAATTGATATTGTGGACGTAAGCAAATAGCCTGTACGATTAGACCATAATAATCAGCACTTTCAGCTAGTATTTACTTGAAAAGGTATTGCCCCGTAGATTATGTCAAATTAGTAAAATAGATACGAACGAATATCACAAATTATCATATATAAATAATCAATCATCAAAGAGCAGTTGAGATAACCTTAGCCAGTCTGGCCGGTATGGCCTACGGTACGGTACATTATGAGCTACAATTGTTTAGTCAAATCCCGTAAACTATTATATACTAAACAGCAGTGTCAGTCAAACTACAAGTATCATTATTCATATAAACAGTAAGAACAGAAGAGTAAAACACATACCGCAACAAGGACTCAGCAACTAAACCAATGTCAAGGTAAGTCCAACAAACTTCACAATTTCCATCCAAGTTATTAAATTACCGTTACTTCTTAACATACATCATTAACTTAAAATCCTACGAACTAAACAGGTAGCGAGTTAACTATCTTTACAATGACATACTTCATACCGGTACGCGATTCACTGAACTGCTAACTGCTGGTCAGCACAGTCGCTATTGAACAAAGAAATAAAAACAGTGTTGCCATTTATAAAAAAAAAACGAAAGAGAGACGGAATACACATTCGCAACATTCAGTTTTTGGAAAAATGTTGAAAAGGCAACAATTACCGTTGCCTTCTGACGAACCTCTTCCAGGATGCACAGCTCCAAAACTACCGTATGTTTTCGTTGCAGATGAAGCGTTTCCCTTGATGGAAAATTTAATGAGACCATATCCAGGAACAGGTTTGTCCAGAGAGCACACTATTTTCAACTACCGATTATCACGTGCGCGACGTGTTGTTGAAAATGCTTTCGGCATTTTAGCTACTCGATTTCGCTGCTTTCACAGGCCTCTTATGCAGAAATGTGATCATGTTGACGCGATAGTCAAAGCAGGAGTTATTTTGCATAATTTCTTACAAGAAACGGGAGGTTTCATTGAGGCATCAGGGGACTTGCAGGGAGCTGCCTCACGACTTGCACCTCTTTCTCGAATGGGACGCAACAACTGCAACAGGGCTACACAAGTGCGAGACATCTATAGCGCTTATTTCAATTCTGCTGTTGGTTCTGTGTCATGGCAAAATAACGTAACCCAGCGTGTAATGTAAAACGATTTGGTTAATAATTTTTTAATTACACCACGAGACAAGTTTATGGTGGTTTGTTTATATGTTGTTTTCTTGTTTTTGCGTTACTTGAAGACTTCATTGACATGTGTTGTGTTTACTTAAAGACTTCATTGACTTCAGCGCCTTCTTACAAATTACCCTATTAACCTTACATCAAAGATATGTGTATTGACTTAGGGGGTAGTGCTGTAGGCTGGGCTTTTGTCGATCAACTACCAGTAGTGATAAGTCATGTTGCATTGTTTTACATGACGGAGTCTCGTTAGATTGGTCCCGTTTTGGCCATCTTGAAATTATTATCGTAATTAAACATTTGGAACCTGTGCTTACGTTTCATTAAAAATTTGCTGTAGGGTAGTCTGGGTAGCTGCTATTCCTTTAATATGTTTTTTTGTGTATGTGTAGGTAGGCTATGCTTTCTTGTTTTAACATAACTTCGTGACTTTCAATAAAGGTGTGCCGCATCTACTTATTGTGCTTATTTATGTGCATTTTTATCCACCTATCACAAGAAAGCCCTGAACGAGCTAGGTTAGGAGTCGCCCACCATGTATGTGAGATGGGAGACGCTTCTGCGTTAAGCACCATTCCCAAACGTGCAAACAAGTAACCTTACCGGCTTGCTCCACACTATCCCTTTAATGCTGAACGTCAAGCGGAGATGTACCAATTTTTAAGTCGTTGGTTTGACCAGACTCGTAATTGAATCCAGAGTCTACCGAACCAGCGCTTCCTATCTATTCGGCCATTTTCTTGGAAAATAATTTTGGTTACAGCATTTCTCCTTCGATAAATAAGTTGGATTGAAAAATCGATCACTTTTTGAGCCAGGCCTTTATTTGGCATCAAGCTAAGAAAATTTCATAGGTTACCCTTGTAAAATAGATGCAATACAATACTTGCAACGACGTTAATCTGCAGAAGTGGGCACCACGATAGCAGAATAAGGGTACTAATAAGGTAATGGACAAGACAGCAAGGCACTAAAAAGGGTACCCGATTTGAGAATTATTGCGATTTAACCTCTACAGTAACGGAGTTGGGTCTGCGAACTCAAATTCCATTGTTTTGCCGAACTTGAAAGAATCGTTATTCTGTATACGAATAAAATTGTTCGAGTTCAATACAATAAAATTTAAAAACTAAAAAAAATTTCCAAAAAATACGTTGTGTTAGGTAAAGCCGAGTAAATTGACATTGCATTTTTCAGTGCAGCTGCACATTTTGTTTATGCCGTTGCGACCAAGAGAACCAGAAAAAATTAGTGATATACCGGTACAAATTTTATCTTTTTATTTGCAATGAGCACGAAGCCTGCTTCGTCTTGCACCACACTTTATTCACTAAACATCATTTTATTTCGTCAATACGACAGACATTATTTCTCTTCATATTCTCTCAGCTTCTGCATTGTTGCATGCAGAATCTCCTGCTGCAGTTCTAAGCGAGCCAATTGGGGCAGACTTTTTGCTTCGTTAGCCATCGATTTATAAAAGGCATAGACGGGATCATTTTCCTCTGACTCTGAAAAAAAATTATGTTCATAGACAAAATCTATATTGCAGTAGGCCTAATTATGCTTTGTTTCACTAACCGAAGCGCCGCAGAAAAACCGAAAAACGAAGGTTTTCAAGGAGCTTACATTCCACCGACCTGATGGCCGAGTGGATAGAGCGTCTGCTTCTGGATCGGTAGACTCGGGGTTCGATTTCGAGTCTGGTCAAATCAATAATTCTGGTTCAGCAGCCAAAAGAAGTAGTAGTGTAGCTGATGTACAATACACGGACATTTGAACTGAAATGCAGTGTGCACTAAGCAAACGGGTATTAGAGCGAGAATATGAAGCAAGTAACATTCACTACATTTGCACATTCGCATTAGATTTAAACGATTTTAGCGACTTGGAATTTTTAATTTTTGAGTCTAGGCGAGGACGGCCAAAAATGACATGGAGGAGGCAGGTGGAAGAGAGTGTAAAGAAAGTCGGGTTGAAGGTTGAGGATGCTGCAGATCGAGCGAGATGGAGGGATGGAGTAAGAGCAATCGAGGAGGGGATGAGGTGTATTCGGCCACCTTCGGCAACGAGGAAAAACCGAATTAAAACTGGATGATGATGATGATGATGAGTCTAAAGAATTCCAAATAAGAGGAAGTTGATACCTAATAGAATTTTGAAGCTTTGTTCTTTTAACAACGGGCATAAAATAATTATTTTGTGTACTTGCCCGGGTAGACCTTTCATATACACTGCTGACTTCACAAAAATACTCACTAAACTGTGCCGGAAGAAGTTTCATTTAAAATTGAAAAACATTTGTGGATGCTGTATTGCAGCTTTATGAACTTACTTTCCTCGTTTTTAACCATATTAATAGCATCCAAGAACACTTGTTCTACTTTGTTCGCCGGGTGAGATTTTTGTGTCATTCGCTGGCGTTTGGGATAGCAAGGTGTTTCTAAATAAGATGAAAAACAAAAAATTACCGTTACGGTAGGAAAGGTTTCTTCGATTTTCATGGTTGTACTGCTTGCCATTCGACTACATGCCAAACCTTTTGCCAGGAAAACACGATCTCAAAACAAAACCCCCTTGTAAAAATGCAACTATATTAAATTATGAAGGAAAAATAATGTCAGAGTAGTCCTTGAAGCTGCACGTTTCCACTACACAGATTCAGTGGCCATCATCAGCAGTATTGGAAGGACAGTTAAAAACTATTCAAGCATCTCGCGAATACTCTTGATGATGGCAACTGAAACTGTGTTGTCAAAATGTTCAGTTTAAAGGAATAATCTGGCATTATGTTTCCTCCTTAAAATATTTTCGTCCCACATATACTGTATTCTATACTAAATTACTTTAGTCATATAAGGAAGGGCACGCAACGAAACCCTGAGTACAAGGATGTATAAATTTAGGACAAAAGGTTTACTTCAGCTCTGTTGACAGTCAGACCGAAAATAACAAACTACCACAAGCGACAAGCTCCAATGCAAGTACATGCAAATTATGACGCAACAGTAAACAATAGAACACAATTGGTAATTGCAGGCTCCACAGGCCCATATCTAGTGCTCTATCTTTCTTTAACGACATAATATAAGGACCAGCATGTACTTTTTAACCCGTGCGCGTCTGCTCGATGCATTGTGCATTCAGCAAAAGTTTTACGATGACGTATAGTTGTACATTGTGAAAAAAGTAATTACCTTCTAAATCACCGTTTTTCCTCATAATGCCAGTTGGTGTTTCCAACTGGAAAGAACTGTGAGGGTTTACGTTTTCAGCAGTAGAAGCCTCATCCGGTGAATTCAGTTCAGTTCAGTTCATTTATTATTCGTCGTTAGCTATATTACAAAGTAAACAAATAAAGCATTTTAAACAATTATACGATACTTCGACTGGAGGCTGCGAAGGGACTATTACAAACTTCTGGTCGAGCAGCCACCAACGGTTATTCAGGCAGCTCAACAAAGAGCAACCCGAATTTGCAAGGTAAATCGAGTGCATTTTGTACTGAATGGAATTAACAGTGACAACGGAAATAAAATTAACAAAAAGAATAGACAGTAGAAACAGTAGAAGTGTATTTGATTTTTGACTTTTAAAACCACCCTATTCAACAACTAAATTCAACAACTCCAACGTAAGAAGTGGCTTCTCCAAGTTCGATGTTGTTCTAAAAAAGCCACAGTAGTTACTTCTTACCGTGTTTTTTGTTTTAGACTGTAAAAGGCTATAGTTCTGAATGAATTCCAATTTTGTCATTTCTCTCTCAGCATTTTCCCTAAAATAGTCAACATGTCTAAGCATTTTCCATGAAATTCCGATCTTGTAATTGTCATAAGTATGTAAGGCACACAAAACCAAAACTACTGTACCTACAGAAAAGTTAGTTTAGAGTTTGCTGATGCTAACATCTAGAATCTAGCTTGCATTTTATGGTAAAATCTAGCTCATATTTAAAAAAAAACTACCAATGTATCCTCTTGGCATGGCAAATCTCAGCTTACTTTCTTGGAGCTAAGACTGGCTCTATAAATTTCATTACGTCGTACAAGCTCCACTTTTTTGTATAAGCAGGAGCTCCATCACCAGATTTTGAACTACTTTTGTCTTTTTCACGCCTGAACTTCTCTCGAAGAGACTTCCACTGCCTTTGACAATCCGATACTATAAATGCACACAAAAATACGATCAATTCCAGTGTTTTGCATAAGTATCATTTCATTGACAAGCTACTTTCATAGGCAAGCTTTCCGATATGTAGTTTTAACACAGCTTTCTTTGAATGCTTGACCTACCACACAGTGAACACTACCTGAAGAAAAAATTGCAACAGTGGCAAATACGTTTTACTATCTTTTTTAGTTTTGCGTTAACTTAAAAGCTGAAATAGTTTACACACTACTGACTCCAACCATGATTCGAATCCGTCATCACATGATTTTTAACTCAAAAATGATTCTACTATGCCATGTTGCTGACCATGCGAATGTTTTCGGTCAAAAGTCAATATGCCATTTTTTTGGCAAAACTTGGTTGGTGACTACTGAAGCCAGGACTATTATTTAATTCAATTAGTTAACATCAAACTCGATCCATAGCATACAGTATAGAAACTACACTGTTTCACGTACAAACAATCATCAGGTGGCTCATTTAAATAAAAGGTTATCAGTAACCGGTATTGAAAACAATAAAAAATTCTGCAATTATGATCCAAGTTTATGAAATTTTTCTCACCATTGCCAGGGAACCCACACCTTTCCACGACATTTTCCCATGCCAAGCTCCGAAACTGTGCCCGGCTGTAGCCTTCGATGCTTGGGTCCCACAAACAAGGGTAATCCTGAACAGCTATAATTAACGACTCATTTTCTTCTTCTGTCCGGAAGCACGTAGACGAATGCTTAGGCATATTGGCACCCAAAATAATTCAACAAGAATATAAATGTATATAGTTTATCGTATATATTCACCTACCAAAAAATAAAATATCAGCACTATAATAGGTAAAGTAGAAGGAAATCACTACCATTTGCAGAGATAAATGATAATTGGGGTATCACTGAACTTTTATTGTAGACACAGGCAAATCTAGCAACCAGTTTTCCATAAAACAATAGTCAGATAATGTCCCAAATCTACTGCTTGCTTTAATCTGTAGCAACAATACGGTACCGGTAGGCAATGGAAAGTGTTGCAAATACATGAAAATTATATCTTTCCAGCCTTAATTAATTTGCTCACAAAGCTTAAGCTTAGTGTAAAAATTTAACTTTGCTGATAGTTATGTGGATCAGCTTCAGCTTCTACTCTATGATACCATCAGTGAATTCTTATTTACACAGAATCTTACCAGCCTTGTTATTTTATTAACTACTAGTAAAAGTTTTTAGATTTGATTTTAATCATTTTAATCATTGATTTTAATTTTGATTTTAATCATTTGATTCAATCATTGTAGTAGGGTTTTTATTTTTTAACAGTGAAATAACGCCAACACAAACATCCCACTACTACTACTACTAATCATAACTAATGAAAGCCATCTATAAGTGATTCCAATTGCAGCTCTGATGTTGTTTCTTGTGTTCTGCTAATTTTCTGTTGCTATTAGGTGTAATCAGAAATGTATTTTCATAAACGCACCAGTAGGCCTAGGCCTACCAGTAATCAAAAACTGCAATAAAAAAACTAACAATCATGGAAAAGTACTGTACATCATTGCTAAATCATGTAAAAGATGGTGAAAAGGAAACCCTCTAATTATAATTTAAGTTTTACTGCAACAACTATATCCATGACATCTGCAACTGCTATAGCCTACTTAAAAAATGGTGTGCCACAATGCACAGATGACAGTAATCTTATCTGTTACCGGTAAAAATGCAAAAATGTTTTTATGTATGGTACCAGTAATACTTGATCAGCAGTCCAGTGTTTTCAAAGTTGGTAAGCTTTACAAAATGACATGCCATTCTGCATTGTAACCCAATTTTACACATTTCTTTCATGAAGTGATGTGAATGTGGAGCAGAAGCTTCCTTCCATTTGTTGCCGGTAAGGCATGCAGAACCGGTACCGAGCATAATCAACCTAAGCTAAACTAGTCTAGATTACCTGCTATATCTGAGTTGAGGTGTACAATTATGTTGTCAAATCCTGTTAACTAATTCTAAAGATTAGCCTAAGTCATAACGAGATAACCCACACTAAAAAAGTGCGCACTGCACAGCCTTCTTTACTTTCCTGTACCTATTCTAATCACAAAGCAAGCCAAACGCCAAAAAGACTACTTTTTAAGAGGTTTCGCTTAGGTTTACCTAGATGGCTACTCTAGGACAATGAACAGTAGCCCATAACCAGCACACATGCATCAAACTCTTGTTTCGTTATACGCTTCGATACTTATAAGTGTGCGTGCTGAATCGCAACGGCGCGTTTAAATTTTCTTCGTCACTTATAAGTTACGGGGCGTTAATCGTAACGGCGCTTATCAATAAAACAAACTAAGGATGCGCCCGCTCAATTTTTGCTATAAACGGCGCTTTAGGTTTGTAGCAAGAGTATGTAGGCCTGGACTGGAAGCTGAGCATATACAAGTCTGCAACTGTATATTTGCAGAGATGTTTAAGATTTAACATCACTTTTAAAGGCAGCATAAAATTTAAAAAATGAGGCGAACATGGCAATTTAAAAAGAAAATCGTAAAAGTATAAGAAAGTTTTTCTAAAGCGATACTTAAAGGAGGGTTTGGTGTAAAAATTGTTTGTAATCGAAAAAAGGTAGGCTAGTTTACTTTCGAAATCTCGCATGTCGAATTCTATTCAAATTACAAGTTGAAGTAAAGTTTGAAGTTTTTGCGATTAAAGTGTCAGACAAAACTTACGAAACTCTAATGTCAGTTTTGGAGCGGTATATTTTTGTTGATAGCCCACAGTAATATTTTTTTATAATTTAAACATGTAAGGTGGTCCTGCCCAACCTTTTACTCACCGAGGGCCGATTTTTTTCGCTAAATGACTTTGCGGGCCGCAGTTGCTATAAAAATATAGTGAGGATCGAAAGAATAAACCGGTAACTAGGGTTGGATCCATTCATTTTTTTTTTCTAATTTTGAAATTCAAATTCATTGACTTTGAAAAAATAAAATTCAAATTTATCAAGAACTCCAGAGCGGATTCAAATTCAAACTTCAAATTCAATCCAACCCTACCGGTAACTGACTTAACCAGATTAGATCGGTGTTTTGGATATTATCACTATAAGCGTTATTTTGCAAGCAGTTGTAACTACCTTGTAAATCTTTTACCACCTTGCGTTACAAATAAGCACAATTTTAAAACTTGGCTGTCCACGGTAAATAGGGGAAGGTGGGGTTATTTCGGACATGGGGCTAGTTCGGACCAACCACTTCCGGTTTTATTTTTGCAGCATGATGTGACCTATAGCAGTCACCGCAATCAATCGCCATATTGGTTGGGTAGCATAATCAAGCAGTTTTTGTTGAACTTCATATTCACGATTTTTAACAAAAAAGCAAAATCAGATGAGACGAAATCGTAAAGTTTTGTGCTACCATGGTTGCAGTTTAAGCTGAAGTCTAGCATTGATACTAGTCAGGTATATATAAAAAACACGCAGACTAGACAAATTTTTGAAACAATCAAGTCGTATAGGAAGAGTTTGTCAATGGCTAGTCTTTAACTGAGTGTGGGGTAAATTCGGACATATACAGTGATGGGCACGATAAACCTTTTTGTGCTAAAGCGATACGATAATCAATAATTTCAAAAAAGCTCTGAGCGATACCGATAATCGAGAAATCTCAATTTCTTAAAGCGATATCGGTAATCGATAATTCTTTCCGATAAATGTTGCGGTAAATTTTCAATGTGTCAGACGAACATTTTTTTTTGTAAGACAAACTGCAAAAATATTTTTCAAGATTTTTCAAAAAAGAGCAGTTTACGGACTCTGCCGTGGCATTAAACAAAACAAAGAGAGTTTTTTTTAAATTGCAACAAGACTTAAAGGACACCGTGTATTTTTCCATAGCGCCAACTCTCCAGCTTTGAAGTTTGATCATTGTTTTGTGCATAAAAAATCGTTTAACGCGATAATTTATCGGCGATAACAAAATATATTACCAAAGCGATATCGGTAATCGATAAATCAAAACTATTTTGAGCGATAACGATAATCGATAAATTATCGCCGATAACTTTCGCCGATAAATTATCTCGATAAATGCCCATCCCTGGACACCTATAACAAACCATTCGAAATACACTAGCATGTAAACATACTGTTTTCAAATTTGAAAATGATTTTAAATCAAGTGTGAAAATAAATTTAGCAAGTGAAGATGTTGTTTGCAAATTGCCAGTGCCACGAATTACTAGGTCTTTCCGACGTCCATTTTTACGCTTTTTAACTTGAATTTTGAACAATATTTTACCAAACTATTGAGATCATGCATATTCTCTTTCTTTCATTTGGTTAATTTCGTTTGAATTCTTTGTTGAAAACTTTTGAAACTGTGAATGTGAATTTAAGTGAAACGAGCTGTTTTTTGCATCAGCGGAAAATGATGCAGAGTGCTTTTTCGTCGCATTAACTTCGCCTTCTCTTTAACGTACGAGACTACCCCACTGCTTGTCCGAACGTACCCCTTTATTGGGGCAAGTTCGGACGTGCTAGACCACCTTGCATTCGTGTAAGTAATGCCCTAAAGCTTGGAGATATCACAGGGGTGTCCATTGTCCAACTCAAACTCGCTAACGTGACAATTTTTGTTTTATAATTTTCTCGCGTGCCAACGCTTGATAAAACATTAATTTAATATTTTTTTCTATTTTTAAAACCATGTTGCTTACATAAAACTAAACATGCTCAAAAAAACAGTTGCAGTAGTTTGAATTTTATCAACAACGCGATTAAACGCAAGCTCTTTTTTGCAAGCATTTGTTCTGAGCCAACTAGCAAAATTGAGGTTGAACGGCGCAATGGCAATACGCATTAAATTATTGCATTGTGGCAACACTTTCTCTAACATTTATGACGCGTCTTGTGGTTATGACGTCACAATCCACTCGTAGATTTCAGCTTGTGCTTGTGTTTTTCTCTCCCTGCAGTGGTGCCAATTTAGCGGAAAATCCGCTAGATTTGGCGGATTTTACTTTTACTTAGCGGAAAATTTTTGCATTTGGCGGACAGCGGATTTTTTAGCGGATTTCTATGCAAGTGTTGGTGGATTTTTTTCAAATTCGCGGATTTATAAAAAATATTTTACAATGAAGTATTAACTAAACTCCATGAGTCCGTGGTACGGATTTTGATATAAAACGGCTGGATCCTCTTCACAGCCACTTAGTAATTAAAAAAGTTGCTTCTTGCAATTCAGTAGCTGATTCAGTGCTGTGGCATTGGAGTTTGGATCTGCAACTTGCCCAGTATAGTGAACACGGTACCGGATTGGTACTCTGTTTGCTTTGCGAGATTAGCAAGTAGCTTTTAACATTTTTTGTTGTGTCGTAGCGGGTATAGTAGACTAGCAATTAGTTGTCAGCTAGTTAGTAGGCTAGTTACCTCATCACATTTTTTACATCAAGGACTTATGAACTTAATGTGCTTCTACCTATAACTAAATCAATAAATGTTTTAGAAATACCGGTATACCAGTAAGTCGTAGTTTACTAAGCCTTGTGCTAACTTTATCTTACACACAGTCTCTGTAAAGACTGTGTCTTAATGCCCTAATGCTACCATCTAGACCAGTGGCGTATTTAGAATTTACAAAAGGGGGGGGCCAACTTTTGACAAGTTAAAAAGTTGCAATAAAGCTGAATCACTAACTGAGATTTTATTTGGAGTACGGATGATTTTTTAACGTGAAAGTCAGGATCTGGTAATTAATTATTGTCTGTCGATTGTCGTAAGTAACTTCATATAATTTATTTGAACATAAGTATTCACATTTAAGCGTTTTAGGAACTCTGTTTTTCTTTTGTTTTGTATTATCTTATAATAGAGCGGTTCCCAACCATTTTCATAATCGAGCGGTTTCCAACCATTTTCATACTCCCAATTATTTTCTTATAAAATTTTTGATATGTTCATGCACCCCTCACAAAATATGCGACTGCAATCAGCCACGCAAACCAAATGTTCGTAATGATAGGGGCTGAAATGAATTCATGTGTGTTATTGACCTTAAAGATTTTCCTGTAATGACTTTACGTCAAAAACCCAGCAGGTATTCAGCTGGGGGGTCTGGGGCAACGCTGTAAGCTCCCCCAGCGGAGCAATCAATTTTAGAGTTTTTAGCCTTTTTGAAAGTGTCGCTAATGCAAGGTACAGGATAGTTAAACCAGTAACTACTCTGTAGCTAAATCAGATGCATTTTGTTTTCAGAGCTTGATTTTAACCAACCACAAAGAGGCTTAGAGTTTTACGCCACTTAGACGTTTGCGAATTACATATTACTAGAGCGTAACAGCGCTGAAAAATTGACACTGAGCAACCGAAAATAAAAACACTCTTAATACAAGATAAAAATCTATAAGCCGTTTTGAACTCCCTGGAATGCTTCCTCGCGTCCCCAAGGGGTGCAAGCATCCCCAGTTGGGAAACCCTGTTCTTTATTGTGTGTTGAGATTTTGTGGACGTGTTTTCATTAAAAATATTTTTCTGTTGCACAATTCTCGCATGTTTTAAAATTGCAAGCTTTGCAATATCGCCCGTAAGCGTACACATTAAAGCAGTGATTTTCAAACTTTGTGTTACTACGCCTCCCTCACAAAATATTGATCATGACGCTTTCCTTCACAAAATAATACACCAGCCATATTTTTAAATGATCATGACTAACATTTGCGCCTCTTTTTAGACTAGTCCACGCCTCCCAGTTTGGAAAACCCTCACATGTTTGATGCTTTGCACCGTTGCACGTTTCGTCAAAAATAAGAAGAATAAATGAATGAATGATTTCACAGAAACACGAAAAAAAGGAAGAAAGCTTCGTAAAAATATTTTTGCGCAAACGCTGAATTTTGGCTTCTTTTGACTTAGGAAACTACGATTTGAAACAGCGCATTGAAAGCTTTCTGAAAAATCACTCTGAAATTTGGTTTGCGTACAATCCGTAAGCGACTTTTGGTTTGGTTGCCAAGTCCAGGGGTCGGCAACCTGCGCTCTTTGAACCCCCAGTTGTGGCTCCTTTTGGAGGTAAATAAAGACCTTTTTTTAGGAATCATTTTCGAAATAACTGAAGTTTTTGGACCTGACGATAGTTTTGCGGCTACCGCTGGGTTTCGTATTGTAACAAACGGGCTATTTGGCTTTTTAAGTGCAAAAGGTTGCCGACCCCTGCCCTAGTCATAACGATGCAACACCCAAATAAAGTGAACGTGACGCAGTGGGTGGAGCGTTGTTTACACGTCGACCATCGTTAAAGGTGGTGACTGATTCAACTCTCACAATACGCTTTGCTGTTGAGTCCTTGGGTAAGATGCTTCACGATGATTATCTCTGCTTGATGGTTTCTTTACAAGCAACAAATTAAAGCATCAACAAGCAAAATTCAACCAAGACACTTGGAAACAAATGGCAACACCTTAAACCTAAAATCTGGATTCGTATTGCGCGTAGCGTCTTCATCGCTTTCTCGTCGATAAGTTTTTTTCTACGAAGATAAAAAAATATAATAAATTATGTATAAACTGACAATTAATCTCACAATGAATAACTAAAAAATTGAACAGCTTGCAGAACAATGCATCCGTGATCCTCGTTATCTTAAGTAAACCTGTAGGCTCTCAGCTGCTTCGCTTAGAGCAGATTTGATTTGATTTAAAGCTGCCAGACCGAACTACATGCTAGAGCACGTCTTGTCTCTCAGCCAGGCCACCGCGTTATCATAAACAGACGCAAGAGCAAGATCACGTGCTCGTTCTGAACATTGGAAGCACCCTCTAGTTTTAGACTCGTCGTCGTCGTTTGGCGGGGCATCTCTTCCAAGACAGATGGGAGGACCAAGGCCGAGGGTTTATCCTTTTACCACCCTGGCCACCAAACTGCTTGGGTCAGATGCTGACTGTAAGGGACTTCAGCCAGCATCTTGTTTCGTCATCCAAAACCATTAGACCAAACATACCTCGGGGTGCTCGATGTATGGGACACTGTGAGATGATGTGATCTGCGGTTTGTTCACTGGCACCACACTCACAATTCGCTAGAGGAGCGAGACCCCATTTGTACATGGACGAACAGAAACGTCCAACACCAGAACGCAGACGGTTGAGCTTGACCCAGGCTGCCCTGGGCAGACCCATACCCAAGGGTCTGGAGCTAGCCTTGGGAATGAAAGCGTGGAGTGACAATGCGTTGGCAGAGTACTCCATGTCCCATTTCGTGTTCGTCCACTCGGCTGCACGGACGTCCATCTCAGAAAGACTGTCTAGTAATTTCCGAGCAGCAGGTACAAATGAGCGTCTAGATTTCAATCTCTCCCTACATACGTCCTGTGACTCAAGAAACTGGCCATGTAAAATGTGGTCAGGGTCCAGGGAGCTGCGGTTGGCTAGGGAGAGTGTCGCTCCTTGGCGGCGAAGCTCAGCTGGCTGGATGCCTGAAAGAACCGGAAGGTAGACCGATGGAGTGGGACGCAGGCACCCAGTGACAATGCGCAAGGCGTCATTTATTACACTGTCGATAAGCCGTATGTGCACGCTGCGGCACCAGACTGGTGCGCAGTACTCGGCAGTCGAGTAGACCAGAGACAGGGCAGCTGTGCGTAATGTCTTAGCGCTAGCACCCCAACCTGTTCCGGCAAGTCGCCTCAACAGTGAGACGCGAGCACTTAACTTCTTGCGCAATGCTTCCAGGTGAGGACGATATGTGAGCGATCTGTCCAGTTTGACCCCAAGATAAGTGGGAACTGGACAGAAAGGTAAGGTCTTACCGATGTTACAGACCTTAAGCTCACGCTTAGCCTCTCGATTGTGGAGGTGAAAGGCCGCCGTCACCGTTTTAGTGTGGCTAAGCTTCAATCGCCAGGTCTGGAGATATTCCGAGAGTGTAGTCATGTCCTGGCTTAGAGTCCTTTCCAACTCCTTCCATTCTCCAGATGTATGAAGTATCGCCAGGTCGTCGGCATAGGCGAACTTCTTGGAGGTTATGGAGGGGATATCATATGTATAGATGTTGAAAAGGAGGGGGGCCAGGACCGATCTCTGGGGGACGCCACTTCTCAGGCGTCGTAACCTGCTAGGCTTGCTGTCGCCAGTTGTAAGGGTGAAGCTTCTGTTACGGATCAGCTCCATAATCATACGAACCATGTGCTTGTCCGGCAGGAGCCGCAACAGCTTGCAGGTGAGGCCACGGTGCCAGACAGTGTCATAGGCAGCTGTCAGGTCGATAAAGACGGCACCGGCCTTCTTTTTCGCTTCGAATGCATTCTCAATGCTTTGCGTGAGCAAAGTGACTTGATCCACGGTGGATCTTCCGCGTCGAAAACCCGCCTGTTCTTGTGGGAGCAGAGGGTCAATAAGAGGTTCGACGCGGGCGTAGATAAGTCGCTCGAGAATCTTGTAGGGAACACAGAGCAAGGAGATCGGACGATAGCTCTTTGGGTCCTCTACAGGTTTCGAAGGCTTTGGGATCGCTACTACCAGCGCTCTTCTCCAGATCTTAGGAATTTTGAGGTGGTGCAGGCAGGAAGATAGGAAGCCACGTAGCCAAGATTTTAAGCTGGCTCCAGCATGGATTATCAGCTCCGGACAAATGGAATCAGGTCCAGGAGCTTTGCCTGGTTTTAAATGTTGGAGGGCAGCAGCGAACTCCCGATGGGAAAAACTCCCGGAGACATTCGCAGGATGTAATGGATCAGCCCTCCAAAGGTCAGACACTTCCTGTAAAACGAGCCGAGATGAGCGTCGATTCACACCTTCGTATTTCCCGTTTTTAACCAGCTGAGAAGCAATAGCATCAGCTGAAACGGGACATTGACGAGGGGATTGTCGTGACCTACCAGTCAAGTTGTTTATAGTATTCCATGCCAGCCGGCTGGAGTGCGAAAAGTCAATGTTGCGGACCGTCTCTGACCAGCGATTTCTCAGCTTCCCGTCGAGCCTTGTGAGTAGGGCTGTGGCAGCCCTATCCGAATCAGGGCCCCCAGGTGACTGCAGGAAATGCTGATAGAGGTGTTCACACTCCGCATCCCAGCAAGGTATGTGGTTTGATCGTCGACCACGAGGGATGCATTTCTTCGCCGCAGTGCTTATTACCTTGCAAAAGCACTGGTAAACCTGATCGATGTTTTGAGATTCAGGTGGCGGTATACTCTTGGCCAGTTTGTTGGTTAGGTTAGAATAGTGGTCCCAGTTGGCCTTGCGGAAGTTCCATCGCTTTACAGGCTTGCTCGGTTTTGGATGAGCAAGTTTGGGTGGACTTATAAGCGAGGGTCGGTGTTGTGACCTTGGGAACTTTCCTAAGATACGTCTGTCAGGTAAGCGACTGTCCAAATCGACACTGGCAAATGCAAGATCTGGGTTGGTGTCTGTTTTCCAGCGGCCAGAGTGGAAACTGGCGGCCTCCTTGGGGCTATATAGCAGGGTGAAGTTGTTGGCACTGGCCCAGCCAGCCAGGCATTCACCATCTGGATTGTTATTATTATAGCCCCAGTCAACATGGTGGCAGTTGAAGTCGCCAGCATAGAGGCAGGGATGGGGGAATGCTGGAAGATCAGATGCTTGCATCCGTGTTGGAGGGGGTTTGTACACGTTGACTATTTTATAGTTATCAACATTCACGCACACCCACTCGATCTCCGATGTTGGTGGGGACTGGTCGATTAGGATCCACTTCAGACGCTCATGGACAAACGTAGCAAGACCATGCTTCCTGCTCAAGGAAAACCCAGCTAGATGGTAGCTCGGAAGATCTAACCTTTCTACCGAGGTGCAATGGGTTTCCTGTAAGAGGATGACGAGTGCCTCACACTGTAACGCAAGATGATGCAACACGCTCATCTTGCTTGCAGTGAGGCCTTCGATGTTCAGTTGGAGAATGCTGGGCCTTTGGAACTTGTTGACAGTGCGCCGAAGATGCGCATCGCCCCGTCCTGAAAAGGACGTTTGCCGCTGCCCAGCTTGAACATCGTTAGGTGTCTCGCCGTTAAGGCAGATTCGGTTTCTGTCAGCCAGATTAAATATCGTAGACAGAGTAACGCTCCGGGCTACGGGAAAGCATCTGCCATCCGGAGCAGTTTAAGTTTTAGACTCATCAGTTTTAGACCTCTATCAGTTTTAGACTCACGAAATTGTGACGCAATGAGTGGCATTCCGAAATTGAGCAACGCTTGTGGTTCTTGAGGGCTCACGCTGCGTAGTTACTACAGCAGCACAGCCGCAGATCAAGGACCAAGGTTAATCTATAAACCTGAAAAGTTGACGAACCAATAGGGAATGGGGGCTTTGAACTCACGAACCCCCCTCGCCTACGCACTTGGTTATCGTATTATTTCTATAGCTAGAACCAACCGTCGAAATTTTACCAAAACGGTCGTATATTTCTTGCATTGTAAAACTAGTTAACTCCCAATTTTTTTCTTGTTTTACCCAGTAGGCTACTGGGTCTGGCTACTATACATTTTTTCTTGGCCTATTATAATCAATCAATCGTTTCATTTCTAAACGCCAATACGCTGAAAAGTAACGATAGCACAAGCACACAAATTTCACACTGAAATTGATGAAGGCTTAGAAAAGGGCGCGGACAACAAAACAGGGAGGCGCTGAAACATGCAAGTCAAGATTGACTTATAAGCATAGTTGCATAATTATAGCCGTTACAAAATCCATATTTAGATCTAAATTTTGTCACTTTAAGTCAGAGCAACAACAACTTGATTTGTGATTGGATCTTATCGTCTTTATCCAAAGCTAGCTGAGTTAGCAAGCCTGTTATGCAATAAAAATAGCCATTGACAAGAGGCCGGCCTTGAAATTGAAAAAAGCACTAACTTCTACGTTTGGCAAAATAGCCTTTTTTGAAGGCGAATTAGCAGCAGTGGGCTTCGCCATGACAAGCAAAATCAAATGAATGAAATAACTTTATCAAAATAATCATTTTCATTTTAGAAATAAACAAAACTCAAAACTAATGACAAATTTTTGCTTTGAAATTCGTGCCAGTTCGGATTTGGATGATGTAAAGGTGCAAAAAAAGCACCCTAAACCGATTTGAATTAAATTTCGGCTCATGTCACGAACGCGTTATTTGTTTATATCCTCGCCCTATTTTATTTTGCTCATCTGAGGTAGGACATACAAATCGGTATCAAACACTTTTAAATTGCAATAAGTAACGAACAAGGCATAGCAAGCACATTATAGGCGCTTTATTAATTCTCGTTATTTCACGGTACCCAACGCCGACCGCTTACATCTCTGTAGCCTTTTAAAGTTAGTTTACACTAAAAATGTCGGCATTTCATTGTTATTTTCGACCGACTCCCCCCCCCACTCCCTCTGATACTATATTGTAACACAGTTCCACAATAACTTCCAAATATATCTAAGTTACATTTATTTTTGCTCGTTTTTTATTTTTTGTAAGGTTGTTTGGGGGGGGCCATCGCCCTTTATCCCCCCCCCTAAATACGCTAGTGATCTAGACCATGGTTTTTCAGCGGGGGCGATTTCGGCCTTCAAAGGGGTGATTCTAACAATTGTTGAAATTGGGGGGCGATTTTACTTCTCAGAGTGCGATTTCAGAATTGCTAACAACATAATGAACCGGCCGTTAGCTCAGTAGCTAAGCGCACGCTATCGGTGCGGGAGGTCTGGGGTTCGATTCCCGGGCCGGTCAAATCGGCACAGTGTCGCCAACGACTCGCCACCGTTGCGGCGTTTCTTCGGAGCTGTGTAGCCCAGGCGCTAAGCCGCGGAGATGGGCCCCGCAACTCGTTACACGCTTCGGCGTAATACGGCGAGTATAATGAAGATTTGATTTTGATTTAACAACATAATGTAATGATCTTCCGAAAGAAATCTGCGGACGTGAAGACCTTTTTTCTGGTCCGCACTTGAATTTAGAGGGAAAATGGAGCTCTGCGGATGAGAAAGCCATTTTTTTTTGGTCTTCACCTGAATTTAGTGGAAAAATTACATGAACGCTCTCAGGCTGTCAGGGAGGCCATTTGGTGCCACATTTTCCAAAAGGGGCGATCGTGCAAAAAAAGTTGAAGACCATTAACTTCTAGACCTACATGCAACCAATCGTTTCGAAAGTCATGACTAACGTTGCTGAAGATACAGTAAATTTTTAGCGGATTTTTTGGCGGATTTCAACCATGCTTTAGCGGATTTTAGCGGAATTTCAAGCATGATTTAGCGGATTCTTGCCTTACGAAGTTGGCAACACTGTCTACTTGTTGATTATTACGAGAATACAGCGTCATTAGATACACGTGTCGTGATACGGCTATAGTATCTACAGTAATAAGTGTCAGTCTGTTAGCTGACTTCACAATTTAGATTTATTAAGTTTCATGACTGGAAATCCCAGTTCACACAGGTTTGTGCTTCCAAATTAAGCTATGGGAAGGTGCCCTTGGTTGAGCCAATTTTTCTTCTTTTCACTCTCTTGCCTAGATGATATGGAATAGCGCTTCAACAACGATATTGCCGAAAACTACGTGCTTTAGGGTGTCTAGTTTAGGTAATGCATTATTTCCAAACGATGAAATTATGGCCGTAAAAACAAGTTAAAGATGGTCATACGTTTGGCTCAACCATATGGAACCTTTTTCCTTTAGTTGAGCCACTGAATCCTCTTATTTAAGCGTTGCATTAACCTGGTTCAAAAGTCGTTTAATCAGTGGCGTACGGTGAGCATTTTTTAGAGGTGTGCTCCTCTACAATATTTGCTGCCGCATGCAGTCATTTATTAAACAAATGTGTGGAAGTGCTCGAAAATTTAATGCAAATACGCGAACCAACATCAAGCACCTTTTCAAGCAGCCTAATTTGCTACTTAATATATTTAATTTTGGTGTCGGCTTTTTAGCTTTTGCTATTTCCAATTTCGTCGTAATTTCTGCTACAAAACGGCTTTTTAATCATACTGTCAACACTTACTTCCATTCCACTAATTTATCCTACAACTTGAATTTGATCAACAACTTTAAAGTGTATATATTAACCGCCACACTTTTAAAAATCACCAGCAATTACTCGCAACCGCATCCTAATACGATGTAGAATACAATGGAAAAGGTCTGGCTTGCTTGTGTTCAACGATATCTGTTGAACCTGCCCTAAGAGAGACATTGCATCATTCTTCTGCGATGAAAAAAGCAATTTGCTGTGGCGTGATTGAGCATGTATTGTGACGTTGCGTCTGGGTTCAACTTTCAAATAGGACATTTTTTGCATTTGACTCGTGTGGAAAAAGAAAAAATCACTCTCCGTGATATAATATGATTCAGAATACAACGAAGAAGATCTGGCTCGCTTGTGTTCAATGATATCTGTTGCACCTCATAGGGAGACACATTGAATAAGGTGACAAATGGAGTAGGACTTTTATAGTATTTTGCTAACGAAAAACTTTCCTAGGCCTATTATTAAATTTTACTATAACTGCTGAAACACTTGAATTTCTGAAGAAAAATGGATATCAACTCTGCTGAGCTTCGCAGCATAATTAAAGATGTTTTAAAGGATGATGGTCTCCTGGATCAATCGCTGAAAAGTCACATTTTTGGCTCTGGTAATGAACCATCAACTAGCAATACCAAAGCCACTGATACTACTTCTCACATTGTTGATGGCGAGGCGTTGCTTAACGATGAAACTTTTATCACCAAGTTAGTAGAATCAGTCAGTGAAGCCCTAGTAGCCAATCCTAAATTTCACGAGCTTTTGGAGTTAACCATTGATAAACATAACAAAGTAGTATTGGAAAAGAAGGCTCAATTGGAGAAAGCTATTGAAAGACATGAGCAGTACAGCAGAAGAAACTGTTTGATAATTCATGGGTTACCTGCAAAAAAAATGAAAACACTAATGAAGAAGTAAAAGATTTTTTGTGGCACATGATGGGAGTTGAAATTAATGATGCTGATCTGGACAGAACACACAGACTACCTTCTAAAATAAAATCTTATAAAAGTGCTGTGAATGCCCCCCCACCAATCATCGTCAAGTTTATAAGCCACAATCTGAAGAGTTTTGTTTACTTTTTGAAAAAAAAAATTACGTGGAACAAATTACCTAATCACAGTATCTTTAACGCGCACCAGAGTTGAATGTGTTAAAAAGCTGGAAGAATTAAGAAAAAAAAAATTTCATCCTACCGGACCATTGATGGGACAATTTATTACACCAAATTTGACTCTAGCACAAAATTTAAGGTCAATAATATGCATAATCTTGAAAAGGATGACATATAACATCATCACAATGCCATAAATCATTTTGTACCAGTTCATTCTTTAGTACTGTAATCTATGAAGATCATTGATACAAGTGTAGTAAGTACATTATCAGATTTCTCTGGACCTACCTAAGGCATAAATAATGGCTGCAAAAATACCATTATTATTAGTATCAAGTTAGCAATTGCTGTGTCCTTTTTTTTCTTTTTTTTTTATCTTCCTAAAGATTTTATAGCCTGAATTACACAAAGTGATTAGGCTACTTTGATTTGAACATTCCCATTGTAATTAAGTGCCGTACTTGTCTGAAGTATAATTAAGCTATATTTTTGATAAAAATGTCTGAGTCAAAGCTTAAATGTATCACTTGTAATAGAAAAAGCTTTCAGCTGTCTTTCCTACAGTGTAGCAATTGTCTAGGGTGGCAACATCACAGCTGTTCAAAATTAGAAAAAGCTCAAATTTTATCTTACCAGCAATTTAAGGAAACCTTCATTAGTCAAGTGTGCCTAGCTAATATTATTCCTTTTCAAAAAATATGTGATTCTGAATTTAAGAACATGTTTTATCTTCATAAACATTTAGGAGTGACTTCCAAACAAATAAAAGAGATTCTCAATGATCAACCTTGCCTAGACGAATTGATTAAAAATGACTGTAAATATCGTAGTGTTGACTGGTTTAAAAACTGTTTATCATATTCAAAAAAGCATCTTGGTTTAACTATTCTACATTTTAATGTTAGGTCAATACTTAAAAACAAACATACAATAGAAGAATTGATATATGAATTAGACAACCGCCCAGACATATTAGCAATTTCGGAGACTAAATTAGATGATGAGAAAATACTTCGATCGCATATTCCAAATTACAACTTCGTTTCCTCAAATTCAAGCACTAATGCAGGGGATGTTGCTTTTTATGTTCTAAATACACTACAGTATACTAGAAGACAAGATTTTGAATTCAAATCCTGTGACTCTGAAAAGATTTTTATTGAGATAAATTTAACTGATCAAAAAAGCGTCATCTCGGGAGTAGTGTATAGGCATCCAGGTAGTAACATTACTGATTTCCAAGATCAATTCACCCAAACCTTAAATAGATTAAATAGTTGTAAGCATGAGTTTGTTATAAGCGGAGATTTTAACATTGATCTTCTCAAACATGACTGTAGTCCAAAAATAAGTAATTATGTCAATGCTATATATGCAGAAGGATGCAGTAATTTAATTAATAAGCCTACCCGCATTACAGAAAGCACTGCGACCCTACTAGACCACCTTTATTCAAATATGACAAATAATATATCCAATCGGGGAGTTCTTACTTACGACATTTCTGACCACCTTCCAACTTTTTGCTGCTTAAGAAAGAAAACAATTAAAAAACAGGACAAAAAATTAGCTCGCGATATGAAAAACTTTAATAAAACAAACTTTTTAAATGATATTAATGTATTAATTTCAACAATAAACAACGTACAAGATGATGAATTGGATCCAGAAAAAGTAATAGACAAATTCTTAGACGGATTTGCCGAGATAGTAAATTTACATGCACCCTTACGCCCTCAGACTAGAAAGGAAACTCGATTAAAAACTAAACCCTGGATAACCAAAAGCATCTTGAAATCTATTCAGAAAAAAAATGCAATGTTTAAGCAATGCTATAAAAAGAATGACGAATCTTTGATCAAGAACTACAAAAACTACTGTAACTTATTAACTAGTGTAAAGAGAGCTGCTAAACAGAAATATTATACTAATATGATCGAAGTGAATAAAAAAGATCTTTTAAAACAATGGAAGCTAATAAACGAAATCTTGCAAAGAAATCGAAATCAAAAAGATCCAATAAACAAACTTGTCACTGATAATAATGTGATTCTCACTGAGTGCAAAGACATCTGCAACGAATTAAATGATTTTTTTGTTAATATAGGCCCAACCATGGCATCAAAAATTACTTCTAGTGGAACTTCCTCTGAAAAGAACATTCTTAATTTTATTTCATCATCTCAAGAATCTTTTTTTTTCGAACCTTGTACTGAATTTGAAGTTTTTCGCGAATTGATGAATCTAAATGAAAAAAAAGCAATTGGCATTGAAAACATTCCAATTAGGTTTCTAAAAATGACTTCTGAAATTACATCATCGCTTCTCTCAAACTTATTTAACAAATGCATTTTGCGAGGGTCATTTCCAAATAGACTTAAAATTGCTAAAGTGACGCCTTTATACAAAAGTGGACCTACTCATAAAACTACGAACTATCGGCCGATTTCGATCCTATCACCTTTTTCCAAAATATTTGAAAAAATAATTTATAACCGTTTAAACAATTATTTCTCTACTCACAACGTTTTAGCAAAAGAACAGTTCGGTTTTAGAACTAAACATTCAACTAATCATGTTATTTCAGATGTTACAAATAAGTTACAAAATTTACGTGATAACAATTACAGTACTTGCTTGATATTACTAGATCTGTCAAAAGCGTTTGATACTGTAAATCACAAGATTCTTTTAAACAAGTTAGAAAAATATGGAATTAGAGGTAACTCCTTAACTTTAATTAGAAGCTACAAATAGGAAACAAACTGTTCATATCAATAATACATATTCCCTTCAACAAACTTTAACTTGTGGTGTACCTCAAGGTTCTATTTTAGGTCCATTACTTTTTTCAATTTACATCAACGATTTACCAAAAGCATCAAAATTTGAAACTAGACTCTACGCAGATGACACAGCTTTGATGTTAAGTGAAGTGAAAATCAATGAATTAAATGAAAATGTTAACAGAAAATTGGTAAAAGTAGAACACTGGTTAAATGCAAATAAACTATCATTAAATTACACTAAAACAAAGTATTTGCTTATAAAACCGTTCAAAAATAAATGTGTTGAATCCTTCGATTTTGATGTTAAAATCAAAGGAGTTAAAATCGACAGATGTTACTCAATTAAATATTTAGGAATACTCTTGGACGAAGATTTAAGTTGGAAACCACACATATCTAATTTACGTAAGAAACTATCGCAAGGAGTTGGCATAATAGCGAAAATGAAAAATTACCTAAACAAACAAAATCTTATAGCTTTATATTACACTTTTTTCTATTCACATATTTTATACGGAATTCTTGGTTGGGGCAGCATTTCAGAAACTGAAATTAAACCTATTCAAATTCTTCAAAACAAAGTTCTGCGAATAATTAACAAATTCACATGGAAAGATCGCGTTACTATTAATGCTTTGCATAAAAGCTTAAACATTTTAAAAATTGCTGATATTTATAACTTCGAATTAAGCAAATTTATGTACTTGTACCACACACAATCTCTTCCCGAAATATTTGACCCTTATTTTTTGCCCATCGAACAAGCTCATCACTATAATACTAGAAGTAAATTTAATCAAAATTACTATCTTAATTCCGTAAGAAAAAACAGTGGAAAAAAATCCATAAAATTTCTTGGAGTCAAAATGTAGAATTAGATTCCCCCTACAATCAAATCTTACACATTTTATCGATATAAAAAAGAATGTAGACAGATTCTAATTAACAAGTATGATTAAAAAATAAATAAATATATATATATTGAACCATTTCACGTTACCAGTATGTTTAACCCCTGGACAATTGCTTTCTGTTCAAACCAAACTTGGGAGTGTATTTTGTATGTAAGTGTATTTTGTATATATTTTTGTGAATAGTTTGCTTCAGCATATAAGTAATCTCATTTTGCTCAATGATTTTGCATTTTGCTTTTTTCGTTTTCGTTGATAATTTTTGAAGATAGCACATTGTGATTTCAAGGTTTGTGGTGGCAGTTGCCTCGATGAGCTTTGCTCTTGCGCTGCATTCCACGGCTTTAGATTATGTAGCGCATTTTTAACGTGTGATGTGTTACTGTGTGCTATATTTTCTACCTGCCGAATAAAACATGTTCTCTCTCTCCGCGAATAACCAATATTAATCCGCTTGAACTATTTGTTGTTTATTGCGCTACAATCGCCGTTTAGTTTTGTGTGAAAATTGGTGTACGTGGTTAACTTTAAAGTATTTCCTGTTTGAATAACTTTTTTTACGCTAACATTTTGTGATTACGAACGTATTTACAAACTTGCTCAATTTAGTTCGATTAGGTCGTTACGCATGACTAAACAGTCTCTCAACTTCTTGCGCTGTAAATTTCTGCTGGTTATTTTCAATGATTTAACTGCGGTATCTGCATGTGTTGATCAACAGACCTGCTGTTGCTGGGCTGTTTTTAAAATAAGTGATGGAGTTAAGTCCTCATGTTCGGAACCAAGATCGAGACTTGAAAAAATTTTCGAGACCAAACTTTTTAAGAAAATTTATTCGTATGTTAACACCTAACAACTTTCATGGTCTTTTTCGCCTAAAAAGCTTCTTACAATCACCCCAGAAAATCTTCGCGTCCTCCCGATTTCGTCGCTCATGTTTGGGGATCAATTCCCGGGCCGATCAAATCGGACACAGTGCCGCCAACGGTTAGCCACCGCTGCGACGTTTTTCGGAGGGTGTTGCCCTGGCGCTAAGCCGCAGAGATGGGGCTCACCACTCGTTTCACGCTTAGGCGTAATAACGCGAATATAATGAAGATTTGATTTTTGGTTCATACTTCATGCGATTTGAATCTTCGCTGATTCTTATTGTTATTGTTTCCGCTACTCTTGGATGTTTTTGAAATAAGTTTCAAAGACAGGTGTTGGTAGGAAAAAATTCATTACTCTGAGTCTGCAATCTCATCTGTAGTGTACTGCAGCAAATTTTCTTTGCCAATAAAAAAATCGCTGAAAAGCTGACGGAATGAGATACCAAATCAAAAAATCCTATTTTTCGGACTTTTCTTAAAATCCACTCAATTTGCCACGAGTTATTAATGTGGTAAAGAATACAACAGTTACTGTTTCAAAAATTCTGAAACTTTTGAAGCATCACTCATTTTTTTAACACATTTAGAACATGAAATACGTAAAAATTTGTATTTTCGGGAGGTTCGAACCCCTCCATTATAAAAACGTAACGGGAGTGAGCATGAAAGTTTGCCCGATTTTCTTCAATTTTTTTTTGATGGGTTTTTACATGGCAGAGAACGTATGGCAATGTTGTCAGATGTCTCCGACAATGTTTTGATTTTTCGTTGCACTGCAATGCTCACATCAAATAAATTCAAAGTTTTTTTAGTCCTACACAACCTAAAATTTTGAATCTCCAGACTTCTCGCATTTCAAGACTATAATTTTACGAGACTCGATATCTAGACTTGTAATTCAAGACCGAGACGAGACTTTGAAAATTGTGTTTCGAGACCCGAAACTTGTCTCGAAAACTCCGTCACTACTTACCACAAGAACTCGCCTATTGTTGAAACAAATCGGGTTACTAGTAGTAGTAGTTTATTTTTTCTTTCCACAAAGTAACGCACAAAAAACAAATCCTTACATTCGGAAAGAAACAAGGAGCATCGAATAACCCTAAGGTTTTCTAGTCGAGATGCCCCTTGTTTAAAGACACAAAGCATTAACACATACTAACAGCTGTAAAATAATTTGCACACATATAAACACAGCGCACAGTACAAACAATGTTGATCAGCGTTAACAATATAGTCAGCACTCTCTTATCAAATTTTCTTTAAACTGCTTTTCAAACGAATTGAAGGGTTTATTTTTTAAGTTTTCGCTAATTTCGTTCCACAGTTTAACACCCCGGAATTCAACCTTCTTTTGCCCAGTACATTCAGAAACTCGGGGTAAAAAGTAATTAGATCTGCTTGGTCTCCTGGTTTCATAATCATGAATTTTTTCAATCGTTGAGAAATCATAATTGCATGAATTAGGTAGCTTGTTTTTGAAAAGCTTATGCATGAATTTAGCAAGCTCTAATTTGTACACATCATGTAATTTTAGAAAGTCTAATTTCTTGTTCACAAGTTGTTTAACTTATGGTCACAAGTTGCTTAACTTGTGGACTATCATACATAAAAAGTCTATGGTCAACTATAGGCCTAATTATGCAATACCAGTTGTCTCGAGCAGAGATGGGCATTTATCGAGATAATTTTTCGGCGATAATTTATTATCGATTATCGCTCAAAATACTTTTGATTTGTCGATTACCGATATAGCTTTTGAAATATATTTTGTTATAGCCGATAAATTATAGCGATAAACAAGTCTTTATGCACACAGTGTTCAAAATTAGTTCAAAATTATGGCAAAATACACGGTGTCCATAAATTCTTGCAATTTAAAAAATTGCTCTTCGTTTTGTTTAATGCCACGGCAGAGTAGAGATGGCACGGGCTAACTTTTTTGCAGCCCGGACCGCTCATGGCCCGGAACCTCCTGCCCAATAGCGATAATTTCGACTCAGCAAATCATCCCCAAAATAAAGCCCGGTCCGCCCAAAGCCCATTCTTTTATGAACCTGCAGCCACATTTAAAAAAAAACTGAAAGTTGAAAAGGAGTTCAAAAATTAGTTGCGGCTCGTCAGCGGCCCAATTAGAAACAGAAGATAGAAGTGGGCCGTTAGCGGACCTTTAAAAATTGACGGGTCTATTAGCGGCCCATGCCATCTCTACGGCAGAATCCGTGAACCGTTCTCTTTTCTTGAAAAATCTAGAAAAAGATTTTTGCAATTTGACTTATAAAAAAACAAACTTCGTCAAACACATGAAAATAAATCGCAACATTTATCGGAAAAATTTATCGGCGATAGTTTATCGATTACCGATATCGCTTCAAGAAATTGAAATTTATCGATCATCGTTATCGCCCATGAATTTTTTAAAATTATCGTTTATCGTTATCGCTTCAGTACAGAAAGGTTTATCCTGCCCAACACTGGTCTCGAGCAAGTTACCAGAATCACACCGAAACTACAGTTATTGTTATTGAAGAAGAAGAAGAAGAACAATTTATTTGTTGCTAAAACACGTACAGAATATGTACTTAATAACATAGAATCAGAATTATTTATATTGAGCAACAGGCAGCTGCGAAGGGACCACTGGTCTTCAAGTCAAGCAGCGACCATCAATCAGGACACACATAGTGGCAGAACTTATAAATAAATTAAAAAAAAAAATGTAAATTAATTCAGATTATACTTGTGTAAAAAAAGTTCTTTAAAACACAGTTTAAACTTGGAAAAAGATAGTTTTTTGATGTCATGTGGAATGCTGTTCCATATTTTAGTACCAGTAAATTTAATGGAGTGCTGGGCGCGAGTTGTCATAAAGCGAGGTAAGAATATGGTGTCTTCATGAACGTTTCGGCGAGTACAATAATTTGAAACATTTGAGGAATAATTAAAATAATCGTTGAATACATTAGCAAGTTTATTGTGAGTAATTTGATACATTAACTTCGCAATTTCAAAAGTGTAAAGATCTTCGAGCTTTAAAATTTGATACTGGTGATATTGAGGTGTAATTTTTTTTCTGACTGATGTCTTTGAAATTATTCTCAGAGCTTTATTTTGTAAACGAATTAGTTTGCCTAAATATGAACTATAAGTTGAAGCCCATACAGGTAGAGCGTAAAGTAAATGAGTATGTACAAGTGAATAATATAGATTAATTAGGTTATTCCTTGGAAGATAATAACTTAATTTTGCAATGATGCCAATAGAGCGAGCAATTTTGCGCTCAAGGAAATCAATATGTTTCCTAAAAGAAAGCTGATCATCAATTATGACTCCTAAGTATCTAGCCGATTCAGAGAATTTAACAGTTTGGTTATCAAAGGTAAGAGTAAAGGGTGGTTTAGGAGTACGTAAATATGGAGAAATTAGTAAAGCTTCTGTTTTCGTTGTGTTAACCAGTAGGCCATTAGTTCTCATCCACTGTAAGACATTAGAAAGCTCAGTATTTGCAAGAACTTCTAAGTCAGTAAGTGTTTCTGCAGTGATTGAAAGAGCGGTATCATCAGCAAAGAATCTTGGAAGAGTTTGCAAACAAGAGGGAAGGTCATTAATATAGATTAAAAACAATAATGGACCTAAGATGGATCCTTGCGGGACGCCATAGTCGATTACTTTATCAGAGGAATTAGTATTGGCTATGGAGACAAATTGTTTTCTATCATTAAAATACGATTTCAGTAGAGAATTAGCCATACCACGAATACCATAGTGTTCCAATTTCTTGATCAATTTACTGTGTGGCACAGAATCAAATGCTTTTCTGATATCTAAGAATAATAAAGTTGTATATTGCTTGGAGTTAATATTATCAAAGCAAGATGTAATCAAGTCCAATATCGGATGAGTTGTAGAACGGTTGTGTCTAAAACCATACTGGCTTGAAACTATTGTCTTATTACGCTCTAAAAATGATAGAAGTCTGTTGTAAATTATGCGTTCAAATGGTTTAGAAATAGAAGTCGGTAGCGAAATGGGACGATAATTATTTAATAGTTCAGTAGATCCTTTTTTAAATATAGGGATAACTTTTGCTGTTTTCAGCTTATTTGGAAATATGCCATATATAAGGCAGTGATTTAGCATTACAGACAAGGGATAGGAAAGAATAGGGGCAGCAATCTTTAAAAAATAAGGATCTATGTCATCATGCCCACCAGCTTTGTTTAGCTTCAGGGAGTTGATTAGCGTCATGATTTCATATGGAGTTGTAGGTTGTAAATAGATTGAATCTGGGCAAGCGTTTTTTAAATAAAGTATTTCATCATCTGTAGAATTAGCTTGGACACTGTTTGCAATAAATTTACCAACGTTAACAAAGTGATGATTAAATTCTTCTGTGATTTCATGTACGTCTGAGATATTTGTTGAGCTGTTAATTTTAATAAGATTAGGAACCCTACAGTTTTTCTTTGATGGTAATAGAGTACGCAAAATGTCCCATGTTTTCTTAGGATTATCTTTACATTCATTTAACTTTTGGTGGTAAAATAGTTTTTTTGCAAGCTCTTTGACTTTGGTCAATGTGTTAGAATACATCTTGTAGCATGATTTTGCAACAGGTGATCCATTAATATAGTGAGTTTTGTGCATTTTATTGTATAAAAATATTGTATAAAAAACAAGAGCTAACACATCCAGCTTCGCACAACGGCGTCTACAGTGAGCACTGCTCAATGTAGTCTACAGTGAGACTACAGTGAGCGCTGTTCACAGTGAGGCCTTTTTATATTATTTTTAGAAGCGTATTCCCATGCTAAGTACCTGACTCTACTGGGAGTCAAACCATAAAATCTGCAGCAAAGGTCCATGAGATGTTGGGCCAAATCGGTTTCCATTGCGGCAGTAAATAGGCCTACTTTTCAGCGTGAAGAGTACTCCGTAGGATATCTTTTTAAAGTCATTCTGTCAATTCCATGTTTTTCAGCACCTTTCCTGATGGAAACTTTATTTTCTCCTGTGTCGGTTGCGGCCTTCTGAAATACTGAAATCGGCACCTTTCCTCGTTCAGTTTTGCGTTGAGCCATTGAAAGTTGTAAAATTCGATTATAAGCAAGAATACTCGGTAACCTTAAAGAATAAACTATATATCATAGCTGTTTCCAGAACCATAGTTGAGCCACATGGCTCAACTAACAATTCACCACGTGGCTCAACTATGGAATTCGCATCCCCCGACTTAAAATCGAATATTTCGCCTGTTCTCATTTTGCAACTCAGCGAAGTTTTAGCTACCAAAAATTGCTAAAAAACAAGAAAGCTAGCAGTACTACTTTCATGTCTTCCTCTGCTGTACTTTTCAAGAAAATCGAATGAAACATTTTTTCTAAAAATTTGTTTTTTGCAGTAAAAACACATTACCTGCTGCAGAATTTTTCGCCGAAGAGGCAACAGCACCAAGCTAACGCAATCAAAAGTGCGTCATAAAAGCTGCATTTTATGACCGCTACGGTTCAGTAATTTTGGCTATCAAAAAAGAAATTAGCGATGGATCAACTAAAAAAGCGGCTCAACTAATGGCACCTTCTCCTCACCAGAAACGAGCGTTTTTAAAAGAACTGGATATGTTTCTTCCCGCAACTCAAAACCATAGGTGGGCACAAATCGCTAATCCGCTATTCCGCTAATTAGCGAAGCTAATTTTTTTACTAGCGGATGAGCTGTTCACAGCTAGCGTTAATGTTAGCGAATTGATTATCGAAGCTAATTTTTTCAGCCAATCCCCTAATCCGTTAGAATAAGAATAGTTGCTACCGCGGTTTTAATAAAGAAAAACCTTTAAGTTGCCATATTTTCCCGTTTTTTGTGCCAGAGAAATATCTACCGGTGCTCTTCTAGTCAGGCGCTTAGATGAAGCAACAATAACCAGGGAGTCGAACCGTTTAAAATATCGCTCCGGTTCAGATTCAGGTTCAAGAAATTTTATTTTTAGCAGTTCAGTTCCGGTTCAGGTTCACGACTTTTCAAAAATTTGGGTTCAGATTCGGTTCGGGTTCAGTTGCACCAAATTTTAAAGGTTCGAGCTCGGTTCAGGTTCAATGATCTCAAATTTAAACGGTTCAGGTTCGGTTCAGGTTCACCAAAAAAAGCGGTTTTTACCGGTTCGTGGTTCGGGTTCGGTTCGACTCCCTGATAATAACTCCGTCAATGACATCATAATGCTGAAATATCACAATCACTGTTTAGACATGCAGGAGCCAAAAGGTTATAGACGGGCAGCTGAGAGGGGTTAGCATAACTTTTCTAGGTACCAATAACCAAGCATATTGCGACCTACTACGTCGAAAATCAAATGATTTCTGCCGGGTCAGATTGAATGCGTTTGGCCGTATTGGGGGCTCAATTCCCCCCCCAAAAAAAAAAAAAAACGCTGGCATACCTTTTCTAGGTACCACAAAAAACCTAGTGTAATTAAAAGCTTACATCGTCCAGATCCCGAAATGGTATGTGACAGAAATTTTTTCGGCTGCTTTACCCCCGACAAAAGCTCCCAAAGTTCGACTGATGACGTCACAAAGGTATGCTGGCGTACCTTTTCTAGGTACCACATGAAGCTTAGTGCAAACAAAAGCATACATTGCACTGATTACAAAATGGTATGTGACAGAAACTTTTTCGGTTGGCAGAAGCCCCCGAAGTTTGAATTATGACGTCATAGCGAAAAATTTTTGACTAAGAGTCGCATGAAACTTAGTGCTAACGGAAATGGCATGTGACAGAAATTTTTTCGGCTGTTTTATTCCCGCCGGAAGCATCCAAAGTTCGAGTTATGACGTCACATCAAAAATAACGTCTTCTATAAAGCCCCCTTCAGCACTATAGAAGGCTAAATGCCTCTCGCGACCCCTAGAAAAATGCCTGATGATCGCCAGGTTGAAAACCACTGTTTTAATTAATGACGATAAGAAGTTTGAGAAAAGAAAGGTATAGTCAACAACCTGGAAATGTGAGACTACATGGAAACTTCTAGCGTGACCTTAAACCAAGGGGTGGGCAAATTTTTCACACGAAGGGCCAGATTTCGAAAACTATTGAAGCCGCGGGCCGCAAGCTGATTGGAAAACAAGGTGAAGACCTTTTTTTTTTTTTTTTTTTTTTTTTGGGGAGATCACAGTCCACGTACAAATGTGATCTTCAAAATAAAAGGTTTTCACCTCGTTTTTCATTTCAATTTTGCACCGTTGAGGCTTATTTTTTTTGAAAACCACCGTCATCCGTGATCTCTAAAGGAAAAAAGGTCCTCCGCTCAGTTCATGGTGAGAGTTTAAGTTTCGGTAAGTGCCGTCGGGCCAAAATAAAAAAACGGCGGACCGGATTTGGCCCGCAAGCCGTAGTTTGCCCATGTCTGCTCTAGACCAGTGTTTCTCAACCGCCGGTCCGCGGACCGGCAGCAGTCCGTGCCTACTTTTCTGCCGGTCCGCCAAATAAATTCGACCATTATACCCAGGGTTACCACCGGTTCACACTAGAAAATAAGTACGCTGCTGTTGAGGCGACGGAGTAGCACGGGTTACCAAAAAGTTGAAAACACTTTATCGCGAAACCAAACTGGCAGGGCTGGATTTAAACAGTGAGAGACCCAGGGCTATTTGATCATACTGATTGGGATTGGAAGAGCAAAATAAAAGTCTACACGTCCTCAGATGTTCTGTTTTCACAGAAAATATCGGTGGAGAGCAATAAAAAAGGTCTTCGTTGTTCGTGATGAGGCTCCTCATTTTCTCCGAGGCCAGAGGCATCAGCCTGTTTAGCCTATTGGTAAACCTGACCCTGCATATTGATATCGCTTTGCACGACGTTGTAGCGATTAAGAAATTAAAGCAAATTTCGAAATGCTAAAATTAATTAAGGAACAAAAAATAAACATTTTTTCTTTCATTTTTTGTTCATTTTACGAAAAAATCATTTTAACTAAGACATATTGAGCACAAGATTCAAAAATAAGCACGGTACTTTAGAAATAAGCACATTTCTTTTCGTAAAACATTGCCCTTGAAAGTATGCACCAATCTTAGAAAGAAACACGACATGGCTACCCTGATAATACCACAGTTCGAAATTGTGCTTTTTATTGCAAACCCACTTGGCTAATGGTTACGCGCGCTCAATACTTATTTTTTTGGCAGCCAACAGACAAGTTCATGCATTACTAGTATGCACTGCCGATTCATTGAGTTTTGCCTTGTAAAAAAACGTTGGAGATGAAATAAACCTAGCGCATAACCACTAATTTACCACAAATTGTTGTAGTATGAAACCGAAGAACATATTTAACTGAAATTCTGCAGTATGAAGACCGGAATTTGATTATGAGACAGAAATAGCCAAATGTTTTCCTTTTCTTTCAAACACCCCATTAACGAAAATCAAGTTGGTGATTCTAGCACTTGGTTTTAGCATAACGTTTTTGGTTGGTTTTTAAGGTCCACCGTTCTACAAAATTTATTAGGAAATTCTGCCGCTCCGCAACCTAAAAAGGTTGAGAAGCATTGGTCTAGACCAGGGTTGGGGAACCTGCGGTCCGCGGGCCTCATGCGGCCCGCTTAAGTTTTGAATGTGGCCCGCGTCAGAACTTTGTTAAGTGTACAACAAACTGGTAGAATAGAAAACGTTAAGATTTCTAAAAAAACGTTTCACATTCAACTATATGCTACATTTGAAAACGCGCAGTCTCTGATTTCTAGGCAAAAACAACTTAGCATGAATGCTTAGTAAACTTGCGACGTATCATTGCGTATTTTCAAGACAAAATTTACAAATTAAAAATAAATGTGGCCCGCTGAAAACATTATTCAAATAATGTGGCTCGCTGAAAACATTATTCAAATAATGTGGCCGGCCGTGCATTGCTGGTTCCTCACCCCTGTTGTATACGTAAATGTTTGCTGCAGTAGAGTCATTTTAAGATGTTTTTATACTGCATTGTGACATCACCAATGGTTTGAAACGACATTTTAATTGCTAGTTTGGAGGATCAAACCCCACCTAATCTCCATTGTTGAGATGGTTGTTTTGATTAAGCCATCCAAGTTTATGTTCGGCAGTTCTATCAGGCTTTGATCAAAATCTTAGGTTAAATATTCGTAAATGTTTCCATATTGCCTGGTGTGGTTGCTGATAATCACCCGCGTAGCATAAGAATTTTCAAAATATTGTCGAAAGGTGGCGGTGGAACAATGTTTACGAGAAAGAAAATACGCATGGAGTCGGCCGAGTGGTTGGGGCATTGGACTTCGAAGCTGGTCTTGCGGGTTCGATGCCTAGCTGAGTCGTCTTCCATGACACATGTAATTCACTAACATAAAACCCTCCGCTGCGAAAGCTTAAAAAACCACAAACATTTTTTCCAGATTACTGTATTTACGCAGTGATAAGGATTAGATAAAAAATACAAACAAAAATCAACGTTTCTCTGATTTTTTCAAGATGTGATTTCGATTGCTTTTATGAACAAGATACTTTTTTTCAACACCCGTGGTCGGGCCATCAACCACCATGCGCCACTTTCATATATTTATGAACTTCTCCAACTTTCAAAGTCAGTGTTACACGAAATTGCTTCAAAATCGACGCCAAAAAGAAAAAAAATCGGAAACAACTCAACGAAATGTAAGGAGCAGCCATAAAAACTATCGAGGAGCTTCGAAACTTTCAGCAACTGCCCCCGCCACCCCCCTACGATAAAGAGACCATGGAAACATGAAATGACGTCACAAATTGCCGCGACTTACTATCACTGTCTACTCTAAGGTAGATTATGACGTCACAGGAAGAATGATTGATTTAACAAACTCAATATTTTCTGATTACAATTCAAAACACGTGATGAATAATATCGCTTCAACGATTTTAAGTCTAGAACATGCTTGGCATTATTAGAAGCGAAGTTACTAGAAAATTCATCATGTCGATCACTAACAATTTGATTTTGATCAACTTAATAATGTTAAAAAGGTCAAATGTCAGAAGGTCACAATCAACAAAGGCCATATTCCGATATATTTTTCGATCACTTTAAGAGCACATGAATGGGACCAGATGTTACTTCAAGTATCTTTGAATCTGGAAGCGCTCTTCTTCGGCGCCGTCGAAACTGGTAAAGAAATAAGAAAACGTATTAAAGCTGCTCTTAAAATGAAGTTGCCCAACTCTGAAATCAAGAAGATTACGGGCGCGCTGCAATTGCAGCCTGGAGGAGCTTAACTTTTTTAACATTGCATCAATAATATCAAAATGTAGTTCACTGGCTAACACTGGAAAAGCCAATCTCAATCTTAAAATTTGAATTTCTCATGGAATCGTGTCATGTTTGATAGATGCAAAGACTTCACCCTTTTTTTTTGATTCTCCCGACATTTTAAACACATGCAAAAGATTTATACGGTAAAACTAAGTTGTCCTTCCTGGCCTGCTGAATGGGCTGTCATCATGACTTCCACTCAGCATGTCGGGATGGGCATTGCAGTTTCATTATTATACCTTGGCTAAACAGAAAATTGCTTTACTTACGGTCAATCATTTTGAAGGATGAATGTAGGCTACCTTTTACCTGAGGGCGGTTGATGAGTGCCAACAGCGCGAAACAGCGCTGCCCCGTTTTGGAAATTAATACAGTCAGGTAAATCAATTATATCGTAATTTTTTCTCTTTCCTCTGATCACGGAAGCATGTTAGCTTAAAAGACTTACTTGATTGGTTGTGCAGTTGGGGTCAGCGTCAGTGTTGCACACATACACAGAGCAATAAATATAGATATCAGATGCTTCATCATTAGTCCAAACAAAAGAATCAAATGAAAATTCTTGAGGGTTGGCACCGGGGGTGTCAATAGTTACACCATCTCCGGCACGCGTAGCAGCTCTGAAAACAACAATAAATTTGTTACAGTATATTGTTCACAATCCCCTTCGCTTCATGTTAGCAATATGCGTTCATCCCCTTCAGTTCATGAAGATGACACCCGAATCTACGTAGTCAAAATGCCGTGTTGTAACGATGATATAAACATGTTTGACGTTTTTCATGTTTGAAGTTTTTGGGCACTTACTGCTGGTCGCGTTTAATACGTAGCCTATTTCATCGTTATGTGCGAGAGCAACCACTCACTTGTTTTCAAAAAGTTTACAATTTCTTTCCACAACAAATTATTAAGCTTACCCACTAGTTATTAAAGCGTAGGAGGTGCCTGAGAATGGTACTTCGCTATATGCTGTGCAATCGATGACCTGCAACAAAAACAATTACCCAGAGTCGGTTTGTTTAACACTTTATCCAATTTGATCATCGTTGGATCATTTTGAAATTAATTACAAAAAAAAAATCCCAGCATGCCCAAAAAGGCTGAAGCACTGTGAGCTTGTTTTAGAAGTGAAATAATGCCAGCATCACCTTGATCAGAAATACTTTGTTAAACTGATTTGATTTCACAGCTCACTGATTTCTTACTTTCGATCGACATTCCAAGGGGTGATAGCGCTTATTCGATCAGGCAGTCAATAATCTGACTTGTTCTAATGCAGTTCATTGCTTACTTCGCTGATGCAGAACCGTATAGGCCTTTGGGTGAATGGACATTGTGACCACCGCCTAAGTGGAGTGAGTGGGCATTGCGGTCATCGCATTGGTGGGCACTGTGTTCCCCCCCCGATAGTGATCATGATATGTTATCTTCCGACGTCAATAGTTTCTTCTAAAATTTTAACTTTTAGTTTTCAAAAAATGGAGGTTTGATTTATTGAAAAAGTTGTTTAATCCGCAACCAAAAATTTTTCGTCCTCTCTTGCAAAAAATTTGGTTATTCACTGCCCAGCACCGCAATCGAACCTGCTTCTAGCAAACTTTCGTGTTTTTTTTTAATAAAAGGTTTTCTTTTCTCCGTTTGGTTTGTTCGAAAGTCATGTTGCTGTTGCTTACTTGGGGGATAAAAGAAGACGGAACGCCTGTTAGGGTTAGAGTGCCAGTGATATCTGCTGGGACAACGACAGTACCAGATGGTGAAAGCACCAAAGTGAGGGTGATATCGCCAGAAGAAGTTACTCCAGCGACTGATTCCTTCCTGAAAGTGATGAGTTGTTAGTTGACGCAATGATATTTTTATAAAATTACTAAGAATCGCTTTTCCATCAACTGATACAATTGCAATTAGTTGATGTTTAGATGCGTCACAGAGCTCTAGCTTCGACCGGCCCCTAACATTAAAAAAAAGCGTGTTGACACTCAACACGATATCGTTTTCGTACGTAAAGTGACGTAAACTTCGAAAAAGCTAAAAAGTCAAAAGTTGTGACTGCGTCGTTTTGCTCGATATTCTAAAAAATAATCGTAAGGTGCTTTGCAAAACAACCTGTGAAACGCAACATGGTTTGGATTTGAACTCCATGAAAGATATTTCCGTCAACTGCTTAAGCGAAAAATCTGATGAATTTTTGTAAGTTACGTTGACTAAGTAGATAAAAACCGCATCCACTGCAAACAGATCTTTATAGGTCGACTGCAAGTGAAACAGTTTCCCATTGCGATATTAGAAAGCTGTAGTATGCAATGGTAAAAGAACTTTGAGGTGTGGTTTTGTTGGTGCAAGCGGAGCAAGGGGTTGCCAAGATTAGTTCCCTTACTAATCGTTTTGAGCCCCTAACAAATTTTTCATCGAACTGTAATTTCTGTGTGATAGGCTGTTAGCCTGCTTGTGAGTCATATTCGCATGAACAAAAGTCCTGTTGTCAGCAGATTGAATCGCACTAAAAATTTCGAAGATATCAGATCCACTAACAGATTTGGCATGCAGAATGAAGTCTTATTTGCCAAATCTTTTTAACGAAATCTACTTTTCGTATCTGCTACATAGTCTGCAACACACTATCCCTAACACAATTGGCCGATTTATTACATCCTGTTTGTAGTAACCTAGGTATTATTGCTTACGACAATGTGACATCGACTGGTCCGTCAGAAACGTATATTGTGTCAGGATAGGTGCAGCAAACCTCCAAGCAGTAGTTATCCCTCTTCACAGTTGCTGACTCAGCATTGCGCGCCGTCCACGTGATTTTCAAAGCGTCTGTAACTCTCTGCAAAACATTTTGATCACTTTTATTGCGAGCCTACCATCGCGTTATAGCAAAACACCACTTATTTACTGTTGTTTTCTTTTAAAAAACAAAGTCATGTTTTAAATGTTGTTGATATCTTTATGGTTTGGTTTGGCAATTTACCTTACAACTTGCAACAATAAATAGACCCATACAGTCAATTTACTGAACAACTAAAATTGGATCTGCAAAGCAGTTAAAATTTCCTTGCTTATTTTTTTCATAGTTGACTACTGATCAACCTCATATTAAACTCATTGCTAGCTAAATTCAAAAAGCATAAAAACTGAATGAACTTATGAATAAGGGTGGCTGTTTGACTTGAAGACCCTCAGTCGGTCACTCAACAGCTTCCCTGCCGCATAAATATCGTCAAAAATTGATTTCGTCAAAGTTACTGTTTACTTAATAAATATTTTTGATTTTGGAATACAATAAATATGGGACGAAAATAGCTTAAGGAGGAAAAATAAAGCCGCTGTAAATCTCAAAACTGGACGTTTCGACAACATAAATTCAGCTGTCATCATCAGCAGTGTATGCAAGGCAGTACAAAACTGTAAGAACTAGAATGTATATCGGAAAAAGAAGTAAGCATTGTAACTCCCCCCCCCCAGTGGATATGCTACTGATGGCAGCTGGCAGAGATGGAAAAATTTACTCTGTGGTTAGCAGAGCCGGCGCCAGAGCAGTTGACTTAGTGACTTAGGGAAGCCAAAGTTTGAAATTTAGCACAAAAGCAACTATTTTCAAAAGCGTAAGCATGTTGATTGGGGGGAGGGGCAAGCATGTCAATTGAAGGGGCCAGGCTCCCTGGTCCCCCTAGGTGCCGGCCCTGATGGTTAGAGCAAATCAGCACGAACTGTGACATCACAATCTAAAATTTTTCTTCGCGCAAATGATAGCCTCTTTTTAACGACGACGTATCCAGTAGCCTACCAGCCCAGGGGTTCTCAAACAGGGGGCAGTGTTTGAGTGGAGTAATGTGGTTATGTTTTTGGTAGAAAACGTGTCGTTACGTTTGTGGTTATAATTTTAGAAAGTGAGTCAAAAGTAGATTTTGGAAATCTTTTGTGCTTACCCCCCCCCTCAAATAGCTTTTTCAAATTTGCTGTCAATATAGTTCTGTGGCAAACCTTTTACTTTCCAATATGCAGGCAACAGTACTACAGGACATTGTTTCGAGTCTCAGATTAGCGATTCGTTCTAATCCAGAGACAAATTAGTTATTTGCGTTTTAGTCAATCTCGGATTATCTGATATTTCATAGTTCATTAAAATTTTTAATTTTGGGTAAAATTAAGGCGTTCAGGATTTTGTGACCACATATAAGTGGATACCTAAAACTCATTGCCTCTTTTTATCAGCTACTACGATTTTTTTTTACCTTCACCACTGTTCTGAGCTTCTGGCGCAGTACCGGTAAGAAAAATTTTCACTACTGATCATATGTATTTCAAATGGAAAGCCTCATGGCTTTTTAGCGAAAAACACACGCGGTGGCTTATTCACTGGTAGCAAAAATCTGTGGCTTTCCATTTAATCAAATAAGACAGCCTTACTTAGATTGGGACAATTTTATTGGTTTTTGAGTGCTTTATGTTATTCCATCCGGGTTTGCATAATGGGGACTCTTTTCGGGCTCATCTCAAAACACTTGACTTGCGGCCTTGGAGTTGTGGCCTTCTAAGCTGAATTCTTGAAAAATTCGGCAGATAAAATCGCGTAATGATCCAGCGCCGGGCAGCAATCAAGCAAAAAGTTGCAAGGCAAAAACTCACTGATGCAACAGCGCCGCATGCATCGAGGTCCACTGTGATATCACCCGCGGCTGATAAAACGCAATCGGAGGATACTTCACTCTGATCATCATCCACTGAACCGTGGATTATCAAGTCATCGTTACCATCGATACCCAAGGCGGTGAAATCTGCTTCAGTAAACCTGAAAGAGCACATCGTTAGTTTGCAAGAGCAATATAAAACAACTTCATGTAAAATTTTTGAACTAAGTGAGAGTGGTGTAGTATAGGCTACTGTATCACCAATGCCGAAAATAACCGTCTAGCTTAAAGGGTGAAATTGCAGATCAACATTAACCTAAACCTACGTACTTAAAATTACGTTTTGAGAATAGAGTAAAGTATGAGATGAAAACTGTCTCCCCACAAATGTGAATGGAAAATAGGGGGTGAATGTTTCAACCTCTTCGTTTAATGCCGTTTGCGTAGGAATTCGTCTTCATTAAATATTAGCTTCGTCATAATTGCACTCACGTCATAGTTGCGGAAGTATCGTCACACGAGACACTGACACCTGCAAACAAATAACTGATCAATTCATTGGTCGATGTTTATCGTACCGAAAGAATAAAATAATCAAATCTTTATTATACTCGCGGCATTATACCGAAGCGTGGAACGAGTGGCGGGATCTATCTCTGCGGCTCAGTGGCTGGGCGATGCAACTGCAAAAAACGTCGCAGCGTGGTAGCGAGCCGTTGGCGATACTGTGTCTGATTTGACCAGCGTTGGATTTGAACCTCTAGCCTCCCGTACCGAGAGCAATATTCTTGACGACTGAGCTAACTGGTCGGTTTGTAGTGAAAGATTACGATCCAGCAACAAATGCAATCCGTCTGATATTCTTAGTTTTTATTCACCAACTCGGTATTTATGGCTTTAATGGGCAATGGCACTTCGAAACCCAAGGCGACTGACTTGGAATGCATGAAAGTCTCGACTCGAACCACTCTCACATTCTGAATGAAATTATAGCGAAAACAATCAAAAATATTTTCGACAGCTCAGATGGCCGAGAAGTAAAGTGTCTACCTCAGCAACTGTAGACTTGGGTTTGAGTCCGAATCGGGTCACTGTAAAATTGATATTCACAGCTTCTCTGCTTGACGCTCAGTATTAAAGGAACAGTGTGGGGAACAAGCCGGCAAGTTTACTTGTTGTGCTGTTGGTAAAGGCATTTCGCGGGATTCCCCCATCTTGGTGTGGTAGACAGATGGCCGGCAACTCCAAAGGGAGCTCGTATAGCGCATTGATCGCTTTCTCGTGATAGAGGATAAATATGCCAACAATAATAACTAAATACAGCACCACATTACTCACCATAAACTCGGGGCATCGACGACATAAGCCCCAACAGCAGAAAACCTGCAAACAAAAATTTATTGTTTGATGAAAATTAGTTAGTTTTGTGATAACATCAAGTTATCAACCAAGATTTTACCTTGCAAAATGTGTTGAGTGAATTTGTCCGCCATTTACTTTTTAACAGTTTGAATAAATAAAACAAAACCAAACTATTAATTACGCTGCAAAAGAGATTTGTAAACATCATTCTGCAAGCTTTCGTCATCACATTTTTTACACTTTTAGTAAACATACCAGTTAAAAGGTGAAGGTACGGCGGGACAGCGGGTGCAAGCATACATTGTTTAGGCCATTTTCAATTGTCGGCCCATTGCAATTTTCAATCACGAATGATTGAACGCTGTTAAGGGACATACATGACGTACAACACATACACAAAACCCTTCGCACTTCCGCTTGTGCCGAGCTCCTGGCGCGAAAGCGGCGAATACTATTTTTAAAGTCTTTACTATGACCCGACTGAGAATAAAACCCCAGTCTACCGGCTACTAAGTGGACGCTCTTGCGACACACCAAGCGCCGGTTAACGTACCAGTTAAGTAAGCCAAGTCGTAGTTGCGATTCTGTGTAGGGGAAATGAGTTACTGAGAGGAATGAAATTTCAACGAAAATTAATAACAGTCGAAATTTGAAAATGCAATCAAAACTTTCAAATTTGTCAGCGACATGGACTAGCGGTACCGCGCACACATTGCAGATCCTACTTGACGGGTTCGATTCACTGGTGAGACCGATCGCATTTGACATAAATACCGGGTGGCTGCTGACTCAAAGAGCGCAAGCTCACTTCGCAGTCTCCCTCAATCAGTTGAGTTTGCTGAAAAAAATAAATTAAATTTGCGATTTCATAACTGGACGATGAGCGAATATAGTTTGTTGATGTTGATTCGATTAGCGACCACCTTAAATCAGGACTCAAGCTGAAAGTTAAATCGGCGTGAGTTATGTTACATCACGCAGATGTCGAAATTGATCAAATTCAAATCTTCATCACAATCGCTACATTGTGTCGAAGCGTGTAACCAGTGCAGGGAGCCATCTTCGCGGCTTAGCGCCAGGGCAACGCAGCTCCAAAGAGCGTCACAGCGGTGGCGAGCCGTTGGTGACAATGTGTCCAATTTAAGCGACCTAGGAATCGAACCCCGAACTTCCTGCACCGATAGCGATGTCTTTTGCCACTACGATAACCGAACGGTCCGTTGAAGTTGATTCGATTTGAATGCGATCTTACTGATGATGCGTGTTGGACGAAGCAGATTCTAAGAATAAAAGAAATATTTTCAAACTTCTCAAAACTTCCGATGTTTGTCGGATATAGTCGCCGAGATTCAAATTTCTATCAACAGATTATATTTTCTGTTGCCGATAGCTTGTCGCAGATAACCGTGCGACGCCATCATCGCGATTACATTAAATTTTACAGTTAAGACGATTTTATTTAGCTGAGCAAATTTGAACTAAAAGCCCAGCGTTAAAAGTTAATAAAAGTAAAGCTGAAATTTTTCTATAATATTTATCACTTTGAACTGCAAAAAAATTTTTAACTTTAAATTCTCAAAGTTTTAGCTGATACGTGCTTTCGAGCTGCGACTGCGGTGTGAAGGCAAATCAGTGCCTTACATATAGACGGTGATGAATCATTAATTCCTCGATAATTTCCGCTAACATTCTGTAAAATTCCACCGATCTACTCTGATGAAAAAGGCAATTTGCGCCGAGCTTGCTTTAGTTTTATGTCCCGTCGTCACAAATAGGCGTAGCCACGGGAGCCACGGGAGCCATGGCCCCCCAAATCCATCCGGGACAAAAACAAGGATCTTGGCAGAGCCGGTGCCAAGGAATCCAGGGGTGATCTGGTTCCCCAATCGACATGCTTGGCCCCCCAATCAAAAAGCTTACTCTTTTGAAAACAGCGGTTTTTGTGCTTAATTTCAAACTTTGGCCCTCCCCTGATGAACGCTTGGCCCCCTAAGTCGACTGTGCGGCTGCCGGCTCTGGATCTTAGTAATTAGGTTAAACACTTGCCATTGCGTGTTGTTTTCTTGCTGGGATTTTCATAGGTGGGCTTACATCGAAGAAATACAATACAATTTTGTTTTTTGCGTTGGCCACAGTTATGATGGCGCAGCCGCAAAGGCCAGCGAACAGTCAGGTGTCACTTCAATTGTTGAAAACAAATCTCCTTCGGCATATTCCTTTAACTGCGCTATGCATTGCTTAAATTAGAGCGCTTCTGCTGCTGTAAAAGTTTCAGCAATGCAAAATGCTGAAAACATTGCACAGAAAGTGGTTAAAATGTAGACCAGTGCGAAGAAAACAGCGTGGTTGAAATCCTGTATCAAAGATTAGGTGTCTCTAATCCAGGAGAAAAAAGTTATCTTGTCGGCTTATGTGAAACCCGGTTTGAAGAACGCCATGTATCGATGCTGATGAAGCACTCAAAATTAAGGGCAAAAACTTTCAATACAGTTTGCCCGAAACTGTTCAAAATGCTCTAAAATGGCCTTTACAAAAGTGAATTTTCAAAAAATTTCCGGTGAGCATGCCCCCGGACCTTCTGGAGCCTTTTTTGTTCCTCAACTTGCTTCAAATTAATTCTGCAGGAAAAAAATTACGCTTGAAAAACTGTCGAAATTTGGTATTCCTTCCTTAAAAACACTTCTGATCACGCCTCAGACACAAAAAATTTTCAAACGGCTTATTTACGATCTTTTGCGCGTCTAGACGTTCACCGTTTTTGTATTCACAGTAGTAAACATTTAACTTAATTCAAAATTGCATCCCCTCACCAAAATTTGCTACATCCATTGCTGGTCTCAAGCATGCACGCATAAATCGAACACGTGCGAACAAAATGCATCTCATTAGTTTTGGTGAAGGACTCCGAATGAGGGGAAAAAAGTTTGATCAAAATTTGCTTGGAAGCACTAAAAAGGCCATTGCACTAAGTAAAATTTCTAAATTTTTCCGGTAGAGCATGCCCCCGCATCCCCTATAGAGCCGTTTTTCCTCAATCTGCTTCAAATTTGCTCTGCTGGAAAAACATACGCTTATAAAAGATGTCACAATTTGGTGCCCGCCCTAAAAAAACTTTGAATGCGCCTCTGACATGAAGAATTGATGTCCTATCTCGAGTCTAAACGTCTGACGTCTTTGTATCATGTTAACACTCAACCTGATTCAAATCTGCATCCCCCCATTAAAATTTTCTGGATTCGTTCCTGCTGTTGGGTAAGATTTGTTAAACTTTAGCCCCCCCCCCCAGTTGAAAATCCTGGCTACGCCTATGCCGTCACAGTGGATGAACCTCACACTTTCGAAATCCTCCATCGATGAATTATGACGTACCAATTGCGTCTCTGCCACAACCTGTGCAGTGCGCATGAGCAATCATGGAGTATCAAGTTTAAATTCTAACAACGTAATGGTGAAAATCTACAATTTCAGTTGGCCGAAACTGCAATGACACCACACACTTATCCCGTCCACATGCCGAAACTGCAATGACACCACACACTTATCCCGTCCACATGTTTAATTTTCGCAGGTTTAGGCCCGCGGTTCTTAGGTCTAGTTTTTGCATCATAATCAATTTTTTGATGTCATAGTTATCATTTATGACAGGTGATTATGACATCGAAAATTGATTATGTTGCAGAAACCGGAGCTAAGAACCGCGGACCTAGAGGCGGCGCCAGAGCAGTCGACTTAGGGGGGGCCAAGCGTTTATCAAGGGGGCCAAAATTTTAGAATTAAGCACAAAAGCCGCTGTCTTTAAAAGAGAAATCTTGTTAATTAGAGGGGCCAAGCATGTCAATCGGAGGGACCACGCCCCCCTTAGCGCCGGCCCTGCGCGGGTTTAAACCTGCGAAAATTGAACACGTGGACAGGATAAGTAGGTAGGCTACTGTTAAATTTTCAGTTCAATGTAATTTGAAAATAACCCCAGTTTTAAGTTTATAACCGAGAAATCGTTGTAAATCATCACACTCTTAAGTTCTACGTCTGTCAAATTGGCATGGTCTGAGTTCAATCCTGGGCTCATCTATGTTACCGCAAACTTTTTTTAAGAGGGATTTTTTCGATATCAATTGGTCAAATTTTGGCAAACTTGAAAAGATGTCGCTAAAAGTTACCGTGTATAACGAAGCTAAAATGTGTTTTTGTTTTGGTGAGTTTACAGCAAGTCTCTCAAAACCGGAAGGATTGCGCGAAAAATAGAGCATTCTTGGAATAAACGTAAGTCACTCTAAAACTTATCTATACTCAGCATTTAAAAGCGACAAATATTGCTGATCACTTGTAAAATCTTCATGTTTTCACACAGATTCTAACCCGTGGGCCGTGATCTTATAATGGGTGTAATAAGCAGTTAAGCACGGCCAACCGTGGTGTAAGCAATTTTTATGTTGTGTGCAAAGAACGCTAAGTCACGTGGACAATGACGTATAGTTAGCACGGAGTGTTACGGTGAGAAATTTTTTAGTTCGGTTTGATAATCGGATTAATTTAGTGCTGTTTACGGTTGACCACTTTCTTCTTACTATTCAGTAATGAGGGATGTTGGCCACCAAATATGCTTCAGGTCAGTAGTGTTTAGTGCAGTTTCATCTCTTTCGTCGTAGCTATCGTAGTGATATTGTAATTTTGAAGAAATTAACGTTCAGCTGTAACTGATAAGTACTGAAGCGTTTCGTCTAGCCTGGTAGGCCTATTTCGTAAGCTCTTTGTTAAATTTGCCCAGGTCTAACTTCTTGGCCCAGCCACGTGCCCTTGCGCTAGCACTGTTGGTTTAGACTTAGAGTGCAGTTAGTGGGTTTTTGCTGATGTTGGTATGCTTTTAGTGATAAAAGTCAATTTTCATAATACGTTTGACAGTGTAACATAACCGTCTCGACCGGTGTGTGTTGACTTTGCACATTATGTTATTCTATTTGCATAAGGTCTCTGTATGCGTGTACAGTACGTTGCCTTAAACGTGTTCAATGAGGATTAAAAGCCTAATTGCGTAACTGGTGTGTAGTTTCTGTTTTGAATATACTGTTTGTATGGATACGGATCTATTTTGTTCTGGTTATTCAAACAGTGAGTTGCCATCGAACTTTAAAGGAGTTCGGGGCCCTATGTTCGATTAGAGTTACTGCAGTTGAGGATTTGTTGACGGTAGAGTGTATAAATATGATGGGTTCATGAAGATGGAGGTTTGATTTCTCTCCAAGTTTTTATTTTGATCGCCTTCGGCTCATTTCCAAAGTTAAAAAAAAATGATTTAGTCGAATTGCGATGGAAACACTCACTGCGCCATTATTCTATGATGACGTGCGCCAAATCACACACAAATTGGCGCTACGAGTTCGAGTAAATGTTGTATTCGGTATTTCACAACAGCGCCAACTTTTGATCAATATCTTGATAATTTCATAACATTGAAATCTCTAAATGCCCAATTCCAATCCCAATACAATCCCAATCCCAATACTTTTTTGACGTCAAATCCTAAATTAATTGTTCTTCAAAAATCTTTTTTATTTTCATTACGTTTATTTTCTGTTTTTTTTGTTTATTTCTGTTTTTTTTGTTTATTGCTCTTTTTTGTTTATTTCCGTTTTTTTGCTGTTGCGCATATTTACCTTCCTATTAACAGAAATACCGAGTTCGCTTAAAAGTTGCCGGCCATCTATCTACCACTCTAAGTTAGGGAAATCCCGCTAAGTGCCTTTTCAACGGCACAACATGTAAACTTGCCGGCTTGTTCTTCACATTGTCCTTTTAACACTGAGCGTAAGGCAGGGAAGCTTTAATAGCAATTTTCAAATCGTTGATTGGACCGGAATCGAGCCGCATTCCTCAGCTTCTGAGGCAAGACTAGCAATTGAACACTTACATGCTAGTAAACCTCTTTAGTTCTTTAATTAAATTTTTGCTTTCTACAAATCAATGCAAAACTTGATTGTTCCAATCCTAGCTGTACAATATGACGCAATGTCGATGCAATACTACGTAACAATTAATGGGTAGTTTTTTTTTCGGTAGGGTCATTGGGGACACTTCTTGAAAATGGGTTTACCACGTACGCAGATGAGTGATTGCAAGCTTTGAAGCCCTCGCTACCTTGTTTATCAGTTTTCGCGAGGATTACAGCAAACGTTGAGTCACACCGTAATGAAGGAACAATCGCGTCGTTCGATTTGTTTCCTGTTAAGCTGCTATTGTTGCTTGCGCGCCGTGCGTTTCGTTTGATATCCAGGTAAAATAAAATCAGATTTCCTCCGCTATGTGACAAGAAATCAACCAATCAAATCTTTCCACGTTTTTTCCAAGGCCTGCAAAAGCTCTTTTCATCAGACACTTTGCACCGCCGCTATGTTCTTCGAGGCCCCCTGGCAGGGTTGTATCGTAATAAAAAGCTGCTTTTTTTTTTCTACAAGACCTCTTGATTTTTTGCCCAGTTCAGGTAACAAAATGTAATGCGCAAAAAATTCAATTTTGGTCTGGACCGGAAGGAATTGACATTTGCTCTGGAATTATTGTAGCAATCTTTTAAGAACGCAAACACAAAATTGTTAGGTAATGATATTTTCGAAAAAATTAAATCATCCCTAAATTAATTGTAATGATGCACCAATGCAAATAATGAGGGGCGGAGTGTGTATGTTCGCGGCTCAGCGCCCAGACAGCTCAGCTCCTCAGAAATGTCGCAGCGGTGGCGAGACGTTCGCGACACTGTCGCCATGCTGATAGACCCGGAATTCGAACCCCTTACCTCCAATACAGAGAGTAAAGTCTAAAGAACTGAGCAAACCGGAAAGGAAATCGAAGTTTTGAGTAATAATGGCTCCGGAGCGCCGAAGTATGTTAACCAGCGAGCAAAGCGATTTTGATTGGTTTCATAAACTGATATGAGTTCCAGTTTTTGTAGCAAAGAATACGCAGAGTTCTTACCCCACGATGTTGAATGTGCGTTTTATTCAACTTACTGTTCAAAAAAAATCTAAATCTTATACTCGCGACATTATGCGGGAGCGTGTATGGCAAGTACGAGGTCCGTCTCCGAGGCTTAGAACCTGGCCAGCACAGCTCCGAAGAAACATGGTAGCAATGAGCAAGCTGTTGGCTACAGTATCCAATTTGACCGGCTCGGGAATCGAGTCTCAGACCTTCCGCACCGACAGCCAAGCGTTTAACCATTGAGCTGACAGGCTGGTTGTTTACTTTCAAACATCATGCGGGAGATGAATCTACATCACGTCATGTTGCAATGACTTTACTCTGATTTTCTATTATTTAAAACTTAGAACAATTATCAACAACTAGCAAGTGCGAACTAACAACGCCAAAAAGTGGGGCTTTCCAGAATAACTCTCCCCGCGTGCTGAAGAGGGCTTTATTGAAAACGCTTATTAAACTTCTTTTTTTTAATTGTGAAGGGCGCCTGGGGGCATTATTCTCAAAACTCGACCGGGGAAGCAGAAAAGTGTGGCCTTTCCCTGCTAAGGAAACACCGGTACAAATATTTAATCTAGAGTCTGCAATGATTACCACGTGTGCATTCAGATCTGTACAGTAGTTCCAAGTCTGCACACGTAGATAAGTCGCCAATGGCTCGCTACTTCAGCGAAGTTTCTTCGGAGCTGTGTTGCTCATCTGCGGAGATTGGCCCCGCCACTCATCGCTTCGGCGTAATGCACCGGGTATAATAAAGATTTGATTTTTGAAGTCAAAAGCATCTAAAAAATTGCAAATTTAAATAAAAGAGACCAAGTTCATTTTCATACTGCATTTGTTTGTGCGTTGAATGTCAATTAACTTACTATGTAAATACCGGACCATTATCGTGGTTCTATTTGAATGACCGGTGTCAAATAAGCGCTTAATCTATTGCATTGTATTGCATTTAGTAGCATAATTACAGCATCCTTCTATCGCAAGAAAGCGATCAAAGCGCTATATCGAGCTCGCTTAGAAGTTGCCGGTCATCTGTCTACCACTCAAAGATCGGGAAATCTCGATAAGTGCTTTTCTCAAAGGCACAACAAGTAAACTTGCCGGCTTGTTCCCACACTGTCCTATTAATGTTGAGCATCAAGCAGGGGGGCTCTGAATACCAATTTTACAGTCGTTGGTTTAACTCGACCCGGAATCAAAGGCAGAGTCTGCAGCTTCAAAGACATACGCACTTACCACGCGGCCATCTGAGCTGCACAAATATATTGCACTTGTTCAACTTTTCTTCAATGGGAAGATAATCAAGCATGGGTTCGTTTCAATTCAAGGTACTTGCTTAAGATTTGGAGATGGCACAGATTATGCAATCTTGTTTACCAGTCTAGGCGCAGATTTGGTATGACACTGAGCGGTGATTAAAACAATCAAACAACAATCGCATCGTTCAGTTCGTTTCCACGGAAAGCATTGTTGTTAGTCGCGCGTCGAACGTTTCGTGAAATATCTACGAATGATGAAATCAGATTTGTTCCGCGATATTGGAAGGAACCAACCAGTTCCATATTTGGTAAGGCTGCGCAGTATACCTTCGCAATTCACCGCACCCTCGTTTAAACCTCAACTGATTTTATGAGGCGAATCGGTCAGCCTGTGAATGAACTTCTCAAGAATGAGCAATCTAACATACAGTATCATGCACTGCCATTTTAATCAAAATGAAATCTGCATTTTACTCGCGGATGACGTAACGAGTGGCGGGATCCAATGTTCCCTCTAATTTTTTGTAGCCTGTGTGCGCAGAAACTTTGGCGTGTGCGCACTTTTTTAGAAATGACTAACGTTTGTGCAACAACCCAGCTATTAACAACAAGTAGCACAATTTCTCTTGTTTATGTTACTGCTGGTACATTTTTCGCTCATGGTGGACGGTACATTTTTCGAAGAAATGCATCCTTTTTGCAGAACCTAGAACAATTTTCCTCAACTTGCCAACCGAGAGCATTGCTTCATGATGATGTGCCTGTGCGTAGAATATTTATGCGTGTGCGCAGTCTCTGAAAGTCGTGTGCCCGCGCACACGCGCACAGCTTAGAGGGAACACTGGCGGGATCCATCTCAGCGGCTTAGCACCTGAGCAACACAGCTCTGAAGAAACACCGCAGTAGTATCGAGCCGTTGACAACGCTGCGTCTCATTTGACTGGCCCGGGAATCGAAGCCTAGAACCTCTTCCACCGGTAGCCATGTCTTAAATCAATACGTCAACCGGCCAACACGTGTTCCGACCCTACGGAGTGTTCCGTATTTCTTCACCTCATGTCGGAATCGGATTTAGCAGCAGGCTTTGCAGGTTGACCTCGTCACAAACTAGAGGACTTGACACGATTACGGAAAGACTTTTTTGGAAATCGATCGTGAAGACCTTTGTAACATACGATTGCTCTCTAGCGGCAAACGTGAATTCAACCTTGCCCAGGCCCATCGTTGTCTAATCCGGACCTGGCCAGAATGAACTGTTTCATATTCAATGTAAGATAATAAAAGAGGAGAGATCCGTTATCCATAGAAATTGCTGGATTGGTTAAAGACGTTACTATAAGCGCCGGAGTTCTGGGGTTTGATTACCGTGCCGCTCAAATCTGACACGCAGTTACCAACAACTCGCCTTCGCTGCTATGCTTCTTCGCAGCTGCGTCGTCCAGGCGCAAAGCCACGAAGACGAGCCCCGCTACTTACGTAATACCGCAAATAGAGCAAAAATTTGATCTTTTTTTTGAATTTTATGTAATCCACATTCCACAGACAATCAAACGCATTTCAGTATAACGCAGGTTTATCTTTTTCATTTTTAATCTTCAAAAAAGACGAATGTAGAATAAAGTTCGCCGTTTTTAAATTAATTATTCAATGAGATCCCCTAAAAAACACTAAAATATAAGAAAGTATTACAAGAACAAAAAAACTGCGACTGATACAGCAGCGTCTTTTTTTCGTCCTTTGACGCGATAAAAGAACACGATAAGATTTAGGAAATATAACACCGGTACAAGAAAAGAGGCAACAACACGATTAACGTTACGCAGGTAGGAGAAAAGGAGTAAAAATACAAGAGTAGGCCTGGTTGCAACACCCAGGTCGAGACCCCGCCACCCAGGTCTGTAGCATGAATTTGTCTGAAAAAGGCAAAAAAATGTCGGTCAGACAAAAAGACTACAACAGCATCACAGCCTCCGATACCGCTATGTTATGTCATACAGGATGTCCCGGAAGTCGCGCACCATCTACTTCTTTTTTAATTGGCCTACGTATGAATGGCAATTACGGCACTCTATCCGCATGTCCAAACTCATAGGCTTTCTGGGTCATAATCAAACTTTTGATTTCATAATTTAAAAAGTGATTATGACGTCAAAAGTTTAATTGTGACGCAGAAATTTAGGGGGCTTAAGCCCACATAAATTGGACATGTGAACAAGCTAAGTATTAGCTTTGCTGCTTGTTTACCAGCCTAGGCGCAGATTTCGTATGATACTGAGCAATGATTAAAACAATCAAACAGAACAATCGCATCTTCAGTTCGTTTCCACTATAAGCATTGTTGTTAGTCGCGCGTCAAACGTTTCGTGAAATATCTACGAATGATGAAATCAGATTTCCTCCGCCATATTGGAAGGAACCAACCAGTTCCATATTTGGTAAAGCAGCGCAGTATACCTTCTGCGCAATTCATCCCACCCTCGTCCGTAGTTGGGTGCAGCAAACGCAAAAAGAAGATTGGCTTCGCTATCGCAAGTCGGTTAATTTGCAGTTTTGCTAGCGAAAGCTAACGCTAATGCGCTAATCAGAAAGGCCACTCTAAAAGTTAAAAAATCACTAAATTGAGCAAAAAGAATCACTAAATTAAGGGAAAAATTCACTAAATCGCAATTTCAAGTAAAATGACAATGTTTCCTATTTTTATCATTGTTTAGCATTGCCAAATAATAACAGCAATAATAACCAGTGGCGGTGGGTGAAAAATATTTTTGAAAGAGCTGTAAAGCTACACGACAATCAAGTCACCAATTTTTTGCACCCTTTTTGGTAATTTATTTTGCTGTTTATCGACCTTGCTGCGGCCACTTGCATCCGAATCGCGTGTAGCTTGCCGCCCGTCGCATGTCGGTAAAGCATCTAAACAATGCAGAAGTGATATAATTGCTTATATTGTTTAAAACAGGGGTTCTTAACCTTTTTTGTATTCTTTACCCCTTACCGATTGAAAAAAGTATGATTTACCCCCAGTGCACCATTTTCACTTTTTTAATGCTGAAAATTAAAGTTTGCTGTAGTACATACCTCGGAAAAATTACACCCTTGGTTGGCAAAATTTACCCCCTGGGGGTAAATTTACCCCCGGTTAAGAACCTCTGGTTTAAAACATGGAGCTCCTTCGGTAATATTTATGATATTACCATAGGACTACTGCTCTACTGTTACTAATTGAATGTAGCATACAATTAGCTTCACATTTAGAATTACGCCCACTATCTAGTAGGATATGCTCTAGCGGCAACTGACTTGATATTACAATTTTACTCCGCTTCAAACTCGGTAAACCTCTACCCAGAGTGCGACTTGTAAGACTAGAAGCTTCTAAGTTGTTAGTTCTAAGTAAATATTTCAGCATTGCCTAACTAACCTAACTATTTATTGTCAATAAGTCAATTTTAATTTTCTTGCAATTCCAAATAACCCGAATTTGAATGCATTAGAAATTGCTCTAAGGCTGCTTGAGCATGTTAATCATGATTAAACTCCCTGCATATTCAGGTCCTTTAGCAATTAATTTTTTAAACTCCCTGCATTTTTCAGGTCCTTCAGCAAGTAATTTTTATCGTTTTTTTAACAATGCTGATTTTTTTCACAAATTTAGAAATAAAAGCATTTATTGTTTTCTAACCGGCAACATCAATTGGTGCTGTTCGAAATCAATTACGTCACTGCAGCACCAACAGTGTTGTGAAATGTCTACAACTATAAACTGCAAAAAAATCTTGCGCTAACAAATCCCTATTATTTGAGTTCAAAAAGTTGTAAGTGTAAATGGGGTTAAGGATAAACTCTTCAATATGAAATAGAAGAAACGGATTGATTAATGTTAGAAACAGCAGTTAATTTAAAAAATCAGCTTTTTTGACAAGTTTCTTTTTGGGGTGCTGCAGCTCCGCAGCTCCTACACACGAGCCGCCCCTGATAATAACAATTCAGATATAGGGGTCGTTGGAAACGAAGCCCCCAGCCGCCACGGATTTTTAGGTTTTTTACAAGAAATACACTCGTTTTAACGTAGTTTTTTGTCGAAACAGGCCACACGGGTATCCCCGAGTGGTCTCAATCCGCCTCTGCTTGCGTTGTTAGTAGACTTACGTTATAGCATTAGTATCTTTGTTTGTAGGCTAGTGGTAACTGAAAATATTTCGGAGGTGAGTGATTGTACGTAGAAAAAGAGCAGTGATTGTATTTGTTGCAGAAAAAGTAAAAAAGTATCGATAAAGCAATGCTGAATGTCAAATAATTCTACACCCGCCGGTTAGCTCAGTTGCTAAGCGCACGCTATCGGTGCGGGAGGTCTGTGTTCCAATCCCGGGCCAGTCAAATCGGCACAGCGTCGCCAACAACTCACCATCGTTGCGACGTTTTTTCGGATCTGTGTTGCCCAGGCGCCAAGCAGCGGAGATGGGCCCCACCACTCGTTACACGCTTCGGCGTAATACGACGAGTATAATAAAGATTTGATTTGTACTAATTCTTTATAGGCCAACAATAAATTGTCTCACTTAAACGGGCATGCTGCGTGACCGCGTCAGCCCTCAGATTATTATTTTAAGGTAGCCTATTGGCAAGAGCGCTGGGTAACCGATCATTTCCGGCTTGGATATTCGCAATTATCGCACTGGAAACTCAGCAAAAAGCAACTATTTCACTCCACCTTTCAACACCTCAGAACACAACATTCATTTAAGTATCAGGGAGTAAAAGTTTAAAATACTTCACCACCAAATATTAAATTAAAGTCCTTCAACTTATATAAAAAACTTTATACAACTCATTTACTTGAAAATTATAATTAAAATCAACCCATCCTTTAGAGTAGCCACGGCCTTGTAATTTTTTTTTTTTTTAGTTTGTGACCTGATCATTCTTTGGTATTTTTTACTATTGTTGTACGTGTGTGTATAGAAAATTCTGTTACTTTTTTTTGTTTTCTTTTTCTTCATTTAAGAGGCTGTAGACTTGAAAACCTCCTAGTCCCTTTCCAGCCTCCTGCCAGCAAAATTACTTCGATTTTCCCTAATTTACTTGCTGTGCTATTGGCTGTATGTCTATTACTATTTGCGGAAAATGCTGCAATTTTGTTGGACGTACAATAAATTGTCTTGACCTCCGTTTTGTTGTTCCGTAACCGTAGTGTGTGGCCATATCTAGCTAATCCCATACATTATGCAATCTCTTCATTGAGTCGACCATTTATTGGTCTAGTACAGGAGTTCTTAACCGGGGGTAAATTTTAGTTACCGAGGGGGTAAATTTTCTGAATTAAAGACTAAGAAAACTTTAATTTTCAGTACTGAGCAAGCAGTAGTGGTACACCGGGGGTAAATTATAGGCTACATTTTTCTTTCGGCAAGGGGTAAACGAGACAAAAAAGGTTTAAGAACCCCTGGTCTAGTGGAAATGTTTAAAAACAGAAAAACGTGTAGTAGCCTATATGATCCAAAAAATTCTTTCTTTACTGAGAAAAAAATAAAAACCACTAAATATCGCTAAAATTTGCTTAAAAATCACTTAATCGCTATAACAGACTTTAAAAATCACTAAATTTTGTGAAAAATCACTGGAAGTGTGGGGGGGCGTAACAGAGTTTTTCCGCAATTTTTCGTGGAAGCCGCTAGCGCAGTTGCTAAAGACATAGCTATCGGCACGGAAGATCTGCGGTTCGATTTCCAGGCCGGTCAACTTGGACTCAGTGTCTCCAACGGCTCGCCATCGCTGCGATGTTTCTTTGGAACTGCGTTGTCCAAGCGCTAAGCCGCGGAGATGGGCCCCGCCATTCGTTGCACGCTTCTGCTTAATACTGCGAGTACAATGAAGATTTGATTTCTTGAACCTTACGCAATAAAGGCTTTAACCCTTATCAGAAAAGACCGGAGAAGGGCGCACATGAAAGCCCCCCTTCTTCATGCGCCATTGACTGAGGGGCTCTTTCATACGTTTGTTGTTTTTTTAAGTACAGACATCGTATAATGGTAGCAATAGTAAATTTTTAACTGAGAGTAAGTTGTTTCTCTTACCTGAATTTCAGCTATCGTAAAAATTAAACTCAGTTTCAGCACAAAATTTGAGTGTGAGCAGGGCTGCATTTACCAATAGGCTTCGCATGCTAAGGAGTGAGGACTTCCTCACGAACAAAAAGGCTTGACACGATTATGGAAAAACCTTTGTTCTTGGAGATCGACCGCAGCCTTTATTTATTTCGAGATGAGTCGAATCATTGATCGCTTGCGTCAAGCACGAAATCAAAATCATGAAGGGTTGCTTATCATCTAAATCTGGCCCTAGGCGCCCATTTATGAAAACACGTTAGTCTGGGCTACTCAAGAATAACTGAGCGCCACCAGGCGACCAGGCTTTGATAAGATCCGAGACTAAGTTGAAACTACGAGCAAACGAAGAGAAACTTGCTGTTATCTTTCTCAACAGCAATTGAATGACAAGTTTCCGAAATAAAGAATGACAACCGCTAACATCAAAAACACATAATTTTACCAATGCGGTACGGTAGGATGCTTGCAAGCCACAAATCCATAATAATAAACTGAGCCCGTACAAAAAAATAGGATCTATTCTTGCTACAGCACCAAAAAATAATTATTATTCCATTTCTGTTTGCTTCTTTCACAGTAATAAACAGTAAAGTCAGGGGGTGCAGTAACAAACAATTAAGTCATATTCAGTAGCAATCCTTGATATTGAGTCTGAAGCGAGTCGACCAATTAGTACTGGATTCGGTTAAAATCCAGTACGATATTATTGTTAGTTGGTCGTACTCGTTCCTCTCCTTCCTGTACCGCTTCCACACAATTGGTCGCACCACATTGTATTATGATTTAATCGTATAAAAATATTTGTTAGCAATCGATCGCGATCCTTCCAGCTGCACGTTCACAGAGCAGATTTCCCATCGAAAGAGAGCAACCTATGGCGCACAGGCTTTTTTATACTGCAGCTAGCACGTGCGATGACACAACAATACTAGCCAACTACCCGCATGACGTAAGTTATTGAGAAACGAAGAGGTGATCTATGTAAACTGACAAGCTCCCAGGAGCGAAAGATGGATCACATAAATAGATACTCTAGGCCTGTATACATATATAAAAGAAACAGCGTCCGAAAACCAGTTCCAAAGTCCATGTCATGTAAGGGGCTTGTATTACCATAATGCACGTACACAAATGAACATTGACTTTAAAGCAGCGGGTGAAGTGGTCATTGTCTTGTCTGAGAATGCTTCATGGACCGATTTGCGTTTAAGGCTTGAACGAGTATACCAGTGGCGTACGCAGGATTTTTTAATGGGGGGGGGTTCAGTGACGTCACATCGTGATGACGAAAGTTTCTGTGACGTCACAGCTATTATAATGCCATAACGAAAAAAACAATCCAGATATTTTATTCACACTTTTGCTTGATTCTTTGCGCTTCATTTAGGAGCGAAAAAGTTTCGCGAAAACTCATGCTGTCAATCCGTGGTTGAAAATTTACTGAAAACATTTTAGTTGACCTCATTTTGGGGCCATAGGAAGGTTAACTGACTAAAATAGACTAGCTTACGCAACGTCACAAACACGGTGTAGCCAGTGGGGTTAAACAGGTAATTGCTTCCCTCTAAAAAAATATTTTCAAGAGCCAACATTGATGTAAACAACGCATATAAACCTTGATAAAAACATTTAATATGCACTCATTATGAAAGGGGCAGTTTCCCGTGTCTTGAAAACTGAAGACAGTAAAGCATGAAAACGAACTGCCCTCCCTACCGAAACATTTTTAAATTACAATATATTACGCGCGAGAGGAATCTCTAATCATGTGTTTAAGGTCAAAAACATCGTCGATATTATCTAAGTATTTTCACCCAAATCACAGCGTCGATATCATGAAATACTCTCAAGCACATAATCGGGGTGTCAGGGAAACAGAGCACTCCAGCTCCTGAGACAGTTACGGTGCGTAAAAACGATTTTGCCTCCCCCCCATCCCCATTCCGCTCATGGGCCTTTTTAAATCTTTCGTTGGTCTGGTCGGTCTTCCTTGGCAGTATTTTTATTTTCAGCACTTAGATAGGGCGCAGTGTCAATTTAGGTTTTTATATTTTGATAATTTTTCAACAAACCGGGCGGTTATAGCACCGTGTTAAACATGTCGCTATCGATGCGAAAGGTCTGAGGTTCAATTCCCATCCAGGTCAAATCGGACACAGTGTAACCAACGGCTCGCCGCCGCTGCGACGATTCTTCGGAGCTGTGTTGCCCAGGCGCTAAGCCACGGGGTCGGGCCCCGCCACTCGCTACCACGCTTCGGTTCTACAGCGAGTTGATGAAACGAGTAGGCCTACAGTGAAGATTTGATTTAAAAAAAAAAAAATTTTGTGTGCGGCCATAGTTACTGCAGATATGCCGTATTTAAGGAAGCTCCTGCTTTCCAGTTCCTTCACAGCAGCATCAATGACAAAAATGCAGTTCAAGCAAAGCACATCAGAAAAGTTGGAATACCAGTATTGTTGCTTCGCATGGTAATAAAAGTTTCTCGAAATTAAATTAGAAAGTCGGACCGAACGGAAAAACATGACAGCAGTTTCGGCAAGCTCCGCACGAAGAAAAGACGGATAGTTTCAAAAAAGAAAGGTTTCTTTTTTTCTGCATTTGTCAACGTCAAGCGCAGCGCACCAAAAAATGTTACCACCGGTAGGCCTAGGCTATTATTGCATCACAATGAAAGTTTTTCGACATTTTGTAACCAAGTTAGATAGCATAGAAAAACATGAGAGCAATTTCGGCAATCTCTGTGTGAAAATGGCGTTTCGTTTCAAAAAGAGAGGTTTTCATTTTTTTTTTAATCTTTAATGGGGGGAGGGGAGTTTGATCCCCGAACCCCCCCTCCCGTGCGTACGCCACTGGAGTATACGTTGCCTTCCAGGCTTCATCATTTCAAGCAAAGGGGAGATGTAGCGAGAGGAAGTCGCTACAAGTCAAAGAACGCGTCTCAAAAACAAACCTCTTCCCGATCAGCGACCTGAGTGGACGGTCTCGACTTTTTGAGGTGAATGTTTGAATTGGTGCGTGATCAGCAGAAAAGATGAGCATGGACCAGATTCAGATTGGAGCCAAACTTACCCAATTTTGAGCAGTATCGGTTCAGATTCAGACTGAGCTATCGAGATGGACCGGATCGGAGCCGGATCAATTGTTACGTGGCATCTTACGTACGTACCACAAGCACAAAAATAATCACGATTAGTTGGGTTACCGGTATATGTTAATCGGAATCGGTAGCAATAAAGGCTCCGGAGCTCCACGAGTATAGCCTACTCACAACGAACGTCCTTCTTTTGACCATTTGGCTTCATAGTGACGTAACAATATACGCCACAGTTAGCCGAAAAAGATAGGTTTTTGTAGTGGCCTTAAATTAATTTGTTATTTTTTTCTGCACAAACATTATACATGTTGGATTTTCTTTACCAAAACTTGTTTTTCGCTGCTGAAACTCTTCAAGACTTTCGCTATATGCATTTGTCGCGCGTTTTTTTCATTTTGTTTCGGACTGAGCCGGACTCTCACTTTAGATCGTTGTTTTGGCGCTGGATCGGATCGGATTTTCATTCGAAAAAGCGAGACTGGAATCGGAGTCCGCTCATCTCTAATCAGCATCAGCACCAATAACTGGAACGAAAAGCTATATACGCGAAAAATCATTTTCAATAGAATCGCTACAGCGACTTCAGCATAAAGCGCTGACAAAAATTCAAAACCTAGGAAGGTATTGATCCCCTGAACTGCAAGTGGGAGTCCATTTTACTAACCCCTACACCAATTTACCGTTGCCATGTACTCGTAAAATTTTTGTACTTATACTTTCTTTACGCATCACGTGACTCTTAAAAAGGCTGTAGCGGTTTTGGTTGAAAATGAATTTTCGCGTATTTAGCTTCTCGCGTAAGTGGATTGTGGAATGGATAATAAAATTACAGACGGAATGGATTAATAATTTGATAAGCCTCCTTTTGTTCACAAGTTCCGAATCCGAACTGCGAAGGTCCTAAAATTTTGGGGTCTGGGTGGTCTGCTAATGTTCACTGTTGGGCTAACTCTGATTCCCTTATTGCGTGTCTGCCACTCCAAGATAGGGCAGTATACTGTACATGTAATAAGAAAATCATAGTTAGCGTAAGATTAGCAGAGATGAGAAGCTTTGGAGCGCATTGACAAATGGCATAGGCCTAATATGGAATAGTAAGTAAGGCACTGTGGTATAGTATGGCAGAACTGGGCGATAGAATGTTTGGGGCATTAGAGTAAAGGGGCCCTTTAACGAGTTAAATTTGGGGTAAATGTGCCTCAGGCTTAATTTAGGGCAAAAGCACCTCAGAACAGGACGGTTGAAGCAATAAATAGGCCCTAGGAATAGGATGTAATTTAGGGCACTGGGGCATAGCCTATGCATAACCTAGTCCAGATGGGGCTCTAGGACCAATGGGCCTCTGGACATTTGGGGCAATAGGGGATCTGGATCTCAGCATGTTTTGGTCCCTGGGACAAACAGGCCTAGGACGCCTATATGCAGGGTTACCACCGGACCACACCAAACAATATGCACGCTGCAGTTAGGTTACCAAAAATCAATAGCTCTTTATGGTGAATCCACTAAAAACTGATGAAGACTTAAAAAGAAAAAGGTCTTCACGTCAACAAACTGACAAAGTCCTGTTTTTCCACTAAAAATTGGTGAAGACTAAAAAAAAAATCTTCACGTCCGCAGTATCCTATTTTTTCCACTAAAAAATCAAAAATATGCACGAGACTCAAAAATGAGCACATTTCTTAGAAATAAGCACATTCACGTTTTCTAAGACATTGCCCTTTAACACAAGCTGAAATCTTAGAAATAAGCACAAAATGGTAACCCTGCCTAGGCTATATGGGATTCAGCACATTTGGAGTACTATGCACATTTACTATGCCATACTATTCCATAAATAGAGACACCTGCGTGGGTCTGGAGTTGAGGAGTAGGGTATTATGTTGTAGCCTATTTAAATAAATAAAAAGTACCATACCTAAGGCAGAATGGGATTCTCTATCCTTGAGTGGTGGACAAATATCTGGTACAGGGCAAGTAGCAGCTCCAGAAAAGATTGTTTATGAGCTTTGATTGCTTTCTCTGTTCCTGGTGACAAAAGAATAACTATGCTGTCTTTACTTCAAAAAAAAAAAAAAAAAAGGATACAAATCTTGAATCAAATGCTATGCTCTGTGTTGTATACCAGTAGTATGTTGCACTGTGCAAGTTACTGGTATAAAATTATGTGTAATGCCAAACAGAAACTGACAAAGTATGATATTATAACTAGCGTATTTATCAAGCAAAGAGTGGGTCAGTGCAGTATTTTAAGTAGCGAATTGTATATTACCAGATTTCCAAGTAGATATGTGCCGATTAATTGGAATGGCATCAGCGAGAATGGCACCAATTTTTTGAAAATCGGCATTGGTAAAAAATACTGTAGCCGATACCTGATTCTTCAGAAAAAATCTTTTGTGGATCTTGATTGTTTTTTTTGAAAATTATTTCATATTCCTTTTTCATAGCCGTTTAATTTCGTTCGCTCTAATCACCAGCAATTCTCATTATGATACCTACTTCATTTGCTTTTCTATTGTGAGTTGGCACCACATTTGGTTTCCTATCTGAACTGGGGATGTGCTGATTAATTGACAGCGGCGAGTATCGGCATTGGTATTTTTTTTTGAGTACTGGTATCGGAATCGGCAAAACTTTGGAATCGGTATTGATACATCCTTATTATTAAGTACACTGGAGGTACATCATTTTCTTTGTTAATGTTATCAAGCCTACACATAGTCTAAGGTGAAGGAATAGCAAATGGCCTACTGCAGTACGGTTGTACGCATGCAGCATGGCTGCTGACTGAGAAGATTGTGTGCTCCAGGATAAAATATCATCGACCATTAGCTCAGTTGTTATGTGCACTCACTATCAGTGCGGGAGGTCTGAGGTTTGATTCCCAAGCCTGTGAAATCGTCGCATTGTTGTCAACAACTTTCCATTGTTGCAACATTTTTTGGAGCTATGTAGACCAAGCAGTAAGCTGCAGATATGGGCCTTAGCCTTGCCACTTGTCGCACGCTTTGGCGTAATGCCACAAGTATGATGAAGATTAGCTTTTTTTGATTTGAGGACAAAGTAGCTATGATTAACTGTTAAAGAGCTTCTTCTAAAAGGAGGCCAGCCAACTCTAGTGTGGGCCCCTACAATCCTCAAGCCCATGGCGTTTACCCAATCTCTCCTCAGTTCCTTACAATGCTGGCAGTAGAACCAATGTTATACTGTTTTCGTATATCTTATTGTTATGGTTGCTTTGCTCAAGTAATGTCGTGGATTTGTAGACTGGTGCAATTGTGTCATCATGCAATAGGAATGTCAGCCAGCAATAGATATTATCCATCGCCTGACAAATTAGCCACCTGACAATAACAAAACCTGCCAGTGTAAAAAAGCAAGTTTTAAGGTGGGGTAATGTTTCTGTTTTATATTGGCCATTGACATTGTAATTTATGGGGTCACAATAACAGCTGTTTGTGTTGACGGCTGGCTCTACATTTTCCCCTATAGGCTGTTGGAGATATTGTAGTCCTGGTTTTAGAGCAACCACCTAGCCTTGGCAATCACTCATACTCTTGATCCATTCCAAATTAATGAACTTCAAGGCATCGACTCGCCATGGGAAGTTTTGGGCTTTTGATGAAGTTCAGAACCTTTCATTCAAAATGTGAAGTTTAGGTCTATAGTTTGGGCAAAACTTCAGTAGCTATAGTGATGACCAAAATTTATGAAAAGACTTTTTGTCAGTGTGAGTGAAATTTTGGAAGTACGTTGCGTCAAAAATCCCTGGTGACAAAAGTACAGACTACCGTACCTCATAGTAATGAACTGTTAAGGCTGAGCGAGATTAGTGGTTACTGTAAGCAGGTAAGGGTGATTATTTTGTATTTTGTCTTCATAGGTTGTTAGAAGTTGAGTTAATTAGATTGGTGTTTGTGCCATTCTACTTGGTTGTTGATTTAAAGTGTAAGTTTTCCAATTGTTGCAGTAATTTGTTTATGAAAAGATGGCTCTTTCTGTACGTCGAAATGTTATGAATGTTGTGCGAAACTATTCAGATGCGGAAATAAAGGTGCGTGAAGCAACATCAAACGACCCTTGGGGTCCATCAAGTTCATTGATGTCAGAAATTGCAGATTTAACATATAACGTTGCTTCTTTTTCTGAAATAATGACAATGATTTGGAAGCGAATTAATGATCATGGGAAAAATTGGAGGCATGTTTACAAAGCTCTGGTTCTTTTGGATTATTTGATAAAAACTGGATCTGAAAGAGTTGCTCAACAGTGCAAAGAAAATATATTTGCAATTCAAACTCTCAAAGATTTTCAGTTCATTGATAGAGATGTAAAAGACCAGGTATGATATTGTAAATGCTATTTCGTTTTACAATTATTTAAGTTGCACAGTATAGACCAGTTTCATCAACTGTTGCAATTTTTTGTTCTGTTCAGTTAGTATGGTACTGGTATGTAACAGCTCAGATGGTCAAGTAATAAGGCGATTGCCTATGTAGCTGTAGACTCCGGTTTGATTCCGAGTCACGTCAAACAAGTGACTTAAACATTGGTTTTTATGGCTTCCCTGGTAGATGTTCAGCAATGAAAGGACAGTGTGGAGGACCACCCGGCTAGTTTGCTTGTGAAGTTTGAAAAGACACTTAGAGAGATTCCCCCATCTTAGATTGATGGACAGATGGCGGACAACTCTTAAGTGAACTCGTTATAGCACTTTGATCGCTTTTTCATGATAGGAAGATAAAAATACATATAGGAGAGTAATTTGAAACACTGAGCAATGTGTATTGTTATGAAAAGTTCATCAATTAATGTAACATTTGGTGATGTTTTTTTTATATATTGGTTTATCCACGTTACATTTGTGTAGCTACCGATATAATGTACCAGTATCACTCATAAGAATGAACTGTGGGAAGAGTAGCTATAGTTCTTGGATGTTTTTAGGGTTCTAATGTTCGTGAGAAATCCAAGCAACTTGTTAGTTTGTTAAAAGATGATGAACGTTTGAAAAGTGAAAGAGCAAAAGCATTGAAAGCAAAGGAAAGGTTTGCACAAAATACAACAGGCATTGGAAGCGATTCGCAGGTATGTGATAGCAGACAAATTGAAAATGATTACTTTTTCTATCAAACCGTGAGTGCTAGGGGGGTATTGAGTCATAAAAATGACACCAGTTTTCAACAAAAATTTTTTCTACATATACCGGTACAATGTGCGAGTATAATGATGGTGGAACTTTTATCACCAGAAAAACCAAATCTTCATTATAGTCACGATCAAGGGTGGAAACCTGGCTACTTGGCGTTAGGGTGTCAATTTCGGTTTCGGTGTGTTGAAACTCAGATGTCAGGTTTCAGTTTTGGTTTGGTTTCACGGCTGTTAAAAATTGGTTTCAGTTTTGCTTACGCACAACTTCGGTTTCTGGGTTTCGGTTTCGGTTTAAGTTTCATCCAAAAAAGCTATTTTGTTTTGAATACGAATTTTTGAAGTGCTCTACTTTTTAGCGTTTTTATTGTATTGCGATGATAAGAAGCAAGTCAGATGGCCTAGTAAGGAGAGCAATTGCTTCAGAAGTTGTCGACTTGGGTATAATTCCGAGTCCGGTGAAACCAAAGACTCAAAAATTAGTATCCACAGCTTGTTTATTTGACGCTCAGCAATAAAGGAACTGTTCTGGTAATCATGGTCATGACGATTTTGAAAACCCAAAATCTTAAAAAATTCTGAACAGGTTTTAGTTTCGGTTTCGGTTTTGACGTTTCAAGAAAAAACGGTTTCGGTTTAAGTTTAGGTTTTCAAAAATTTGGCTGAGTAGGTGTCAGTTTCAGTTTGGGTTTGCAAAATTTCCTGCAAAACCGGGTTTTCAGGTTTAGGTTTAGGTTTTCGTTTCCACCCTTGGTCACGGTATTACGTCTAAGCGTGTAATATGTGGCGGTGCCCATACAAGTAGCTTAGCGCCCAGAAACACGGAACCGTTGCAGTGGTGGAGGTACTGTCTCCGATTTGAGTTATTAGCGATGTCTTTCAAATGAAGGGGATAATGTTTACTATGCAAAATATCTTTAGTCTAATTCAAACGCCTACTATTTGCAATGCATGAGGGTGTTTAAGTTGTGAAGATGGATGCTACCAAGTTACGTCGTTACTCCGGCTTATTCGGCGAGCTTGAAGAAAAACATTTTACCTTTAGTGTATCTTACTTTGAAAGAAATTTCCCGGTTTTTGACTTTTAGCAAACCGGCCGGTTAATGTACTGTAGTGGTTAGCTACATCGCTGTATGTATGGAGGGCGTGAGTTCGATTCCCAGTCCAGTCAAATTATACACTGTGTCACCAACGGCTCGCCACCGCGGCGACGTTTTTTGTATTCGTGGTGCTAAGTCGCGGAGATGGACCTCGGCAATAGCTGCATGCTTTGGCTTAATACTGCGAGCATAACGAAAGTTTGGTTCAACCTTGAGCAAACTCATTGTTTTTGTTAGGTTGTTTATGGTCATGGAAGCAAAACACCACGGCAAGGCACCCCAGAAACCCGCCCACGAACAGTACAACCTCCTGCTAGCTCGTCATTGTCTCCTGAAATTGAACAAGTAAGAATTTTCACATTGTCATATTTTTTTTAGTTGTGAGATTCTAAGTTTAGTTAAAAAAAACGTTGCGTCTGCAAACTGCAGGACACGGAGGGGAACCATCTGCTCCAAACCAAGTGCAAACAGTTGTTAGGTTAAGGGTATGTTCTACTACCCTACCAGGTTGTTGCCCAGAAGTAGCAGTAATGTTTCCACCTTCTAATGTCTTCGTTCAGCAGCATGGGACCACACATTTTTCCTGGTGAGCGATGTATTGGATGTCTGCTGATTTTGCCACTATCCCCCGAAAATATATCAAGTGCTGATTTAGCTCAATGGCTATGGCATATAAATGTATGTTCGTAAATACTGACTGCAATTTGAACAAGTGTTCTCGTTTTTATCTGCTCCTTGCAATGAGCTAGACTTGAGCATCCCCACTTCAAATGTAAAATTCTGTCAAGATTATTTATATAACAAATACTGGCTTGTAACAAATACTCTGTCAATATATCCACTATCCAGTGTAAGTTGACTTGAAGCCCCCTCCCGGGATTTCTGTGTCATAATCGAATTTTTGATGTCACAATTGAAAAAAGTATTTATGACGTCAAAAATGGAACTATGATGCAGAAAGCCCTTGGGCCACTTCAAGCTGGACATGTGGGCCGGGTGAAAATGTTCTGATGTCAGTCGCCTTTTAGTTTGATCTTATTGCCACTTTGTCTCGAAAAAATCACAAGCTATCACTCGATATATTTGCAGGCTCGTCCTCAAACTGCCGGAGAGGAAGCTTTACAATTACAACTTGCTCTAAATATGAGCAAAGAAGAAGCGGAAAATGAGAGAAAGGTGAGGTTCAAAGAATCGCGAAATACATGAAGTGTGTGACGAAAATAGCTTAAAAAGGAAAAATAAAATCACAGTGATTCTTAAAACTGGACGTTTCGACAATATAGATAGAGCCGTCATCGTCAGCAGTGTGAGCAATCAAGTACAAAACCTAAAGTTGAAGGATCCCGGAAAATACGGCAGTCGGATGAAAAAGTATATATGTAAAATTAAAACATTACGAATCTGTTGAAAGTTTATCGTGAAGTTAGATATTTTTCATTTTTGTAATACCCTGCTTACACTGCTGATAATGACAGTTCAGTCAATGTTGTCAAAACGTCTAGTTTGAAGATTTACAAGTTCAAACAACTGAGAGTTGGAGCAAGTCAAAACTAATAGTCAAGTTGTAGTAGTTTAATATTCCAGTTGATGCTCGGTGTATATATTTGGCTTTGAATTGGTAAGAAAGCGAAGCATCAATCTACAGCAGGTGTCACTTCACGTTGTCAGATGTTTGTAAATATTTCCGTGTCTTACTTCCTGTTTGAGTAGAGATGCCCAGTGTTGCGCAGCTGGGAAAGACGATGGTATTGTATCGGTGCCGGGTTCGGGTTTAGACAACAAGAGGTCCTAGGCTTGTTGATTTCACGATTGCCGCCAGTGACTAATAATCGGATTCACCTCTACGTAAAGGCGACTCCTCAGGTGGTCTGTAGGATGAGATTTGTCACGTGACTCGCCAATGTTTTTCGGAAATTCAATCAACATGACTGCAAATCCAGGGGGGAATAAGGACGATGTATCCGTTCCTAAATTTTCAAAATCAATCTCGCAAAATCATATTTTATTCAGAGCTACAAAACTATGGAGAGAATTAAACAAAAATCTTAAATCTATGGGCTGGATTAACTTCAAGAAAAGTTACAAAATATCGTTATTGGAAAATTATTAATCTTAACACATTTTTAGTCTTCTAATTGGCCGATTTGATTTCTACCGGCTTTATATGTAAAAATAATCGATCTGACGTTGCTGTGCAAATTGTTCTAAATTTGTACTATCGCTCACTAAAACACCTTTATTATTATTATTTACCCAATGGTTTAAATTATCCGTTAATCTCCTTCACTCACAAAACTATTACAATGCAACCCAACCAGAAGGTATCTTGACTCGACAACCGAAAGGTTTTTCGATATCTCCTGGCCATTATAATGGAATGTAAATATTTTTGCTGCCTGTGAGTGGCGTCTCTGTGTTTATTTTAATGGCAAAAAAATAAAATTACTAAATTACTGCGATGCATCTTTCCCAATAATCTGGCAGCATCCCCCCCAATATATTTCATGGAAGTGGAAAATTTCCCATACGAGCAATTGCATCCCCCCAATATCGAAAAATGATCAACTTTGGCTAAATCATCTCCCCCAATATCCAAAAATGGTCAATTTTGCTAAATCATCCCCCCAATGCTCAACATAGATTTGCACCCCTGTCAGTCAAGCGTGAATTTGGCTACTTTTTTTTTTCAAATCTTATTCTACAGACCAGAAAACTTCGTCTATTTTAGTGCCTACCGACTCCTCATAGTCGAAAGAAAAAGTTCTTCGGATATTTTTCTTATTTGAACTGAAAGACGTTTTTATTCTTTCAATAAACAACTTGCTACCTAAAGTGTTTTAGAAAATGGTGGAATATTTTTCTTCACTCTTGCATTCTTCAGTATTTACTGACCGATAATATTGTCAGAAACAAGAAAGTGATGCTGTAAGACTAGAAATGGCTCTATCTGAAAGTGCAAAGGATGCCGGCTCAACTCCAGGTGGGGGACCCACCAAGTCTTCCCTGGTTGATCTGACTGTCGCTGCGAAGTCGTTAAAAGATCCATGGGGAGGTGAGGAGAAAAGCACGTAAGATTAAATAAAAGTCAAATACGCTGAGGCGTGTAACGAGTGGCGGGGTTTATCTCCGCCACTTAGCGTCTGATCAACGAAAGGAGTATCGTAGTGGTGGCGAGCCGTTGGCGTTGCTGAGTCGGAATTTACCGGTCTGCGAATCGAACTCCTGAACACCGATAGTAATGTCTTAAACAGCTGCGCTCCGTCATTCAGTATCGAATCGTGATCTTCGTGTTGTTCGACCGATAACGTGTTGTTTTTACTGTTATATAGTTTGTTGATCTTGCAAATGTTTACTGCTCTTCCACTTAGTTCGTGTTTTTGCAAAGACATGACGTTGCTACTTGTAATTAATGCACAAGCACTTCCTAAACATTCTTGCTAGTTATTGTGGTTTTAATGCATATGGTTCGGTTTGGTCGGAATATTGGTATGAAATGCGGTTAAGCTCCAGCTTTCATAATATAAATTACTGATTTCTGTATTGAGCGGAGCTTATTGAAACTTCAAGACTTAACGTTCCACTTGCTTTGCGTTGAAACTAAGTGTTTTGCTTTAAAGGGAATTTAGACCATCGATTGCGTAATGTTTTCAGCGGGCCGCATTTGCTTTTAATTTGTAAATTTCGCTTTAAAAATGCGCAATATTACGTCGCAAATTTATTAACCATTCATGACGAGTTAATTTTTTAGCGTAAAATCAGTGACTTTTGCGCGGTTTTTATTTGCAAATATATCATGTAGTTGAATGTGAAGCAGTTTTTAATTCGTGTTTTCCATTCTACCTGTTAGTTGAGCAAAGTTTTGACGCGGACGGCAGGTTTCCACCCCTGCTCCATCGGTGGATCAACATCTATTTGGTTTGAAGCAGTTGCCATGTTTTTCTACTATGAGGTTTTGACTTGTAAGAGTTATGAGATCAACTTTCCAAGGTGAAACATTGACCCGATTTGTTAGCAAATTACTGCGGTGTTATCTGCGCAGTGTCTACAAGCAATTATATTGCAGGGGCCGCAGACTTGCGCGCTTTCGTTGAGCCATATGCTAGGAAAACCTGTCGTAGTACGTCATGGTCTATTGTCGCTCGTACAGCTTGTTTATGACGTCGCTCAACCGCGCACGTCATTGATTGTTTTATTACTAGATTATCATGATGTCACAGTTTCCGATAAAGTCTAGAGAGATAGGTTGGTAAATGTACATAGTTTGTTAAAGCGGAATCTCGATTGTCGCGATGTTATCGTCGTCAACTCGGACATTCTAAACTTTGCACTTAGTCACTGGAATATCGCAAATTAGAATTATATATCATTCTTACGTTTAAAATTTATCACAGTCTTTCTGATTTGTACTTTGATGATTATTTTGAACGCTCTGGTAGAAAGTACTGTACATCTTTCGATCTTAGAACTTTACAGTTAAATCCAAATTTTGTACCCAAATTGACCATTTTCGTAATTTCTTCTTTATGCGTAGGCCTATTACTTAAGTTTGAAATTATCTACCTCATGATTTAGTTTCTGCGCCCAATATTGTTATATTTAGGAAGCGTTTAAAAAACTTTAACCTCTGTTCTATTGCACCTCTTACTTTTTGAATGATATTTTAAATATTTTCATTATGTTTTGCTACGCTGTGCTTTTACTTTGCGAGTTATTTTTTCTATTTTGTTATGTTATTTTTTCCTCACATGATAGTGTGCTTTGGCTTATGGCCTAGCACCATTGTGTTGGATCTTAAATTAAATTCTTACTAATAATTTGCGATCGTCCGGTTGGTCTAGTGGTTGAAGCATTGCTATCGACGCGGGAAGTCTGGTTTCGATTCTGGGGCCGGTCAAATCGAATACACTGTCGTCACCGCTGCGATGTTTCTTCATAGCTCTGTTGTCCAGACTTAAAGCCGCGGAGATGGTTCTCGCCTCTTGTTACACGCTTCGGCGTGATGTCGCGGATTTAATGAAGATTTGTTTTCCTTACTGATAATTTGCTGGTCAAGCAATACAGAGTTTTTTCAATTCAATGCCGACTAGAGAATCTGTTTGTTACAAACCTCCATCAAATTTCACGTTATTCTCTCTACTTCTGCTAATCCACATTTCGAATCGCTGATCTTAATATCCAATTATCCATGTTTGTGTACCGGTGAATTTCGTATTTCAAACAACCGTGCTGTATTATGTAAATATTCATCACTACTAAACCGAAAAAACACAGAATATTGGTAGAAAGAAGGTCGCAAACTTTACGTTTGTTCGTGGTTTGTAGATGGAATGCAGGGGTGACGATTGGCTGGACATTCCCCGATAGCATCGCATGAGGTGGCAAGCAAACGCAAAACCTTTCAAACTAAACTGCTGACTTCTGTCAGCTTCATTACTAGTTGACATGCGATTCCTGGGCTCTAGTTTTTTGACGGAGAAAAATCAGTTATATTTGTGTCCCGTTAAAAACACCATGCGATCGATGTGCTTTGCTGGTCCCAACCCCTGCTGCAGTTAAACAGGTTTGTTGACCTGGTGTTTGTGTATTTAGGCGTAGCTCATAAAGATCATCATCATCAAGCTGCTGGGGATCCTTTCTCTTCACTTGCTAAGCCAGAAGCAGTGAATGATCCTTGGGCTGCTCCTACGTCATCAATAAGTCAGCAATCTCAGGCTGATCCGTGGTCTACGTCGAATACTGCTGAGTCATCGCAACTCGATCCATGGTCAAGCACTTCAAACACGACACAAATGGTTTGTTTGTATTGTGACGTAGAATGTGTTTAGAGTGGGTTGTATTTGATTATTGTTGTTTCGATGCTCCGTAGTAGACGATGGATTCATTCTAAAAAGATTTAAGTTCTTCTGCATTTTTTTAGGCATATAATTGCCGCTTAAGTTTTTATTTTAGTGAAGTATGGATGATGATCTAGCTGGGCAACGAACCCGCGAAGACAGTTTCGCATCCCGATGCACCAACCACTCGTCCAACTCCATGTGCGAAGTTACTCAATATTAACAAGAGAAATTCACCAGTTAGTTGATTGGTTCATCGTTATCGGCGCGGGTGGACTGGGTTCGATTCCCAAGGCGGTGGAATCGGACGCAGCGTCGCCTGCGGCTCGCCACCGCTGCGATGTTTCTTCGGAGCTGTGTTGCCCAGGCGCTAAGCCGCGGAGATGGATCGCGCTCCTTGTTGCCCGCTTGGGCGTCATTCCGCGCGTATATTGAATATTTGATTTTTAACTTAAACACGGAATTACCACCATTATCATGATTTTTGCTTTCAGACGTCGCAAAGTCAAGCGTCAGGTTTTGACGCGTTCGAACTTTCCAATCCTACTTCGTCAAGTGCAAGTAATTTGGATTTTTTCGACAGCCTCACTGCTTCTAGTTCTGCCGCTTCTCAACCTTTCAATCTCACTGCCATGAACAGTGCGCTGCCAGCTGAGCAAACGAGCAATCAAGCGCTCGCTCAGAATAAGAAAACTGCTGAGAATTTTCTTGGTGGGGCTTCTGATTTGGTCAACTTGGAAAATCTTGTAACCCCGAAACCAACACAACAGCAAGGTGGTAACCCTTTCCTTGCCACCACCGGCCCTTCGTTTAACCAACCCATGCAGAATCAAATGACTCTCAACCAGATGAAAGGGGTTAACACGCCCGCCCTACCGGCTGCTGGCACTACCATGATGGCCCCAATCAACCCTGGAGGGCCGGGCATTATGCCCCCTACATACCCCAACCCAATGATGAATTACGGCATGCAGCCCATGCCAGGGATGAATATGGCGATGGGCACAACGATGCCGATGATGGGAATGAATCAACCCGCGAACGTTCCTGGCAATGTGGGACAGATGAACAACAACCCGTTTTTATAATTCGTAAAAGCTCTTAGGACAGGGGTGTGGACTGGGGAGCCCGCTGCTCTTGGACACATCTATTGCGTATTATTTGTAACTTGTATATTTTCAAATTAGACATAATTACTTAACAAATTCCTGCAACAATCGTAGCAAAATATCTTTTGCCGGAAAACCGGATACCGATAGGTTGCTTTTAGATACAAGTATAGAAAAATGTGTGGTAGTCTTTAAAAAAGTTCAGGCCACAAAAATCGAATGCAGGTTACATTAAAAATGAATTTGGCCACAGGTTCGTCACCCCTGTCGTAGTATGTGTCGCCTCTGCCACTCAATGATTCCATTTGTTTTTGTAACTTACATTTCCATGGACGTATTTCTGTTTGAAAAAGTCTGGGAATATTTTGGTGAATGCAGTTTTTGATTGAATAGGAAATGAGTAGCTCGTGTTCATCGGATTCCTTGCTGAGTTGCAAGCACTCGAAAATTAGCGAGTCAGTTTGAACATTTTTAGGTTTCTTTGCGTTGTGAAAGTTTTATGAACATTTTACTTGGCGCATTGATGTTAAGTATTATATTGTCGCACAATATTTTGTTGTATCGTTTGTAAAAATTTATATAAGCGTCATTAATCGCACTCTGCACGCGGCCGAGCAGTCTGAGGTTGCCGGGCAAGTTTTGCATTGACGTGAAGCAGCGGTCCGGTTGGTGTGGTGCTGGGAATCATCACTATCGGCGTGGAGGTTGCGGGGTCAATTCTAGGGCCGCTCAAATCACACACAATGTCGCCACCGCTGTGACGTTTCTTCGTAGCTGTGTTGCCTTGGCGCTAAGCCGCGGAGATGGATCCCGCCACTCGTTACACGCTTCGGTGTAATACCACGAGTGTAATCAAAATTTAATTTTTGAAGGAAACGGAATTACGGCAAAAGCGATTGCATAATAACAAAGTGCCGTCCCGAACAGCTGGCTGCATGCTCTACTTTAAATTGATAATAAGATTGCGAGAAATGTCTACTGGTGCGTTGTTATTCCTCGTTTAAGCTCTTCATTGCTGTGCGCATTCTCAACTCCTTTTATAAGGATCTTTTATTAATGGCCAAGAAATATATTTACGTTTTTCGAGATTTTAGTCCGAACTTAACGGTCAATCCGCCCATACTGCGATGTATGTGCCTCTACTAAGCTGCGGTGTTAGCTCTTACAACAGACTTTGATGGAAAGTGGTGAAATTTTCTATCCTATCGGTGGCCGTTAGGTTGATGAAGTTTATTGCATGATATCTTCCCTGTCCACATGTCCAATTGTCGTAGACTTGAGGCCCGCGATTCTTGATTCTATAGTTTCTGCATCATGATCAGTTTTTGATGTTCAAATCACTATTTTGATGGTGTCATCAAAAATTTGATCATGAAGTAGAAGCAAAAACCACGGGTCTGTAAGGCCACAAAAGTTGGCAAGTGGACGGAATAATGGACTACCTTCTCCCCGAGAAACACCAGTCTTTCCGCCAATACATCTTCGGAATAAATGTCGCTGCCGGCAGTTGTATTATAGCGAATTTTCAGTGTTTCCGTTTTCCAAGTTTTTCTTGATCGATATTATCAATGTGATTCTTGATATGCGGAATTTCTTTGCGTGCAGAAGTTTTATTTTGCTAACTGCTAGAAATACCGGCCCTATTGTACATAATGTTTATATGATGCTCTATATTTGCTTGGGCTGAGTGCGTTGATGTAACGTCTGCGCATCTTCTCATATTTTTTTGCATTTATCGTTGTATTAGCGCATTTTTCCTGTAATTAAATTTTTTCCATCATTACTTTCGTCTATTTTTTTATGGAATTACAAAATTGGCTGAGGCTTGGATGTGATTTTTTGAATTCCACGTTTGATACTGAGGCATGAAACCGCCGGTAATATTTGCACCTGATTGACCTTTGCCTATCTGCATATTTATTTATCCTATCTTGCGCAATAACCAGCTCGCTAAGGAGTCTCCGGCCATCTGTCTACCTCTCTTAACATGGGAAATTCCGTTAAGTGCCTTTCCCTACGGCTTTTTTCTCCACAACTGTTTCATTTGCTGAGCGTCAAGCAGGGAAGCTGTCAAAAGAAAATTTTTAAATCATTGGTTTGACCCGACTCTGAATCAAACCAAGTCTGCAGCTCCAGCGGCAGACGCTCTTACCACTCGACCATCTCCGCAGTGTATTTGCGAAACAGCCACGTAAATAGTAGAGGTAGCCTAATACAGGCAATGTTAGAGACGAAACAAAGCAACTCAAAACCTGTTTCATTGAACTCTGGCAATTCCGTAACAAGAAGTAAAGCCAAGTGCGTAGTTCGGTCTGTGAACGACAATGGATTGCCAAACTCCGAAATAATCCTGACGGAGTAATCCACCCACACAATATTTTTCTCATTATTTAATTTTTTTGGGGGGGAGGGGCGAAACTGAAAAATATTCACGCACAAAAGTCTGAAATAAAAACTTCCACAGTTTCATGACCCAATCAGTGGTTGGCGGTGAAATGAAACGCGCATCAAAACGGTCGGCAATGAAAGGAGGGATGCGAGCTCGCAAACATTGTTCATTGAATTCACTAAAAGTTTGCAGGCTGAATTCAGGTTCTTCGTTTATGCGAGTTCAAATTGGAGTTCAGTCATTTTTGCCTACTTTATGCAAAGTTCAAGTAACTTTTGTGAAATTTAGAAGCTCAAAACTCACCAACTTTTGTCGAGTTCACAGCCCTGGAGAAGATTTGAGCAAAAGTAAATAAAACTATCAGTGAAATTTTTTCCGAAGTTTTCTTTTTGGGCCAAAAATCTGCTTCTCAAAAAAACGTCTATGTAATGAACAGAAGGTCCTGTGGTCAAGAGATCGCGACTCGCGATTGAGTGTGACAAGACAAGGGAAAATTGCGGCCAGGTCATTTTTCAACGTGGCTCGAGCTAATACCACATGCTTGTGCGACATAGTAGGCTATCGAAAACGTCAAACTTTCTTAAAAATTACAATACATTTAATTAATGGCATTGTAAAACGTACCAAATAGTCGCTGATTTTGCAGCATAAAATAATTTTGCCATTAATGTTTGATCAATTTGGAAAACAACCAAGTTAGAGGTATGTTATGCGAACTTCAAAATTTGAAATTTTGACCCGCTCAAAATATAATGCAATGAAATAAGGCCCGGACTAATATGCCAGTTCCCCACCCTTGTCGTAAAAAAACGCGGTGAAAAGGTTTTGAGCTTGTTTTTTGTCGTTTTTTTGACCAAAATTTTTGAATTTCATCGCTTCTTTTGATAAGTGCATTGAAAAATTCATGAATTATTGTAATTTGGTCATACAAGACGATAAAATAATTAAAAATGCAAATCCAATCAAATATAAACCGAACTGATGAGGCAGGAAGGGTTTCGAAATCGCAGCACCGGCGGCTGTCACTCTGATTCAGCCTTCGATCTTCGCTTTAAAACCGATAATTTCGTCCCAGCCTTTGCGACAATGACGGGTTATCCACTCGTGTTCGTCGTCATCTAAACATATCGACGTTTGAATCAAGCCTTGATCATTTCTTCATTTTCATCCTTCTATCACGAGAAAGCGATGGAGACGCCACACGTAGGACGAATCCAGACTAGCTTTAAAGTTGTCTTTCTTTCCGAGTTTTTCCGCTGAGTTTTGCTTCTGACTTTTTTACTTTTCTGCGTGTCAGATTCCACCATCAGAGATAACTATCTTGAAGCATCTTATTCAAGGACGCAACAACGAGGCTAGGGTGGGAGTTGAACCATCAACCTAGCATGGTCGTCGTGAAAACGACGTACTAGCTTGAAAGTAGGTTGTCGTCAAGGAGTTCTGGCCCCGAATGCGAAGCCCGACCAGGTTGTTGAGGCCTCATAAGCCAGTTTGGAATGGGCCAGTCATGAGCGCATGGCGGCGATCTCCATTAGCAACAAGAAACTTAACTGAAAGTCATAAAAATTGTTTGTAGCAACAAACAGGTTGGCGCCAGGATTGAGTTTGCTCAGTATTGGTACAACAAGAAAATAAAGAATCAAATCTTCATTATACTCGCGGTATTAAGCCGAAGCGTGTAACGAGTGGAGGGATCCATCTCCGCGGCTTAGCGCCTGGGCAACACAGCTCCAAAAAAGTCGCGGTGGTGGCGAGCTGTCGGCGACACTGCGTCCGATTTGACCGGACTGGGAATAAAACCCAAGCATTCCAGCACCAACAGCGATGTGTTTCAAAACTAAGCTAACCAGACCGGTATATAGTAGAATCAATGAATCATCTCAATCGGCATCCAGAGCATTAAATGCAATGTTATGCCATGCGAGGTAAATAATCATGTAAAACCACCAGACCATATCCACTGAACTGCGAAAATGAAAAAATTTGATCATCTCACCTGCGTTTCTTAAAAATTTCATTTTATAATCCGTCACTATTCTTGTTTTTGGATTATAAAACCCATCGCCGCAGTCATATAAACCGTCAGGAATTTCTACTGGAGGAATGCTGAAAAAAAAAAAAAATGCGCATTAACCAAGCAACAAGGCGACCTTCCGCACGATTGAATATATTTCACAAAATTGTTGAGCATCTCTGCTTAAAATCAGTTTTATTCAATTTACTTCGCACAAAATTTTTAGAGATTATTTAAAATACGTTTAGTCAAATAAGTGGGCCGATTTTTTGAATAAACTTTCATCATTGCGGGTAAATAAAACTAACAAACGTGTTTTGCCCTGGGGCTGTGATGCCTTCCCGTCGTCCTCCCCAAGGGCGCACCCAGAAAACTTCAAAGAGGGGGCGGGGGGGTTTACAAAAAAAAAACTCGATCCCGCACTCAGGAGCGGATCCAAAAAATTTTGGTGGGGAGGGGATGGAATTTTGAATTAGGGTAAGTGTTAACTGAATACAAAGACGTTAGACCCAAAAAAGGCGTAAGAAGCCCTTTGAAAATGTTTTCCTGTTTGCAACGTATTCAAGAAATTCTTTCAAGAAGGGGGCACCCAAATCTGTCATATTTTCAAGCGTGTTTTTTTTTTGGCAGAATCATTTTAAAAGTATATTGAGAATAAAAAAAGCTCTAGAGGGTCCGGGGGCATGCTGCCCCGGAAAATTTTTGAAAATTTACATACTGTAATGGCCATTTTAGCACTTTTTGATCAGCTTTTAGGCAAATTTTGTTTAAACTTTTTGCCCCTACATCTGAGTATTTCACCAAATATGATGCATTTTGTTCGTACATTTTCGATTATGCGTGCTTAGGGCGTAAGGCTTATTGTTACCAAAAAGGTTCGAAATATGGAAAAACTGTATTCATCAAAAAACATGTTTCAAAACTGCTGGTGGGGGGTGCATCCCCCTGGATCCCAGGATCCGCCCATGCCCGCACTGATAACAATGTCTCTTACCACTACACCAACTAGCCGATTTGGCTTCAATATGATGCGGGGCAAATTCTGTCAAAGCTGTTTTGAAGTAACATTACGTACTGCGCTTGCATATTTTGCACACTTCACTTTAAAAACAAGGGTTCGGTTTCAAAAGGTAGGGGGGTTCGACCCCCCCTGGGTGCACACTGGTCCTCCCCCCCAACACACTTACCCGTTAGTGAGTTGCGACCTTCCAGCCGGTTTCAAGCCGTCGCATATTTCTGTGTAAAATCTACGATCGTAGCCATCACAGTATTCCCATTCATCGGTGTCGTCATACGAGTTTCCATCAGCAAATGTGTATTGACCTTTCACTACTCTAGAACACAATTTCACAAAAAATTATGCAAGGAAAGAGTATTCAATTTCTCATTTTGAATACACATGATCTGAGTATTTTTTCATTCTGTGAGCTTACGTACGAACAAGGGAGCATGCAAAACATCATTGATAGTGCACCTTATAGGGCGATACTCTTTAGGATATATAAACTGCATTATCTACCTACTTTCCTTCGAACCATTCTGCTGCATATTTGCTTCCGTTTGGAAATAGTAGAGTTCCTTTTCCGTGAAACATTCCATCTTTCAGCTCGCCCTGGTAATTCGTCTCAGTTGGAAATACATATGTTCCTTTTCCTTCCATTCTAAATTTGTTTGGTCAGGGTTTCAGGCTACTTTCGGCAGCGTGGCGCAGTAGTTTGAAGGGTTGTTTTTACGACGACCATGATCGCAAAGTTGGTGGTTCAACTCCCAACCTAGTCTCGTTGTTGCGTTTTTGGATAAGTTCCTTCACGATGATATTTCTGCTTGGTGGAATCTGGCAAGCAGCAAATCAAAGAAGTCAAGAAGCAAAATTCAACCGGAAAACTCGGAAACAAAGGCAACTTCTAAATGAGTCTGGGTTCGTCCTAAGCATAGCGCCTCCGCCGCTTTCTCGTAATAGGGGGATAAAGATGAAGAAATCAGAAATCAAAAACAGTTTGATGTGACAGTATAGAGCTAGAATTATTCTTATGCAACTACTTAAAACCTACTTTTGTTTAATGTCACTTGAGTTCTTGTACCAGGAAAAAAATTTAAAAATCTGATAATTTTTACTGCATTGCAATGAGTTGTTTGACATTAAATATGATCTGTATAATTATATCTGACTTGTTTAGGTGTGTCTCAGTCTGATGATTCCTATTCAAATGAAACAAACCGTATCACTTGAATTATTATTCATTATGAATTCGGGATAATTGGAAGTAAAGCAAAAATATTGTGAAAAATGATTTGAAGTTAATTCAAAATTTAATATGAAAAAAAAAAATTATGTATTAATGTTTACTATCAGCTGTTTGTCTACAGCCAGGATTGAAAAGCAATTGGCCGATTCGGCGGGTTTACAATACAAAATATGTGTCACATCATCAACCACTGCTTAAAACTTGAAAGTCCTCTAGAAACACAAATTCAAGTACAGAAATTATTGAAAGTTTTATCTACCTTCCTCTGTTCCATTCTCCATCGTAATGACTTCCTGTGTATTCCATTAATAGAAAATTAAGATTTGCTATAGAATGTAACAAGACAGTTATAGTACAATGTTGGTCTGTTGATACAAATAATAATGTTTGAAGGATCACACTTGAAATTTCTTAATAGTTTTTGCATAAAACATGCAACCAGAAAAACTAAAAACATTGTTTAATTACTTGAGGTTTCAACATGTTACTCATCCTATTGTTAGGGTATTTGCTACTTGTTTCTCATCTCAAAGTATTTTCTTTTGACAATGGGATGAGTGACGTCTCCAAACATCAACTCATTAAAAATTGTTTTCAGTCAATCTGGAGGCTTTCTACTGACAAATTATGGATTAAGCAAATGGATAGATTATTCGTGGCTGTCGCTTATGTAGAGAAAACAACACAGCAGCTTATTATAGTATTAAGTTTAGGCCACTTCATATACACATCCCACACACTAAAACAAGATTGTGAACACAAAGTGCTCGACTTTTATTGCTAACAAAAAATGTCAATTCCTCTTAAAACCTTGTAAATGTAAAAATGTAAAGTAAATTAACTCAACCCAAAAAAAGTTGATTTAGTGTACACTCAATAAAAATTACTGCACTGAACCAAAAATCACAAATGAAGCACTTGTCATAAACTCGCAATTTTTCTACTAAACACTAACAGAATTTAATCACTAGGTGATTATGCCATCTATGAGCTAATATACCATACGGTATGCCAATGCATGCCTTGGACTATGGACTGCAATGGTTTCTTAGTTTTGCTTAATCCTGGTACAATATTTGGCAAGACTGTTCTAATGATTTAAGGGATTATTCTACATTTACTACGACCACTATACTGGTTTGTTGATACTTTAGTTGGGCAGTAGCTTAGAGTATAGCAGTATAGCCTACAGGTATGTAAGATTTGTAAACAGCACCGGTATCGGTAGGTCAAAATGTGAGTGTGCACCAGCAGACTATCAGGTACTATTGGAATCATATAGCTTATTTGGGAGGTTTTTGACTACTCAGGAGGTTTATTCAATCTCACACACTCACCCTGCACATCAACATTGTTAGGTCTAAACCAGAAGTTGGCAACCTGTGTCTCCGAAGCCACATAAGGCTCTTTTCTCCTTACACTGCGAGCCTGTGGCTCAGAGAATTTTTGATTTAGTTTGTTTATAAAAAATTTAATTTTCTTTGTAACACTTTGTGGATTTTATAAGCAACATACTGGTACCAGTACTAGCCTATAGTCGTTTATACGAAATGCAAAGGTAGGTCAAAAAAGCAATCTAAACAACAGTACTTTATAGCCCATCTTTATATTACTTTATATTTTACAACATTTTCTTTATATTACATTTTCTTTATAGCCGATCTTCAAATAGGTAGTCAAATCCTAATAAACAAATGTACCAGCATCTTTTTTTTTTTTTTTTTTTTTTTTGATAAACACATCTTTGCTCCATTTTAGTTGTCAAAAAGTATTTATGAGTCCCGGTAAGTCTTTTTTTTTTGAAACTTAGATGCAAAAGGCTCTTTCGATCTTGAAGGTTGCCGACCCCTGACCTAGACTAATTTGGTACCGAATTTCGACTAGTCTACTGTTTCTAGGTTTCACAGTTTGCCAATCAACTTCATTCTCTTCTCAGTTTGACTATGCTAGGCTAAGTTGCCGTAACTGATGATTACCAGTACCCATACCGGTAGGCCTACCGGTACCATCATTGGTTGACCTACCGATAAATTTTCCCAATTTCACAATTAACAAGCATGTTTATCGTTGACTGACAACTGTTAAAAAATTCATGCCCTATTATAGCCTATTGAAATACGAGCACCCGATGTATCACAGCCTAGGTTACTCCTTTTTTAACTGGATATCTGGCCTGCAACACAGCATCTCTGCAACCAATGCAGATCATGGCTGAAGTGTCCTGTGTTACCAAGCAACATTGGTGTTTCCATTTATATCTTCCAATCTTTAAAACGCAAATCAAGCGGAGGAATTAAGTACTGAAGTTCAGAGAAGGTTCGATTATAACGATTCCACCAATTACTATTACGATTACAATTACGCACCCATGTAATCGAATTTTCGATTACGATTATTTCACCTTGTAATCGTCACGATTACGATTATGATCACTGTTGTGTACATAACCTGTATATTAAAGCTATGAGCTTTTGCTATTATTTGTAATTGCTGTGTAAGTCTACTAAAGTGTTTTCAATTGACCTCTTGCTACTGTTTTGATGGATTGCTATCATTAATGCTTTTTACGGAGACTTTCGAGTTTACACGATTCCCCAGGCGCTCCTTACATGATCCACATGTCAGCGCTTTTCTCGTAATGTAAATGGTAGCATAGAGGCATTACGTAGTTGGTTAAGCACAAGCGTATTGAGTGTATGTGAAATGTTTTAAGTTAATATCGTAGCTTAGCACTCCTAGTTGCTATTTTAATCATTTTTGTATTTTTCATATTTGGTATGTGTAATTCTATTTGAATAAGTGAAACAATACAATAATTGCTTAGCATAAACAAAATAGCGTGGTTGTAGAAACACAACAGATAAATTGGCGACGAGGATGGGATTATGATCGCAGGCTTGAAGCAGTATTAATGACTAGAGACAGAACCTGTGATTGGATTATTTGCTTGTGGATTTACTCCCCTATTTTTTTAACTAAGAGATTTTACTTTGCGAAAAGAATCAAGAATGAGTAACAAAGAAATAATCGAATTATTGAAACAACAGCTTCAACAGCAGAAAGAACAATTGCAGCAACAACAGCAGCAAATACAACTGCAGCAACAACAGCAGCAAATGCAAAACGAAGAAACCAGAAACGAAAGAAAAGCTTTCTTAGACGCTCTACAGCAGTTCGGATTAACCTCGGCTACTTTTGAAGCATCGCCGCCAAGTGCAGCTGCTATACCGTCGTTCAGTGCTTTCGACCCGGCAAGTGAGTTATGGACTGATTACTATTTAAGATTTCAAACTTTTCTGGGCGCGCACTCCGTCCCTGAGGACAAACGCTCCCAAATTTTTCTGACGAATCAAACAAATGTCGTGTATAAATTATTGCAAAAACTGGCTACCCAACAACAACCGCCAGTGGACATTAATAAACTGACTATGGACGATATCGTGAAATTTATGTCGGAACAATACGACCCGAAACGTTTTGTGCTAAGAGAAAGGTACAAATTTTGAAGTGATTTGAAAAGAAAACCGGGTGAATCTATACACGATTTAGCGGCCAGAATTCGGCAAGATGCAGTCACTTGCGACTTCCCATCTATAAAGGATCCGCTAGACGAAGCACTTTTTACACGTTTTGTATGCTCTGTGAACAACGAAACAGTCATAAAGGCTCTATTCAAAGAGCAAAGCAACGAACTGACGTTTTCCAAGGCAGTCCAAATCGCCTTAGAAACCGAAGACGCTGCAAAAGTTGCTAAAGAAACTACGTATAATTCGAAACCCAATGCGTTCGTTCCAATCAACGTAGTAAAACGAAACAAATTTTACTCTGCTGCAAAACCGCACTCATCGCAACGACCTAATAGAGATGAACACAAAAGCACGAACACTTCCTGTATACGCTGTGGTAAGCTGGGCCATACGGGTAAAGATTGCCGATTTAAAGAAAGTGTCTGTCATTACTGCAACAAAAAGGGTCACCTTGAAGCAGCTTGTTTAAAGAAAAAGAAGGACAATGCCGTAAAAACAGTCACTTCTTCGGGATGCCTGCGTTCCTTGAAGAGAGAACAACCTGCTCAACGAATTGAACAAACTCTTTACGTTAATGACATTGACATTAAATTTGAAATTGACACAGGGGCCTGCGAAAATTTTCTCTCTCGTGAAAGTTGGCTGCGACTTGGCAAACCATTTCTTGAACCAACGACCAAAATTTTTCAATCGGCATCGGGACATAATTTGCCGACTTTAGGGCTATTCAAGCCGGCGAAAGTTGCTGTTATTACCGAGAGTGAAGACGCCGTTGAAAACTTCGAAGACATTGATTTTATTGTTACATCTACTCCTAATTTAGACCTGCTTGGCAGAAATGGCATTTCAATATTGAACATTTCTGTAGATGCATTAATTTTTCCTGGTAAAGACATTTTGCAAACGGTTAATCAAGTTAACTGTAGTCATGATGATTGGTTGCAACAAGCTTGTGAAAGACTGTGCGATGAATTCCCTGATTTTTTTAAACCAGAATTAGGTTGTTTGAAGGACTTTGAACTGGACATTCAGTTTAAAAATGATGCCTCGCCGATATTTTGCAAACCGCGCCCAGTGCCATTTGCAATACAAGATGAGCTAGCACAGGCTTACGACGCCGGTATTTCGAAAGGAGTTTGGCAAGCGACACAGTTTAACGACTACGGCACTCCTGTGGTGCCTGTACGTAAACCCAAACTGCCTGGACAAGACACAGCGGCTATTCGCGTTTGCGGCGACTACTCAGTCACCGTAAATCAACAACTAGAAACTCATCGTCAGCCTATTCCCCTGCCGGAAGAATTGATGCAGAAACTCGGAGGTGGATATGGTTTTACAAAAATTGACTTGGCTGATGCTTATCACCAAATTCCGCTGAGTCCAGAAAGCCAGAAGAAACTTGCTTTAAGTACACACCGCGGGGTTTTGCTTCAAAAGAGACTACCGTTTGGTATTAGTTCAGCTCCTGGATATTTCCAAGAAATAATGACGCAGCTGACAAAAGACCTCAAAGGCGTGGCGGTGTATTTGGACGATATTCTTGTAAGCGGAGCTACGGCAACAGAACATGTACAAAATCTAAGAGCATTGCTGCAACGTCTGCAAGAAAAAGGTTTGCGATGCCGTCTCGAAAAACGTGTTTTTGCGCAACCGCAAGTAGAATATTTGGGACATAAGCTATCGAAAGCAGGCATTGCCAAAGGAACCAAAGCGGATGCGGTATTACGAATGCCATCGCCAACGAACCTTGCAGCCCTTCGATTATTTCTCGGTTCAGTGCAATTTTATGGCAAATTCCTGCCAAATTTATCTACAATCACAGAACCACTGCACAAACTGACGCGAAAAGGCGAAACTTGGAATTGGTCGGCCGAGCATGAAAACGCTTTTAAAACTCTGAAAGAGATGCTCAGTGCTGAAACACTGCTCGCACATTTTGATCCCTCACTTCCGCTTGGCATTTCATGTGACGCGTCTGGCGTGGGCATCGGAGCGGTGTTGTTTCATCGTTATGCAGATGGTCAAGAACGCCCAATAGCCAACGTCTCAAAAACACTTACAGACTGCCAAAGGCGTTACAGTCAAATTCAAAAAGAAGCACTATCAATTGTATTTGCACTGCAAAAGTTTCATCAGTATCTCTATGGGAGAAACTTTATTTTGATTACAGATCATAAACCTTTACTAGCTTTATTTGGACAGAACAAGGCAACTCCTGCTTTGGCAGCTAACAGGCTAGCAAGATGGGCACTTTTGCTGAGTCAGCATGACTATTCAATTGAATACCGCAGAACAACCGACCACGGAAATGCCGATGCTCTGAGCCGACTTCCAGTCGGGCCCGATGCTGACTTCGACAGGGAAGAAGATGATGATGATGAAAGTGTAGTGAATGCAATTAAAACTCTGAGTTTACAAGTTAATGCCACTGATCCTGCTGTATTGAGGAAAGAATCCTCCAAAGATCCTGTAATCGCTGCTGTAATCCGTTACACACAAGAAGAATGGCCTGAATCTGATGCAACTACAAAGTGTGATTTAAATTTAAAATATTCATTTGCGGACTTTCGGAGAATTCACACTTCGTTGTCTTGTCAAAATGGTTGTTTATTTTACGGTTCACGGATAGTGATTCCACAAGGACTTCATGACCAAATACTACAATTGCTCCATTTGGGACACTTTGGAATACAGCGCATGAAACAATTAGCTCGCACGGTTGTGTATTGGCCTAGAATCGATGATGACATAGCCAACACATGTCGCAATTGCACCGCTTGCGCTGAGCACCAGAACAATCCCCCTAAGACTGCTAACCACCCGTGGATAATGCCTGAAAAGCCGTGGAGCAGAATACACATTGACCACGCAATCAATTTCATGGGAAAAAACTGGTTGATCATGGTTGACTCTTATTCTAAATACCCTTGTATTCGCCCCACAACATCCGTTGGCACAAAAGCAACGACTGATTTGCTGGAAGAAGAATTTGCACACTTTGGCTTTCCACACACCATTGTATCGGACAATGCGACCACTTTCAAGTCTGATGAATTCCAAGAGTGGTGCGCTTCTCGAGGTATCATACATTTAACAGGCGCTCCGTATCACCCCGCTACAAACGGCGCTGCCGAAAGACTGGTACAAACGTTTAAACAAGCGCTAAGAAAATCTGAGATGTCGCCCCGAAAAGCGCTGTCAGAATTTCTCATGCAATACAGACGAACACCTCTTCCAAGTGGTTATTCCCCCAGTGAATTATTAAACGGACGTCGCATTCGTACGAGGCTTGATGTTTTAATGCCATCGCCACCACACATCTTGCAAAATTATCAAAACAGCAATTACAGTCATGATGACAAACACACGGCACCAACATACACAGTAGGGACACTGTTAAATATTTTTCTTTGTGTTTACGTTTAATTTGGCAACTCTGCGACAATAATGTAATCAGTCTTTGTTTCCGATGGAGTTGTGCTTCCTCAATAAGTGTTTGCGCCGTTGTACTGTGTAATTATCTGTGCTCCGCCATAGGGCTACCACGTTGTGTAGATTACGCAACTGCCGGGCTACCTGCTGTACTTCTCTTGCAGGAATTGTTGGGCGTTGTCAGTTCTTGGAAGCGACAGTGCAGTCGGGAGGTTCGACAGTTGCTACCCAGTGTTTTCTTTTTAAGGAAATGTTTTTAATTTGGTATAGTTTGTAGCGTCAGTGAATGTGTAAAGTACTGAACAGCTGTGGCAGGCGGCATCGTTTGAACATTTGGAATCTAAAGGGAAAATAGTTAGGTATGTGTATAGACTGTTATTAAGCTTCCCAGTTATGATTTAATGTTTATACGTGCGTTTAATTGTTTTAGAACCGCCTGACGCCTTACGTCCTACATCTTATGCCTTCGTCATCGAGTCATTGTCGGAATTCTCAATTTTATCATTTGTTGTGGTTACATTCAAAATCTCTACAATTTTCATTTTTCCGCATGTGTCAGTTGAAAGTCTTATAATTTGCATTAAATCAATTGGTTTCTCAATCTAAATATTCTATTGGAATAAGGCGAGTTCAAGCTATTCTTTTTGGTTTCCTTGTAAGGAATTGAGACCTGCCAAAAATTTCTTACAGACACCATGTTACGCTTTATACTGTGGTCCTAAACAAACACGTGAACCAAAATGGGTTCCTGGAGTTGTTACCAAAGTTTTCGGCACACGAAGTTTTAATGTGCGTATCACATCAAATGGCGCGATTTGGCGAAGGCACATTGAACAACTCCGCCCACGGCATACCGATACTCTCACACATCGTTCTGAGTTGCCTGTCGAAGGCAAAGATATCGATAACCCCACAAACCTTAATGAAACACCCCCGTTACTACGCAAGTCACAGAGGAAGCGAAAACCTCGCCAAATTTCAAACTATTGACTTCTAAAATAATTCGAAATTAGAAGGGGAGGTGTTGTGTACATAACCTGTATATTAAAGCTATGAGCTTTTGCTATTATTTGTAATTGCTGTGTAAGTCTACTAAAGTGTTTTCAATTGACCTCTTGCTACTGTTTTGATGGATTGCTATCATTAATGCTTTTTACGGAGACTTTCGAGTTTACACGATTCCCCAGGCGCTCCTTAAATGATCCACATGTCAGCGCTTTTCTCGCAATGTAAATGGTAGCATAGAGGCATTACGTAGTTGGTTAAGCACAAGCGTATTGAGTGTATGTGAAATGTTTTAAGTTAATATCGTAGCTTAGCACTCCTAGTTGCTATTTTAATCATTTTTGTATTTTTCATATTTCGTATGTGTAATTCTATTTGAATAAGTAAAACAATACAATAATTGCTTAGCATAAACAAAATAGCGTGGTTGTAGAAACACAACAATCACGATTATCTTGCTTCGCCAAATTTAAAAAAGGATTTTGTTATTTGAAAAATTTGCAAGGGACAAATTAATGTTTCGACTATAACAAAAGTCTCGTCAGCCTTGCTACGCACAGCCAATCCAGGCTAAACTCATTCCAGACTGTAAAGACTTTTTTTTGCATTGCTTTATAAAAATAGGGCACAACCTAGAAAAGAGATGAAGTCGAGATGTCCAGGTAAAGCAATACAAAAAAGAGTTTTTACAGTCTGGAATGAGTTTAGCCTGGATTGGCTGTACGTAGCAAAGCTGACAAGATTTTGTTATTGTTTTCACAAAGTCATGATTAGGTTCAGTGACGTAGCCAACCCAAAATTTCGGGAGGGGGGAATAACTGAGGTTATTTTTAAATTATATTGAACAGAAAATCCAACGGTAATTGAGGGAGACTGCGAAGTGAGCTTGCGCTCTTCGGGTCAGCAGCCACCCGTTAAATATGTCAAATGCGATCGGCTCCAGCCGCGAATCGAACTCGTCACGTAGGATCTGTCATCTGCGCCCGGTACCGCTAGGCCATGTCGCTGACATTACTTCATAGGCTTGTTCCGTAGTGCACCAAGGATTCCGCAAAGAGGGGCAAAGCTGGGGGGAAGCTGCTGAGGGCCAAGGGGGTCTGGGGGCAGAGCCCCCAGCCTCCACGGACTTTTAGGGTTTTTACAAGAAAAATACTCATTTTAGCGTAGTATTTTGTCCAGAAAGGACACCGGAGCCGTAGCCAGCCTTTACATTTTGGGGGGGCTGAATATATTTTTAGTGGGGTTGAAAAATCAACCTTAACTTTTCTCGGATTCTTTATTTTTATTGCTTCTTAAACCTTTTACGCGGAGTGATTCTCGCTGACTATTGGTGGTTTGTGCTTTCAAAGGAAAATACGGCGTAGTTTGCATATTAGTTCTAGAAAGACGCGAACCAACAAATAATAGCTAAATCTTTCTTCTTTTAGTTTTCTAGTTTATCACTGAAAAAATCTGGTAAGCCCGTTAATGTTTTAACTTTAGTTTAACCCTATACAGTAATCTTGCTTGGTCTAATTGGCAGCCACCGCTGCGACGTTTCTTCGGAACAGCTGTGTAGCCCAGGCGCTTAGTCACGCTGATGGGCCTCGCCACTCGTTGCATGCTTCGGCGTAATACCGCGAGTATAATGAAAATTTGATTTTGACATTCTTTTTGTTTGGCTTTCAGACTATCACATTTGAGCGATAGAGCTCTGAATCCATTATCTCGCAATAATGGCTGCGATTGCTTACAACCAGCGGTTGTGTTTTCATAACGCAAATTTCGTTAACTGCGTTTGCAGTAGCCTATGTACAATTGCGCTACACTCAGACGTCTGTCTGCCTGACGATGAAAACTGAAACACCTTCTGCTTTCAGTATCAGGATGCGAGTCAGAAATGAGTCTGGAGATTTAAACTAAACATCAATTGAAGCAGCCATCTTGAAAAAATTATAAACCAATGATTAGTTTTGGGGGCTAAAATAAATTCTGGGGGGGCTTAGCTCCCAATAGCCCCCCCCCCCCCAGTGGCTACGGCCCCGAAGGACAGACATGTACCCCCGAGTGGTCTTAATCCGCCCCTGCTTGCGTTGTAAGTAGATTTACGTTATTGCATTAGTATCTGCGTTTGTAGGCTAGTGGTTACTGAAAATATTTCGGAGGGGGGCAATTGCCCTCTTTGTCCCCCCTGATTAGGTTCGTCCAATCAGCTTCGAGTGACGTCACTTTTCTCACGCTTCATATCAAATCATGCAGCGTGAAGTTTCCATCCAGAGATGGCTCGATCAGTTCGATTATATCGATTCCAGTTTCACCGATTACAATTACGATTACAATTACGCACCCATGTAATCAACTTTCGATTACGATTACAATTATTTGAAAATGGAGTAGTCGATTACAAATTACGATTGTAATCGAGACCTTCTCTGGTAGAATTTTTATTTTATAGCCGCGAAATAATAAACAACATGAACAAAAAAGCATGACTAAAAACAAAGAAAACTGAGAAAAAACGGTATAGGCTACGTTAAAACCTACGATGCCACTACAAAAATATATCATCTTTGTTTAAAACCTATCACTGCAACTGCACCTAAAAAATGAACAAAAACAAAATAGAAAACAAAACGCACACATAGTAATAACCTAGGTCTATTAAAAAATTACATGGATAATTTTAGGTGTGGTATCACCATCTGGACGAACTAGGGATTAGTAGACTAGGCTGCAAGCATGTATTTTGATAAAAACATTCATTACATGAATGACACCGAGAATCAAAAACATTCGCATAAAATTAGTCATGATTACGCGCCAAAAAAGCAAAGACTAGAGTGCCTGCTTGTGAAGCAGCTGACGCCAGTTTGATTCCGAGTCAAGCTAAACTAATAACTCAAAAATTGTTAGCCTAGTTGTAGTCTCATAGATATCTTGTTTGAAGTTTAGCATGGAGAGTATACGACAGTAAGCCAATTTACATAAGCGAGTTTGATTATGCGGGTTACACGCTTCAGTTTTAATTCAGCAGATTTTTTTGCATAAGCCGCCATTCTTTCAACGCGCTTTTTAGCGGGTTAAACCTGCCTGTTACTAGCAAGTAATTTCTAACCCGCAATGCTTACGCGAGCAGAATGACGTAAGTTTTCGTTTGCCGTAACCCGGTTGGGTTTACCGGGTTAACCCACTTTAATTGTGCATGTAAACTGGCTTAGTGTGAGGATAAGCCGGTAAGTTGGTTTATCGGCAGCGGGGCCGAGTGGTTCGGAGCGTCGTTTTCACGACGGCTATGATCGCAAGGTTGATGGTTCAACTCCCACCCAAGCCTCGTTGTTGCGTCCTTGGATAAGACTCTTCACGACAATTATCTCTGCTTGGTGGAATCTAACAAGCAGCAAATTAAAGAAGTTAGAAGCAAATTCCAGAGGAAAACTCGGAAACAAAGACATCTCCTAAGCGAGTCTGGATTCGTCCTATGCATTGCGCATCCGCCGCTTTCTCGAGACAGGAGAATAAAAATGAAGAAATCACTCAATCAATCAATATTCTGCAGTTGTAAAAGACGCATACCGGTAGGCCTAACGGTGTACCTTCTTGAAGGTGTGTTTACACAGAATGCGATACGATTTGTCGTACGTAAAGTAACGTAGGCTGCGAAACAGTAAGAGATTATGACGTAAACTACGACACTTTGCACAGCGTTCTAGAAAATGATCGTCAGGTGCTTTGCAAAACAACCGATAAAAAGCAAATTTGTTAGGGTTGGAATTGTGTAGCCCACAAGATATTTCCGTCAACTGCTTACGTCAAAAAATGGATGAAGTTTCGTGCGATACCAAATCGTATTAAAATCATATTTAGTGTAAACAGACCTTAAAATGTTAAAAATTTAATGTTTTGGGACTTTATGGTGTGTTAACAAAAAGTGCAGTTTTTATCCAATGTTGTCCGAATTCGCTTTCACACCTAGGCTAAGCAGTTTTTTTAATTTTTGTTGTTTGACGCATTAATAAATCGACAGGGCATGACAATGTTGATGCATATTTTATTCGCATATCGTGTGATTTGATTACGCCTTACTTAACCCAACTATGTGAGTTTTCTTTCGAATTCGGTCTGTTTCCCGACTGTCTGAAAATTGCTAAAGTTGTTCCAATATTTAAAAATGGTTTCAAGAATGATATTAATAATTATCGTCCGATCTCGTTGTTATCTAACTTTTCTAAAATAATGGAAAAACTGATTGCATCTAGATTAATGAATTTTCTTGAGCAACGTTGTGTACTTCATGAAAACCAATATGGCTTTCGCAAAAAAATGTCCACCACTCATGCCATACTTGATGTCGTGAACCAAATTAGTTCCAACATTAACAAGAAAAAACTGACAGGATTAGTATTTCTCGACTTAAAGAAAGCTTTCGATACAGTATCTCATGAAATATTACTGCGAAAACTAGCTCACTATGGCATACGTGGAAAAGTAAACGATCTATTCAGATCTTATTTAATGGGTCGTAGTCAGTATGTTTTTCTCGATGGTCATTGTTCATCTCCGAAAATAGTTCAATATGGAGTCCCTCAAGGGTCAAACTTAGGACCCATTCTTTTCACTATATATGTCAATGACATTTTTTATAACTTCGAATCAGCACCAGTATTGTATGCGGACGATACTTGTTTAATAACCCAAGCGCATACGCCGGAGGATCTACAACTGTCAATGCATAAAGTAGTTGAAAAAGCGCGGCATTGGATGTTAGCCAACAAATTAACAATCAATACAAATAAATCCAATGCTCTAGTAATTTCTCATGTTACCAATAAACCGCCGGCGCTCAAGGAAATAACCTGTGGTGATATTACGATTTCTACACAAACAAGCGTCAAGTACTTAGGTTTAACTATTGACAACAAATTGTCATTTAAACAACACATCAAATGTATTGAACGGAAAATTGCATGTTCCGTTGGTGTAATGGGAAAATTGAAATATTACCTCCCAAAAGAGACACTGTTGGAAAGAGACACTGTTGCAACTCTACTATGCTCTTGTATATTCCCAATTAACGTACGCACTTCCTGTTTGGGGATCTACTTACAAAAGTAATATTAAAAGGATTACAACTTTTTTAAATCGTGCCGTTACAATTATCTCTGGCGCAAAAAAATTCGATAGTCTTAATCCATTATATCGCGAAATGAATATTTTAAAGTTTAACCAAATCTACCAACTAGAAGTAGCACAGATCATGTATAGAATTTTTGTGAAACAAGAACCTCACAAATTAAGCAAATGTTTTGTTAAGTCATCGCAGGCTCACTCCCGATCCACCCGCAGAACCACCTCTAACGACTTCACAATCCCCCTTTTTAAAACAAACAAACTTCAACAATCATTTCTTTATCAAGGGTCAAATATTTGGAACAATATTCCCAAAGACATTCGAATTAATCCCTTCCCAAGATTTGTAAAATTGCTAAAGCAGCATTTACTCGACTGTTAAAAATCTAATTCTCTAATGATTTATTCTCATACTAGGTTATTGGAACAAAAAATGTTACTCAACTGCTTGTACTCGTACAGTTGTTGCTCAAACTTTGATTGACTTTTTAATCTTCGGTGGCTGTTTGACTCGAAGACTTGCGCACCAGTAGGTCCCTTCACAGCCTCCGTTCGTGTTATTCAATTTATAGTATTTTTTTTTTTTTTTAAACTGCACGACGTATTCATTGTTTACACGAAAAAATAAATAAATTGATTGAAATTGATTGATTCGTGTCTACACAATGCAGACTGCAGAAGTTCAAACTCGTAGAATTTTGCGCTTTGAGATGAGTTCACATCAATGAGTGAAGGTGTATTTGCACTTAATACGATTTTTTGTACGTAAAGTGACGTAGTCTACAAAACTGTCAGAGGTTATGATCTAGGGTAGGGATGGCGAACCACTGACCCGCGGGTCACTGAGTGACTCACTCGCAAATTTCAGAGATCCACTTGAAGTTTGGAAAATTTTAATCTATGGCCTTCGGACACGATGACCCTTTTTTATGGTCTTCATCACTTGTTTTTGGGCTGAAAATGGTGACTCTATCGTTAACTGTGGCCCACGATTTTTCTTTCTACGGCAAGGGCGGATCCAGAGGTAGGGATGTGGGGGATGCATTTCCCCCACCAGCCATTATCAAACATGTTTTTGATGAATAAGTTACAACTTTTTCATAATTTCGAACCTTTTCAATAGTATTAGTAGTAGTATTTATTTATTTCAAAGCCAGCGCCGTCTAAATTTACAATTTTAAAACAGTAAGAGTTAAACATAATAAACATATACTGGCAATAGGGAGGAAGTGAAGTAGGCTATATAACATTAAGCCTTAAAATGTACCGGTACGAACAAAATGCATCATATTTGGTGAAACACTCAGAATTAGAGAATTAGGGGCAAAAAATTTGAACAAAATTTGCCTAAAATTTGTTCAAAAAGTAGACTACTAAAATGGCCATTACAGTATTTCGATTTTCAAAATTTTTCCGGGGGAGCATGCCCCCGGACCCCCCTACAGCCTTTTTTATTCTTAATATGCTTCAAAACAATTCTGCCAAAAAACTGCGCTTAAAAATATGCTGAATTTGGGTGCCCCCTCCTTGAAAAAATTTTTGAATAGGCCTACGCCCCAGACATGAAAACATTTTTCAAAGGGCTAATTTACGCCTTTTTTGGGTCTAACTTCTTTGTACTTAGTTAACATTCAACCTAATTCCAAATTTCATTCCCCCACCAAAATTTTCTGGATCCGCCCCAAGTCTACGACCTTAAATTTGACCCACCACTTAAAAAGGTTCGCCATCTCTGATCTAGGGTTACATTGGTCCTCTTTTCGAAGGACATGCCATCCTTTTTAATGAAAAATAAGTTGTTCTCCGAGGAGATTAAAAAAGGCCCAAATGTTTTCCTTTTCGGCCTTTTGAAAAGTAAAAACATGTTTGATTCTTATATGTTGGAGAAACACGAAAATTTTGGTAAGTTTCAGCCCAGGGCTGGGCGAACTACGGCCTGCAGACGTGAAGACCTTTTTTGTGCTCTTCAATTGATTTTGTGTAGAAAACTCTTCCAACCCGTGCGGCCCTCGGCTTCAAAGAACCAGTCCTCCTTTGGTGCAATGAAAACATGGTAACCCTATTATGACCTAACTAAAGTTACGTCACTTTGCGGGGCATTCTAGAAACAATCGTAAGGTGCTTTGCAAAACAGCCGATAGAAAGCAAAATTGTTTGGGTTCGAATTGTGAGGAAGATATTACCGTCAACTGCTTGCGTTAAAAATCGCTTGAAATTTCGAACAACAAGAAATCGCTTCGAGTGTAAACTCGACAACTTCGCTTTTCATCGGTTGTTTCGCAAAGCATCTTACGATTATTGCTTACACCAGTGGTTCCCAACCAGGGGTCTACGGACCCCCGAGGGGTCCATGAAAAGCTTGCTGGAGGGCCACGAGTGTAGTAAAATTCGACAAAATTAATCAGCAATACTGACCCAATAAATGCCATGTTGATGTAGGCACAAGGCAGAAACTTGTAGGTACGAAAATACTGTAATGTACCGGTGGTGCAGTAGGCTAAATTGTTTTTCTATTTGGATAAATATTGTACAATTGCTAATGTAATCACCCAGCCAAAGTTCAGTGTTTTGATGCAAAAAAAGCAACAACAGGCTTCTCATAAAATTGCACCAGTGCACCTGAATGATGTTCTTCGAAGTTACTTTTCTGATGGTTCTTGAATGTAATGTGTTATAAACTTATAACTAAGCAGTTTGTTATTTAATTCGACGCTCAATATTGCATTTAAAGTTTGTTAGCATTTGCAGAAGTAAGCGTGGTTTACCAAACTATTTGTTTAAAGTTGATCATAAAAACGTGGGGGTCGGTAAGCTTGATAATCATTGAAAAGGGGTCCGTGACTAAAAAAGGTTGGGAACCACTGGCCTAGACTATCGTTCAAAATGACAAACCTCTGCGACATAACCTTTAGGCTTTAACAGACCGTTTCATCTACTTCGCTTGACGTACGAAAAATCAATACCGACAACCACTTTTTCTTCAGATTTATCATAATATCATGATTGTTTTAACCATTGTAAAGGTCATATTTTTATCTACTGCATTTACGTTTTGCACTGTTCTGCTTTTTGTTATTTTTTATCAAGTGTTTTTGATCTGAATTTCCGTCAGGAAAAAACGTTATACAAATGTGTTATAATTATTATTGTTATTATACATCGTGTTGTATTCGTTGTAAACACACCTTAAGCCATGTTTCAAAAGAAAATACGACACAGTTTTAAACAGTCTGTGTAAATTGACGTAAAAAAAATTGCAGGCGATACAGGGTCCATATCCGCTTTACATGACTTGGTAGAAAATATAGCAATGGATAAAGAGCGGGGTCGTCGGAGTTCAAACTCTACTTGATCAACTACGTGCGAGCGAAATCGTACAAAATTGGTGCATCGAAAAGAAAACTAAACCGGTTGAAAACAGCATTTTACCTTCATTCGATTTATTTTGTGAAACATCTTTTGATTGTTTCCATAAACACATACAACGACGCAATACCAACGTACATTTCTCCTTCTGGTACCCACAACTGCTACACATTTCACTGCATTCTGACTGGGCTTATGGAAACAGAATGATTGGCCGACTCCAATTGAAATCAAAAAATATAATTATTATGGTTGAAAAAAGTGTTACGTACTATTACTGTATGTTAATTTTTAATTTAATTTGACATCAAAAGCATTTTTCTCGTTTAGTCACCTTTCGTGTAGGAATCTCAAGCAATTTATGAACAATTAAATCTAATAGTTCTTGGGCCGAACGTTCGGGAGAACTCTAGACTGAAGAAACTTGTATTTTCTCGAACTGCGATCACTTTCACAATGTTTCAAAATGGTTAATTTTTCTATTCTTTCTGTCTTTTAATTATTTACTTATTGATTAAATTAAATGTTAACGCTAAAATTGAATCCTCATCGTAATGAAAAAATTATGGCAATTTGGTTGTTACAAAATTATTATTCTTTCTATTTGCAAGTATCATTGAGTTCGGTGCAGGTCGGAACCTTAGATGCTGGTCAAATTTCTCCGCTCAAGCAAAAAGCTTGATAGATTTTTGATCGCCGTAAAGCACCGTGACTTTTCTCCAATGATGCCTGTTGCCTGCTGGCATGAAGTACGATAAATGTCTGACGAAAATAGCTGAAGGAAAACAAATGAAGCCACAGTAATTCTGAAAACTGAACGTTTCAACACTCATACATTCAGCTGTCGTCATCAGCAGTGTAATTTGTACCGCCTTGCTTACACTGCTGATGATGACAGCTGAATCTATGATGTCGAAACGTCCAGTTTTAAGAACTATATTGGCTTTATTTTTTCTCCTTATGTTATGAAATAGTTTGCATTTTTTGAAATCAGATTTGTTAGATTTGAAAAGTGAAAATCGCCGATCAATTGCTGTTGAGTTGTAGCATATACGAGTGTGGAGTGTTGTCACAGCAGCGGGGTTGTCGGACCTACTCTATTGAAATCGCTGCAAACAAATTGCCACTTCAAGATTTCAAGTTTGACAGAAGACAATCACATCTTTACAAAAAAACACAAGAACTAATCAATAACTCCACCATAACAGCCAAGGTACGCCTGCTTCTTGTCGTTCAGCAAACGCATTCGTGGATATTTTTTTTTGCGTAAAAATCTGTCAGAAGAATGGTTAATCGAAATACAAACCTTGAAATCTAATTCCAAAATTGTTAATATTCTTTGGAAAGTTGAACCAAAAACAAATAATCAGCAAAAACATTTTTAATTATCCTCAAAATCGCTTTTGTTGATGTTAAATCACAGATTGAGTGTTAATAATATCTATAATTAATTGTTTACTGCAAATGTAAACAAAGTTCAATCATAAGCAAGAACAAAATATAAACTGTCCAAGTGTCCATGATATGATTTATCTGCGTAAATTTAATCTAATTTTTAAAAAATCAACTTTTCCAACAAAATTTTTGCGGTTTTTCAGCACCGGCGTTTGAACTAAGTACCTTCCAGTTCTGGCAATCAATCGTTTGCTTGTTTCAAAATTTGACAAACGCAAAGATTGCTGTGAGTCTTCGGCAAATACGGAGATTCATGAGAAGCAGCAAGCCTCTCTCGTTGTAAACCATAGTTAAAAAGCAAATCAAGTTTTTGGCGTAATCTGTTTTTCTTTCCACTCGAGAATTGCTAGTGGTTGGGAACTGTTGCAATTGGCTTCTTGAGAAGTGATTCACACGCTAGGTGACGTAAAGAAAAAGTCCAGCGAAGCAATGTGTCTACTTCAAGTGTGGATAATTGATTGATGTTTCCAAATGTTGTTACAATTACGAAATGCTTGTGGTTGATGTTGGTGGCTTAGCAAGGAAAGAGAAAATGTGTCACTTTAGCCTGGTACATAAGCACCCTCGAAATCGCTGCAGGTGGAATGAGCTCGCGACACTTTCGCTGTGGACAGCGAGAAAATTATTTGCTTTTTTATTGGAACAGAGAACGATCTGAAAGCGTCATAAGCTGATTGAAAGAAGTTGAGCCAGTTTGGAAAACAGGAAAAATATTACAGTTACCAGGCAACAAAATGAATGAGACAACACAGAGAAATAAGTTGAATTTGAGCAAAAAAACGTAGAACAAAAACAATATAAGAAAAAACGAGTAAGTGGGAAGATTTAATACAGCCAATAATTACCCGCAGCGGAAAAAGAAAAGTGCGCTCAGAATTTTGCGAATAAACCCATGAATTCTGATTATATGAAAGGGACTAAAAATGACCGATTTTATCAAAGCAAGTTTTATTGAAAATGTTTAAAAATATTACCTGCAATTTTTTGACAAAGAATCGAGAATTTATTACCTAAACATGTACCTTGAGCTAACGTCGGTCACACTAGCTGCATTGATGAGTCCTGAAAGATCGGAACTGTGTGCTTACTGTCAGTCAACAACATTATATTCATTGAATTAAAAATAAAACCACAATTGTTAATAAAACTGAACGTTTCAACAATATACTTTCAGCTGTCATCATCAGCAGTGTAATTTGTACTTACACTGCTGATTTGTACTTACACTGCTGATGATGACAATTGAATTTATGTCGTCGAAACGTCCAGTTTTAAGATTATTGCGTCTTTATTTCCCTGTTTAAGCTATTTTCGTTTCATACTCGTTGCGTTTGAACGGAAGAAGTTATATTCCGCAGATATTATTGCAGTGACGTGTGATTTATGTTTATTAAATGTTGTTCTCTGAATGAAAAAAGTTTCCGATTTTTCAACTAACCCCGGATTGTTATGTCATAATTCAACCGAGGAAAATTCGCTCGAGCTTCCCGGGCAAGTTTGTGTTCCTGCCAGTCGACATTTGAGAAATGATTTTACTATGAACGTGAGTCAGATTTTGTTTCAATTCAGTTAGTATTTGTTTGAAGTAAAATTAATCTTTAGATAAACTGGGAAGTAGCGGCCAGTTGGCGGGGGAATTAAAAACACTGCTATCAGCGCAAGAGGTCAGGGTTCGATTCCCGGGCTGGTCAAATCGGACACAGGGTCGCCACACCTGCGATATTTCTTCGGAGCTGTGTTGTCCAGGCGCTAAGCCACGGAGATGGGCCGCCACTCGTCACACGCTTCGGCGTAGTATCGCGAACGTTACAATGATTTGTTTCTCGCGTGATTTTATTCGTTGAAAGTAAAATTAAGTTTTGAACAGTTTAAGCGGTAAATAAGCTTGAGAGATTTCAGAATTTTTTTAAAAACTAATAATTAATCGCATGTTTTGTTTTTCTACGTAATTGACCTGTTGATTGTTTGTTGTTTGTTTGTTTAGAGTCCGGGTGACGTTGGTGGACACGGTTCAGCGGTGAGTGGTACATTGGGTGAACGAGTTTCACATAATCACGATGGAGAACCCGCCTAAGTTTACCCAAACAACATGGCATTTTATTCACAATTTTCTTTAGCAAGTTCATAAAATGCTTGAACTGGAGAACAACAGCAAATATTGAACCGAGTTTGTTGGAGCGCTTCTCGGTTATCTTTTTTGACGATAAACAAAACCTGAAAAACTTTTGAAACAACACGCTAATGCACACAGTTACTGCTCATAACTTACTTCGTGTGATTCAAAGCGTTGAAATTTAAGCTCAACGTCAAGCTGCTCCACTTGGCGGATGGAGCAATATTGCTCTCGGCGCTGGAGGTATGGGTTTGATTCCCGGGGCGCTCAAATCAGACAGAGTGTTGCCAGCGGCTCGCTCAGCCGCGGAGTTACACGCTTCGGTGCAATGCCTCGAGTACAATGAAGGTTTAATTTGAGTTTAAAACCGTTTCGCTCTGAAAGTCCTCTCGCTGTGATAATTTTGAGTTGAACCTGATACAAATATCTTTGCAGTTTTCTGGAATGTATGAATCAGATTCAAATTATAGATGGAGAAAAGTGAAAGGGAATCTGGATTTATTTGTAATGGAGCGCAACGAGAGAGTGAGTTCATGAAGCGATTGTTCTCTGCTAACGCCAACCCACTGAACCCAGTGCAATTTCTTCAGTGTTTTATTTTTTCATTAAACAAAAATAAACGATATGAGATGATAATATTCCAGTTTAAACGACCGGTTAACATAGTGGTTAAAGGCATCGGTATCGCCGCTGGAGGTCGCGGTTCGATTTCCCTGGCCGGTCAAATCGAGCATATTAGTGTCGCCAATGGCTCGACACTGTTGCGACGTTTCGGAGCTGTGTTGCTCAGGCGATAAGCCACGGAAATTAACCCGCGACTAGTTACACCTTCGGCGTAATACCGCGAGAATGATGAAAATTTGATTTGTTTTGCGATTCGTTTACCAACGCGATACAGCATTGTCCGGACAGCCTCCACGATTTGTAATAATGGGCGGCGTGAAATTAACTGGTTTAAGAAAAAGTCATTGTATAAAAATATTTTAGATAAATGCTTTTACCCATTACGATACTTTGAAATGGAAAGGGTTTTATCTACATTAGTAAAAAAAACTTTCGACTAAAAATTAATTAGCAAAGTAGGGTACATTTGCAAAGTTGTAAAATGACTTTTCCACAAATTGCCCACTTTTGTGGTGGGAGTGTTTTGAATCGGCAGTGATATTGCCTCCAAGGCTGTTTTTAACTTAGTGGTTCTCAAACAGGGGACTGGCCCTTTTTAAATCCGCGGAGCAGTATAGGTGACCGCGAAGAAGTTTTGGAGTTCTAGTTTGATATTGATGCAATCTATGTCAAATGAAAGCCAAGCAAATGTTCCCACCGCATTGAACTGTTTGATAAATGAATTTTTGCTTCTTTTTTGTGCAAGCAGCAGCTGGCCTAATGCACATATCATTTTTTGTTAAACATTGTTACAGCTAGGCTAACTTTTTTCTGCTGCTGATCCAGAATTGGTGTTGAAATTTGCGGGGGACCAGAGTGATCCAAAAACTGTAAAGGGACCGCAAATCAATTTTTAAAGTTTGAGAAGCACTCAGCTTACCGATGTCACCCAACAACAACTATTACCGACTGGTTGATCGAACCACGTTGGAGTCAAACCCGATGTGGAATATGATGTGATTGCTGCGCTCGACTTTCGACGTCCTGTATTGAATAAACTCGAGTTGTTTATCTTGTTGATTGCGTAAACATAACAACGTGTTTGTTCTTAATTTTGAACATAAAATACGCGATTGCTTTTCAGCATTTAACATCTCTGCAATGGAAGTGGCAAAAAATGTCCAAGCCAAGAAGAAGGACTCCGGTCTATGAGGTATTTGTTGTTTCGTATTGATAATATTGATGTCTAAAACTATTTGTGACTAACGTTTCATTGACAAAGACTCGGGTCGTTTCCAACTGTTAAAAACAAACGTTATGAAAAAATAACGAGTTGCGTCATTATTTGTGTTTTAAAAGTTTCGTTTTTGGTTTATTGGCGTAGTGTTTTAAGGAGGTCGTGGATTCGATTCCGATCGGTCTCGTCTGACTCAGTGTCGTGAACGGTTCGTCGCTGCTGCAATGTTGCTTCGATGCTATGTTGCTCGCTGCCCACTGCTCAGGCGCTGCGCCACGAAGTTTCGCGCTTCGACGTAATATCGCGAGCATAATTAAGATTTGATTTGAGGTCAATTTATTGCGAACATTTTGCGCAATTAGAACCACTACACAAAGCAGAAGCATTTTAACCCATCGCCAGTGCAGTGGTCCCAAACAGGATTTGGTTTCAAAATCGAAGTGAAACTAAACTCTTTTATCTCCGAGTGTTTGATCAGTCATGTGAAGAGGACTAGTAGTTTTCGAAAGCTTGCACTTTAAAGGTTTTGTTTGTGAATTCCAGAAGCTTGTTAGTAATGCTCGAATCTTCTCGAGCTGTTTTGGTTTAAATTACAACTTTGTTGTTCAAACAATTTTAATGAATCGATTCATTTTTCATCCATCCTACAATTTTCTTGGTCCAAATCCAGTTACCTCATACAAGAATAATCACAGTTTTAGCATCATAATTGAGCACATCTATGGCATCTACTGTGTTTAATTTTACTGTTTCCACTGTTACGGTTTCTGTTAAGTGATCCTGATCTGCATTTCCGTCAGGAAAGAACGCTATACAAATGTGTTGTTACTATTATCTATTTCTTCAAAATTTTGAGTGTAATGAAAAAAATGCATAGGAGGCTCATCGATAAAATCAACAAAAGTAAACAAAAAAAGCAAGGCATCATAATCAAATCTTTGATGTCATAATTAAAAAAAAGTGATTGTGACATCAGAATTTAATTGTGATGCAGAGGGCCCGTGATCTTTTGGTCCATTTTAGCTGGGCGTGTGGACCGGGGGATTGAACACAGTGCTAGAGGTTTCACTTTCCAAAGCAAAGCTTGCACGTTTCGAGGTGATTGTATTACTGATTTGCAAACTTTAGGAATATGCTAACGACTCACCAGGTGATGACGTGTACAAACAAATGCCGGAATCCGCTAGAACGAGATCGAGAGCAAAATCGCGACAGCGCATGCGCGAGGTAGTCATGTGACTATCATAAAAGTGTTAATATATATAAAAAAGATGCAGAAATGTTTGGCTGATCTACTGCAGTGCTGAAATGAAGATTATGAAATAAAAAATCATAAGTCTAACATATATTTGTGTGTGAAGCTGTTTTAACAATCTTTGCAACGTTTGTAGTGTATAAAAATATTATGTTAAGAAAGAAAAATATGGCAACAGTGGCGTACGCAGGATTTTTTAATGGGGGGTTTCAGTGACGTCACATCGTCATGACGTAAGTTTCAGTGACGTCACAGCTATTATAATGCCATAACGAAGAAAACAATTCAGATATTTCATTCACACTTTTGCTTGATTCTTTGCGCTTCATGTAGGAGCAAAAAGGTTTCACAAAAACTCAAGCTGTCAATTCGTGGTTGAAAATTTACCAACAAATTTTAGTCGACCTCATTTTTGGGCCATAGGAAGGTTAACTGACTAAAGTTAGCTAGCTTTCGCAACGTCACAAACAGGGTATAGCCAGGGGGGTAAAACAGGTAATTGCTTCCCTCCAAAAAAATATTTTAAGAGCCAACATTGATATAAAAAACACATATAAACCTTGATAAAAACCTTTAATATGCTCTCATTATAAAAGGGGCAGTTTTCCCAGTCTTGAAAACTGAAGACAGTGAAGCATGAAAACAAACTGCCCTCCCTACCGAAACATTTTTATATTACAATAAATTATGTGCGAGAGGAATCTCTAATCATGTGATTAAGGTCAAAAACAGCGTCGATATTATCTAAGTATTTTCACCCAAATCACAGCGTCGATATCATGTGATACTCTTAAGCACATAATCGGAATGTCAGGGAAACAGAGCACTCCAGCTCCTGAGACAGTTACGGTGCGTAAAAACGATTTTGCTTTAAAAACATGAAAGGTTTTACTTTTTCTGCAGTCGTCAACGTCAAGCGCAGCGCACTAGCAAAGTTTGACTATTAGTAGGCCTATTATTGCATCAAAATGAAAGTTTTTCAAGATTTTATACTCAAGTTGGATAGCACAGAAAAATATGAGAGCAATTTCGGCAATCTCTGCATGAAAAAAGGCGGTTCGTTCCAAAAAGAAAGGTTTTCATTTTTTTAAGATCTTCAATGGGGGGGTTTTGACCCCCGAAACCCCCCCCCCCGTGCGTACGCCACTGTATGACAACAATCAATCTCAAAACTGGACGTTTCGACAACACAGATTCAGCTGTCATCAGCAGCAGCTGTCATCATTGTCGAAACGTCCAGTTTTGAGCTTTACTGTGGTTTTACTTTTCCTCCTTGAGCTATTTTTGTCCCATATTCATTGTATTCCGAAATATTATCTTAATTGTTTGTATTTTTTTTAAAGTCCATATCAGCAGTAAAGACTCGCCGCACCATTGGGCTGGTGACACGTCAATGGTCGGTGCAGGCGTGGGTTCGAATCCCACCCGTAACCAGGTTTTTCTGATTGTTGATTTCGTTTGATTTAACCAGAGATCTTAGTAAGTTAGATCCCAGTTCAATGCATTGATTAAAATTCTTTAAATTTACCAACTTCATCGTCATCGATAACTTAAAGTTGTTTAGATGACGTGATAACTGATGACGACACGATTTTTTTTTTATTTGTTTGTAAACAATCTTTTGCTGTATTTCTGCGTATTTTTGATACAAATTGTTTGTTCGAAATCAGGATCTCGACGCTTTCTTTTACGATCGTTGGAAAAATGCAGACAATAAACAAAAAAAAAGTGATAATAAAACACAAAAAATAAAAGATGAAGAAACATATTATAATTCTTTGAAAGATGAAAAGCCACAGAATGAGTTTAATTACCAGGTAATTTAGCGGTGACATTGGTGGTGGGGATCACATGACAAACAAATCTTGGAATATTTTTATCATCTTCTTCATTGCAGCATCGAGGCGGAGCTGGAGATCCGTCCAAATGGTCTCGGTACGGATGTACCCCCAACTTTCCCAATCCATTCTCTAACTTTCCCCCTGGGTACTATAATACCCCATTTTCTAACCAAGATCCCATGGGATTAGGCCCTAATTCGCGATCCCCCAACGACCATCACGATTCCTATCGACAAGCGGAATATATCGGCTCCCATTCACCTCGTGGCAAATATTCGGAAAGATTGCAGCAGAATCCGCAAAACCGATTCCATGACGAATATAACTCCGCTTATTATCGAGAGGTTGTTATAGTTTTTGACACTTTAGTGACGGTCAAAGATTGATGAGGTCACAATCTTCGAATCACTTTTCTTTGCATTACCAACCATCATTTTCAAACACTCCTTTGAAACTTTTCAGTTATTGTTAGCTATGTTGGTGCTGGCTGCTTCTTGTTTGGTAGTTTGGTTGCTGTGATGCTTTCTGTTGTTTTTTTATCTGATCGTTGTTTTTATCGTCTTTTCTTTTTAAAGCAATTTCTGCTCTCAACCTCGATGTTTGCATCTGTTGACGGTGCGGAAATATAAGACACTAAACTACAGACATTCTGTAATAATCAGTTTTCAATCCCACGGATTGAACCGATTCAATTTGAGGTTTGCAGATTCTTCACGAACTTGTTAAAGGTGTCATCATCTTTCGTTTTGACTTGTAGTTTCATGCTCAGCACAGTATCCTTTTAAGCTTAAGGACACTAATCAGAAAATGTTTCACAGATTTTACTCATTAGCAAGAAAAAAATAGTTTAAGGAGGAAAAATAAAGCGACAGTAATTCCTAAAACTGGACATTTCGACAACATAGATTCAGTTGTCATCATCAGTAGTGTTTTGCACTGCCTTGCTCACACTGATGATGATGACAGTTGAATCTATGTTGTCGAAACATCCAGTTTTAAAAATTGACTGACCTAAACGTAGACCGGGCCAAGTCGACTTGGACCAGAATTGATTTTTTGCGTGATTTGCAGTAAGAATAGTTGTAAGATTTTTCTCACGAAGTTTTGAGTTTAAAGGAGTAAAAAATTTTGCAGACGAAGTAACAAATTTTGTGGACCAAGTAAAAGATTTTGCGGAGCACAGTAATTATTATAGTGGCTTTATTTTTTCTCCTCAGCAAAAAAAGTTTTCACGAAGATTGCTGTTGTGAAGACGCTAACATCACAATTCAATCAAAAAACATCTATTGCGAAAAATCAATGTTGGGACGAAAGTAATCGTGATTTCGTTGAACCAGCAAAAACATATCACTTTAACTCCCATCTCGGGGTGTTGAAACAGAATAGCGATGTTATTGGTTGTTGTTGGTTCTATTGTTTGTTATTTTTATTATGATATTTTGCTAGCAATGTTGAAAATACCAAGAAGTTTTTGATGTGGAAAATTGATACTTTGTGTTTGAATATTACGTGGAGCCAGTTTTTATCAAAATTATTACTTTTAGTGATTTTTTGCTGTTTGTTCAAGTATTCTTGTTGTTCGACAATTGAAGGAATGTGTCCAGGTTGTACCTGGCCTCATCGGGATAAATCATGTGTTGTAAAAAGTAAATCATTGTTTGCAGAACCAAGAAGAAAACGATGGCTACTGGCGGAGTCGATCTCGCTACCCTCCAAACACATACTCGCCTCGTGAACAATCGTATCGCAATTACGGATACGCACCCGATTATAGCGAATCGAATGGATTTGCAGCGATGCATGATAACCAACACAGTCATGGATTTCCGACTCAATTCCATTCAAGTGCCATGAATAAGCCGGTGAGGGGGAGCTCCATAAGTCCGATGAGTTGCGGAGATATACCCTCCTCTCGTTGCACGCTTCGGTGTAATACCGCGAGTACAATGAAAATTTGATGTTTGAAGATCTAACGATTAGAATGAGAAAGATATTCTGGTCGGGTTTAAATCTGAGTTAGTCTCTCGATCGTAATTCTGGTCATCAGCGGCTTGAAAGAATATGTTGATTGAATACGACAAATGTAGTTGCGTTTGAACTTGAAAAGATAACACAGAAAATTTTTATTAGATGTACCACAATTACGGCTTCTCCAGACCTCCCAATCATGAGCCGTGGGTCAAGAAACAACATCCATCGAAATATCGACAAGATGTAAGGATATGTTTATTCAAGCGTTTTAGTTTGTTTTTTTTTTATTGTTATTGTTACAAGTTATTTTGTTTCGCCGCAAAATGCTTTAATTTTTTTATGTTTCAAGTTATTTCTTTATTGACTTTAAAAAATTTGTTTGTTTTTTTGCCGCTGCAGCATTACGGTAGCAGTTTGCTTAGCACTTCTTACTACACTGCCTCATTAAATTTTGTCCTAAATATCGAAAGCAGAATGGTCAATTTCCTGGAGATACAAATACCTACAAAACTGACGAAGATCGCAAATTCATCTCGCATATGGACGAAGAAAATAATGCCGATTCTCCACAGGAAAGTTCGCGTAGTCCGGTCAAAGTCGATGAAACTGACCGATGTGTTTCGCGACAAAGCGATTCACGAGTTGGTTTCGGTCTTGAAATGTCGCTAGTGAGTTCAATAAGTACATAACCGTCAAAGCACATGCAATACTTCATATTATAGAGCAACTCTAGATTTCGAAACTAGGATAAGCAGCCGTTGCAGTTGCAACATCTTTTTAATAAGCAAATTAAGATGATTATGATCTTTATCTTCGAATTATTTTTACAACACATGTTTAGAAAACAGATCAAACGGTTACATCCTTTCGAGTATGTCTTATCAAAGCTCGTGAAGGCTAATTATTTTGGTTGGTTATTGTGGTTGGTGTAGGATAATTATTTTGCATTGCGCTTTGATTAAGTAGTTAGCGCTCATTGAAAAGTTTCTTTTCCTTATTGATTTTTTTTAATCTGATATTTTGTTTTTGTAAAGTCTGGACAACCTTGTAATACAACGAAAGATCACAATGATCAAACACAACGTCAAAAAACAAGCAAATTGAATTTTCGGGGAAATCCCCCTAGCGAAGAAAACTCTGGAGACGATGACGTTTTTCACTCTTCTGCGTCATCATTCAACCAAAAAATCAAAGCCAATGACGATGCATTGAGCAGACGACAAGCTCAGGAAAATGAAATGAAAAAAGTTGAAGACGGAACGACTGTGGATGATAGAAAAGGAGCTGAGCGTCTTGGAATGAGCCATCAAGATGAATCTCCTGAACAGCGAAATAATTTTGGATATCATCTCAATTCCCCCAAGGATGTCAATTTGCCAAACCATTCTGTCGTGTCTTCTTTATATTATTATAACTCGAGTCGCAGAAGAAAATCCAGCGGCGCAAACGATGCCGAGATGGACGCACAAACTGTGTCTGCATTAATGGGGCACATGCCTACAAATCCTGCCAAATTGCCGCCACTTCAAGCCGAACATGTTGCATCTGTGAGATCTTTAAAAAATAAATCAAGTCATTCCATGAAATCTTCAAATTCTTTGCGATCTGATTGTGGAAATCATGAAAAGAACGCCTCATACCCGAAGAAAAACTTAGATGATTCAAACAACGTAATGCCTTTGAGGAAGCCCGAATTTCTGCATTCTGCAGATAGTAACAACGTCTCAACCTGCGGATTTAAACCTGCTAATACCTCAAATGGGATCAACACCTTGGTTGACTCCCCGGAAAACATAGGTCTATCACCCAGTAAACCATCTCCACAACACCGCATAGAAGAATCTGGAAATGTGAGTACAAGTAATAGATTCATTTTAGAGTGTCAATAAAGTTTTTATGCTGTTTTTGTTAACTTTTAGAATGAAGTGAGAAAAACATCTCAAAGATATCGAAGTTTACCAGATACACAAGAAGCATCGTATCTATCCAAGCAAGAGAGAGAAGCGACGACAATTCATGTCGGTGACATTGACGCAGCTTCTCCAACACCGACTACATCAATGGATTCCAAAAACCAAGCTGCTTTTGGAAAAGATTCTTCTAATTCTGATCAAATTAAAAAAGTAGCAGCTCTGGTAGTCGAAAAATCAAATCCGGATCAAAACACAAGTTTTGACGCATTTTTGAAGCCAGATCAAAGTCCACATCCTAAAACCTCGCTCACAAAATCAAAAACGACTTTGTGGAAACTCGCAAAAAACTTACAGCGACGAATGGCAACAAAATTGAGTTTGCGTCGCGAAAAAAGCAAACTCATTTCTATCAGTACTGAAACAAAATCCGTAAGAACATCACGTTCATCTCTTAGTAGCACTAGTTCACAAAAAATCAATGGAAACATTATAAATCAAAATGTGATCAAGCCAGAACAAACTTCCGAAACTTTTCAGTTAAGAGATGAAAATGTGAGTTCTCCATGTGAAGCACAGGTTGAAGTTGCTGTCAACAATGTTGAAAACCAAAACACTGCAAGTTCTAAACCTGATGTCAACGTAATTGTCGTCCAGCCGATTGTTCAAAGGAAAACAAACGAAAGAACACCTTCTCCCGAATCAGCAAAACACTCACAAGTTCACGCAACGGAATCTACACAGTCGAAGTATTTCCCTACTACCTCTGAAAGTGAAGTGAATGGAAAGAAAAGTAAAAAAAAAGTGGATGAAGATATTGCGGAAAAGGTTCGGCTTCACGAGGAAAAGCAGCACTTTTGCTGTGATAAATATTCATCAGAGCATTATTGGTATCATAATGCTCTTACATGTAGATATTGTTGAAATAGATTGAAAATGGATTGCAGAACACCATTTTCTATTGCTTGCAGCATAACACAGCGGTGTTGGTAATTGTGATGTTTCTGTTGTCTTTTTTGTGTGACCGTCGTTTTTATCGCCTTTTCTTTTTACAGCACGTTTATGCTCCCGACCTAGAAGTTGCAACCATGCACACTCTTCGCTTTTTTAATCCTCTTTTCTTGCCTGCATGACGTAACGTTAATTGTTTTTTTGCCTCTCTCTTGTACCGTTGTTACAGTATGTTCCCTTGTATTTTGTATTTTGTGGCATATTTATTCTCATAACACGAGAAGGCGATCAATGCGCTATACGAGCTCGCTGAGGAGTTGCCAGCCGTCTGTCTACACACCAAGATGGTGGAATCCCACTAAGTGCCTTTGCCAACGGCACAAGTAAACTTGCCGGTTTTTTCTCCACACTGTCCCATTAATGCTGAGCGCCAAGCAGGGAAGCTGTGAATATCAATTTTGTAGTCATTGGTTTGACCGGACTTGGAATCAAACCCAAGTCTACAGCTCCCGAGGCAGACGCTTTCAGCACTCTGCCATCTGAGCTGTTACAAGCCCTGCCTTGCATCTTGTTGTATTCTTTGTTGTGTAGACGGTGCGAAAATGAAAGACATTAATACTACTATGGTTTGCATCTATTCGCAATGACCTCGTTTTATCTCTCTACTTCCTCTTTATCATTTGCTGTTTTTGGAGGGTCAATTGCCATTGCATGATGTGTTTTGCTTGTACGCGCCACTCACACATTAATTCCTTGATAATTTCATTCGTGCGCATGTATTAAGCTCTGCTCACCGAAGCACGATTAACCAGCCCACATGTTTGGTGGGCTTTAAGCCCTTGATTCATGATTATAATTTTTGCATCGACAAAAAAATTGATTATGACGCAGAAACTAGAACCAAAAACCGGGGCCTAAAGCTCATAAAAATTTGACATGTGGACGGGGTAAATGGGGTCTTGAACAAATTTTATGGTGCAACTGTATACGGCAAAGGGAGTAGTTGGTTTTTAACAATAGCGTCCAGTTTGCTCTGTTCAGGGTTTGATCTTTTCGCGCTCGTTGTAATGAAACGCTTGTTCAATAAATTCCATTCAGTTTATGTCTTGGTTTACGCTCTCGACCAGAGCATGTTTCAATCTTGAAAATTTTATCAAGTTGATCATTATTTTTGCTTTAATTATGTTTTAATCGTCTGCTTTCTTGTGAACTCATTTGCACAATAAACGCGTAATGTAGCTTTGCATCAGAGCACAAGATCAGTTGTTCGCTGCAATCCTGTTGGCGCAAGATATAATGCAAGAATTCAACTCAATTTGTTGCACGAGGTTTCACCTCTCACGTCATGATTTCTCTAATTTGTGCAAAGGTTTGCACCACTGACCACCAGGCCGGATTGAGGACCGTATACCCGCGGGTTGCTGTGGTAGATGACCTAATTTAAATCGCGTCGTCTGAAAAAAAGGACTGCTGTTGTTAACGTCCAAATACGGCCAGGAATAAAGCAAAAGCCCCTAACACGGCTCTGCGAACCCGTTGTTTGTGAACAAAAAGTCACTCATGTCAATGCAACTATGTGTATGAGAGATTTATTTGATGCAGTAAAAGTGATTTACGTTTTTCAGCATTTTTTTGAGGAGGAAATGAAGCTAGAAGAAAAAAGGAAAAAGAACGAAGCGCTGACCAATCAGCTGCTGAAAGACCAGCACGAGGTGGGAAATGTGATTGGTAAAATCTGAAAAAAAAAGGACAAAACATAGTCTTATCAGCAAACAGTATTAAAGTTTTTGTCGGGCTGATGAGAGTACGCGAGCTTCTATCTGATCGATAGGGTTCGTTGTAAATATTTTTAATGCGCTTTAGTGCAGTGATTATGCTAATCATCTTCTCTAAACCTATTTATCTTTTGGGTTAGCGGAGGGTAGCTGTTCAAGTTCTAGCCTCCAAGCATCTCGATCCTTTGCGATATGAAGTAAATGCTCTGCTGGGATACCATGGCGAAAGAGACCAACTAAGATCTTCAACGTAATCTCGCCATCGAGTTGTGGAATGGCCTCTAGGCCTTTGACCGATCGGTGTTGAACAGAGCAGCTTTCTGGCTGTTTTTTCCAGGGACATTCGTGTCACACGTCCATACCAGCGCAGTCGCAATTTTTCTGGTCGGAGAAGCAGCGATTCGATGTTTACGGATTCACATATAGGTCATCTGCACTTTGCAATGATTACCGGGAAGCATATTTCAGAATGGAGTTCGTTGAGAATAAAATATAAACAGAGAGCAGCGTCGAACCCAGTCTTTAGGAGTTGCAGCCCAGTGTAGTAACCACTTCGCCTCGTCACTGTTGCCAAAGCTACGTACAATTTTTATAATTATAGTCATTTCGGTCGAGCCCTGTCCAGCGACGGCGGAAGCATTTCTAAAGTGGGGGGGGGCCAAAACCAATGGTCAGATTTTTTCGCCTACAACTAGGGCCACATTTTTTCAAGGGTATTATTTTTTCTACAGAACAAATTTGAAGCTGGTTAAGAAACAAGAAAAGCTCTAGGGGTTCCGGGGCCATGCTCCGTCGGAACAGTTTTGAAAGTTTAGATGCTGTAATGGCTATTTTAGTGGTTTTTGAATAACTTTTAGGCAAATTGTGTTTAATTTTTTTGACCCTAATTCTAAGTGCTTCGCCAAATATGATGCACTTTATTCGCTCATTTTCGATTATGCGTGCTTAAGGCGTAAGGCTTATTGCTATCGAAGAGGTTTAAAATTATAGAAAATTTGTATGCATCAAAAACATCTTTGAAAATGGCTGGTGGGAGGATGCATGCCCCTCATCCTAACCCTCTGGATCCGCCCCTGGCCATAAGCTGTAGAAACCATCACAAGAATCTAGCATATTTCAGTCACTTGGCACCATTAGTAATTGATTGTTTTTTTTTTACTAAAAGCATAGTCAAAAGGGGGGGGAGAGACATGGCGCAATGGCCCCCCTCTAAATACGCTCCTGAGGGTTTGATTTAAACAATGAGAGGCTCTAGGCTATTTGATCACACTGATTGGAAGAGCAAAAAAAAGGTCTTCACGTCCTCAGATGTTCTGTTTTTACTGAAAATATCGGTATAGTGAAGAGCAAAAAAAGGTATACACGTCCTCAGATGTTCTGTTTTCCACTGAAAGTATCTTTGAAGAGAAAAAAAAGAGGTCTTTATTGTTCGTGATGAGGCTCCCCATTTTCTCCGAGGCCCTAGGTTTCAGCCTGCTTGACCTATACGTAAGTACCGCTCTAAGTCTACAACCCATATTTAGCCTGTCCACATGTGACATAAGTCCAATTTATGTGGGCTTGAGACCCACGGTTCTTGCTTTTAGTTTCTGTTCCCCCATTCCACAACGAAATTTTAATGAAGACATCTCTGGATTTAGCTGTTTTCTGGGTTTTAATTTCGATAGTAGGCCTATTAAGTTTTGAATACATTTATGCAGAGGCAATATTGTAAAAACTAAACGCGTAAATTAGGGCACCCCCTGAAAAAAAAGTGGGGGCGCCAGGGCCTCCCCGCTTCCGCCAGCTATGACCCTGTCATGCTCTACGAGCCAATCAGATCGCTGAAGAGTGAAGTGGAAATTTGCTATGCAACCATTTCGAAATATGATACCGGAATGAACTCTTCGTGTGTAATTATTCAGTTATCACCATTTCAGCAGCACATTTCGTACATTGCATGCACTTTATTATTTAGATGGAATTTGAATTGCACAATTTGAGAAAAATGTTAAACGCCGAAATGCGGCGTCAAGAAGACAACAACTGTGTCAATGACAGGTTCAACAAAAAAATCGAAGACATTGAGAAGCAAATTGAACAACTCGACGAAAAATTATCAGAAACAACAGACAAAATAAAACAAAACGAAATGGAAAAAGAAGCAATCACAAACAGGGTAAAAACTTCAAAATTCAACTTCTAACAAAGTAAAGTTTTGTGTCGAAAACAATGTCATTGTTATTTATGTGTTTGGGCGGATGTGTTTGATGGCGTAAGAGAATTTTAAAAAATGAATCCATAGCGCAAATTTGGTAAATGAATGTCTTTCTATTTTGTATACACAGAACTTTGGTTGTTCAAGCCAGAAAATTTTTGACAGAGTTAGAGTAAAACTAATCTTAGATTTCCAAGCATTCGTTTTAGTGCTTTTGCTTGTTGTCTCTGTGCTTCTGCAAATTGCAAGCGATTTCATTATGAGTAGTGAAGTAGGCTTGCACGAACTCAAACTTTTTGTGTTGACAGATGACTTGTGGGGGAGGGGGAAGCATTTTGCCCCCGAATCCACCTTTATTTATTATTTCTGACCCCCATGATGGTACAGCGGCTGCTCTCACTCAAGGGAGTTACCTTTACGACAGTCTGGTAAGTTTGCTTTGTTTCTTCATTACTTTCATTATTTTGAAACAATTTTGAAATTGCAGAGTTCATCTACTCCTAATCAGCATCGAGTTGCCCCATTTTTTAATCGCCCCCCGTGCAGTTCCTCCGAACTGTCCCCTTATTCAATCCGAAGAAATTCAATTGATACAACTTTGAAGCAGCAAGAACAACTCAAGGTATGCAAGAAACAGAACATAATGTGACAAAAAAGCATTAATCTCATTGGTGGGGAATATTCATCAGCTTTCACGGTCACGAAAGGTGAATTGGCTGGCTGCTGATTGTGAGATGATGAATTAGTCTTAACAAGCACACGGTAGCCTACGGGAAATTCGGATCCTCAGGCAACGATGGCCGAATGGTTAAGTTAAGGCAGTGTCTCAAATAAAGACTCGCCACAACCATTGGGTGGTGTCACCGGTCGGTGCAGACGTGGGTCAAATCCCACTCGTAAGCAGAAAACATGTTCGATTTAGGCGGAGAACTTAGTAGGTTGGATTCAAGCTTAATTTATTAATTAAAGTTCTTTACAAAAAAGATAATTATCATCCATAATGAGGCGAAAAGATGAGCTGGCACATCTGGATGGCAAAAAGATCTAGCCAATCAGAGGTAAAATTGGCAAGTTTTTACAAACAAATTGCTGATACGCGCAAGTTAATGAAGGTCATGCGTGCATCATCGGCAGTGTTGCCATTTTTAATCTTGTAATTATTTTTGCAAAGAAAATAGTGAGAAATAATGCGATTGTAGGTTAAAATTAAAAAAGTTGGGAAAAAGAAACTTGATTCGCTACCGCACTAGCGCAACCAGGATTTTGCAATGGGGGGGGGTTGAGAATGACGTCACATTTGACCTTACGTTGTATACAGGAGCGGATCCAGAAAGTTTTGATGGGAGGGATGTAATTTTGAATTAGGTTGAATGTTAAGTGAATGTAAAGACGTTTAGACCCGGAAACGGGCGTAAATAAGCCTTTTGAAAATGCCTTATGTCAGGGTCCTATTCAAAATTTTTTTCAGAGAAGGGGCACCAGTTTTTGTCACTTTTTCAAGCGTATTTTTTCGGCAGATTTAATTTTGAGCAACTTAAGCACCAAAAACGACCTTAGGGAGGTCCGGGGGCATGCTCCCCCGGAAAAATTTTGAAAATTTACGTACTGAAATGGCCGTGTTAGTACTTTTTGAACAATTTTTAAGAAAAGTTTGTCATATTTTCGGCCCCTAACTTTGAGTGCTTCACAATGATGCATTTTGTTCGCAAAGTTTCGATTATGCGTGCTCAAGGCGACTAAGGCATATTGTTATGAAGTGGTTCGAAATTATGGAAAAATTTTGTTCATCCAAAACATTGCTGAAAATGGCTGGTGGGAGGATGCATTCGCAGCATACCCCACATCCCCCCCCCTGGTTTTATAATAACAACAGATGGCTTCAAAGTTAAGAGAGATGCTTTAAACTAAGAATTCTGAAGGCAATTAAGGCACGATTGTTGTAAGGAAGCCAAAGGAATGCCTTCTGGTGAAACTGGCAAAACGATATTCAAATGTTAGCGATTTAGTTCTTTTTTGAGCTGCAATACATTCATCATTTTTGCTTGAAATCGTTCAGCCTTTTTTCTAGGGAAGGTCTGAGGGGCTGAGGGCAGCTGCATGTACAGGAGCGGCACTGCCCTGCTAATCAAATTGCGTCATTGCTTCATTACGCATAACGGAAAAGAACAAGATTCAGGAAACAACGCTACGTAATTCTTGTTATTATGACAATTACAAAACCAGATTATCAATGACAAAGCATCGAGTACTTCGAAATAAATATCAGAAAAAGAAGTAAGTATGACGTCATTTGAGGCTCAATGAGGGGGTTGTAACCCCCAATCCCCCCTCCGTGGCTACGTCACTGTGCTACTGAGTACTTGAGTAGTTAACCTGTCACGCAGAAATTGTTTTAGGCGGATTTGGAAACACAAATGGCCGCCATGAAGGAGGAACTGCAAAAACAACTGGACGAGCAACGGACCCAAACTGGCCTAGAATCCAAAAACGTAGGTTACTCTTCATGGACTGCCAATGCCAGTTTCATTTTCAGATTGCAAAGAATAGATAGATAAAAAAAAAGAAAGATTATCGTCAGAGCCTCAGAGGCTCGTGAAATCAATCCCTCTTTTTTTGCCATTACATCTCTAGTTGCCAATTGTAATTATTTTTTTCATTGCGACGTTTTGCAATTTTCACCGTGACGACTTTTTGGTTTCATTGTGACGATTTGTGAGTTTCATTGTGACGATTTGTAAGTTTCATTGTGACGATTTGCACTTATCGTTGGGGCGAAACAACGTCATTCAGATTTTGCAGATAATAGATTGTTCCATCCCCTTAAATTAATCCTTATATTTTAGTTAAACACATATTTATACAGAGCTATTTCCTGATGGGAATTCAGATCAAAGCACTATTTTCGGGGGATGAATTTCACACACCAAGATGAAAAACAAAATTTGAGCTCTTAATGCAAAAACACGCATTTTTGACGAATGGAATCGTCACGTTTTTTCATTTCACGCAAAACATGAGCTGTACAGACAGTAACGCTGGAAAAAGATTTTAAGTTATGTGAAAAATCTTGTGTGTTTGTGACCAGTTGAAATAAGTCTTCTGGATTTGCACCTGACAAATTGTTCGGTACCGAGTATTTACTGCAGTAATCGTTGGTACAGTTATGGGGAAAAGCCTTCAAATTGGTGACAAGTTCATTATAAAGTTCCCGTCATTTTGTTTGCAGATAATTGACGCACGAGTGGCGAACCTTGAAGAACAAATAGAAGAAATGAAGCAGAAAATTGAATCAGCAGAATCCAGCATCAAGTATGCTGAAATGAAGAAACATCAAGAAAAAGTTGAGTTTAGGTTTTATGCTTTTCGTTTGAATTTTAGCTTGCAACAAAAAAGTTAAATTTTCATTACACTCGCGGTATTACGCCGAAGCGTGTAACGAGTGGTTGGTCCATCTCCGCAGCTTGGTACCTGGACCACACAGCTCCGAAGAAGCATTGCAGCGGTGACGACACTGTGTCCGATTTGAGCGGCCCGGAAATCGAACCCACGACCTCTAGCACGTTAGCGATGTCTTTCACCACGAAGTCAAAACTACCAGTTACATTAACACCACTTCATAAATTAACAATTCATCTACAAGTCAAAGTGATTTGTGGGGCAACCTCTTCAAACAGAGAGCTCTAGGTAACTATCGTTATTTGTTAGCTACAACTTGATCTCTATTCGAATACAATCACTGTGAAAACCATTACAGCCTGTTTCGCCGTTGTTGTCTCTTCAATTAGTACGAATAAGATAACATTTACCACCCACCTGAGGAGCAGACAACGGCGAAACAGGCTGTAATGGTTTTTATTGTTTTTATTTTTGTATGATATGCCAACGCGACTTGGCAGAGCCTAATTTCATTTTATTTTTTAAAGGCAAATTCTCGTTAACTTTTTCCCGTCATTTTCACAACTCACGTTCACTTGTTTGTGTTTCATTGTCATTTTTTGAAGATAACAACAAGATTGACTTACTTGAATTTTCAGATTACTCATAAAGATAGTCATATCAAACACGAACAAACCAATGACATCGCAGAAAACAACAAATATCTAAAACCAAAATTAAGGTAAGATTTGTATGTTGCGTCATAAATATTGATTGATGGTTGTTTATAAGCGAACATTTGGACGGTATAATTCTTTTAAGTTTAAGGAAAAAAAGCTGCATTAATTCTTCAAACTGGCCGCTTCGGCTGCATAGGTTCAGCTGTCATCATCTGGTTTTAAGAATTACGCGATTCATTTTTTCTCCTTAAGCTATATTCGTCCCATATTTATTGTATTGCTTTCAAGTATGAAAATCAACTGGGAGGTTAGCCGTCTAGTCATAATTTATATTGCGAAAAGTTGTAAATGATAACACTCTTTTCAACTTTTGGTAAGATAGTTTTAATTGAACTCTTTTTAAGCGTTTACTTAGTTTTATGAAGTATTGGTAAGATTTAATCAATGAACAGATACAGCAGATGCATTTCTATGTGCCGGTAACTTTTATTTTAAGATTTTTTTCCTTTCAGTTTAAGTCCCAAAGTCACTCCTGCTCAACTGAGGAAGCACGTAGAGGAGAAATTGGATGACTTCCCACCAAAAGTGGATCACTGCGAGCGAGAAAAAAGATTTTTTAAAGTAAAAGTTTAGCTATGTTTCATATTATTGGGCTAAATTTATTGTTTGTAGTCGATTGTTATGTTTATCTACTTTTTCAGCTGTTTTATAAAAGAAAAATGTGCATTTTTGAACCTTACTAATCTTTGCGTTTACGAGTTTATTGTTACCGAAAGGAGGAAAACAATAGCGACGTAATTGGTCTCCATAGTGATGAAAGTCAATCTGATGATGACGTAATGATAATAGCGGAGAAAAGTTTCACCAAGGATAGCTGCTCATCCATGACATCAGGATCTGCTCAAGAGGTTCGAACAAATTCGCTGAAAAGCAGGGAAAGTTATTTTGATTCAAATTCTCCTACTCAATCTCCGGTGACGTCATCAAAAATTCTTAAACAGAAGCAAGATAGTGACGTCACAATGAATTTTGATAAGCGACGTCATGAAAACAGCATTGATATGGACTGCTGCACAAGTCAAGCGAAAGTCACTTTGAATGCGGAGCTTGAACAAAACAAAAATGAGACAAACAAAAAAGGACAAAATCAAAATGATACAAGCGAAAAAAAACAAAACAAAAATGATTTGAGCGGAGAAAACGACACAGATCACATAGAACGATCGAAAATTTTTGGCGATGACTCTTCGGCGTTTGAAGAAACGATTGTTCGCAACGTCGCTTTAACGTCAGATTATACGAACAGATGTGAAGATAAACTGATCGATTTCGACGAAGAGCGAAGCCAAATTGAAAGTGTGATCACGAGTAATGAAACGGCGACGGTCGTCGAAGATTTGGAAACAGCTTTCAAAAATGATGAAAAGATCAAATTCTCTAGCACTGGTCGTTCTTCTGCCGACTCGGACAAGGTCGATGCTGGTTCTGACAAAACTAATCCTGGAAGAAGTCCGGATGTAGATAAAAATATTCAACATGAATCCGTTGAACCAAAAGATGAAAATGGGTCATTTGTAATTTCTTCAAATGAACATTACGAAACGAGTCCAGCTTCTGAAATACCAACAACTGTTGAATTGAAACAAAATAAAAGCGTGGGAAACCTGCTTCCTGATCATGAAAAAACTTCTGGAAACAATTGTGACGACATTATTCATCGAAATGACGTCAGTAACGGCGCAGTAGCTGTCGTCAGTACTGAACTTTATTCACAAAAATCAGTGCAGCCAACTAAAGATCTAGCGAATGTGGATGATATAAAAGAAATTGATAATCTTGGGCAGAATTTGACATCAGAAGTTTTTGAATCAATTCCATTAAGTCTCAAAAACGTTGAGCAAAAAATTAAACTCTTAAATGAGACAGCTAAACCTAAAAGCCAACTTGCTGATGTGGAAGCCGAAACGAAACCAGGTAGTTCCAAACCAATTGATGCAACAGTTGTGAAAAGTAAAATTGCTTCACTCGATTTCAACGATAAAACCAAATCAAAAAAAGAAACAGAACCAGTTTCTTTCAAATCTTCAACGTTCTTGACCAAATCTTCATCGGCAAACGCGAAAGCGATTTCTTTCACATCAAAATATTCGATCATCAATAAAACCGCCACGCGCGAGCCTTCGTCCTTTTTAGAAAGATACAAGCAAAAACGACAGTTTTCTTTCATGGTAAGTCATGGTTTTTGTGTCAAATTAAGAGATTGATGTTTTACTTAAAAATTTGTTCCCTGTGGAACAAATTGTTATAGACGCTAAACTCGTATAGACAGATATTAACACATCGAGAAATATTATCTTCCAGTTAATTTTTTCTACTTCTTCCTCATTTAATGTGTAGCTTGTTCGAGTCCACCTAAAAATATTGCTGTTGATGTGTTTTTTCCAATCGAAATGTTTCATTTTTGATGAATCGTTTATGCTCGCAGGTTACGAAGCCATTAAAAGAGAAGCCAAGAACAATCGACAAAACGATTCAACCGCAAAATGACGAAACAAAAACCAGCAAAGTTTCACAACCAACCAAACCAAGTTGGAGCTCCATGTTCTCTTTCAAATTCAAACCACTTCCCAAAAAGATCTCAATTTCCGAAACTCCCAGCAAAAAAGAAAAGCCGAAACCAAAAACAGAAAATAGAAAGACAATTCCCAAAAGGGCCTCATTTACTTCTTCCATAAAAGTTCCCGAAATTTTTTCCACAAAGCAAAAGAAAACTGAAAATCCAAAGAAAGAAACTAATACTTCAACAAAATCAGACTTGCCCAAAAGTGAGGTTGAAGAAACAGATGAAAACAAACAAACAAAAGACAAAGAGAAAAAAGCTTCAACCAAGTTTTTCAGCAGTTTTAGAAAGGTATTTGGCCCAGCAATGCAAGCAGCTGACAAAATTCATAAGAATCTTATGAATTATCGCTTCAAGATTGCTTTTTCAAACTTGCCTAATCCAATTACAAACACCAAATATACGCGGTATATTTAGTGGAAGCAATGCTGGACATTGAGCTTGTATCACAAATTTGCTGCTAAAAAGTTCGAAAGAACAACAACTACAGGATGCAACGTACTAAGAGAGCAAATATAACATGCTCAAGATACCATATTCACTCACAAGCTTTTTTTTGCGTTCGTTCTTAAATTCTTAATAGTTTTGCAATGCAAAAGCTTTTACGGTTTAATTGATTCATTGCTTTATTTTTCAAATGCTTATGACATGTGCTGCTTAGCGACAAATAACCTTGCTTAGATTGACTAGATGCTGCTGGAGATGCTAGTTTTAAATAGCAAAATATGATTAGGATGCAAGTTAGTTTTGGTTTTTGATTGATTTCTCCATCTTTATCCTCCTATCACGAGAAAGCGGCGGAGGCGCTATGCGTAGGACGAACCCAGACTCATTTAGGAGTTGCCTTTGTTTCCGAGTTTTCTAGTTGATATGTCTTCTGACTTCTTTAATTTGCTGCTTGCCAGATTCCACCAAGCAGAGATAATCATCGTGAAGCATCTTATCCAAGGACTCAACAACGAGACTAGATTGGGAGTTGAACCATTAACCTTGCGATCATGGTCGTCGTAAAAACGACGCTCCGAACCACTGCGCCACGCTGCCGACTCACGATTGGCGTAGTGGCTACGGATGTCGCTGTCGGCTCGGGAGGTCTTGGGTTGGATTACCGGGCCGGTCAAATTGGACACTGCCGCCAACGGTTAGTCACCGCTGCGACGTTTGTGTGGTGTCCAGGCGCTATATAAGTTGCGGAGATGGTCCCCGCCACTGGCTACACACTTCGACGTAACACCGCGAGTATTTAGTGGCAATCAGTATTTATAATATAAAAACACTGGCAGCCTGTCGCGTCAGCTGCTTTTTGATTAAACCAAGATATTCTAGATTTGAATTTTTTTACAAAAATCTTCAACCACTGACGCTGCAGTGGCGTCGATGATGACGTCATAAACGTCTTTTCAAATACAATATTGTCCATCCTGAGATGTAATGTTTTTGAAGAGAGTAGTGAAGAGTTTCGATCCAGAGTAAACGGTTTTGGAAACAGAGAAATGCATTTTCTATCTTAATGCAAATACAGTTTTTGGGGTCAAATGCTCGGCATCCTCAGTTGTTTTAAGCATTTATTTGTTGACCGTGTTTTTTAGAGCAAACGACCTCCGGATTTGAAGTTGGAACAACTTTCACCTGCTAAGTCACGAAAGGTTAGTAGTGAGTTTATGAGCCGCTGGTTTTTCTGTGGTGAGAATAGGATCTTTGCTCGTTAGTTGTGACTAATTGTTTATACTGTAGCATTCACTGTATGTTCAATTTCTTGCACATGTTCGTCCGTCGATGTATGGCATCTGGTCTTCTATAGTAGTGCTTCTTATCGGGGATTCCAATCAAAAATATTGGGAGGTTCCAGTTTTACATTGTTTTTTTTTTTTACTATAAAACTCCTTTGCAAGTTAAGGACAAGGGGTCTTCAAGCCAACACCTTTAAGAGTAGGAAACCCAGGGACTGGAAAGGTACAAACCACTGTTCACCTTTAAGAGTAGGAAACCCAGGGACTGGAAAAGTGAGAACCACTGTTCTATAATATTCGGAGAGTTTATTCTGAAACTACTTCATCTCGACGCAACCTCAACATCCAGCGCATTGTGATCATCGAAACAACGTATGAGACAGAAGTGCAGATGGCCGGAAAACTAAGGAGAGGGGCCAGTTACGACATACCAAAGGTTGCACATGGGGCTTCGTCAAAAATGTTGGGTAGTGTACAGATGCCCCTCCTTGATTATGCCACTGATTGGGGAAGGGTAAAGTAACAAGTAATGATTTGAGTACTCCGTTTAAAATTCATCTATCTTATTTGCTAATATTATTTTTGACTTTTGACTTGATTCTTCGTTTTGATGGATTTATTGATATGTCGGTTACGTTTTCGGTCTCGCTCGTGGCGACCCAACCACAACTTTTTTTAGGATTTCAAGTTACAACCATCACAATCTGAACAAGAAACTTCCCAATCAAGTTCTAATACTTACAAAGTAAGATTATAACAATGTTTTAGCTATTATGTTTATTGAGCGGATTCTATCAAATTGAGGACAACAAAAAGTTTGAAATTTGAGCAAACTAAACTTTGCAATGATGAGGTGAAAATTCTTGCAGAATAATGTTTATTGCAATTTACAGAAACGCTCTTTCAAGACTTCAAGTTTTTCTTTCCACAAACCTCGTTCAAACGTCCCATCACAATCATCTACCTCCAATCTTACCAGCGCTGTTAGTTCTTCCCAAGGAGAGCCTTCAACCTATGTCAAGTCCACAAACAAAACCTCAAATCCGTCTCACCAAGCAATTACGATGACCTCGGTTAGCATTTGCTCTTATTTTGTCCGTGTAAAGGTGCAGGCGTTAACAAATTTTCCCAACGATTTGCGAAGAAGCTTTTTTTTGAAATTTTAAGATTTTATTGAAACATTTTTTGTATCCACCTGATTCAATGCCTGTCTTGTCATAGCGATGGTGAGTTGCAAGCAGCATTGTACCTACTGCACTTGACCAAGAATCAAACCTGGTTTTTCAAACACTAGGTGCTCTAAAGAGACAACGTCTTATTGATTCAATGATTATTGAGCTTCTTTCAGTGATTGAGACCAGTAGATTTTCTAATTGCAGCTCTGATGACCGAGTAGTAAGAGCGTCTGCCTCTGGAGCTGTAGACTCTGTTTGATTACGAGTTGGATCAAACCAAAAACTTCAAAATTGCTTTCACAGCTTCCTGCTTGATGCTCACTCGCTCAGCATTAAAGGAACAGTGTGGAGACAAGCCGGCAGGTTTATTTGTTGTGTCTTTTTCTGGGGTGATAGATAAGTGACAAGCTACTCCTAAGCAAGCTCGTTATAGCGCTTTGGTCGCTTTCTCGTGGCAAAGGATAATATGCTACTAAGAATATCCAGATACATACACGTTGATGAAAGCTATATGATTTTTATGTCGATGATTTTTAGATGCTTTTGATTATTTCTATGTCGATTTCACGTTGATGGTTTTTAGATGGAGAGCGAATTTTCACAAGTTTATGAAGATATATCACAAACAGAGGTGAGTGGAGTTTTGTTTTTTGTTGTTTTCGATCATGACCAGGATTTCATTTGCGCAGTGGTTTCATATTTCACTCGCTTTTTAGTGGTCTACTTGCTGCCAAATGAATCGAATTACAAACAAAAATGTCGCTGGCTTTTATGTGTTGAGCAAAGGCTGATGGGGACTGCTCCAGTTTGCTTGACTCACTTTGATTCGCAATGTAACAGTGCAGCGCATCTCTGATTCCAATCCGTGGTCGATATAATGGAGGAGCTGGACTTGCAATGCTTTGCTTCTAAATTTGCAAACTTGGGGTTTCATGAAATCCACCAGCCAGATTGGAGCCAGTTTGTAAATGAAATTCTTTCAAACCTACTCGAAGCTTTTTGTAGTAACTTCAACGACTTTTAAACAAAGAAATTTTGACGAATACAAGTTTTGCTTTTACGTCACGGGCTGACCACTTTAAGTTGCAGTTGCATTTTTTGTCTTCAAAAAGTGCTTTCACTAATCCTCAGATTTAGATGTTCAGTAAATAAACCTTTACAACCATTTTGTTTTGAATTGTACAAGTAGCCAAATTGACTATCAGACACTACTTTAAAAATGCGATAAAACCGATTTTGGACTCTTAACGCTTTTTTTTTTCTGTTGAAGACATTTCTACTCTCTGTCGGTTTACACTGTGTATTTCCCTATTCCGATAAAAGCTAGGTACGATGTAAACTGTAGAACAGTGATTCTCAAAGTGGTCAATATCGACCCCCCGGGGTCAATTGGACCATTCAAGGGGTCGAAAATAGCCAAGGGGTTGAATGGGGGTCAATAAATAACTGCTGGGGTCTACTGGAGCAATGAAGCATCCAAATCAAAATTATCATCAATTATCATACCACTTTTATGTGTTGTTTTTTGATCTTTCGTCACCTCGGTGACGCAGCCCTTTAACAATATGTTGAGTGGGCTAGAACTGTGTAAGTATCAATCCGACAAGGAATGCAAAAGACGTTTTTGAACAAATCAAACGAAATTAAGAGGGCTGATTGAATCTCAGCTGCAGTGGTTTAAAAGTGCATTCGTGTTAACAAGTTTATTTATTAAATCATCTATTGTGATGGCATCATGAAAACTGTTCTTTTTTCCCTAGTTACATCACAAACAGTATTGTCGTGAGGTTTTCGGACATTTGGGTCCCGGACAGGACAAATGGGTCAGGGTTAGGGTTAGGTCAGGGAAATAATTGTCCGGGACCCATTTGTCCTAGAATCTTGTCGTGAATGTGGCGCAGTTTTTACACTGGCGGGTACAGCAGTTAAGGGGCGTTTACTGATACGCGACTAAAACTATAATGGAAGTACCGTAAATGTAGAAGAATTTTGCAGGTTTTCGCGTGATCGTTGAACAGTAAAATATAACAAACAAGTTGCGAAAAACTTTTGTCGCGTTGCCGCGTGTCGCGTATCGGTACACGCGCCTTCATGCTATGCAGTAAAAACGGAGAACAATTGTTGTAAACGCAAGAGATAGCCACAGTAAAGAGTTTGAAAGTAAAGAAACGGGTGTGCTGCACTGACTGTTACGTTTTATGTTATGCTTGCATCAGCGGTCCTAAGCAGGTTTTCGGGTTGTGTATTATTTTAGCATACATTTCAGAGAAAAACTTGACTTCATTTTGACGTATTTTCTTTCCTTGTGATTGTTAAGCTAGGCTAGGGGGTCTATAGAAAATTTTATACTTAAATCAGGGGTTAACGTGCAAAAAAAGTTTGAGAACCACTGCTGTAGAACAACTGATACTAAATCTAGCCAGTAAGAAATATATTGCAACGCTGAAATATCAAAAAAAACTTGTCAATCTTATTCGTTTCTTAACTTTTACAAGTTTATTGCCAACGATGCATGCGCCTACGCTATGTACGTTTCATGCTGTAGTGCAGGAGTGGCCAACCCGAAAGCCGCATGCGGCTTTTTGCTCAGTTTCATGCGACTCTTTTTCACATTCTTTGTTTCTTCTATCAGCAGCCTAGTTCTGTAATCATGTTGCGTTTGACAACGCATAGGGTGCATTATCAGGTAATAATCTATCTCTGTTGAGAGAATTTACAGCTCAGGTGGCCGAGTGTTATAAGGGCGTCCGCCTCGGAAGCTGTAGACTTGGGTTTAATTCCAATTCGGGTCAAACCAATGACTTCAACATTGGTATTTACAGCTTCTCTGCTTGACGCTCAGCATCAAAAGGCAGTCTGAAAAACAAGCCGGCAAGTTTACTTGTTGTGTCGTTGGGAAAGGCACTTAGCGGGATTCCCCCTCTTGGTGTGGTAGACAGATGGCTGGCAACTCCTACGCGAGCTCACGTAGCGCATTGATCGCTTTCTCGTGATAGGAGAACAAATATATGCAGCTAAATAAAAAATGAAAAAATATAAATAATAAGTTACGACGAGGCGTGTAAGGAGTGGCGGGCATAGGCGCAGCCAGGGGGGGGGCACGGGGGCCATGGCCACCCCCTATCCATCCTGAACAAAAACAAGGATCTTGGCAGAACCGGCGCCAAGGGGGGCCAGGGGGATCTGGTCTCCCATCGACATGCTTGGCCCCCCAATCAAAAAGTTTACTCTTTTGAAAACAGCGGCTTTTGTGCTTAATTTCAAACTTTGCCCCCCCCCCCTGATGAACGCTTGGCCCCTCTACGTCGACTGCTCTGCTGCCGGCTCTAGATCTTGGTAATTACTGTGGAATAAATACTAGCTGTTGCGTGTTGTTTTCTTGCTAAGATTTTACTAAGTGGGCTTACATCGGAGAAATACAATACAATTTTGTTTTTTGCGTTGACCACAGTTATGATGGCGCAGCCGCAATGGCCAGAGAACAGTCAGGTGTCACTTCAATTGTTGAAAACGAATCTCCGTTGACATATTCCTTTAACTGCGCTATGCATTGCTTAAATTAGAGCGCTTCTGCAGCTGTAAAAATTTTAGCAATGCAAAATGCTGAAAACATTGCACAGAAAGTGGTTAAAATGTAGACCAGTGCGAAGAAAACAGCGTGGTTGAAATCCTGCATCAAAGAAAATGTCTCTAATCCAAGAGAAAAAAGTTATCTTGTCGGCTTATGTGAAACCCGGTTTCAAGAACGCCATGTATCGATACTGGTGAAGCACTCAAAATTAAGGGCAAAAACTTTCAATAAAGTTTGCCCGAAAACTGTTCAAAATGCACTAAAATGGCCTTTCCTGACGTGAATTTACAAAAAATTTCCGGGGAGCATGCCCCCGGACCTTCTGGAGCCTTTTTTGTTCTTCAACTTGCTTCAAATTAATTCTGCTGGAAAAAAACTACGCTTGAAAAGATGACGAAATTTGGGGCCCCTTCCTTAAAAAAACTTCTGATTACGCCTCAGGCATGAAACATTTTCTAAGGTCTTATTTACGATCTTTTGCGCGTCTAGACGTCTACCGTTTTTGTATTCACAGCAGTAGGGCTAAACATTCAACCTAATTCAAAATTGCATCTCCCAACCAAAATTTTCTAGATCCACTCCTGGTCTGAAGTAAGCACTCATAAATCGAAAATGTGCGAAGAAAATGCGTCATATTTGGTGAAGGACTCCGAATGAGAGGAAAAAAGTTGGATCCAAATTTGTTCAAAAGCACTATAAAGATCATTGCACTGTGTAAAATTTCAAAAATTTTCCGGAAGAGCATGCCCCTGGACCCACTAGAGCCGTTTTTTCCTCAATTTACTTCAAGTTTGCTCTGCCGGAAAAACATACGCTTATAACAGATGTCGCAATTTGGCGTCCTTCCTAAAAAAAACTTTGAATACGCCTCTGACATGAAGAATTGACGTCTTATTTCGAGTCTAAACGTCTGACGTCTTTGCATCTAGTTAACACTCGACCTAAATCAAATCTGCATCCCCCCACTAAAATTTTCTGGATTCGTTCCTGCTGTTGGGTAAGATTTGTTGAACTTTAGCCCCCCCAATCGAAAATCCTGGCTACGCCTATGGTGGCGGGGCCCATCTCCGTGGCTTTGCGTCTGGACAACACAGCTTCGATGTCCGAAGGAACATTGCAGCGGTGATGTCAGTGTGTCCGCTTTGACCGGCCTTGGCAACGAACCCCAGACCGCCCGCAGCGATAGCGATGTCGCTACCAGCTGAGCCAGCCGGCCGCAATGCTAGTAATCTAGCTAAGCAAAAGTATGTTTGTCAATATGAGGTATGGTGATGTTAGAGCGATCATTATCCCTTGCGTATGATTGCTACTTTGCTGAAACACATAAAGAAATGTGCCTCTTATAGCATCTAACTAGTTGGCCACCCTTGCTGTAGAGCAATCAAAGCGTTATACCGATGATGTTGTATATGTTCAGAGACTAGCAAAATTTGCTTGAAATGTTTGGACTGTACATTCGCCAAATTCAAAATGCTTTGTACAATTTGCTACCAACAATAATTTTGTTTCCAGGCTTCCACCACTCACACTGCATCAACACGGAAGGCAGGACGAGGTTGGGATTTGCCCAAGTGAGTGCAGAATTGCCAATCTCATACCGCACTTCAGCAGCTGCTGAGCATCTGCTTACAGCGGGTCCAAAACGTTGTCAAGAGTTTCATGATGCAAATAGTTTGCCACAATGAATAATTTGGAGAGTGAGAGGACTGTGTAGTTGTGGTTAAAGCCATCGCTATCGGCGCGGGAGGTCTTTAGTTCCATTCTCGGTCACATCAGACACAGTGTCGCCAATGGCTCACCACCGCTGCGACGTTTCTTCGCCCAGACGCTCAGCCGCAGAGATGCACCCCGCCACTCGTTACACGTCTCAGCGTAATACCGCAAGTATAATGAAGATTCAGTAAGTAAGATGTCGTTTAAGCGCAATTTATGTATGTTCACCGGTAGATTTTATCACTGTGCCCTGTCTAGAAGTGATTCTAGTTTTTAATCTTTTTGATTGATTTTTAGACCCACGCGTTGTCGCAGCTTATTTTATGGCATGGGAACCAGCTGGTGCGTTTGCCCGGAGAAAATATGGAAATATTTGGGACATGAAAATGATGATGAAACGATCACGAGAAGGAAGTGCATATCGCTTATAATGGGAGCTATTCTGGCTGTCCTACTGCTTGCTGTGGTCATCGGCTTGATCATTGGTCTAGGTAAGCTACAACGTGTTTGTTCATCTACCATGCAAGATAGAGAGTTTTAATACTAATGGAGCTGTGTTCAACGTGAAGTGTCTTATCACAGCATTGCTGAAAGGCTGAAGCGACCAAAGGTAACACCACTTTTGTTACTGTTGATGTGCAAATGAACAAGTTTGTCTTGTTCAGCAGTTCTCGAGCTTTTATGGTTTGAAGTCCCTATTCTAGAGACTCTTCAACACCAGTGTTACAGCACGTCACCTTTATTTTATTTTAATTAGTTTTCAAGAAAATTACCGCGATGGTCTCGCGAATCGAACGCGTAGACTAATATTATTCCCTTCATTTGTTCAGTGTTGCGCCTCTTTGATTGTTTCACAAACCCACGATTTAATTTGTCAAGCTATACATCCTGGCTTTGCACGCTCGCAAGCAGTGTTTTGCAATAACTACGCACCTTTTTTCTTAACACGATAGCGCGAAGGCAACTGAGTTTTTACAACGTGTGGTCAGATGCATTTTGCATGATCGCAAAGAGGAAGCTTTTCTTTTATGATATGAGGTTACCGAATCCTCGGTTAATTTTTGTTCAGTTGACGCCGCTTTGCTGTTTATTTTTATTTCTTTCATCAATACATTATTTTTTACTGGAAAGCCTACCAGACTGCTGACAGGAAGATAGCCGAAATTGTCAACTAAGCGAAGGGTCTAAAACCCCTCAAGACCGCCTGCATCAAAACGAAGTTCATTTTTTAACAACCAGTAGCCCCCTGCTCAGCCTTTGTGTTTCATTCATACCCGCTGCAGCCGTCCCCTCGCCAGAGAAGCCGTTAATTGTATTTTTTGTATTTGGTTGCGCTCGTGGCTTCCTGGTAAAATTGGATAGTATTTCCGGACAAACGATATTACGAAGATTGTAATAGCATTGCTGATGTAGTTAAATTTACACTTTTTTAGCTTTCTCCGAAGGTCCTACCGAATCACCGATTCGATTTGTTGTGATTCCTGGTGAGGATGACACATAAATCACTCGCCGAAACATCAATTGGATTCTATTTTGGACAGTTAGTCCCGAAATATCAACTGATTACCGTCGTAGTCGTAGAACGTAAACAAAACAAATTTGAAATTTTTTTATTTATTGACATTGCTTGCATGATCTGAACGTGGCTACCTCAGACCTGAGCTCTTTAGCGTGAACAATTTTATGTTTTTCGCCAGTCGGGTGGTAATTCTTCAGCAGGGATAGAGCTTTCGTTGTTGCATTTTGAAGTACAAATTTTTTTTGTGTCTGCAATCCAACAACACGTTGTGGTTTAGATTTCACGTAATTTCAACATAAAGCGCAGACAAGGTTGCTTGCTGGTCCGTTCACAGCTTCATGATCGCTGATCGCTATAACGCAGAGTTTCCCAAACTTTCTGTTCGTCGGTACCCTTGAACAATTTATGGATTCGCTCGTGTACCCCCAAAATCGATGAAGACCAAAAAAAAAGTCTTCACGTCCACAGAGAGCTGTTTTTCCGCTACAACATCTGAAAAAGCACGGAAGCACGACATCTGAAGACGTGTGGACTTTTTTTTGTTGCTCTTCTAATCGGTGCGGCCCTAATCTTGGATCGAATCATTAGACCTAATTACATCAGGTAAAAAAATTTAACCTAATGTACAAAATGTACCCCTGGGGGTACATGCACCCCAGTTTGGGAACCCCTGCAATAGCGTAGAAGTGCTAAGACAACTTACAGCTACACGTGTTGTCACAAATTCGATGTGTTCATTCGTTTTTCGTGGTCGTGTTTTATTTGTGATTCTAATGTTAAACAACTTGGACACTCCCTGTTCAAGATGTGCTGTGGTTGAAATTGCGGTGAGAGTCAGAAAAACGTTTTGGAAATTCTACGATATTGGTTTCAATTTGTGCAATGCTTCGAGTTTTCCCAGCAATGGTGCTGACATCCCCCAAAAAATTTGAAACAACTGCAAGCGACAGCTTTAATTTGTAACAAATATATTACATTTTGCGAATGCACTGCAGTGTTCAAGGAGGCTCCAAATACCCCATACAAACCGCGTCAAGTAAGGAAGCAGATGGTCTAATCCCTCTAATTTGACTAAAGCGTGAAGACCCCTCAAAAATATATCATTCTTTGAGATTTTTGATTCAGAATATTTTTAAAACTTTTAAATTGCCACTCGTCAAATTTGGTAAAAGCGATGTTTATCAAGCAGCTGCTGTACGATGATAAGTAAAAAACACAAATTAAAAAACAATATTGTGCAATAACATTGGTATTAAGGCAAACATCATTGAATTTTGATAACACAGCAAAATTCGTTTCCTGTTTGTTGATACAATGTGGTTTACACCCTTCCGAGCTCGCATTTAGCAAATCATCAACTTGGCAACGATTCGATTGCATCTAGAATATGGCACAAATTGGTTGAAGGTAAAAACTTACAATAAAACGGCAATATTTATTAATGAGCGAGCAGCTAATTTCTGATTTTATGCTTGAGCTTGAGGTTCCACGAAAGATTTTTCAAAATCTATGTTAGATTCCGCCAGATCAAACGCAAATCCAGTTGCGATGTTCTCAGATTTACAATCTGTGGCAGGTAATTTTTCGATTTTCTTCTGAATAGATTTTCTCTCTCGTTTACTGTTATTAGGAGCAGATTGAATGGAAACGGTGAGATTCTGTCTTCCTTCGCTTGTCATAGTTTGGGAACTGCAAGATTGTGAATTAAAGGATGGGAGAGGTTGGAAGTCTTGAATGACAAATGGGTTAGATGTGTGCATAAAGGAATCGTTTGGATTATGCAGGGCGCTGTAAAGCGGATATGGTTGATAGGAGCGAATCTCCTCTTCTGCTCGGACTCTTTTCAAAGGATGAGTGTGAAGTTTTTGATGGCGGTGTTCATTATATGTTGGCGGAGGTATAAAAGAAGGAGAGGAAAAATAAGTTCGTTTTATTGAATTGGTGTCTGGGTTGTTCATCAGTGGAACGAAATTGCTCATAGACGATTCAAAGTCAGGATTCCGACTAATAGGTGCTTCTCCCATTTGATCGTAGTGAGTCATGCAGGCAGATGATGAAGAGGCTTCTTCATTTGATGAGTGATATAAATTAATTCCTATGGATGTCTGCAAGTCTCCTGATAATCCTCCGATGTTGTTTTGATTGAGCGACCCTTCTAGCCCAAGTTGATGTGACGACGAAACAAGAAGAGACTCGCAGCTTCCATTAGAGTAACGTTCGGCATACAGAGATTCCGAAATTTCATAGTTCTTCTTCGACTCAGTAAGCAGCTGTTGTGCGGTGGTTCTTATGCAGTGGTTGGTATATCGTTTCGAAAGGTTCGCTTCAACTGTTAAAATATTTGATGTAAATGCAAACGCTTGATATGTAGAAATCGACATTTTGAGACACAGCCGTTCTTTGAAAGTATCATAACCCAACCAAAATAATGAATATGATTGAATAAGCTTCGCTTGGAAATCGTGAGAGTACCTTTTTGACTCATAAAAGGCGTTTACAATGAGTATATTCACCGGTTATCATTGCAAACTTTTTATAAATTCATGCCCGAGTTCAATTGAAGATATTTTTGATGCTACAGATAATTTGGTCGACGCTAGTTTTAAAATTAACTCCAGGTGATAATATGAAGCAGTAAATTTACAATGGCGCTCTCAATTAAACCCTATGTACAATTCCTCTTACGTAAAGGCTCTTTCGGACTTACTCGATATATTCGCCATCATTTGCTGTAACGCTTTTTCACCAATAGGGGATTTCCCGTACCACGTCAATGAGTTGATGTTTGTTTTCTTACGAGGCTGTTGAAATAATCTGGGCTGCATTGGATGCAGCTTCGAAAGATAAAATTCAAAACTTTTGACCGGACAGACAGGATCGACTGTGTCGTACATACGAGTCTAAGCAAAATGATATCAGCTAAACAAATAGTTTACATCCAGACTCACGAACAAAAGCTGATGAATCAAACCTGGTTAAATAGATATCGATTGAGTTTAATGCTAGGGAGGGAGAAAGACGACAATTTCAAAATGAGATTTCGTTAACAAGCTCACATTTGCTACGAAAGTTTTGCAATTAATTGCCGGGCCAGTCAAAAAGCGATCGTTTTATCAATATGTTACTGCTGTATATGCCAAGTATCCCAACAGATGTTACTGTATATTTGTTTTTTTTTTTTGTTTTGTTGCATATTTATCCTCCTATCGCAGGAAAGCGATCAATGCGCTGTACGAGCTCGCTTAGGAGTTGCCAGCCATCTGTCTACCACACTAAGATGGTGGAGTCCTGCTAAGTGCCTTTCCCAACGACACAACAAGTAAACTTGCGGGCTTGTTCTTCACACTGTCCTTTTAATGTTGAGCGTCAAGCAGGGAAGCTGTAAATTTAACAGCTCAGATGGCTGAGTGGTATAGAGCGTCTGTCTTTTGAGCTGTAGACTCGGGTTTGATTCCGAGTCGGGTCAAACCAATCACTTTAAAATTGGTATTCACAGCTTCTCTGCTTGACGCTCAGCATTAAAAGGACAGTGTGAAGAACAAGCCGGCAAGTTTACTTGTTGTGCCGTTGGGAAAGGCACATAGCGGAATTCCCCCATCTTGGTGTGGTAGACAGATGGCTGGCAACTCCTAAGCGAGCTCGTATAGCGCATTGATCGCTTTCTCGTGATAGGAGGATAAATATGCAACTAACTAACTAAATACTAATTTTAAGGCCATTGGTTTGACCCGACTCGGAATGAAACCCAAGTCTACAGCTCCCGAGGCGGACGCTCTTACCACTCGGCTATCTGAGCTGTTTGTAACGATGTTATTGTACATGCCAAGTATTCCAACAGGATTCTAGCGCAGCAATGCTCTGTTTCTACTCTTACTTCCTTCTTTCCTCCCTCCACCCGTTTCATCATCGCTCTTGCCACATAGCGACGTCCGAATTCGTCAGAAAAAACTTTGAATGTGGATTTCTTGATTTTTTCTTGAGACTCTCCTCCTTTTGAACAGAAGTGAAGCGTAACTTCAAACCAAACCTGAAAAGTAAAATGATCATCAATGCTAGTTTATCTGCAAAAAATTGTTGCAAAAAGTCGATCAGGAGACACATGGGTATTTGTCGAAGGATTATAGTACAACGACGTAAACAAGCACAAAAATTAATCAAAGGTTTAATTACCTTTCGTAGCAGTGATAGCGGTGTGGAAGTATCAAATACACCGGATGTGTAGAGTTTTTTATAATCATCCGGTGTTATTGCTTCTTTGTGAGCCACAGTTCGTCCCAGACCTTTTAAATGTTTCAGTTGCTCATCTAAACATTCATTGGACAACCTAAAAGTGATAAAACAAGACATTTCGGAAGGTGCAACAAGCTCTGCCCGGACAGGCAGAGGTTTTGTTGACGTTACGAAGTGGTGTTAGGACATACAGTAATTCTATCACAAGAAATCAATTTGATGTTTTACCCAGAATCCTGGTTTCAAATCTGATACGAGATGGAAAAGATCATATATATTCTATATTGCTCCCTCATCAATGTGTCGTTCAATTCAACTGTCAATCAACGAAAATTATTGACATTTTCAAACATGTGTTATCATCAATAGCAATCAGTCACAAACCTGAACCGGTTGTCCGTGACGATATCAAACGCCACAAAGTGAGGATCGCCTTTCAAATGTTTGTTAATCATTGCTCTGAGATTGAACAAACTATTTCTTCCATAATAGTCTCCATTCGATTTTCTGATTCGTTGCCAGAATTTCATTAATAGTTCGTTTAATTCTTCGGCCGAAAGTCTTTCAAACTCATCAGATATATGATTGTCAGCGCACCAAGCTGAAACACAAGAGCTCATAAAAGCTACCGAGGGTTACACTGTAATATGCACGCACTGCCAAGGGGGTAATACCGTGTAATAAAAAACCCATTTTCGAATTGAGGGATAATATTGGAATTTATTTAGGCGGACCGGCAGAAAAGTAGACACGGACCGCCGCCGGTTCGCGAACAGCGGTTGAGAAACATTGATTTTGAAGACACTGAGATAAGCTTTTATGAAATTTCGAATTGTAAGCTCTGTCACCGTTGGAATAAAAGAGTAAACACGCCAATTGATGCTTATAGGACACGAATTTTAATCGCGATTTTTTGCATTATTTTACTTTTTGGACCTTATTGCCCTTGAATGCTTAGCGTTAGCGCCTGAAGGGTGCAAATATGCCGATGCATCATTATTGTTTCATTAAACAGGCTGCTGGTAAACAGCCAGTGACATCTTCATAAAAACAATCAATAACTCTGCTTTCTATTTCGTAGAAAGCAATCACATAGACACCTTCTAAATGGTGATAAACATATACAACGTTGCTATGTTTCAAGTTCTCAATGTCATGAAGCATTCTGCGCTTGGCAAACCCTCTAATTTAGGGGGCTGCTGAACGCTGGTTGCAAGTGGTTATTAACGAAAGACGCCCAGAGTGAGACGATGATTATGATTAGTTTAACCGTCACTCTGCCGGATTAGCCGCGAAATCAGAGCGAAAATATTCCTGGAGAGTCGAAGAGAAGATACGTTTTAGAAGTTGCCTCGATCCACAATGTTGATACGACAATACCAGAAACAAACATAGTCACAATGCCTTCCTTGTTAAAAACGATTCGAACTTGAGAACTTGTCTTGTTCATCTCAGAGCGTGTAACTCACTATGCAGCGGAAGTGTTGCGAGTGCGAATTCACAAACTTCATCCGCAAGCGTATTATTGGCCCATGTTCTCACGTGATTAATAGGTCACATGGTTAAATTTAGACCTAAGCTGCATTGACGTGTTTTTTGACGAGTTACCTAGTTTAATTTAATTCGTCACATTTTACTCAGCCAATATACACATTTGAGCAAATACGTGTGTGATGCTGCTGGATAGATATCGACGTAAATTAAGCGAAATAAACGTGACACAAATTGAGTTGGGAATGTACAACACATAGCCTGCAATTCTTACGTTGATCTCTCACGGTTTCGAGAAGCATTCGAAACACGAAGATAGGTCGAAAGGTATAATGGGGCGAAAACGCAAAAAATATTTGCAAGGCACGAAGCCACTGCATTTCAAAATGATGACCGTGTTTGAATTTTGAAACGAAGACAATAGCGTTGTTGTTTGGTTTAAACTTTTCGAATTAATCTCTCGAATGAGACACCTTCTAATTCCAAAACATGTTTCTGAAATGCGAGCAATTATCTTGGATTGTGAAAAGCGCAGCAACCCCTGAAGCAAGAATATGTTTACGGTCTTTTTATCTCCGATATACGACGGTTAATTAAAATAAGTGTTTTAGTCTATTGAAGCAACGTTGTTATAAAATGCTTCGACGGGCAGGATTATGTTGAAAGCCATATAAGCGTGATGCCAGCAGAAGTTTAATGATCGATTTTACATTTCAACTGAGACACTTCCAAGAAAGATCAATTTCACCTTTTAGATGAAACACGTTTGCGAACTATGATGATGAAACATTCCACTTGCTCAATCTCGATTTCTCGAAACTCCCTCAAGCAGTAATGAATGTCAAACACAGAGGTACGGGTGATCTTCTTGGATGAGAAACTCCACACTGTGTGAACCAGCGTTGTTCAAGGGAATTAGTTTGGACTTAAACTAACTGTCTCGGTAGTTACCGTACACAATCGGCCGTTGGCATCAATAAATATTTAAGTGACGTCATAACCTAGAAAGTGACCGAACGGCCGATAAGGAACCTACATGGATTTTCAACAATCAACAAGCCTACTTTTTGATGTCATTCTTTGAGAAAATTTTACGACCGCAGTGAAAATTGCAGGTTTTCTTAGCCTTTCAATATTGAGGTAAAAAATGCTAATAGTTTTGGGTAGCCAAATGCAAACTTGTGGCTCAGACATCACTTTGATGATGATTATTATAAACTAATTCAGTCAGATCTCACAAAATTCATGCAAGTGTCAACATGAGCATGTTACTGGAATCTGAAACACCCTTTTAACTGGCTGCATGCGATAGATAAAAATCTAGCAATATCAACAGTTTGCGAAAATCTTTGCAATCAAAAGAATTTAAAAAATCGACTTACCTTTGAAAACTTTCACTCCCCATTTTTCGTTGTATGCCGTCTTCTTGCTCGAATTTTTGTTTTCCGCCGAACTCACTTTTGAACCAATTTGAACCGGAAGCATCGATTCGTTTATTACATCAGCACTGACGTCAGTGTCATGGCTTTCTGTTCTAGAATTTGAGCTTGTGTTGGATGAGCATTCAACGTCATCGTTATCGATCTCTAGATTGGATGTATCCGGATTGCATCTCCAGTTCGACGATTCATGAGCTTGCATCTCGAAATAACTACCGTTTGTGTGTTCAATAAAATTTGGGAGTACGTTGGCAGGCAAATTATGAGAAAAGAAATCGTTGTCAGGTTGAAATACAGAAATGATCGAGTTGTTTTCGCGCTTTCCAAATAAATGATAATTGTTCGCTATGTTGTAAGAAGAGCTTTGCTCATCGTCAAAGCCGCTGGTTCGATTGCTGAAATTTTCTCCTAAACGTGGGATCAACGATGCTCTGGACTGGTCCAAGTTTTCAGCAAACGCATCGTTGCAAGTGCTTGAAAAATGGAGGGTGTTTCCAAGAATGTTTGCTGACGAGTTTTGTGAAGTGGTGGAGAGGAGGTCGTGGATTTCCACGTTGGACGAAATTGGATAGGAAGGAGCAAACCCATTGGGTCGGTGTTGATCTGGTTTAGGTTCGGATACGCATCCCAGGCCGATTTCATGAATTGGAAGAGAGTTAGGACTGGATGAAACCGATGCCGATATAAAATCATCCAAGTCAAAGTTTCCATCAAAAATATTTTGTGATTCGGATAATTCTTCTTGTGTTTTTTTAGAATCTAAATAAAAACGAAATTAAATGTTTCTAGAAGGCTCAATAATTTCATGTCTACGCTCGCACAAAAGTTTAATTGCAAAATTCCTCAAACTATATTCTAAACTTTGTATACGATTAGTGCTTTTTTTTCACAACCCAGCAGCAATTGCAAGCAAAAAAGAAACATTGGATTTCAACAAAAATTGATTGCAGTTTGCTATGAGCCAAAAGCAAAAGCGATAAAACCAGGAATGTAAGAAAACTTGATATGTTGAAATTCAAAACGTTGTACTTCACATTACACATTACCCAAGCAAAAATCGAAGACGCTGAGTCTGAAACTTTTATTTTTGATTGAGTGGATTGTCAGTATGCAATGCAAATTAGTAAGAAAAAGTCTTTTATGCGCATAGACCAGTGAACGGCAACTGCTCTAGTGGGGACAGGGAAAGCCTTAGAAACTAGATGTGTGCAAGTGACGCATTTCATTGTTTTGTAAGTTGTGACCCCTAACACGGAACACACGGATTCTCATGTTCATGAACAAATTCTCAAGACATTTAGAGAAGATTACAACAAAACACTCATGGATAATGCTGAGTACTTCAAAGAGGGTGAAGAATTTTTTTGGGTCTGTGGACCACAGCTACACCTAATCGCTCAACCTGTTTTACGGCAAAACAAGTTCAAACTCAGAGTGATAACACAAATGAATCACTTGTAATATCTGCAAAGTTTTCAATATTCATAATTCAACATGAAAAGACACAAAATTACAACCAGTGATGAGCACGATAAATCTTTCTGCACCAAAGCGATAACGATAATCGATAACTTCAAAAAAGCCCTGGGCGATACTGATAATCGATAAATCTCAATTTTTTAAAGCAATATCGGAAATCGATAAATTATCGCCGATAAATTTTTTCGATAAATGTTGCGGTAAATTTTCAATGTGTTTGACGAAGTTTTTTTGCAAGTCACTTTGCAAAAATGTGTTTCTATACTTTTCAAGAAAGGAGAGCAGTTCACGTACTGCCGTGGCATTAAATGAAACAAAGAGAGATGTTTGCAAATTGCAACAACACTTTATGAACATAGTATATTTTTTTCATAGCGCTAACTCACTAACTTTGAACACTGTGTGCATAAAGAATAGTTTATCGCGATAATCTATCGGTGATAACAAAATATATTACAAAAGCGATATCGGTCATCGATAAATCAAAACTATTTTAACTATTTTGAGCCATAACGATAATCGGTGATAAATCATCGCCGATAACTATCGCCGATAAATTATCTCGATAAATGCCCTTCTCTGATTACAACAGATAGTCGTGAAAAATCTTTAGCCCAAAATGGCATAAGTTAATGCAGTGAAAAATTTTCTGAGTAAAACCACCTTCCCAGAAGTCACTCGCCAGTAGGTATAATATCTTTCCCAAACTTCAGTCAATGTCAATTCAAATTGTTCAACGCGGCGAAGTTTTAACAAGTGCATTTGTGATAACGGCAAAACCTTAACGATAACGGTAACACCTTTTCAGCAAGAAAAAGCTTTCGCTTGAACAAACGAATAAAGCTTCCATAAAAATTCTTTGCGACCTGATAGCTTGATGTGAAAATTATTTCCACGGCTTACATAAATATCTCTTCTCTTAACAATACCTTACTAACTACCAGATTAACACTAGTGGTAGACGTTTTTACTTTATCAATCAAAATGGGTCAATTCTATTAATTAACGTCACGCAAAGACAAAAATAACTGCTGGAAAATTTTGCCGCAACAATGGGCCAGACGGATTTGTGAAAGAACAATTGTAAACAGATAAATAGCACAAACAAAACAACAATCCACGAATTTGTTTACTTTTTAACTGCGGTAATCATCGCACCAGTTCACCGGGCACGCATAATTTAACACAACGTTTGCAAGTATTTATCTCGAGCAAATAACTCGAATTTCAAGAACAGATTTTTTACGGATAGTGTAAGATACGTATATTAGGAACCCCTAACATGAATAAAGAGGTAAAGGTGGATAAGAACATACAAAAAAAATGAAATGAAGTTGAAAACAGTGCAAAGTTGTCACTCGTAGAAAATAAACCAAATCAAATCTTTTATTATGCTCGTGGCATCACGCCGAAGCGCGAGTAACGAGTGGAGGGATCTACCTCCGCAGCTCCGAAGAAACATCGCAGCGGTGGTGAGCCGTTGACGGCACTGTGCCCGATTTGACCGACCCAATATACAGTCTATTGAAAGAACTTTTGTGTGCCTGTTATACGAACCCGCAATATTGCATGAGTTTATTTTCCTAGCTAAAGTTGAACTTAAGCTGGGCTAGTTCGACCGACTTACTGCTTGGGCGCTGTAATTCTACGGCACTCAAGCGTTAAACAACTGGCCTATGATCGCTCCTAATTTTTCTTACTTCATACACCGAGCAATATTGGCTATAGCAAATTTAAACTTGACTACAAAAAATTAACAACAACGTGAGATTGAATTAAACCTTGTACTTCGTTGGAGTGGTGGTTCAAGACATCGCTATCAGTGCAGTAGGTCACGGGTTCATTCCCGAACTGTTTAAATCGGACACAATGTCGCCACCGCTACAATGTTTCTTCGGAGCTGTGTTGTCCAAGCGCTAAGCGGCGAACGTGGACCCCGTCACTCGTTACACGCTTCCGTGTAATATCGCGAGTATAATGAAGATTTGATTTTTTATTGTAATAATTTCTCACAGTTTCCGCAATCAATGGGACTAACCTGTTGAATCCAAACAAAAGTCATGCAATTGCTTGATCTGCACCGACTCTTCACTTTTCTTTTTCTCTGCTCCTTCGTGGTAATGATGCCCCAACAACCCATTGCTGTTTGAGGAACTATAACACTGTGCATCTGCATTACTTGAAAGCATCTTAATCACGGGACCAAGTCCTTGCAAAACAGGATTATTTGAGTCGGTTGCCAATTCAGCGTCATCAAAACTAGTCTCTTTTCGTCGTCGTTTTTCATTGGTAGTCCCTACGTTGCCTGAACTTATTGCACTGAGCATAGTCAGTCCAACGATTTCTACAAAATTATGATATCAAGTTAAGAAAATCATTTTATGCTACCTAAAAAAGTTGCATAATCACTTGAACATGCAAAGTAATAATCACACGGAAATGGTTTCTTCCGCTCTTAGACACATTGCTACAAGAAAGGTTCAACTTGATTAGATTCAAATAAACTCAGCTGTTCTACAAATAATTTGCTTCTCAAAAGCTGCACCAGTTTGTTCGAGAGTTTTCTCCCACTTCATCAAATATCAAGGTGCAATTAGCTGACCGCTGTCTTACTGCAACGTGACTGTTTTAAATAGACTGGTGCTGTGCGAAGCAAAAAAGTTTTCAAGTCGAGCACAAGGTGCGTGGCAACGTTCGCACTGTCCAAGTGTCTAATCACTCCTTGGTCTAACAAAATCTACTTTACCAACACTCACATGTAGCAATTCCAGTTTAACATCTATGAATAATGGGTTCGATTCTGGACGAAGCGCATTTGGAATTGTGATTGTTGTTACACAGAAACACCTTTAATACGGATACTTGACTTATTGCGGGAATAGTTTCAATTTGTAAACAAGTCAAGCTTTACACGAATATCACAACCAAACCTGCTCGCAAATGTTTTGATGCAAGTGTATTCCATCGTGAGTGTAGAGCGACTGGGTTCGAATCCTAGGTACGAACTCGCAACAATTATTAATCGAGTTCAAGATTTAGTTCGCTAAAAATTTCTAAACTGAGTTCGAGTTCTTTACTTTTGATTCAGCGAATTCAAGTTCGATTTCAGTAATTACCACCGAGTTTATGTAAAGTTTAAGCAATTTTCGTCAGATTTAGTGTCAGTTCAAACCTCAATCAACTTATTTAAGATCGAGTTCAACTTCAGGGACTTTTGTTTTTCGGGTTCATGTTCGAGTTCCAGTCCGGCTGAAAAGAACGAGTGTGTCGAGTTCACAGCCCGAGTTCGAATGGGTTAAAACAATTCATCTAAGAATGAAGCGCTGAAAATGAATGAACGTTTGTTACCATGACAACGAACGTAATATAGAAACCGCAACTGCGTGTACTGCAGCAAAACCAAGCGGCGATTTCAAGAAGTTTTAACCTGGTTATTTAAAAAAGCAAAATTTTTGCTATGGCCTATTTGCGGTATTACGCCGAAGCATGTAACGGGTGCCGGCCGCCGGGGTTCATTTCCGCGACTTAGGAAGAAGCGTCCCAGTCATGGTAAGTCGTTGGTGACACTGTGCCCATTCGGCCGATCCGAGAAACGAGCCCAAGACCTTCCGCGCTGATTGCAATGTCTTTTAATTGTTAAGCCAATCGGCCGAGCATCAAGTGTTGCTTTCTAGATTTTTTCTTAATGCTTGCTTAAAACAATTGAACGTATACTTTTGAATTACCAGCCCTACAATCTCTGATATTTTATGGCAGGTTTTGTGTGGCGCTGTGGAACATTCCTCTCGACCATTAAGACGCTCAAATGATAACAGGCAACAACGTGATGATCAGTTTCGGGAGCTAGCACCAGGTGATTTCATCACAGATAGTGAATCGTGTAGATAGCCTAAGCTCTAGTGTAGATAGCCTAAGCTCTAGTCTAATTGTTCTGCCGGTTTGAATTGTACGTTTCCATGTTTTTTGATGAGAATTTGGACAAATGTTTTCATTTCGCTGCAGGGATGCGAACCCGCAACCCTTTTTATTCGAGTTCAAGTTTGCTAAAAATTTAAAAGCCGGGGTGGAGTTCAATTTCTTTATTTTTGATTTAAAGCTCGACTTCAGTAATTTTTACCATGTTAATGCTAAGTTCAACCAACTTTGGACACGTTTTGAACAAGTTCGAAACTCAATCAACTATTTTGCAGATCGAGTTGAAATTCGAGTGTTTTTAAATTCGAGTTCGGCAAAAGTGAGCAAGAGACAGTGCGGTTAGTGATGGTGACTCTGTTGTCATTTTGCAAAACCTAACAACTGCAAATTTTCCGCTTTTCTAGTTTTCGAGAAAAAGCACTTTTTGTGTTTTATAATATTTTAAAGGATTTTAACCTTTTAAGAGCGAGATTTTTAGAAATGACACAGTATCAGACTCTGGATTAAAGTTTTTTGTATCAGATTTTGTGAAACACTCTTTGTTTATTTGTTTGTTATACGCCCTAGTTCGGTTTTGCTCAATGAATCTCTGAATATTTTTTTAAATTTCATTTATAATTTCCAAACAGAATTCAGTTTCATCATTTTCTTGCAGTTATAGTACGGTGATGTCGTCCAAATTAACAAACTTCGAGTTGAAAAAATTATTTTCTTACAACTTCGCTTGTGAGGTTTTGCATGATGAAGTCATACATTTTATCGTTAGTTTTAAGAGCTCTAACAATTTTTTATGACATGACGTCATTGTAATTGCAGACGAAATGCATACTTACGACGTAATAGTAATAATTTGACGTTACGATATTATGCAAAATGTTTTCAAAACTTTATCAAAAAGTTATGTTTCGCAAATCCTCAGTAACTCAGAAACGGCCTGGTCAAAACTTTTGAAATTTTTAACAGAGATGAAAAATTATAAAAAAACACAAAATGAGCAAAAAAAATTTCTTTTGCAAAAATCGAGACTTGTTAAGTTTTGCAAAATAACGGCAGAATAGTAATTCTAAAACCTAAAACCTTACAAAATTTTTAACAAATTGCAGTTGCAGTTTCGGTTTTAACGTTTAAAAAAAAGTTTTTGGTTCAAATTACGGTTTTTTGTCTTAACAGATTTCAATTTCGGTTTCAAAACTTTCCTTTAAAGCTTATGTTTCATGTTTCGGTTTGGGTCTCCATTTTTGGGTACAGGGTGGAGAATGGGCAATTGATTCTATTTTCTAATTAGGTTCATTAAACTAAAAATTTAATGATATTTAACTGCATATTGGAGGGAGATTATGAAGTAAATTGTGCTCTTTGAGTCAGCAACCACCCGAAGTTTATGTCAAGAATTTTTTGTTTCCATTCAAGAATTGAACCCGTCACGTAGCATCGGCAACTTGCGAGTTGTGGCTATGCACCAGGAGGTTCTCAACCGAGATCATTGGTTCCCGAGGAGGCGACGAGCGCAAGATAATTAACCACATGTGATGTGACAAGCGGACAGCCGCAGCCACAGCGAATGCAATACTGACAGAAAATTTCATGCTGAGCAGGTCACAGGTGTTGAGTCTCTGGAAGGAGGCACAAACCAGGGAAGGTTGAGAACCGCTGTGTTAGACTGCTTTGCTGTCAGCTGCAGGCATATTTCTCGGTACCTTATATGAACATATTATCGGATATTGTACAATAGGGTGGAGTGAAAAAACTTTTTTTGGAAATTGGAGGTTGGGGGTGTCTAAATATCTGGCAAACCACCTAAAATTAATACCAATGGCAATTTTTTGAAGTTGGATCCCAAACCCAGCCACCTACTCCCTTAAAAGTTGCTGAAGGGGGTCAATTTTCCCAAAACTCATGCAACTTTGGATCCACACATCGTAGGAAGCTGGTTTTGGTCTTAAAAGCAGCGAAATGTTCACGTTTCTACCTGCTTTAATTAAACATTTAGACGTGCAGTCAATGGTTACTAAGTTATTTGCAAAAAATCGTATTTTACTGATTTTCTTCTAAGCATTAATCATGATGTGGCATGATATTTGAAAATAACTCAAAAACCATTGACTATACGATTAAATGTTTAATTAAAGCAGAAAGAAATATAGACATTTCGCAGCTTTTAAGACCAAAGCCAGCTTCCTACGATGTGTGGATCAAAAGATGTATGTGTTTTGAGAAATTTGACCCCCTTCAGCAACTTTTAGGGGAGTAGGTGGCTGTGTTTGGGGTTTAACCTCAAAAAATTGTAATTGACGTTGGTTTTAGGTGGTTTGCCAAGTATTTAGACCACCCAACGTCCAATTTCCAAAAAAAAGTTTTTTCACTCCACTGTAGAAATTTGACCCCCTACAGCAATTATTGGGGGAGTAGGTGACTGGGTTTAGGGTCCAACCTCAAAATACTGTTATTGGTGTTGGTTTTAGGTGGTTTGCCAGATTTTTAGACCCCCCAACCTCCAATTTCCAAAAAAAAGTTTTTTCACTCCACCCTATTAAATAAGTTTTTTTGTTTCCAATATACCTGTGAGCGATAAAGCAGTAAAAAATGAGTAAGCTAACACCTACCACTAACTTGAACACGTTGATTCAAGTTAATGTTCTGCGCAAATCTGCATCACCACCGTTTCGACTGACACTAAAAAAGACAAGCAGAACCGTCGTAGTTGCATGCTCATCGATTAGTTTGTGTTTAGCGCATATTTACCCTTCTATCATGAGAAAGCGATCAAAGCGCTATGACGAGCTCGCTTAGGAGTTTCCGGCCATCTGTCTAGTGTCTACCACTCGAAAATGGGAAATCCCGCAAAGTGCCTTTCCTAACGGCACATATAACTAGTAACCTTGCCGGCTTGTTCGCTACATTGTTTTTTTAATGCTGAGCGTCAAGCAGAGAAGCTGTGCATATCAATTTCACAGTAATTGATTTGACCCAACTCGGAATCAAATCCGAGTCTACAGCTCCAGCGGCAGACGCTCTTAGCACTCAACTAAAAACGGTTGTGAAGTGTAATAATGATCAGCTGAGATTTTGTTGTATCTTTCATGATTAATTCAGTATTTTCAACGACGTCTCCATCACTTTTATGCTATTAACTCTCCATCGCTGTGGTTATCCATAGAACTGATGAGTTCCATGAGCAGGAGCGGCGGAACGAAATTTTACCGGGGACAGGGGGACATTAAAGGCGGATCCAAGAATTTATGAAACATTGTGTTTTTTTGCAGCAGCGAGGTAGGGGAAGAACTGAGTCCTTGTGGAAAGCTCTGTGGGAATTCTTCCAAACAATAAATTAAAAAGCAGAATGAATTAGGTGCAAAATTTACTGACAATAAAGGTACAAGACTAATGAAAAAATATGCGAGCAAGATTTCATTGAAAATTTACATGATGTTCTTACTGTGAAAGAAAGAGTTGATCAATACAATCTCACGAGGAGTTGACAAACGCTCTACGGACGAAACATAAACTTACAAGGCGAAGCGATAGCCTGCATCTCATTGCTAGCCACCTCAGCATGCTTTAAGTTATCGATTGTTTTACACTGCTTTTTATTGAAACGACCTATTAACTATCGAAAACTTTGACCTCTCATCTCCAGGAGCGGACCCAAAAGATTTTGACGGGGGATGAGGTTTAATTTACGTTGACTGTTAACTAAATGCAAAGACGTTAGACGTTTAGACCCGGAAAAGGGCGTAAATACACTCTTTGAAAATGTTTTGTGTAAGGGGCGTATTCAGAATTTTTTAGGGGGGTGGAAAGGGACCACATTTTGACATCTTTTCCGGCAGAGTTACTTCGAGGCAAAGTGAGGAACAAAAACAGCTCTAGGGGGGTACAGGGGGAAAATGCTGCCCGGAAATTTTTTGAAAATTTAGGCAGCCTAATAGCCATTTTAGAGCTTTTTGTACAACTTTTAAGGAAAATTTTGTGTGAATTTTTTCCCCTAACTTTAAGTCCTTCACCAAATATGATGCAATGATGCATTTGTTCGCACATTTCGATTCATGCTTGGTAGGTGTGAGAATTATTGTTATCGAAGAGGTTCAAAATTATGGAAAAATTGTATTCATCAAAAACATTGTTGAAAAGTGACTGATGAGAGAGGAAATGCATACCCAAGATCGGATCCGCCCTTGCTCATCTTTAGCTTAAATTAGTTGCCACACTGGCAGCAGCTGATCTACTTCTTTCAAACGGCAATTTTTTATGGACAGGAAGACCGGTGGAATGAACGATTGTATTAGCATAAACAGCAAGTCATCAGAATGAATAGTCATTACAACTTTCGTCATTATTCCACGTAAGATAACAATCTACTAGACAAATTTGCTCGATAACTGAGTTATTTTTTAATCAGCTATAATTATATAAGCCAACATTGTACATGTACAATACTGATTAAAGCTGGACATTTTTTCATTCAAAAAGCGTCTCCCCCGGTTCCGCCGCCCATGTCCATGGGGTTGAAACACTCTCAGGCTTATAATTTATAGCTTGGTTTATACAATGCAATAAATCATACCATGTCTTTGCATGTGACGTCATCAAACGATTTGCATTTCGTATTGACGCGAAATGATTGCTGTTTATTTATGACGTAAGATGAAAGAAGTAAATACCGTCAACGTAATTAGAGACGGCCATCTGCGTTGCAAACTTCGCTGTTCTGAACTGACATCAAAGAAAATGCAGTAATTTCAATCGTCAAAAACTCGGCGACGCCAAGGTGGAAACTGCAATATACTTGGACCGGCCTCGCGCTGATGAAATATGAAACTTCTGTGCAACATGCTTCGAAAATTTACTACACTGTGCTGTACATCAAAATCACATAAAATGTAGAAATTGATAGAAGAGTTGAAGCGCTGTTCCTACACTGAACTTGAATCAGAGCTAAAATGTTGTTAAATGCTACGAAATTTGCAACGTCACAGTTATTAATTTCTACTAATTATTATCAAAAAGAAAAATATCATTCTGACATTTTTTTTTGTTTTGGGCTTGCGTTAATTTTTTAAAGTCTTACATAAATCATTTCTTGTTTTACCATATCATGATTCTTTTTTTACACAACTTTTTGTGTATGTTTATAAGTTAAGCGTAAAAGTCAAGGTGCAGTAAATCTGTTTTACGAAGAGTTGCGCTAGGCAAGATCAATGAAAGGGTGAAGTTCAAATGAGTTCAGTAAACTTGCTTATTAAAACCGACAAGTTGCTATGAAGTAAATTGCTCGAAATCGATGATTCGTAAATAGCTCATTAGAGAGCCGGAAGACGCGTTTTCAACGGTAAGTCGGCTTCGCGATTTACGCGCATGATTTATACGAGTTTGAACTAGTTTCAACTTGAACGAGTGAGTTTTGTAGTAGAAAGAATTGATTGATAGATATTGACTCGCTCTTGCAATAATAACGAGCAGTTGTGCACGACATAATGGAGACCTGTTTCGCGATTGCGGAGAGGAATTTGAACAAGTGACGAGCAAATCTTCATTATACTCTCGGTAGTCGGTAATACGGCGAAACGAGCAGCGGGATCCATCTTCGCGGTTCAGTGCCTGAAAAACACAGTTTCGAAGAAACAACAGAGCGGAGGCGAGCCGTTGACGCTGTGTCCGATTTCATCGAACCTCCCGCACCAGCTGCAGTGTTTGGTCTTTAGATTTTGTTTAAATTCAGTTAGAAATAAGGTTGGATAAATATTAGGTGCTCTTCTTTAACGCAAATTGGATCAGTTTCTGACAGAATCCGTTATGTCAATAATAATTAAATGCGACGATTGCAACTGCTATCGCGGCTGGATTAAATATTTCGTCATTATAATAAAATTTGTATTTTATTCAGTTGCAAATATATCCTCCTATCACGAGAAAGCGATAATGCGCTGTACGAGCTCGCTTAGGAATTGCCCGCCATCTGTCTACTGTACTACACCAAGATAGGGGAACTCCGCTACGTGCCTTTCCCAACGGCACAACATGCAAACTTGCCGGTTTGTTCTCCTTGGTTTGACCCGACTTAGAATCAAACCCAAGTCTACAGCTCCCAAGGCGGACGTTCTTTGCCCTCAGGCATCTGCGCTATTTTTTGAATTTGAAGTTGAATCTATTCTGAAAATAACCAACGCAGACGCACAATTTTGTGCACATCCAATGTAGTGCTTTTTCTTCCTGGAGTACGCGTTATAGGCCTATACAGCCTTTTATCGCTCATTTTTCCGTTTTATAATCATTGCTCAGTACAACTTTGAGCACAATATTATTTATATGATATTAGGCTACTACCTACCTGCCCAAAAAAAATCTAAATAGGCCTACATCCCTGACCTGGACACATTTTCAAAAAGGGCTTATTTACGCTCTTTTCCGGGTTTAGCGTCTTTGTACTCAGTTAACATTCAATCTAAATTATTCAAAACCGCATTGCTACTGGTTAACCGCATTGCTACTGAAATTGCTACTGGTCGTAGCTTTTGTTTGTTTGTTTGTTATGTGTAAATATAAAAAAAATGCGCCTTAACTGCAAAGTTTTTTTCGCGCCTAGACAATGGACATGTTATATAAACGAATGCACAATCAGAAACAAAAATGCTGTTATAATCATGTGCAAGGCGTCAACAGAACCTGATTAGTGTAAGGTAAGGAAACGTTATCTGAAGCGATACCAGGCGCTATGGAGTCACTGCAGAGAACTCAACATTTAGAAATTAAAAAGAAGCTCGTACGTAATTGAGTAACACCATGAAGTAGCAGTCAAGATTTGTTAAAACCAGCAGGGATGTAGAACGGAAGCTGGAAACGGTCATATTTTAATGGAGCGGAAGCGTGAAAAGTATGCCGCTTCCGCTTCCACATCATTCAAAAAAGCTTACTGTAAATAACTTATTAGATATTATTTGGACAAATGAAGGCAAACAATGTGTGGGACATCATTTCGTAAAATCCCCCAATAGCGGAACCAGTTGCCCGAGTTGTTAGTTGCTTGCCCAATGCCCAGCACTCATGTCTCCGTTGAGCGTATGTTTTCCCATCCCAAGCTTGTGCTGCGGGAAAACAGAGCTTGAATGGGTAATGAGCTGACAGATGCCATACTATTTTCGCGTAAAAATAAATCTGTGTAGCTTATCTTTTTTATTGTTAACTATCGAATGCTGCGGAAAGTATTTTTTATTCCCCACACAAATGTGATTGTTTTGTTTCGTTTTTCCACTTTTTTTGCATGAATTGAATTTTTATCCTTTTTGCTTTATTTGAAATACACTTTCGTTTGCTTTTTGCAAATTATCTTTTAAAAAACGCTTGCTAAAGTTTGACCAAGATATGGGGCGCCGTGAGTAAAGCTACGCAATATAAAATTTTGCATAATTTTTTTGGTTAATTTTGGTTAAATTACATGCAATATCATATATTGTTGCAATTTATCTATATTGCTGCAATATGTGGTAAATTGTTGCAATTTATCTATATTGCTGCAGTTTGTGTTAAATTGTTGCAATTTATCTATATTGCAAAAAAACACTTAAATCGCCTTTTAATTGCCATGGTGATATGCTAACAAAAACAGTCAGTGTTGCCCTTTCCCTTTTTCCATGAACTCATGTAGTGTACTGGGGCCTGAGGCGCTGTTGTACTGACTGTGCAGTGTGCGCTTATTGGTTTGGCTGAAACATTTTAAAATAAAGTGGCTTGGAGTTTGATTGATAAAATACTGTTATGATTGGTAGATACAACTGCGGACATATACAAAAATATAGACGTACAGATATGGTATCCTTTGGAATACCAGCCGCTAGACTAGACTAGACTACCAGTATGGGGGTAACAACTAGTATCAGCTCCCAGGTCCAGTTGGATTAGGTTAGGATTAGGTTCAGTTAGGGTTCGTTCAGTTACAAAATATCGGTATCGGTAGACTAGTTTGACATTTTTAATTTTACAGTTTACCGTATATCACTGGCCACTGGTGTATCGGTGTGCTGATCTGCTGATGACAAGATGTAGCCTACCTGCTTTCTGTGGACAGATCACAGAAGTTACTGTAATCTGAAATGTTTCAGCCATACAGCATAAGCCATTCTGCATTAGCAACGAGATAGTAGTATGTCACAAAAACATAGGTTGAGGTAGCTAGAGTAGGCGTAATGTCGGATTACTGGTACTGTACTTTAAAACAAGACTTTTCAGATGCCGATATTTTGTAACTGAACGAACCCTAACTAAATTTAACCCTAACTGAACCTAATCCTAACCTAACCCAACTGGACCTGGGAGCTGATACTACTTGTTACCCCCATTCCGGTAGTCTAGTCTAGCTGCTGATATTCCAAACGATACCGGTACCAGTAGCTTAACAGTACCCATACTTTTTTGCTGCCACTGAAACAAGTTACTGATGAATGGGTTGGGTAAACCAAAATTACTAATTTTATTAAGTTACCTAAAAGAATAATAAGCTCAAAACCACGTGGTAGTCTAGCTATCTAGTCTGACAACTTTTCATACCCTGCAACTGCTACATGGCTGGTACCGATACCTGCATGGGTACTGGTAGCTTGCTCATAACTTGCCTACCGTATACGTCTATATTTTTGCACATGTCCGCAATTGTATCTACCAATCATAACAGTATTTTATCAATCAACAGTCAGTACAACAGCGCCTCAAGCCCCAGTACACTACATGAGTTCATGGAAAAAGGGAAAGGGCAACACTGACTGTTTTTGTTAGCATATCACCATGGCAATTAAAAGGCGATTTAAGTGTTTTTTTGCAATATAGATAAATTGCAACAATTTAACACAAACTGCAGCAATATAGATAAATTGCAACAATTTACCACATATTGCAGCAATATAGATAAATTGCAACAATATATGATATTGCATGTAATTTAACCAAAATTAACCAAAAAAATTATGCAAAATTTTATATTGCGTAGCTTTACACACGGCGCCCCATACCAAGAGCTTTCAGCGTGATGGAAAAAAAAGTTACGGATTACGCTATCGACTACCAACGCACTGGTCGTATTTTACTAGCAAAGTTTCGGTGATTGGAAGCTGAAGCGCTAGAAGCGATAGGTGTGGAAGCGGAAGCTGTTTGCAAATATACCGCTTCCACCTCCCTGGTTGAAACACACTGAATTTAGAGATTGATAGGAGAGAAAAAATTATAGGCCTACACAGTACTGTACTGAAGGGAAAATTTACTTGCCCCGCATTACAAGTTCCTCTAAAGTTGCGCAACAAAACAGCAAGAATTGGCAAGTCGCAGACCGCAGCAAAATCAATCACATTCACACGGCTCGTTGCAAAATTGTGACGAGGTCGGCATTCAGTCAAAATCAAGTGCAAACGCGTCCGATCAAGTTCTATGTAACGTTGTGTAGAGATAACGCCCAATGATGGGTTTCAAGGGGGTCACTCAGGTTTGCGCGAGCCGGTTCTTGGAATGTTGGGATAATCAGCGAATCCGTTCTTGCTTTTCTGTAGAAGACATTATTTGGTCTTTGTTTCTCAAGCGCCAGTCCGCCAAAATATCCCAGCTTACGCCTTAATTGCTGAGTTTCATGGCTTAGCGATTACTTATTTTCGAACCTAACTTTTACTTATTTTCGAACCCAAATTTTACACATTTTCGAACCCGCGTCAAATTATAACTACAAAAAAAGTGCTCAATCTCACCATGTGGAAACGTTTTGGAATTTAATTAGCTTCATGTCACACGTTTTCAAAATCTCCATATCGAAACGCAAAACGTTCAAATAGCACAATGTTTGCACACCATTTTCTTGAAAAATCAAGTTTTCGCCCAAACTGCAAAATCAAGTTTTCGCCCAAAGTTCATTGCAATTCTGCTGGTTGAAAACGTTAAATGGCACCAACTCGACAATATCCATCGAATAGGAAATTTCAAGTGGTGTTTAAAACATGTGTGCAATATGTGTGTTATATGGAGTCGGAAAGCAGTTCAGTCGGCGAAAGCTTGCAGAGCGTTTTAACGAAGTGGGACTATTTTAGTTTTTGATCGAGTTTGATCAGTGACTGAGCAAAAGCATCAAAAAAGTGCTCAAGATCTAATTGTGTTCGTGCAGTTTAACGATGAATTAGGCTGCATTTCATATTCATATTTTTTTAAGTAAACGCAGTAAATCCTCATTTTCGTACCCGGGTCAAATATGAACAACAAACAAAGTGCTAATTCTCGCCATGTCGAAACGTTTTGTAATTTAATTAGCTTCATGTCACATGTTTTTTAAAATTGTGATTTCAAAACGCAAATTGCAATCCTGCTTCATAACTCTTTCTATTTTGTTTCTGTCGCTTTATAAGACGTTCTATTCTAACCGCATAATGCATTTGTTTCGTTTTTACGTCTTGTGTACCGTTTTATTGCGTTTTGACGTCGCTGCCATAGGCGTAGCCAGGGGGGGTGGGGGCAAAGGGGCCATGGCCCCCCTTGAAATTTAAATCAAAAACTATCATTAACAAAATAAATGCTTGAAACTTTTTGCGCCTCTGGTGTATTTAGCCTAATCATTGCTGACTTCGAGCAGTTGTGTGTTTACGCTGATGAGGGAAGGGGGGTCGGGCGTGGCTTTACAAATTCTTTTGCTTTTAAATTTTATTAACATCGCCGAACGCCGAAGCTTTTCTGCTACATCGCCGAACGCCGAAGTTTAGGTGTTCATATCCTTTATGCTCTCCTAGCTACCTGGTGGTCAGAAAAATGCAGGAGCATCCGGATATTTAAAAGCAAACTTTAAACTTTTTGTCGCTCTTGCTTCATTGAAGGAGAAGGCAAGCAGTGAAACGTGCGCGAAAGCTCTTTTTTTGAAAGCCGCTCTTGAAAAGCTTGGTGTAACATGGGCTGTATGCTTGATTGGGCGGTACTCAGCGCTTATGGAACCGCTAGCGTGAAAGCCTCAGACTGTTGGAGTCAGTGTACTTTGTGAGAAAAATATGATTGCTTCTCTTCATGATCAAGAGTGGATGGACTTCACCAAAATCGCATTCAGAGTGGATGGACTTCACCAAAAGCTGGGATTAAAAAAAATAATGCTAATCATAAAATGAAACATTAGGCTATAAACGCCCGACCACCACTGATCTGATCTCGTTATACGCACTAATCTCGTCGCTTTCTAATTTTTAACCAGTAAGATTATACAAGTCTGGGTCAACGGCGTAGTGTGTGATGATTGCCTAGTAAAAATTCACCACCAGCAGCTGGCCATTTTAGAGGAAAAGTTAAAATTTTAGCAGTTTAACGATCAGTTTACGACTTACCCAGAAATTCCGCAAAATCTATGTTTTCATCGATATGAGGGGAATATGCTGCATTGCTGCTACAAGTAATTGACGTCAGATTTGAAAGCTACAAAATTTGGTCCCCCCTCAACTTTTTTCTGGCTACACCCTTGGTCGCTGCGCTTTTTCCCTTTTTTATGCATTCTGTCGCCTCTCTCAAATTATTCTGCCAGAATTACGGTGGTCTACATGGCGTTAAGTTTCTTTTCATTTTTCACAAGGGGTAGGCTGAGTCAGTGGCGGCTCGTGACTATTTTAAACAGGTAGGCTACATGATTAGAAAAGCTGGCCAGAATAAATACTCGCTCTGAAATGAAAAAAAACTCTTTACTTCACTAGCAAGGCGGTAGGCTTTGGGCTATACACAACTGCAGGAACACTGGCAGGTTTCCCATGAATTATTATTACTCTACAATTTTTTTTTATCACGCCACTGTACCAATAGCTGATTCTGTGCGTACCTGTAGCCTAGGTAACCTGCACCTGTAGTCTGCATGAATAAACACAAGTTTGGCCTAAACAAATTTTTCTATTTAAGTACACTACCGGTACTCTGCTATTGTACCTAGTCGACTACATCTAGTGGGCTACAGAAAAGCTACCACTAGTCTACAAACCTAGCTAAGCTGCGGTACCGGTCAATCAACAGCTTAAAAGTTTTTCTTTTTACGCAATCTATTAGTTCAAATAAGGTATAACTAAAGTCTACTAGCCTTTACCACTGTATTACAAGCTTAAGCTGTATGCAACCCGTAACATCCCATATCTTTCATTAAACCCAGTATCTCTATGTGATTGCAACTAAATAGAGCCAATCTCTAAGCTTTACACCTCAATAACCACCAAGAAGGCTGCTTTGACACAGCCTTAACACGTCTCATTGAACGTAATTCAAACTTCATAAAGCATTGATGACGTAACACTACAGGGTTAGTTCTTGCTACGAAAGGCTGTGGCTGTCTTTACGTGTTGCCATTTTTTGTACAAAAATTATTTTTTTCAAAAAAAATATTGTCGATAGTTGTATGAAAAACACGAATAGGTAAAAAAATTTTGCTTCTTAAAAAAAAAATAAGGAGGTGATAAACTGGGTAGGCTGCAGCCTTTGCAGCCTTCACTACGAGCCGCCCCTGGGCTGAGTAAAGGAGTTGCTAAAGGCAGTTAGTAAGAAGGGAGTTGTATAAAAGTTTTGCATAATCACATTAAATTTGCATAATCACATTCCTTGACTCGAAGACCACTGGTCCACCTCAGTCCTCGACTTGAAGACCACTGGTCCCTTCGTGACTGCCTGTTGCTGCGAATAACGTACTAGTTTTTTTGCTGAATATTGAGTTTGTGTGTACTAATTGGCAACAAAATAAACTCTGTTCTGTTAAAGTTTTTTCTGGCACCTGATCAGTCGTAAATCACAAATTTTCGATAAAGTTTACAATCAATTAACCCTCAGGAAATCACTAAACTTATTTACAACCTGGACTCAAACAAAGCTAGTGGTTATGATGATATTTCACCATTTATTTTAAAAACTGCTGTCCACATTATCTCTCTCCCTCTTTCCATAATTTTAAACCTGTATATTTGTAACGGAGTTTTTCCTAACAACCTAAAGGTGGCAAAAGTTATACCAGTATATAAATCCGGGTGTCCCAATGAATCAGGTAACTATCGTCCCATTTCTCTTCTTTCAAGTATAGCAAAAATTTTTGAACGTGTGATTCTCAATAGAATGGTCTCTTTTCTAGAAAGAAATAATTTAATTATATCAACGCAATTTGGATTTCGTCATAAACACTCCACAATTCACCCTATTCTAGACCTAATGACTGAATCATATCAAAATATTGAAGAAAAACGCTTCTCCACTCTGCTGTTACTTGATATCAGAAAAGCATTTGATTCTGTGCGTCATCCAACTCTTCTAAAAAGAACTTGAACTTTACGGCATCCGAGGAGTTTTTAATAGATTACTAGATTCTTATCTAAGTGAGAGAAAGCAGTTCATTTCCATTAATAATAGCAATTCGCAACTTCGTGATGTTACATATTGAGTCCCCCAAGGCTCTATATTGGGACCTCTATTATTTCTATTATATATCAACAATCTTCCCACTGCTTTACAAACGACGCCACGACTTTTTGCCGATGACATTGCCCTGCTAATCAGTAATTCATCGTTTTTAAAAATGGAAAGTCTAGCTGCGTTGGAACTTTCTCGTGTATCCAGATGGATAGTTTCTAACGGCTTAACTCTTCACCCAAATAAAACTTTTGCTTTAAATGTCCCTCCATTTTCTCGAAAACCGTGTCCTTTTGATCTTTCCCTTACGCTGAATAATGTTAATATTGAAACACCGAAAGTTACTAAATATCCAGGAATATTAATTGACGATAATTTCTCATTCAAGTCACACATTCATTACCTTGAATCTGAATTATCTCGATCCGTTGGTGTAATTTCCAGACTAAGATACTTCATACCATCGAGTACTTTAATTAATTTGTATTACTCTCTGATTCACTCTCATCTACTTTATGGTCTGCCTGTATGGGCTTCAACATACAAAACGTACTTACCTAAAATCAGAGTGCTACAAAACAAAGCGATAAGCATTATTTCTGAGACTCCCTATAAAGAAAGAATTAGCTTTTACTATTATAAACTACAAATACTTAAAACTTGATGATTTATACTAATTTGAACTTGCTAAATTTATGCACCAATATACCCATAATAAACTACCCATCCGCTTCTGCAATTACTTTACTTACTCATCTAATTCCTATTCTTACTCCACACGTAACTCCTCCAAAGACCACTTGCTCCTCCCGCGTTTTTCTACCACCAAAACTCAAAAGGCCATAAAATATGTAGGCGCAAAGCTATGGAATTCACTTCCTGAAACTCTTAAACTCTTAGACACTTATCATATAGGGAATTCAAAATTACCTACAAAAAATTTACTTTTAGAGAAATACGCTTAGTCCTATTGACCACATAGCTAAAGCATCTATCAGATCGCTCTATTTCCACGTCACAAAACATCTCTGATTGTTTTTTTTTTTTTCGTATTGTTTTTTCTAAGCACAATTATGTTAGGCTGCTGTTCGACTCGAAGACCACTGGTCCCTTCACAGCTGCCTGTTGCTAATTTCACTATTCTGCGATATATTATGCTTATTTTTGTGTGTGTGTCGATCATTATGAGCAACGAAATAAACTCTCTCTTTCCGTTATCTGTTATGCGACTGGAAATGGTCGAGCCTCAAAGTTTTGCCTTAGCCTAATAAAAGGTTTTAATCAAAATGAAATCACAAACTTCAGATTTGACCCTGTGCTGCTTTCAAATTTTCTCGTTTTTGTCTCTATATTGAAAGTGATCAAAGTCACCCCCATAGTAGAGTTGAGCATGGAGCCGGATTGGAGCCGGATTGTGCCGTTTTTTTGTTGGAGCCGGATTATCCGAACTGTAGCTTAGTGTTGAATTGGATCGGACCTGGATTGACACTCTATAGATTAGGCTACTGGATATCTCTTTTTGAAAAACACTAAGTCTTTGATTTCAGCTTAAATCTTTTCAAAAAAAAATAATGATAATTAAGATGGGTTTTCGAACTCAACTGCAATAAAAAGATAATAGCCAGTACATTTGCAATCATACTCACAAACGTTTCGGTAAAAACTTATACCATCATCAGTGTGAAACTACATAGGCACTAAGCCTAGAAGCTAGCTAGTGCCTATTTCTTGCCTAGTGCCTATGTAGTTTCACACGGATGATGGTATAAGTTTTTACCGAAACGTTTGTGAGTATGATTGCAAATATACTAGCTATTATCTTTTTATTAAAATAATAATTACATTTCCGTTTCTCGAACGATTTTACAGGATTTTTAAGTCCACTCCGAAATCCAATCACTTTAGAAGATACTGTTAACGCGTTAAAAGAGGTGTATTCGCGCGTTAACAGTTGACAATTCACGCTGAGACGTTGAAACTAGAAGTTTGGTTTGTTCGATTATGACATCATAGACGTAAACTGTCTAAGCTTCGGCTAACGCATCAGTTTTGAAGGCTTAGACTAGCTCTAAGTTTAGTAGACTTACAAGTACCACTTTAATTTGTCATATTTGACAAAAACATGAATAGGTAAGGGACAACGAAATAACGATTATATATCAGTTCAGCTATAGAGTCAGAGAGTCTGATGCTGAATGGTACGGTAGATAAATAGATCAGTTATGCCCAGAAACAATGGTATAAATTACCGGTACTTAACACAGAGCAGGTTAGCCAGTTACCAGTACCTGGGTTCCGGTAGTGCTGATTGGAGACTGTCAATCTGAAAATAAGTACCAGTATTGGTAAATATTCTTTTTTGAAACAGTACCATACTGGTATTAAACTGTAAAGAATGTATGTAACCTGATGATTGCTAGACTTCACACTTATACAGGCTATTGGAAATGTGAGATATTTTTCTTACTGGTAACCTTTGTGCAAAGCCTGAAAAGTAAACAAAGGTTTGGAAATGGAAGATATCGGTACAATTGCATTAGCAAAGGTTCACTTAATTTGAGTTAATGCAAGCTCATGTCAAATCTATTATAGACTAGCTAAATTTTAAAAATCTATCATAGACTAGCTTGTATCTTGGAAAAGCAAATTTAATGCAAAAAATTTGCAAAAGGGGTTCTCAAAGTAGTAAAATCTTTGGGCAAAAATTTCAATGAATTTTTCATTTAAGCAAATTCGCACCAGTCAAAAAAAATCCTAGAGGAAACGGTTGCCAGTAACTTCGTCACATGGTAACTTCGCCACAGTAACTTCGTCACATGGTAACTTCGCCACACTTTTATACATCGAAAATTTACATTGCCTACACCGAATCAAGACTTTAAATTCCCAGTTGTTGCAAAAAATTTTATCGGGCTCTTTCAGTTAAATTTATTAAGGTAACATCGTCACATGGTAACTTTGCCACATACAGGTAATCGAAACTGTGGGGAAGATGTGGGGATAGTGCATGGGGTTAGTGGAAAAGTGTGTTGGGGTGTAGGGAGAGGTGATGGGAGCTGTGGGAAGGTATGGGGAGAGGTGTAGGGAAGTGTGTTGGGGTATAGGGGGAGGCAAGAAAAGATGTGTGGGGAGGGGTGTGGGAGAGTGTACTGGTATGGGGTGAGTGGGAATAAGTGTGTTGGCTTGTGGGTAAAGGATGTGGGGAGAGGAATGGGGAGGTCCAGGGAAGTGTGTTAGGGTGTGGGGCCCCAACACACTTTCCTACTATCCCCACATATCTCCCCTCACATTCTCAAAGTGTGACGAAGTTTTTGTGGCAAAGTTACTGTGGCGAAGTTACCATGTGGCGAAGTTACTGGCAACTGAGGAAACACTGATTACTGGTATCCATCACAGTTCATTGACGAGATGATCAGATGATAGTGTGTGGTAATGTCAGTACTGATTGGATATGTTTTCATTATTGTAGGCCTAACTTCTTCCCCTTTACTGCTTTAGAGGTTGGGTAGCTGGTAATTTAAGATCGCCAATGTGAACTAGTCCAGTCTGTTTGTTCACTGTGTGGTGTGATACGTACCGGTAGTCTATACTCTAGTTGCAGGTAGACTTCCCTGTACAGTAAACATACTACAGGTACTGCCAGTAGTGCTGGTACCGGTATCATGGAAGGTCCAACAGGGTACAACAATCCACCAACTTCACTTTCTCCAACCCAGGTACCGGTAAGTACTTTTGAAAATACATCACTGCCCTGTCCTCATCAGCTTATGTCTGGTGGAAGTAGTTCCAGATGCCCACAAGGGCCACAAGCTTTCTGCACAGTGCATCATAACCAATTTTTTGATGTCATAATGAATAAAGAATAATGATGACATCAAATATTTATGATACAGAAAGTTGGTGGCTTTTAAAACTAGCGTATTTATTCTAAGTATAAAGCGCACTCATCTATAACGTGCACCCCTGATTTTTGATTAAACAGTGAGATATCTTAGTTAACTTCCTTCAGCTAATTCAGCCCTTGTATGTAACTTGCACCCAGACTTTGAGTTTATATTTTTGTAGAAAATTTTGCGCATTATATGCTACTTGAATAAATACGGTACTTAAACTGGAATTGTGTGCAGGGTGAATGTTAACAAGGTTGTATGCATGGAAGCTTTATTCTGTATTGTAATTTATTACTGGTGATGTGAATATTAGGTGTTACGTGTAACAAAAATTAAAAAAATTATTTTGCAAAAGTACGCCAATGCTTGTGTATATGTAACATTGTAACGAGTGGCAGAGTCTCCTCTGCAGCTTAGCAATTGGGTAATACAGCTTTTTTAAAAAAATGTGTGCTGGCGACACTCTGATTTGACTGGCCTGGGAGCCCCTGACTTTCTGCAACAATCGCAATGTCTTCAACCACTGCGCCAAGTGATAAGTTCATTGAACAGTTGGGGTGTAACTTAGTGTTTTCAATATTAGAAGTTAGTGTTTTTTCAAGGAGCCTTTGGTTACGTGCTGGTAGTTTACTTTCAGTTTTAGTGCTTCATATTGAGCCTAATTACTCTGATGATCTTTTTTCAAAAGTTTTAATTTAGTGTAACAATTTCTATAATGTTTCACTTAGACTACTAAGCTCAAATTTTATTGCAAGTATTAAACGTTTCTCTCATGTTGTGTCTCAAATTAAAAATTGTTAAAAACTCTGAATAGGTGATATATATATATTTAAGCTGTTAAAAACTCTGAATAGGGTTTTTGTTGAATTTGCATTTGCTGTAGGTTTAGAGAAAAAGATATTACCATTTGGTATACAGGCAATGTTTAAAAGCTTGTAGAATGATGAAGCTTTTAATTAAATTCATTAATATTCTGGAAATTACATCTACTCGAATTTCTCAGTCTATCTGAACATCTTAAGATTGCTTTTGATACAGAAAGAATAGAGTGGATGGCCTAAAAGTTTTTAAGCAATGCTCCTGTGCAAGTGCAAGATAATGCTTATATAAAGTCACAAATTGCCAAAATTCAAATTATATAGATTGCATATGATGACAATAAAGTTATGGTGTTTGCTGTGAATAAAATGGAGCTGCTGCTTTCTAAATAGAGTTTAAAAAACTCAACTTTTACCAGTTTGCTTTGCTTATCTTATAACTTTCTTTGTGTGCAGCCATATTTGTCAGAGCAACCCCCCGACGGGAGATTTGAAAATGGGACAAATGCTTGCTCGACTCCTGTGAACCATGTTGCAATGGATAACTTGCTGAGTGGTCAGCAGGATATCAGTGAAGTTCTTCAGCAGCTTATGACGATCACAGATCAGAGCCTAGACGAAGCTCAAGCAAGGTAGTAGTAAAAATCATTGACGTTTCTGAGTTTAGGTTTTAGCTTCTTTGTTGCAATTTATCAAGTCTGATGGCCGAGTGGTAAGGGCGTTTGCCTCTTGAGCTGTAGACTAGATTTGATTCCGAGTTGGGTCAAACCAATGACTTTAGAGTTGGTACTCACAGCTTCCCTGCTTGACGCTCAACATTAAAGGGACAGTGTGGAATGCAAGTCGGCAATGTGTGACGTTGAGAAAGACATTTAGCGGGTTCCCCCATCTTGGTGTGGTAGAGAGATGACTGGCAACTCCTAAGCAATCTCGCCATAGCGCTTTGATTGCTTTCTTGTAATAGGAGGATAAGCTATAAATTCAAACAAATGTATTGTTATTGTGTAATGAAAAATAATGTGATAATGGTGTCAATAAATGTAGGGCAAGTAAAAACGGATTTTATTTTCGAAATCACAGAAGAGCACGAAATTGTAACTTCACTGCAAGTCTTGCTCAGATCTCTATTTTTGTGTCTTTGAACATTTCTCCTTAACAGCATAATTAGGCTGGTATTCCATGTACCTGAACTTGATTATTGCGATCATTGGTCTCACAAACTCGATTTTATTTTTAGAAAACACGCCCTGAACATTCACCGCATGAAGGGCGCTCTTTTTCAAGTTCTTTGTGAAATTAAAGATAAATCTGGTAATAACTGTTTGATTTTAAGAGAGAAACCGTAACGAAATGATAAATAACTTATGAAAACTTGTAGCAAGTTTAAATCGTTGTAGCCTAGTCATGAACTCTGTGAAATACAAGCAACTCTACCAGCAGCTCCATTGTTTGAAGCATTTTATTTTGTAAAGCTGGTGATATCTGATTATGACGTCGCCGCAAACTAATTAAGTAGCTCTACCACATCATGGATACAGTCGTGATATTTTCGGTGCACTTGAAAAATCGTGTTTCGGTTTCAGAATTCTATCATTGAAGTCTTCGAGTTAGCTGTAGTTGGTTTTGGGCTTATATAGTTAAAACATGGTTTAATGGAATATAGTAGACACGTCATAGCTGAGGGAATGTAACATCGTTAGGTAAAGATTAATATTTAATCATCATATTAACGTATTTGGTCGATGTTGCGGTTATTTCGCTTTCAACGTTTTTTGTAATCTTTTTCAGCTATTACTCCGCGTTTGAACTTTATACCATCGTTTCTATGAAACCGTCAATTAATTTGTCTGATGCGCAAACTAAAAATGACAAATCTGACATGAACTGGCATTCGCGAATATCATATATCCGTCATTAATCCGGCGGTAAAAGTTTTGGGTGGTTTAAAAAAGTTTAACATGTTAAAATCAACCTGAATATTAATTATAGAATTTTAAGCTTAAACTACGTTGTCATTATAAAATTTTATGGAACATCTTTTAATTCTTGCCCGTTTTTCAGCTTTAAACATTCGAACTCCCTCAGATGACGAACCAGCAGATCCTCAGCAACTTCGACTTGACAGAATGCTCGAATCTGAGGTTCTACAAATTTGATTGATTTTGATTTTGTCTTTTTTTTTTCGCGGTAACGCGTCGAGAACGTCATGCACATCTAACCTCGCATACGAGATGTTGTTTTAATCGCTTTATTTGGCAATCGACCAATTGTTTTCGTATTCGTGAAGCATCTGATGCAAAGACGCAAAAAAGAACTTGGTTGAGAATCGAAGCAATGATCTTACGATTATGATATTTTTCTTGCTGCCGACGTAACAATTTCTGAAAATTTTCCATAATCTCAAAAACCGATGAAAGATAAAGTAACGGCGTTGTAGTAATGAATGATTGTGATATTGCGTGTTTTGAATTTTCAACGAACTCCTGCAAGCAATGTTGTGTGTACGATTTTGTGCTATCTTTGTTTAAAGAATTTCAATCTTCTAGGGAGTTGTTGTCCCGGAAGGAAGCAGTTCCGCTGTCGCCGCTGCTACTTCCGCTGGAAATGAGAGCGTAGAGCATAACGACTACCGTGCCAAGCTTGCTCAAATCAGACAAATTTATCATTCGGAATTAGAAAAATACAAGCAGGTATGCGGTGTGTTGATCGATTATGATGTGGACTTGTTTGATCCGCTTGGATTGCTGTTAGCTTGATGTTGTGAAGTAAGTGAACTAAGTTGTTTTCAGTAAAAAATTGAAGCAGTGGTGCGATGTTGCGCTCAGCCAAGATCGTGCTGATTGAGTTGAAAACTTGTAGCTCCTTTAATTGTGAGCATGTCATTCGAAAAATTTAAATCCTAATGTAGAATTATGGAAATATGCGATTGAATTATTGTTTTCACAGCGTCGAAAGTCCCCAATTTCTGGTTCAAGTTTTCATTTACTGCTCTGTAATTTCATGAAATCAATCATTTTAAGTTGACAATTTTTTATCTATGTTTTTGGATTGCTTGTCTAAGACAGATTTCTGTCATAAGTTTCTGAATAACCACTCAAAATACATTTGTATCCTATGTATGAGATCTTCTCTGATTTCAAATTTGAGGTTTTCAATTTTTTCAGGCTTGCAATGAGTTTACATGTCATGTGACAAATCTTCTGAAGGAACAAAGCCGGACCAGACCGATATCTGGGAAGGAGATCGATCAGATGATCATCATAATCAAGAAGAGATTCAGCGACATTCAAGTTCAGCTGAAGCAAAGCACGTGTGAAGCTGTCATGATTCTAAGATCAAGATTCCTAGATGCCAGGTACGCGAGTTCTTCGTTACCAAGAATGTGCTAATAGTTTCTGTTTGCCGTTGGAAAAGGCACTTCGCGGGATTCCCCCTATCCCCCATCTCAGACTGATGGTCCTAAATTCCTGAGCGAGTTTATTATAGCGCCTTTGTTGTTCTGGTGATAGAAGTATGACTGTGCAACTAACATAAAAGATTAGCTCAAATCAAGAACAAAAATTTTCATCATACTCGCGGTATTACGTCGAAGCGTGTAACGAGTGGTGGGCCATCTCCGCGACTTAGCGCCTGGACAACACAGAAACCTCGCAGCAGTGGCGAGCCGTTGGTGACACTGTGTCAGATTTGACCGGCCCGGTAATCGAACTCAAACCTCCTGCGCCGCTAGCGATGTGTTTATCCACGACGTTAACCGGCCGGTAGATGTAACTGAAGTTTGGCGAAATGATTGTAGACGCAAGCGACGCAACTTCAGCAAGCAAGCGACCGAAGTTTTGAACGAATATTTTTATTCCCACTTGAGTAATCCATATCCAAGTGAAGAAGCGAAGGAAGAATTGGCGAGGAAATGTACGATTACAGTGTCACAGGTGAGACATAACTAGTCGTCGCGTCGAATATCTTAGTGAGTGTTTTATTAGGCGAATCAATATTAGTGCGTAGTCGATGCCAATTTGATTCTCAACAAAAAGTGCTGTTCACTGAAATGTCGAAAGAATGACAGAGTGTTTAACGAAAAATATTATTTTGCGAAAAGTATTCAGTATTAAAACAAGATGCTTCGATCATGGAATAGTTATGTTAAATAGCTGTGAGCTATACTATAGTTGTATTACCGTTAGTGTTATAACGTATTATATCCTTATAACCATTTTGTCGCTGTTTTTTTTTTTTTTTTTTCGGTGTATATCGACTTCAACGTTACTTTACATCGTCCTACTATAAATAGAAGAGGAAAAGTATCCTTCTGGGATGTGACGCTACTCGGAAAGTCCAGCAGGTTTTAACGCTTTTCTACCTTGTCCCGTCATTTTCTCGCGTGTTTGGCGCAAAAATTTAAAAGAGAGCAGCTCACTTCGTAGCATCCCTCACGGCCATGTTCATTTCTTAGTTAACTTTTGCATTAACTTTTTTACCAGGTTTCAAATTGGTTCGGAAACAAACGAATCCGATACAAAAAGAACATCGGCAAGTTTCAGGAAGAGGCAAATTTGTATGCTGCGAAGAACGCTCAAGCAGCGGTCTGTGCAGGGATAGGTAGGCGTGTTGTATGGTTCAAGTCGTTTGCACAATCTTTTTAATGTTAGCTTATTTCATCAACTGTTTTACACGGTTTGATGTGGAAAAAGAAAGCCGCAGTAATTCTAAAGCTGGACATTTCGACAACATAGATGCAGCTGTCATTAACAGCGGTGGGTTTTGTACTGCCTTGTTTACACTGCTGATAATGACAGATGAATCTATGTTGTCAAAACGTCCAGTTTTAACAGTTTCAGCTATTTTCGTCACATATTTATTTTATCCTTAAGATTTGATGTGTTATTATTGTTTCCTAAGTTACAAAACGAAATTATAAAAGATGGAACCTCTTACTCCGTGTTTCAATTTGCACTGTTAATTGATTGCGAATGTTTTTAGATGGTGATACGCTTCCACAACTAGATGTGAATCCTGGCCAAGACAATAATCTCGGCTCCCCTGACACAGAAGCGCTTTCTCCTTCCGGTCAGAGTGAGTAAAAGATTAGTGAAAGAAGGGATTTATTGCGAGATTGTGTTTCGTTTCATCAAGTTGCTCACACAAGTTCAGCTGCGACCTACTTGTTCGTCGATTGGTTTTGCCAAATGGCAACACATTTTTGTTCCGCACTTTCCTGACCAAATAATCAAAAACTTTAAGATCCGCGCAGTTTCTTGTTATGAAATTACGTGATTTTTTCCTGGACAACGAGCATGTTCGATCAGATTTCTCGGTGTTTTAAGCCTCCTAGCTAAGCCGGCACCAAACGGTGAGATTGTGATTCACTCATGATATTCATCTTCGTACTCTATCCAGCAACAAAGTATTTTCAGATTATTCGAGTCCCGCGCGTAGAAACCTCGTAACGTCAGGAGACATGTACGCAGGGCTCGACGTCGACCAATTTTCTCAGCAATCTGAACCTGTGAGTGCTGCGGTGTGTTGTCATGCGGTGTAATCGATGACCTGATGCTGTTTTTAGGAATTACCTTACAATGAAGATGGCGAAGCTGATCATAATCTATATAACGATGAAGCTAAGCGGACAATCTGAATTGCTGTGTGAGCAGTGCGATTGCAACCTTTTGATTTTCAGCCTCGCTTCCCCTGCGTGGGATGATAAAGGCAAATTTCCACCCCATTGTCGGCCATCGTCTCGTGTCACAAAACTTTCTTGCGCTAAAGTACACATTGTATTTTTTGATGTGACATGTTTGGTCTAGGGTTCATCAGCAATGCTTCACCGGTGTCGCTCTTTCCCTGCCTTCTATTCATCGAGTTCTTTCTGTCCCACTGCGGGCCAGCAGTTTGGTGGTAAAAAAATACATGTTTTCACAAAGCACCACACCCCTTTGCCCAGTAGGACATTGAACCTGGGATAGCAGCTTTTCCATCATCGGTATGCATAGTTCGGAATGCCTGAACGGAAAAAGCTTTGGCTGTGTAGAAACTCGTGATGTAGTGGCTGGATTAATACGCATTACTCATAGGTTTGGAATACGATTTCTGTTTTTCTTTTTTTTGTCCACTTCTGGTTTGAAATGGTAGGACAATGATTAACAACTTGTTATGTGAAACCAGAGTTGCAAACTTACTTAATTTTCTTTCTTGCCGAATTCGAACTTGAACTCACAAAAGAAAAGTCCCTGAACTCGACCTCGAAAAAAAGTTAGTTGAGTTTTGAACTTCTAAACTTGCTAAAAATTGCTTAAGTTCAGCTTAAACCTGTTGGAAACTTACTTGAACTTATAGCGTAAAGTAAGCAAAAATTACTGACTTGAACTTGCAATATTTAAACATGAACAACTTTAACTCGGCTTGCAGATTTTAGTGAACTTGAAATCGCTTAAAAATGTTTGTGAGTTCGCAGCTCTGCCGGGATTCCCCTGCTCACCAGAGTTCATTATGAGCTCGAATCGTTAACCTACTGCGTGCTATTTGTAAGGAAGTTCAGAGTGGTTTGACTCAAAAATGCTTCAATTTCTTTCAACTACCTAAAAATATCGAGAACAACTTGCCGCATGTTCTCGCGCTCCTGCATTTTTATATGTTTTTGGCGATAATTTTTTACGTCGAATAATTTTGTGTATTGTGTCTGCCCGAACCTCCTTTTATGCTTTTTTGTTTATTTTGTATTTGTGCGCTTCTGTCGTGGTTGTTTGCTCATCGTCTCGTGTCTGGTCTTAATTTGAAATTTGCAGAAGAATACACATATGTGTGCAATCACAGCCCTCAGCTCGTAAACTATGATATCGTTGATTACCCCAGTAAACCTCACTGGGTTTGATACGCTATAAAAATATGTATTGTCCGTCCGAAGTTGGGAGAGGATTTAAGGAAGCGATGATTTTTCATTGTTTTGTTTTGTACAGCGGAAAATCGAGAAATCACGGTAGGAATATGCTTGGCAGCTGCGACATTGCTGGAGGAAGTAACTTGCGATAAAACAAGTTGGTAACTTTGTTTAATTTAAGCAGCTCCATTGAAACTTCATCCTGAAAATAACGTCGGCACAATGTTGATAATAGGCTACAACAAAATCAAGAAGAGTATGGTGAAAATACAGATCGTACCGTAGACGAGACAGCGCTGTTTCTGGCTATTAGCCTTCATCAGCCGCCCTCAGGTAAGAAACATCTTCCAGGACGAATGATCTTGCCAGGATCACTCATCCCTTCGGATAAATATTTCTTAAAGAATTAAACTTTTGTGGTACGCAATCCACTCTTGTGGCTACGTCACCATTCCAGTCAAACTCTTTACGTGGCCAGGGTGAAGATCAACAACTAAAAAGCAATGTCCTTCCTGGCCTACCGGCCTACTTTGCTTTTTAGTTGTTTACTCTTCACCTTGGCCACGTAAAGAGTTTGACTGGAATGGTGACGTAATTTTTTCCTAGCTTGATTATTTATTTAACCAGGTTTAGTTAATGACAATATGATTATTTAATGACAAGAGGAGTGACAAAACATTATTTCTAAATTTCAGCATTTCTCATCCAATTTTAAGCATTTTTTAATATTGTTTTGACAAACTGGGTTCAAGTTTTTCACATTTTTCAACTAAGTAAAGAAAAACTTTGATCTCCCAAGCATTTGGTGTAAACAAATTTTGGAAATATAATTTTTAACGAGTAAAATATAATTTTTAAACTTTACATGTACGCATTTTTACGTCAGAATGATTAATATAAGTAGGCTTACCACTGAAACCCTTAAAATGGAAAAAAATTTCCGGGATCCTGACATAAATTTTCCGGGAAATTTCAAAACCCCAAATTCCCCGTCCCTACTTCCCTGGAGGAAACGCTAGACAACGCTGGTTGGATATTCTACCAGACAATTCATGTAAAGCCAAATAAGTCGCTTTATGATCAGTCGTAGCTGCTGTCATTAATGCGCTGAAGTTAAGTGTGGCAATAACTAACGATCAATCGTGTTTTTTGAGGCAATGACCAACGATCTTTCGTGTTTTGGCAATTGTTGGGAATACCACATTTCATTGCTCAATAGTTCTTCAGCGTTGGCTTTAGTGCTCCCCTACCACATAAATCTGTGGCGTAACAATTTGCGGAATGCAAAACATATTTCTATTTGAAGAGTAGCCACAGTCTTGTGAGGTGCCGTTTGGAAAAAAAAGTTTAATTTTTACGCATGATTTTTCGGCAAGTTTAGGTATAGGCTATATTGTCGAATCTACCGTCTTTCGGCTGATAAAGATAATCCCCCTCAGTCTCTCTTGGAATAAACTGTAAGTATCGTCGTTTCAGCGCAGAATCTTAGTGCTTCATATTTTGTTTAGCAGCTCGCAGCTGAACATATCGCCATACGTAATATGAAACACCGTGTAGTGCTTTTGTACATTGTAGTTGGTTAAGAATAAAATTTATTTAGGATATTTCCCATCTAGGACAATAAAACTTCTTAATTTTTCCAAACGGCGCCTCGTAATATCTAAGCAAATCGATCTTCTGAAAATCAAAACCGATCAGCATACGTCGATAAAAAGTCAAAGACTTGTTTTCATCTAGTAAGTCAGGGCCGTTTAAAGAAAACCTGGGGCAGTGACATACTTCGGGCCCCCTGTGCCCTGTCGACCTTGTTCGAAAATCATTAGGCTAAAGGTCTGGTCCCTGGTCACACGAGCGAGTAAATCGCCCGAGTTGCTCACTACATGCGACCACCTATACTCGCAGCGAAAAATCTCTCGCATGAGTCACAAGGGAAATTCCCGTTAGCTTCCAAATTTTACAATGATGTAATAATCGCAGTCGTTCGAAAGAGAAAACCTATAGCATGGAAAAATAAATTTGAAGTAGTTGTTGGCAGGGCATGCTATGGAATGGAGGATGATTTTTCCATAATCCATTCTGCCGAATTTCTTCCATTTCATGCTGAAAATTTTCCATTCCGTACTAAATTTTTTTTTTCCATATTCCATTCGATCCATTCTTCCAAACTAATGTATGGTAACTTACATTGTAACCTGTAATTATAATCATAAACAAGCACCATCGGCTAGACTCTGCATAAATGTAACATCGGTGGTGACTAGCGCGTTGCTGACACCACTGTGTCAAATTTGGTCTGCTCAAGAATTGAACTAAGATCTCCCCATTAAAGGTCAGCAATCAAAACCACAAGATTAAACATAACGCAAACATTAGAATATCATGTGTGTGCTCAAATCAAGGCTCTCACCACAATTGCGGTATTTTCAAAGTTGCGATATTACGGTTAATACCGTATTAAAATGTGTTTATCGTTGCACAGGAGGCGACAACGTAGCCTACGTGATTACATCATTTCTTGTTTAGCCTACTTCATTTTGATGTCGAACTTTGTCAGGGCAAAGCGAAATCAACAGATTGTATCAGTCAGTCTTCACTGCATTATTGGAAGGTATCAGATATGTTTGAAGCCACGCATCTAGATTCTAGATAACAGGAATGAGACAATTAATGCAAGTTGGCTGGTTAGAGGAGAAAAAATAAAGCCAAAATATTTCGTAAATTAGACGTTTCGACATCATAAATTTAGCTCAATCAGTTGTCATCATCAGCAGTATACGCAAGGCAGTTTGAAACTCTGTCTAGCATATACCTGTACTGCTGATGATGACAGCTGAATCTACTATGTCGAAATGTCCTGTTGCCGTTTTGCCAATTACAATTTGGCTTTATTCTTACTTAAGCAATTTTCGCTTTTACTGCATTGCGAATGCGTGGTGTATTTCTAATTGGCATCATTGAACAACTAACTTGCTCGCAGAGAAGATCTTGATTGTAATCGCAATCTGTGATTTGTAACCGATTACGCCATTTTCAAATAATTGTAATGTATATCGAAAATTGATTACATGAGTGCGTAATTATAATCGGTAAAATCGATATAATCGAACCATGTCAATTGAACCAATAGAAGGGGGCACATGGGTCGATGTGTTTTTACTTCCTGAGAAAGGCAGACACTAAATAGTGTTTTAATACCGAAATGTTTATTTAATGACAGTTGACGCTGAACCAGATGTTGTTTGAAAACTGATGGAAATTGAGTGTTGGAACTAATTTTATGTTTTATAAAGCAAACTCTGTATAAAAACAATGCTTTGAAATTATGTTTGAAACCGAACTGTGCTTTGATAGGGAGGTATATTTTGAAAATTAAGTATCTTTAATACCTGAGTCTGATTACGTACTTTTAAATTGTGTTTTCGTTTTTCTGAAGGAATAAATAAATTGTTCCTATTCCGACTTACTGTAATCGGGAATCCCAAAGTTTATGACCTTACAACTTTTGACAAGACCATGAGCGTCACCAGGATTTTGGCCAGAGAGAGGGTCAGAACTCAAAATGTGTGCGTTGCCTTAAAGCTAAAGCCGAAGTCACACGAGGCTGATTTATTAGCTGCTTTTACTCGCTTCTAATATTAGCTGGCTCATATTAGCTTCGAATGCTGGTCACACAAAGCGAATAAAATAATGCATTCGCAGCTAGCGAATTACGGTAGTAACTAGTAATTGTTCCTAAACCTACAGCAAACGTAAGGGCAGCGAAAGTTTTAAAACAGGTTAATAACAAAGTCAGTATACGGACTTTCGTTAATAGCGCTAGCATGTGTCGAACTTAGTCAGGGGATAATAAGAGAATTTTATTTGAAAAAGAAGAGAGTGTGATGTAGCTTTTTTATAATTTTTTTGCTTACACATTAATTTTTATTGTCAGTTTGAGGGTCGTTCTGTGGTGGAGACCTACCGGTATTTGATTATTCGTGAGCTTTTCTGAGGTGAAGACCCATTTTTTGTTCCTTCACACCAGGGCCGCAGCCACGAGGGGGGGCTATTAGGATCCAAGCTCCCCCAAATTTTATTTCAGCCCCCTCAAAATTATTTATGTCGAAATAATGGCGGTATACAAATCCAATGGTTTATATTTTTTTCAAGATAGCTGCTTCAATCGATGTTTAGTCTAAATCTCAAGAATAATTTCTGATTCGTATCGTGATTCCTAATACTAAAAGCAGAAAGAGTTTTAATTTGCACTGTTAAGCAGACTGAGGTCAGGGTTGGGAAAAATCGATTGTAATCGATATTCGATTGCGCTATTCTTTGCTTTTTGTTCATCGAATGCACTGGAGCCTTTACTTTTTTGAATGAGTATCGAATATGGTCTTGTCTTTACTTTTTTTCGGCGCAATTCGATATTCCATATTCGATTCTTGTTGTCCACGTTACTTTATCTGACTTAAGTAAATTTAAAATAATTGTCGATATGTGATCGCCTAGTTTTTACTGATAATTTTTTTGTGCCAAAAAACAAAACAAAAGATTTTTAATAGCAAAGTTGCTTCGCATCAATGATGTCGTGTACTATGTCCGTCGTTTATCTGTAAGTTACCGCGTGAATGTGAGGACATCACAAAAAATGCTTGGCATACACCGCTAAATGCTCAGTGTAATGTCGAATATCGATTGCAATATTCGTTATTCTTTACTTTTAAAAACTGCCATCGAAATCGATTATTTCTTTGCTTTTTTGGGCATCGATTCCCGGTCCTGATCTGAGTGTTGCGCCATTGCACCTAAACGCAGCTAACGCGGTTTGCATTATGAAAACACAACCGCTGGTTGTAAGCAACCGCCAATGGATTAGGCTGGTACTACGCTGTTTAACCCTTCGCAGTCAGGACCGCAATTGGATATTAGACTACTTCGCTGTTTAACCATGGTTCAACTTCGCTGTCAGGCCCGTTTTGTTGTTGTTGTTTCTTATCCTTGCCTGATTAATACGTTTTAGTTCTCTCTATCATTATATTTCCGCTTAGGATTGTTGCAAGTTTCGACTTTTGAGAGTATTACCAGTAGCCTACATCGGCGCAAATTTATTAGCCTACTTGCATTTTTCGTTTCCGCGAGCAAGTTCTTTCTTTCTGCATAACTTTTTCCTTAACCGAAATTGACCTGTTCTCGCTTGGGTAGCAATAAAGATAAAAAATCAGAAAAACTTTAGGTTGATTTTTCAGCCCCCCCAAAATGTGAAGGCTGGCTACGGCCCCGCTTCACACACCGGTCATGGATTTTTCTGCAGTGGAGACCTATCACCTTTTTCGAGGTCCACTGAGATATCTGAATAGGTGTAATGGTTCACGGACCAAAATCAATTGGAAAGCCCTGTATTCGGAGATGGGCGCGATTCTCAATTTTTGAGTTAATCGATACACGATACTTGAAAATAGAGTTAATCGATACCGATACACGATACTCTGAAGAGGAGTTAAATCGATACCCGTATCGCCGATACAAGTATCTCGATACAATATCAGGAAAAAAATCAATTAAAAAAATTGGTTTACAAATGAAAAAAACTGCTACAAGTTTGCAATCTGCGGATAATTGCAAAACGTAAAAATATTACGTATTTTTTTTATTGTTGCATATTTATCCTCCCATCACGAGAAAGCGATCAATGCGCTGTACGAGCTCGCTTAAAAGTTGCCAGCCATCTGTCTACCACACCAAGATGGGGAATCCTGCTAAGTGCCTTTCCCAATGGCACAACAAGTCAACTTGCCGGCTTGTTCTCCACAATGTCTCTTTTATGCTGAGCGTCAAGCAGGGAAGCTGTGAATACCAATTTAAAGTCATTGGTTTGACCCGACTCGGAATCAAAACCCAATCTACAGCTCCCGAGGCGGAAGCTCTAACCACTCGACCATCTGAGCTGTTAATTGGGACATGTTATAATTTCACAATTAACGTCGTTTAATGGCGTTACGAAACAATTGCAAATGAGCTAGTGATAAGAGAAATTTGCGGACACTACGTCTCTTTGAATCAATGAGGGAATTTAACTTCATTTCACATTCTTGAGAAACCGTAACTGAACACGCAGTCAACACCTGGTAAGATTGATCGTGCTCAAAAACAGTATCGAGATACTTGTATCGGCGATGCACAAAAACATGCTTAATCGACACCGATACGCGATGCTGTAGTGAAACACTTAATCGATACCGATATCGATACAAAAGTATCGCGCGATACGTATCGCCGATACAAGTGTCTTGATACTGCCCATCTCTGCCTGTATTAAACATTGGCCCGCGGCATAAGTAAGCAGATTTTTATGGCCCGCGATATAATTAAGTTGGGCCACCCTGAGTTGGGCTAAATGATGCTGGTCACGTGTTAGATGACATAGAAGCTTACCCGTATATCAAAATTAATCAGATTTACAAAAAGCATGATGGCGGGAATATTGGCGCGAACGGTTGCCTGGTAACTTTTGGGCGGTAACGTTACTCGCAGCTTAAAACTCGCCGGATTAGCTCGCCCGTGTGACCACTTTTTGCGAGTAGCTCGCATGTGTGACGATTTGCCCCCCTCTCACCAGCCCTGCTAGGAATGGGTTAACTTTAACTGAAATAACAATCCAGGTTTCAATTTTTGCCTTCGTTTTAATCGGGATAAGATGTACTTATTGGCATGGTTTTGCGGTAAAAATTCAATAAATTGCTGATGTTTTATTTGCTCGTTAGCACTTGGTTAACAAAGAAACAGCGCAGGCTCTGGGCTTATTTATGAATTTAATCTTGATACCGGTATAGCCAAACCTGCGCACGTTTGAAAATACCAAACTTCCAAAAACGTTGTCACGAGTTGAAAATATACCAAAATCATTTAATATATTTTAATGATCGTGAAATTTGCTGAACTTTTTCCGGTTCCATTTGAAAAATTTTCTCAGCATGACATAGCAAATTTGGCCAGCATAGGTAAACATTCAATTTTCCTTAATGCGTCAAAAATCGAAATAAATTTCGTACGACAACAAATCTGGTAAAAATCACATTTAGTTGAAGATCTCACTTGGTTGCACTAGTAACATAAAGCGCGAAACGCAACGAGTCCTTCAGTGCAGTTTTTGCCAGTTATTACCTGTGGCATCACAATTCAAGACATTAATGTCTTGAATCACCGACTTGCGAAGTACGGTACGGACTGTACTCATACATACATTTTTAAAGGCAGCACGGCAGATTTGCCCTCATCTCGGGATGCAAAGACGCAAAACCGATCATTTCGCAAGACTCTTCTTCCCTTTTGTGTAATAACTAGTAGTGACTGCGCTTTTCAAGTTTGCTATCAGCGACAAAACATCAACCTTCGATTCAATCTAGCAGAAAAATTATTGTTCGTCATGTCCATATACGAATGGCAAAACCAGCATCGTGAGGTAGGCCTAATGGTATTTAGTTGACTAGTTTTACATGGAAATAGCTACCATGCCGCGACGAAGATTTTGTGGAAATAGGTAACACAACTTGTTGTAGACGATATTTGCTTGTTTGGTCGAAAGACTCGAAACATTCGCGTTCTAGGAATCCATAGGTTAATTCCGCCGCACATGTATCCGAAATGTTACTTTTGCTTTGCACACTTTTCATCCCAATCCGGCCAATAGCTCTTTTTCATTCGATTGCAATATGCCAGGAGATTAGGAAAGTTTTCCTGTAAGAGCGTCTCTGGCTTTGCTCCGATTTTAACGTAGGCAAATTGAGCCAAAAGACCAAATACGGAGCAATCCACGTCCGTTGGTTTGTCTCCCATGAAGAACTGTTTTCCTTCCAAGTACGACGATAATGCACCCATATCCCTCTCAGCAATGCTGTCTACCTCTTCTCTGGAATGGCGGCCCATTCCTTGGCCATGTAAATTGGCATTCAACGCTGGTTTGACTTGAAACTTTGCACTTATTTTTACCCCAATACGTTTTAATCCTCTGGCAGGAATTTGATTGAAAAACTCATCGTTTTTGACTCGCCATCTATAATATACAAGAACCCAATACAAGTTCTCTTCACACAATCGTTGAAAAGCCAATGAAGTCGCCTTTTCAGATTCGGTTAGGCTGGAGTTTAAATCAACGTTGAATTCTTTATTGAGGAAATTAATGATAAAAGTAGAGTCAGGGATTTCTTTTCCATTAAACAAAATAAATGGAGTTTTTCCTTTAGATGAATTTTGCGGACTCTCAATCACAGAATAATGCAAGTCAGCCATTCGGAAATACGTCATGAGCTTCAATGCAAAGGGTGAAGGTGTAGAAGCAGAAAAGAGACGAGTAGGATGGAACAACTGGATGTTAGCTTGTTGAATTTCTTGTTTCTTTGACATTTTACGAACTGTCCTCGCCTATAACGGAAGCACTTGCAAGTAATCACAACAAATCTGAAGCATAAATATAAGCTGCCGGTAACAATGCACTGGCTTAGTTTGCAAGATTGTTAATGTGCATGATTATGAAGAATGAGGCAGAGGGCCAGAGCCACAGGCAGCAGGGCGCCGGAACCAGCGAAGTGTTCAGAGGGCATCGAGGCCGGATTCCCACCGCGAACAAAACAGAACCGAGTTTATTTCGTTGCCAATTAGTTCACACAAACTCAATATTCAGCGAAAAAACTCATACGTTGTTCGCAGCAACAGGCAGTCACGAAGGGACCAGTGGTCTTCGAGTCAAGTGACAGCCCTCGGAGAGCGACAATTACCCCGTCCACACGCCCAGCATGCGCAGACCAAAAGACCTACCGCATCGCAATCAGATTTCCAATGACTCAACTGAAAAATGATTGTGACACCAAAAACCCTTTTTTTTCTCCCTTAGTGATCGATTTGTAAAAACATCTTAAAGTCCCGGTCCTTCCCCCCCTCACATACGCTGCTGGTATCAGGCAATCTATAAATGAGTGTAAGCTGAAAATACTATTACTTTGAGCGCTTTTTTTGAAACTGATGTCAGCAAAATATGTTACAAACGGTGGATGACTGTATATTGGAGGTTCAGTGACATAACCATGGGGGATGGAAGACCCAAAATCGGGTTGGGATCCGCGCAGCTTAAGAAGCGCTGCACCAAATAGCAGGGGTGTATTTAAAGGGTGGCATTGTGACATATTGTGCCCCCCTTTTGACTTTTGCCTTTTAGTAAAAAGATGCTCAGTAACTGAAATATAATATACCAGACAATTTTGATGGCTGTTGTAGTCTTTAAAATTTTTTTCTCTACCCCACGGTCACTGCCAAATAGGAAACAGATCAAACTTGAAACTAACGCCGGCAAACTACAAACAAATTTATATTTCGTTTTTTCTTCGTATCAGAAAAAACTTAGAAGCTTGTTTTTACAAATAAATGCCTCAGCTACACATGTTACTGTATTATTAATTAATATTCCTCTCATAGCGATTGCGGTTCTTAATATTTCCTAAAGGTTCACAATCATACATGAAGTTCATTTTTTAACTTCAATCTTCCATTCTTCAAGCCCTCAGCTTTTTGTTACTCGAAGAATAGCCCGAACGTGCGTCTACGTTTTGAGAGCAACTAGCCAGCACCAAAAAGTTGGCATGTGCCACGCTCATTGCATTTGTTTCTGCAGCGTAATGCATGCGCGTTTTTTATCGTTTTTCGTGACGCATGGGTTGACTCATCAAAAGTGAAATGGGAGCCGCTTGGTTTTACGTTCTACGACAATTTTGTGCCGTAGCAAGTGCGTTTTTCTAAATAATGAGAGAGTGGAGTCTTTAGCCATGTACCAGTGATCATCAGAGTCAAAAATTTTTTACTCCTGCTCCGAAAAATTTGACTCCTACTCCGCTCCTACTCCGATTGTTTTAAAAATGTTAAACTCCGACTCCTGTTTCGACTCCTGTTAATAATGCAGTTTCAGTAGATTAGCAAAACACATTTGAACTAAAAAATGAGCAAAATCTGTTAAAAAAAAAGCAAACTCCGGCTCCGCTCCGGCTCCGATTTTTTTAAAAGTGGCTTCTGCTCCTGCTTCGGTCAAAACTGCGGTCATTTTTGTAAGGGTTAGGGTTAGGAAATTTTTGATGAAGAGAATTTTGACCAGTTTTAACTTTATACAAAATTTTGACTTTATTTTGACTTATAAAATCTAACAAAACAGACCCCTGAAGGCCTGAAACGAACGTTAGTACATGTTTGATCATGTAATAAGGTCCTAAAAAAATTTTGACTTTATTGACTTTAGCGGGCCCTAGTCATAACCTTTGTGATTTGCAATTTACTAACTATTTTGAGTACCTTCGTAACGAGTATAGGCTAATTTGCGTCAACATGATTTCACTGTGCAAACCATTCGTAATACTAAACAGGGTCGGTGTTAGACCAAGGCATCGAACCGTTTGAAATATCGCTCTGGTTCAGGTTTTTCGTCGTTTGATTTTAAAGGTTCAGTTCCGGTTAAAATTAAAAATACTTTGAATTATCGGGTTTAGGTTCGCAGAAGCAAAAGTTTAAGGGTTCAAATTCGGTTTGGGTTCAAGAATTTGAATCCGTCAATTCGACTTATGTTCAGGTTCTACACAGCCGTGCGCATTTTTTTCAAAAATACTCATTGTATTGAGGCTGACTGTACTTTTTCAGAAGCTACTATAGCTCATGAGCAATATCCTCAGCGGCCGAAATAACTTCAGATCAACGTCAGATGTTCTTACGTCAGCTGTTGCAGCTACCAATACCACAACAATCATTCTCTAAGAAAAATCTTTTTAAGAAGTAGAACACACACGATTTAACGTAGCAAATGCTTTTTTAGTCCAAAATTGATAGCGCAGACCAAAAGAGGCGCTGCGCTCTGGGTTTAGGTTAGACAAAAATTATTCTAACGGTTCAAGTTATTTTAGATATCCCTGGTTTAGACACTGCTTTAACCTCATTGTCTTTGTATGGAATTGTCTCCCAAAGATCTTGAATCTACTTCAAGTTAGTTAGTTAGTTAGTGTCTTTTATTTCCGTACCGTCAACACAAGAATAATATACAAAAATAATATACAGTAGGCCTATAATTGGACAGCACGAGAAAAGGGAAGAAGAAACAAAACAATAAACGTTGTAACGTGCCAGGGGAAAGTGGAAGGTCAAGAAAAGTAACATGAGAAGCATGGCTGCAACACCCGACAATGGAGATTTATCAAATAAAGAAAAAGAGCACACACACACATAGCCTACAGAAAGAAAATCGACGTTCAGATAAAAAAAAGACAGCAAAGAGAGTCACAGACTCTACATGCTATGGTGCAATGGTCTTTCTTTGTTTAGATTGCGTCTCCATAAGTTTGATTTACGTTCTGCTGCCTCACTTGTATTTTAATGTTTGTCTAATTTTTCCTCACTTATTAGTGTGATTGAATGTGAATTCTTTCACCATTGTGTTGTATTCAAATAAATAAACAAATAAAATATTATCCGATTAGATGGCCGAGTGGTATAGAGCGTCTGCTTCTGGATCGGTAGACTTGGGGTTCGATTCCGAGTCGGGTCAAACCAATCAGTTTAAAATTGGTATTCACAGCTTCCCTGTTTGACGTACGTTCAGCATTTAAGGGACAGTGTGGAGAAAGCCGGCAAGTTTACTGGTTGTGCCGTTGGGAAAGGCACTTAACGGAATTCCCCCATCTAAGTGTGGTAGACAGATGGCTGGCAACTTCTAAGCGAGCTCGCACAGCGCTTCGTCGCTTTCTCGTGATAGGAGGATAAATATGCCAATAATAATAATAAAATTATAAAAGCAATATCAGTAATTGATGAATTAAAACTGTTCTGAGCGGTAACGATAACCGGTATTAGATAATCGCCGATAAACTATCTCGATAAATGCCGTTCTTTGGGTACACCATATTGACTTTGATTTTTGTCTATACCGTACCAGATGTAAGCGCTTTTTGAACATTTCCCATCAACAATTTTAAAAAACCTCTATGCGTTTGGTTTGTGCCCAGCGATCCATGACGGCGGTTTTGCAAAAGCAACGGAAAATAAGTCAAAAAGGTTTAATAAAAATAAATAAAATACAGTTGAAAAAAATATATGTATGTATACAAACCAGCACAGTGCACTACCGGCATGTTTGTTGTTGTTAAATATTTGTAATTTCTTGAGATTAAATTTGGACTTATTCCAAAACCAACTTAATGCTCCTACAATCGAAAAGGTTGAAAAAGCAATTGCAGTCCTGCTGCCTACAAACGGTACCTACCGGTTGTAGGCCTATACCGGTATCTGTATATGGGGTAAGTACATCACGTCTAGAATTTAACAAGCTGAATGCCAGCGTAGGTCGTTAAAATCTAATTATAAGCAGATGCTAGGTTAAGGTGAAGCTAGCCTTGCTTTTACTGTCAGGCTACGACTACCCCTGACTACAGGTGGGTGAGGTACCTGTAGTAGTTTGTCCACTGTAGACGCAGCCATTCTCATTTGGTCTACTGTTAACTGCTCAACAGACCACAGACAGTGGACTACCACACAGGCTGAGAACTTGATGCCTCTCTGGGAGTAGTCCAGAAGTGTACAGGTAGTACTGAAACTAGGCTAGGCCACTGTGATTAATAACCACTGATCAACTGGTCAAGCTGTCCATTAGACTGGTAGACTAGTCAGCTTTCAGTTAGTGGCACTGTTTGGTCACTGGTGTTTGGGGATCTGGGACAGTAGGATGATGTTGTTTTCTGAGAGGATGGCATCCTTCCTCAATTAGAGTACCGTACAGAGTAGTGGTATCAATATGCTGCAACGATACCAGACTAAGATATACTGATAGCTTAGGTAAACTGTAAAAGTATTGGTACCGGTACTGAGGCAGATAATACCACTCTTAACATAGCCTACTGGAACTGGTTGTTAGTGTACTCTTTTTTCAAAAATGAAAGTAAGTTTTTTAAGAAACTGAGAAAGATACTGGTATCTACAGACATACCGGTAGCTGTATATTTATATCTTGTATTTAGTTGCATATTTATCATTTTAATCTATCATGATATAGCAATCAAAGTGCTATAACAAGCTCGCTTAGATTGCTGGCCATTTGTCTATCACCCAAGATGGGTGAATCCTGCTGCCTGCTAAGCAAAGTGCGTTCTTCCCAACAGCACTACAAGTAAACTTGCCAGCTTGTTCTCCACACTGGCACTTTGATGCTGAGCTGGGAAGCTGTGAATAACAATTTTAAGATCATTGCTTTTGTCCAACTCTGAATCAAATTTGATTCTACTGCTTTAAACTCAGAAGTTCTTATCCCTCGGCCATCTAAGCTGCACAATTATGGTTTGATACAGGATATTTGCTCATTATTCTCAGATTTTTCATCTTAAAGCAATGCTGATCCAGGGTCTGTGTAGTGTAAATTCCAACACCTTGATTTTAAATATGTCTTGTATATACAGTATATTTTTGTAAATATATAATTGATGAATAGATTTTATACTGTTGCAGTTAGTCTCTACCATATTGATTGTTGAACAAAATATCAATGGTTGTAGTATCAAATTTGTCTATTGAATGATGTAGCCATGTACAAGTTATGACAACAGATCAAATTTCATCGTCGCTTATTAAAAATGTTGAACAGCTTCGACAAAAATTGAACAAAACAGAAAAGTCCATCAACAGTCTGGAGCAGTTTGCACAAAGGTGTGTCAAATGATTAGAAACTGAAAAATATTGATATGTTTTTCAGCGTTGCCTGTAATGTTTTAGGCAATGTCTAAAGCACTGGCTACTTTTCTTTTGAAATTGCCCTTTGTGCACTCCAACCCCAAAGTTGCATTATAATTTTAGGTCTTTAATCGGGTAACGTCTAGCATCAGCCCCCAGGTTAGGTTGGGGTTAGGTTTGGTTAGGATTACAGTATGTACAGTTAGGGTTGTAACTGAACCAAACCCTAACTAAATTTAACCCTAACCAAACCTGGGGGCTGATACTAGACGTAACCCCTTTAAACCTTTCCCAGTTTTCCCCCTTAACTCTACTCTAACACCACTAATTTTTACGTTTCAAGTTACTTCTGATTACGTCATACAGGCTAACACCAACGCCATGTATAGAAACAAACAAGCGGTTTGGTGCAGCAGCGTTTTGATAATGGAAACTGGTCTGGTGCTCTAGACACTACCCTAAGTTTTTTTTGAAGTGATAGATAGGATATTGATCAGCTTTAGAAAATTCTCGACACTTGATTACTAATAGCGAGCGACTCTAAGCGGAATTTTGTACAAGAGTTGTCAAAACTTTTTCTATGTTTACACCTGCAGATTGTTGAAAATTATATCAAGTATGAAAATGTTTAAGCATCTATACCAGGATAGTTTTGGGGTGCCTTTTTTTCAAGCTGCTGAATTAGGTTACATTTATGTATGTTTAGTGTTGCCTTGATACTTCTGTAGTCTGTGCAAATCTAGGCTTAAAAATAGCAGTAATAAATTTTTTTAGAAGGTATTCATCAGATGAGCGATCTGTTGCAAGTTCCAATCATCACGATGAGACCGCTAGTCTTCCTCCTCCTCTGACCATGGAGGAGCTGATGGAAGTGTCTTCAATGCGATCCAGTATTGCTAGCAATCATTCAAAAGATCCAACTAACTTATTACATAAATCTGGCTTCGCTCCTCATGGACATCATTCAGGTCAAAAGGATGCTCTTGACTCTATATCTGAATACACATTAAATAGCACATCCAACCACACATTCCATGCTCTTCATCCAGACGCAAGTTGTCAGTCCATCCAGTTGACAAGTTCTCCTCGAAAGCCCATGTCAAGATGCTCTGGGTCCAAATCTACTGAGTTTTTGCAATCAATATCACAGCATAGTTTGAGCAATTTTGAACGTCCATCTTCTCGTAGCTCCTATCAAAGTGGCAAATCTCGTTCATTAAACAGATCAGTAAACAATGATGCAAGTGTTATTAGCCATTATGGAGCTTCACAAAGCTTTGTAAATGAAACTCAAAATTCTTGTTTTCCTAGCATAGGAGCTGCCAATGATACATTTACCTCCCAGCTCTTAGATGATTCTGGTGCTACGAATATTTCAGCAAGAATTACTCCTAGCGCCAGTCCACAAAGAGTAAGTTTGTGCTTTGCAACTAATGTAAAATCAAACTTGCGCTATACTTGAGCTTTTCCATTGAAGGTTGTATTGGCAGCGGGATCCACCTCCACGGCTTAGTGCCTCGACAACACAACTCCAAATAAACGTTGAAGCTGTGTTGAGCCTTTGGCAACACTGTGTCCAATTTGTCCGGCCCAGGAATTAAATCTTTACTGTGATAGTAATAGCGATGCCGTCGCTTTCTCGTGATAGAGAGATAAAATTGTCAAAGTGAAGATATTATCATCATCATCGTTAAGATTAATATTGTTTATTTGTAGCCAATATCTGCCAGATCGAATGCAACATCAGTTACTTTAACTGCGTCAGATAAAGAATCGGATCATTTGAGACAGAAGATGATTCTAGTTCGTTCTGAAAACGCCCGATTGCGCACAGTCGTCTCGCAATTACGCGATCAGCTCGAGAGATACAATGACATGGTGCGTACCTATATGTAAGAACGTAAAGGTAACCTATGTGTAAGATTGCACCTCCTATTTGTAAGGCGAGGTTGCAGACCTTGTGGTTTTTTGAGCGCACAGTGTTCAATTGATGATCACTAGATCAGTAAATATACCGACTGGTTAGCTTGGTTGTTAAGCACATTGGTGCGGTAAGGTCTGCGGTTCGATTCCCGGACCGATCAAATCGGACCTAGTGTCGCCAGCGGCTCGCATCGCTGCAGCGTTTCTTTGGTGTTGTGTTGTCCGGGCTCTTAAGTCGTCGAGATGGGCCACGCCATTCGTTATTCGCTTCGCTGCAATATCACGAGTATAATGAAGATTTGATTTTTGATTCCCTCGCAGTTTAATTTTACTGACATTTTGTTTGATTTGTGAAGGCCGAGCTTCCAACATCGCTATCCAATAATAACGATGAAGAATTCGCTGAAAAAATTCTTGGTCTCCTCGATCAAGTGAAAGCAAATGAAAGGACGTTGAGGTTTGCAGTGTTATCAACTGTGTGTTTGTTTTTCTTGTTTCCCAATAATGAAAAGATTGCTGCATGCAGTAAACATGGGTCGAAAATAGAGTTAAGGAGAAAATAAAGGCACAGTAATTCTTAAAACTGGACGTTTTGACAACATGAATCCAGCTGTTATCATTAGCAGTGTAAGCAAAACAGTACAAAACTGAAGATTTGTACTGCCTTAGTCATTACGACCAGTTGTAAGAATTATTGTAGTTTCCTTTTCCTCAAGATTGTTGTACATTATTTTATATTTCTGTGTTTTACTATTTGGCTCATTAACCTTTTCAATCGACAAAATCTGGTCTGTATTCGGTCCGGGCGCGATATAGTTGTGGCGGCCCAATATAATGCAAAGTTGTTTCAGACTCAATGAAGAAGAGATAGAACAAAAAGATAAAATTGCTTTTGAACAAGATAGAGCAATCGATGCTTTAAATCAAAAAGTACAGAACTTGAAAAAGGCGCTTGAAGAAAGTCAATCTCAACATTTAAGGTAAGTTTTGCAGGTGCTAGCTCGGCTGTTTAATGTATCATTATCGGCGCCGAAGGTCTGGGGTTCGATTCTCGCGCAGGTCAAACCAGTGTCGCCAGCTGCTCGCCACTGCTTCAACTTTAATGCTGAGTTGCCCAGGCGCTAAGCCACGGAGATGGACCCCGCCACTCGTTACACGCTTCGGCGTATTACCGCGAGTGTAATGAAGATTTGAATTTTTGTTATTTTCAGTGCTGAAGCTTCGAAACACGAAGCCACTCACCAGGTTGCACTGCTATCACATAAACTGAAAGATTCTTGCATGTCTATGAGCGCAAGATTACAAGAATCACAACAACTCGCTCAAAAAGACATCACGATATTGATGAATGAGCGAAGCATCGTGATGAAGAAATATGAAAACATGAAACAAGAAAATGAAATTTTGGCCGAAAAAATGAGGTTTTTTGTCATAATTTTTTGTTTTAAAATCAGATTCTTATAACTGCGGTGGTCATCAGCTGAACCTTACCTTTTCTCTAGTTTTTTTTTTTTTTTTGTGAAGCGAAAACTGAATGAATTTTTCTGCTTCCTGTACCGTATTTTACCGACCATAGTTTTTTCTCAAAAATTGATCGTGGGCCTTATAAGTCTAATGTATGAGTCTGGTAGTGCTTTAACTATACTTGAAAAAATTGCAATTCCTATAAAATTATTGCATTATTTTTGGTTAATATAACGAGCTTCATACGGTTACCCGCTACTTCTCCAAAACCGTCTGTTGCGTCTTATAATCCGGTTGGCTTTGTGGCTGGTAAGATGCGGTAAGTAAAATTGCTTGCTTGCAGAAACTTGCAAAAACAGCTTCGCTCAGTGGAGAACGAAAGTCGTCGGCAGGATTGTGATGCAGCTAAGATGATGGATGAAGCACAGAAGCGCATCAGAGAGTTGGTCGTTGAACTCGATGAAAAACACTCGAGTCTAAAAGTAATTTCATGGACTTTCATGTTTGTAAGCTGACCGGTCAGCGTATTTGTGAAGATATCGGCGCAGGAGGTCTGGGGCTTGATTTGGCTGGTCCAATGGGATCCGGGCCGGTCCAGTGGGACGCAGCGTCGCCAACGACTCGCCACCGCTGCGATGTTTTTTTGGAGCTGTGTTGCTAAGGCGCGGAAATGGATCCCGCCATTTGTCACTCGCTTGGGCGTAATGACGAGAGTATAATGAAGATTTGATTATTAGAACTCTTCAGCAAAATTTGCTGCAAGATGGATGTGCGAATTGCGTGTGAGTAGAAAAAGATATGAAGAAAACTTTTAAAACATGATTTGTGGATTTGATTCGTGAGTAAGTGGCGTTAAACTGATTGCACAGTGAAGTTTTCGTTGCTCAAAGAGATATTGCTCATGCGCTAGCTTTTACGCTCCAGGGGAATTCTCTTTATTGTTTCTCATAGTGAATATTATTTAGAAATCTGTGACGGAACTAAATCTTGCAAACCAGAAGAAACGACAATTGGAGCAGCAATGCAGCGAATTGAAGGAGCAGAATTGCCTTCAACGCGAACGATTAGAAAGTTGTCAGAAGGAAAGCGAATTGACGAAGTTGGAAGTGGCTGAGTTGCAAAAAAATATCGTTCAATTGAAACAGGTAAGAAATTGAATAATCAAAAGATTGTGACCAGTATATTAGTAATCATCTTACAAACGTTTTGGTAAAAACTTGTATCGTCATCAGCGTAAAACTACAGAGGCACTAGGCTACGCAGGCTACAATCCATATATTAAGCTGAGTTTCAAAGCCCGTCTTAATGCTTCTATATTGAAGCAATGTTTTATAATTCGATGCTGAATTAATTTTCTTTCAGAACCAAGCAGGAACCGCTCAACAACCACAAGTGTCATCGCAAGGTATTTTTTGTTATTTTTTTTACTTTTTGTTGTGTCGTTGGGATAGACACTTAGCGAGATTTCCCCATCGTGGTGTGGTAAACAGATGGCCGGCAACTCCTAAGCGAGCTCGGTGCAGCGCTTTGATCACTTTCTCTTGATAGAAGGGTAAATAACTAAATATGCAACTGAATACAAAATACGTTCTTCTCTGCGTAAGATGCTGCGGGGATTTTGCATTAGTTTCAAGTTGTTTAGATGCCAGTTTAACAACTCCAGTTCGAATTTCACCCAGGAAGCATCAATCAGCGATATCCGAGCTGAACATGCAGATTGCGTCGAAGGAAAGCCACATCAAGAGATTGGAGGTCAGAGGTCATCCTGTGATAGCTTGAACAAAAGTTCTGCATTTCGCGAAACAAAAAACTATTCAAAGGGGACTGAAGTGTGGAATTATTTTTTCATTGAAGGTGCTAATAGTGCAACGAATTCAAAATAACATCAGTATTTTTGGAATATATTTAATGAGCTAAAATAAGCGTTCACAGTTTAAGCTGATGACGTACTTGGGTTGTAATTACTCACTGAAGCGTGCCAGAGTTACAGCGACAATGCTCGTCAGCCCGATTCGCTTTCACTAATCAAAGTTAAACGCCTTTCATTTTGCAGTCAAGGCGTTTGGCTTTGATTAGTAAAAGCGAATCGGACTGATGAGCATTGCCGCTGTAACTTTTGTACGCTTCAGTGCATAAATAAAACTTAGTACGTCATCAGCTTAAACTGTGATCGCTTATTTTTGATTGACTGGATACATTGAAAAAATTTCACTGTCACGTCTTGAAATCGTTGCATTAACACCTTTAGTGAAAGCTACTTCTACCCTTCTATTCCTCTTTAACGCCACAATTTTGGTGACATATCTTGCCTAAAGTCTCTTCTTGTCACTGATGGAAACCCATGTCTACTTGGACTGAGACCTCACAAAATGGTAGTCCAAAAGTTAGCCGGGTCTCTCGTGAAGTTTCATCCTCGTTTTGTTTCAGGCGAGATTGGCCAATCAGGTTTCAGAAGCAAATAAATACGAATCTATCGCTGAGGAACTTCTCAGTGTGAGCGAGAAAGCGAGAGCCAGTGAGTTCATAAAGTTTTCAACTGAAGTGTGCTTGTAAATATGGTGTTGCACTAAGTGCGACTGCATTTCAATGTCCATGCTAAGAGCGTCTGCGTCCGGCGCTGTATACTCAGTTGATTCCAAATCGGGTCAAACCAATAATTGTAAAATTGATATTTGCAGTTTCCTTGTGTGACGCTCAGCATTAAAGGAACAATGTGGAGAACAAGCGGGCAAGTTTACTTGGAATGTACCGTCGGGAAAGGCACTTAGCAAGGACTCCCCATCTTAATGTGGTAGACAGATGGACAGCAACTTCTAAGCGAGCTCGTTCCAGCGCTTTTGTCGCTTTCTCGTGATAGGAGAATAATTAAATATGCAAATAAACACATGCAAAATGGTAATATTGTGGCACAGACGAACGTCGAGCGAACGAACTTGAAGATGTCGTGCATTTGATGGAAAATGAAAGAACCAAATACTTGCGCAAGGTATGACGTCGTCCATTCATTTGGCATTAATAGTTTTTTGCCACGGAATATTATGAAAAAAATCAAGTCTTCATTACGCTCGCGGTGTTGTGTGGGACGCCGTTTGGAAAAAACTATACGTTTTGTGAACCATGTTTTTTGAGCTTATTTAGACTATAATCTGTCCGATATAACCAAGTCGGACCAAAACACACACGCAACATAACACGAACAAAATCATTCTCAAAACGGCGCGCCTATGCGCCGGTTACAAAAGAACGATTTTATGATGCATGTTTTATTGACTTATTTAGACCATAATTTGTCCGACGTATATATCGGACAAACTGTACTCTTAAGTCGAACCAAAAAACGCGCGCAAAATAAGTCAGATATTTTTTATGTACTGTACAGTATATACATACATATCGAACAAATTATGGTCTAAATTAGCTCAAAAACATGTTTCAGTTGTTTTGCGCGTGTTTTATGGTGCAGCGTAGAGTAGCCTGCGATTTGTACGATGTATATGTCGGACAAATTATGGTGTAAATAAGTTAATAAAACATGCATAATAAAATCGTTCTTTTCCGAACGGCGCATAGGCACGTCGTTTGGATAAAAACGACTTTATCCGACTTAATGTACGATTTGTCCGATATATTAGTCATATATTTCCCATGTACAGTATACATTGCACAAATTATGGTTTAAATAAGCTTAAAAAACATAGTTCACAAAACTTTTTTCTTCATTCCGCGCCCCATAGTACACGCCGCAGCGTGAAACGATTGACAGGTTCCATCTCCGAGACTTGGCGCCTGGACAACACAGCTACGAAGAAACGTCTCGTTGGCGCCACAGTGTCCGATTTGACCGAGCCTGGAATCCAACCCTAGACCTTCCGCTCCCATATCGATGTCTTTATCCACTTGGCCAACCAGCCGGCGACGACTATAACTATTTTATGATCTTTAATATTTCAGGTGAACGACTTGGAAGATCAAGTTCATGACAAAACGTCTGAATGTGAAAGTTTGGAGAAACGATTAAAAGAAAGAACCACGATGCTTAGCCAGTGTCAGGTGGGATTCAGCATTGTTGTTGTTGGCATGTCATAGTCAGCTTCTATTCGTCACAATGGGTTAAATTACGAAGGAAAATAAAGCAACAGTAATTTTCGAAACTGGACGTTTCGACAACATCGATTCGGATGTCATCAGTCAAACTTTTAGTTTTGCATCGCCTTGCTCACACTGCTGATGATGACAGCTGAATCTATATTGTCGAAATGTCCAGTTTTAGCAACTACTATGGTTTTATTTTCCGTCCTTGAGCTATTTTCGTCCCATATTTATTGTATTTCGGGGTAAAGTTAAGTTATTGCAATGAAAGAGTCGTCATTGGAGCATCTCAACTGCCCTCAGTGCCCTGCTTCAATCCAATAAAATTTCGGTCCGCCAACTTCATTCAGTTTTAACCAACCAACTAACTTTTCCAGACCATTTTATTTTCGGGGTCGTGGGAAGCAGCTGCTCGAGTTGGAACCTACAGGCATCTCGATCCTGTGCGACAAAGGGTAGATGCTCTGGTGGGATGACAAGGCGAGACCAACTAAGATCTTCAACGTAATCTCGCCATCGAGTTCTGGGACCGCCTCTAGGCCTTCGACCAATCGGTGTTGAACACAGCAGTTTTTTGGCTGTTTTTTCCAGGGACATAGGTGTCAAATTTCGTTCAATTTTATAATTCATTTAGCGAAAAAACGAAGATGTCAGCGCCAATCTGTCAACGTTAGAAGCGGACGTGCAGCGGAAAAAAGATGAGTTGGTGAAAATGAACAAAAAAATATCAGATCAGGTTGGCTGTGCGACTTGTTCTCACTACAATAGAACAAAATTCATTTGCTTTTTTTCCGGTAGTTTATGTTGTTGATTGGTAGTAATTTACTTAGGGTTTACTAAAAGGCCGAGCAAAACAGGTTGAAGGAAGGTTAATGGGAAACTGACATATAAAATTATTTTTTCACTTAAGGTGTTAAAACGCGACTAATTCAAAATTGAGACTAAAAAATTTTGAATTTATTTAGTTACGCAAAAATAGGCATTCAAAGTAATGACGAACTAAGAAACGATTTGCGCATTGAGGCGTGCAAGAGTTACTGCTGCAGTGCTCATCAGCCCTATATGACTTTGACTGATCAAAGGTCAAACCTTTTTTTCATTTGTGAACTAATAATGCATAAAAGGTGAGAAAAGGCGTCTCACCAGCCATTGCAGCTGTAACTCTTGCACGCCTCAATGCGTAAATTGTTTCTTAGTGTGTTATCTCTATTTTCGGTTAACTAAATACAATAAAACTTTTTACTCTCAATTTTCAATTCGTTGTGTTTTTTTACAAACAAAGTTAACACCTTAAATTTTTTCACCTTCAGTGAAAAAAATATATCTACATTTCAGTACCCCTTTAAAACATTCGATTAAATTATTCATGATTTTTGCAGAATACCGAAGAACAATTAATTAAGGTAAAGTTGTCGGAGGCTCAAGCTCAACTTCTTCAAAAAACCCGCGCGCTAGAGAGCGCTGCGGAGCGCACTGCGAAGCAAGAAAGTCAAACTCGACGCGAAATTAAGAAAATGAAGAAGCTTCACAGCGAGCAATGCGAAGAATTGAGCGAACAAATTGAAATGGTTGGTAGCAATGTGGTTATCTCACACCTTGATATTTTCAACGCTACATTTTTTACACCTTCATCTTCTAATTCTTTAAGCAAGTCCACTTGTCCACTGGTGGAAAAATCTGGAAGCATTGTTTGAGATTTACCGACCTAACGTTTAAACCTGGGCCTTGCAAAGCGCATATATCTACTGCGCACATTCAGGTGGTCCATATGTTCAATTGTCCGTGCTATGATGATCGATATAGACGTGTTAGTGTGTAAGAGGTATAGTACTGTAACCAGTAAGTCAGTAATTTTACGAGCGTTTCGGGAAAAAGTTGTGCCATCATCATTGTAAACCTACAGAGACACTTGGCTAGAATGTAGTTTTACTCCGATGATAATACAAGTTTTTTCCTAACGTTTGTGAAATGATTACTAATATACTGGTTATAATTTAATAACAGACCAAAAGCATTCTTTTAATCTGTTATTAAATCATATACTCCGCTCTGACTACGTCATCGAGCACTTTTGTCAACTGAAGACCCTAAAGCCTTGACTAATATACTGGTTATAATCTTATTAAAGTTGAGTTCCAAAACTCATCTTAATGTTCCTAGGTTCGTAAGAGGTAATATTGACTTCAAGGTGGAAACCAATCGCTTAGGAGCAATGCTTCTGGGTGAATGTATTGGTGAGCAGTATTGCAAGCTCTCATAGAGCATAATAAACCATTTAATTAGGTCTAGCTATTTCGTTCATAGCAAGCATGCCTACGTAATAAATGAGTAAAGAATTTTATTTTTAAAGTAATTCTGTAGACAAAAGGCTGCGAAGGGACTGAGCTCTGCATTGGCTGCACAGTTTCTTCATTGTTATAGTGATAAACTTCTCAGTGTGTATCGTATTGTTGTCAACGTTAAACGTTTCGTTATCTTTCAATATTTCCATGATCAGCTTCAAAAAGAATGCAACAAACATAAAACTCAATCAAAGGTCGCAAATCAACAAGTCATGATGATAAACGACCAAGTGGTGGCCGGGAGTAGAAGAATCCAGCAGCTAGAGGGCGAGCTAGAGCTGCTTCGAAAGGACGAGAAATGTCGTAATCAAACTCACGAAAAAGCTCTGAATATCCTGGAAGAAAAAGTAAAATGTTTTGTTCAGAACTTGATCTTTTGTTCGTATTTGTTTTTTTTTAAATGCTTGTGATTGTCGCTGCTATACACACTCCGTTTAATGCAGCGTCAAACAGGGAAGCTGTGAATACCAATTGAACAGTCGTTGGTTTGGCGCGACTTGAAATCAAACCAGAGTCTACAGCTGCAGGGGCGAATGCTCTTACCACTCGGCCATCTGAGCAGTCGAATGTGGTATGACGTTCAATATAAGATAGCTTCTCAGTGCTATTCATTGCTCCACAGCTTGCCGCAAGCACGGCCACAATTCAATCGTTGGAAGAAACATTGAGTGAATGCAAAAGCGAGCTCACACATTACATCGACAAACTCCATGAATCACATGCAAGTTTCAAACACCAGATGGCGCTCAAAGCCGACCAGGTATATTCATTGAAGCGTGACCAATTATTTATTTTTTGAAAAGTTTTGTGTTGCGTGGAAGTTTAACCGACCGAAGGTATAACAGAGCCGTTTAAACTATTGAATTCAAACTTGAATTTGATTATAAATGTTGGCGAGCTCGTGGCGCTGGTGATGCAGGTCAGTTCAGCTCTCGTTGCTCTGAGCTGCTCTCAGTTCTGCAGAAAAAATTCTAGGATTTGTGTTGTACGGGTTACCAACGTTTTTCTATTCGTAGATTGCCAAATTGGAAACGGATTTGAAATTAGCTCAGAGTTCACTTCAAACTGAATGCAGCCGCGCTATGGAGCTAGAGAGCGCGATGGAAGGACGCCAGAAAATGTTGGAGGAAGCCACTTCACGAATCAATGAATTAGAAGAAAGCCAAGCGACGCTAAAAGCTCAGGTTGGTCTAAATTTTGCTGCCAATAAAAGGCCAGAGTCTGAATTCGGATTATCCGACAGCTGGACTGATCGGCAGTAAGTGCGTCTACCTATAGAGTTGTAGACTCTGGTTTCATTCTCAGTCCTGATCAAAACAATTATTTTAAAGTTGATGTAAACAACTTTCCTGCTTGACGGCCGGTCAGCATTGAAGGGTCAGTGTGGAGGACCAGCGGTCAAGTTCACTTGTTCCGTTGGAAAAGGCACTTAATGGGATTCCCCTTCTTAGAATAGTGTGGCAACTCCTTAGCGAGCTCGTTATAGCATTTTGATCGCTTTCTCGTGATAAGAAGATAAATAAATGTGTGACTAAACTATGTTTTCCGTTTTCCAAACAGCATTTCAATTTTAATTTCGGTTTTTAGATTTTACAGTTATGCTTCCCCCTCCTGAAGAACCTTAGAGGCAAAACAGCCTTTTGTTCTTTTTTATAATATTTTAAATTCTGGTAATTGATTGTTGTATGTTAATGCTCTGGCTCTTGCTATTAAGCTCTCGGTGTGGTGCAGCGGTCAAGCCATACATTCACGTCACTAAACTCTGCTGTATGATCTGACTGGCGAGAAGAGGAGCTAGTGGTCTTCTACACAAAATCATTTAAAAATCAGTGTTTTTCATCCGCGTTTTACAGTATTTTTGTAAAAATGTAAGACTTAGCTTTCCCCCGGAGTCATTGACCTTTGTAGGAGGCCTCAACATATTCGCCAGGGGGCCACTGATGTTGAGAGTCTGTGGAAGGGAACACAAATCATAAAAGGATGAGGACCACTGGTCTCGGATATATTTCCTCTGAAGACACATTATGCGTAGTTTTTTGTATCTTTAATAAAACAAACAGCGGGATATAAATCCCGGCACCATGGCAAGCTGTTATCTCCCAGTAGAAAGAAAAATATTTTGAGAGATGAGAAGGTTTGTTGTTTCTGTGGGTTGAAACGGTGGAGAGTTGAATCAACAAATTGCTTCGTGTAAAGGTGGCGAAGCATGAACAACAACAAACCAATGAACTAAGCAAAGCGAGGTTGCTCGTGCATGAAATGGAAGGGAAGCTTGAGCTCGCGTGTCGTGAGTTGGACGTGAAAAAACAACATTACACAGAGCTCAATGGCGCCCTCAAGTGAGTTCAAATGATAGGTTTTTCTAAATTTTTTTGGTAGTGAATAGAGCACCCGACTGGTTTCTGTTGTCGAAACGCTGCTGCACCGGATCGCTTGTTTTTTTTTACATAACGTTGGGACTACGTCATCAGCAGTAACTTGAAACGTAAAAATTAGGGGCATTAGAGTACAGTTAGCAGTGGGGGAATTACGGATAAGAGACCTAAAGCTAATGTACTTTGTGGTTGGCGTGTACAAAAAGCAATTACAAGAGAAACAGCCGCCGGTACTCTAGACACTACCGAAAGTTTTTCATGGAAATACTTTGTTATATTTGGATTGTATAAACATGCTTTTTCAAACTAAAATCTATTCTATGTTAGTTGCGCTGCTCACACAATGGCTTGAAGTTAGATTAAAGATGATTGGAAAAAATGCATCTATTAAAAAAAGAATCAGTGCAATATAGAATTGAAATGTCGAGATATACTAATAAACGAGTAAAGCTATTTTCTGATTATCTTGAACTAAAAATTCAACTGTAATTGAGGAGACTAAGTGTACATGCGTTCATCGAGTCAGCAACGATCCAATATATGTCAAATGCGATCCAGCCGTGAATCGGCACGTAGGATCTGTGACCTACGCGCCATGTTGCTGACAAATGTTTGCCGCTATGTCTAAGCACGACGAGCTCCTGACCCAAGGATGAGGAACCTGCCGGCCAAATACAGCCCGCTTAAAAACAGCCGCTGGCAAATTTTTCTTGTCCTAACAATCGTAATAATTTGGCGCGCAGAAAATGTGCACAAAATCGTAATAATTTGGCGAGATCGTAATAATTTGGCGAGCAGAAAAGTGGATGAAGATTTCCGAAAATGTAAGAAGGAGTTGAATCATGTTGATGCGGAGGTGGAGGAGCTGAGATGCGAGAGAGAAGTGAAAATCCAGGAGATGGAGAGATGCAGATTTGAATGGAAGGAAATGAAAACAGATGTGGACAGGAAGATCGAAAAAAGTAAGAGTCCGTTATGTTTAAAACTAAGTTCATGGGATGAGTGTATCCCAATATCCCATGTGAAATAATGAAAAATAACACCTCAGGACTTCTTAACACTGGACATTTCAACAACATAGATTCGGCCACGCTGACACTGCTGATGATGACAGCTGAATATTATGTTGTCGAAATATCCAGTTTTAGGAATTATTGCGGTTTTCTTTTTCCTCCTCAAGCTATTTTCGTCCCATGTTTATTGACTGTGAGAATCTATGAGCATTGCTTTTGCGAACCTCTTCTGATAAAAACGGAAAATTTTTGTGATTTGCAGAAATGGCGACTTCAATCTTACGAAACTTATCAAATATGCATTGTACTCGCGGTATTACGCCGAAGCGTGTACCAGTGGCTGAGTCCATGTGCACGGCTTAGCGCCTGTACAACACAGCTCCGAAATGACCTTAAGTTTTAGTGCAGACATTGCCGCCATTCTGCTTTGCTCATGCAGAGCAAGGACCCGTTAAGTCGTATTTGTCGAGAAATATTTTACATTTCCATTCGCGTCGTAGCGAGCACAGACTTGTATAATGTAAATTAGTATGATGGACATCGCCACGCAGCGCTGTTTGCTCATAAATTTCTTGTATAATTCTTGTATGATTTAACATGTTGTGCGATTATCAACTTACATAAAGTTCGTCGAACTTTACATGAAATTTATCTTGAAAATTTGAACAAAATTTTTCATGTCCCGTGGATACGAACATGGAAATCTATCTTTTAGAGCGTGTTAATATACGTTAAGTATTTCATAAGCAAAAACTGTAATGACAAGAACTGAGGTTTTGCCGGACATTTGTTTGTGCAATGTGCATATTTCCTTACGTGTTAGTAGCGTATGTGTAAACCTAATGTAAACAGCTCCTAAGCGAGCTGGTTATAGCGCATTGATCGCTTTCTCGTGATGGGAAGATAAATATGCAACAAAATACAAATACAAATAGGGCTTGAACGCTTGAGAGTCGGCTGGTTCGACGCCAGGTTATAACTTTCTTATATTTTCTGCAAGTACCCTGTCCACATGTCCAATTCTCGTGGGCGTGGGGCCACTATTCTTGGTTTTAGTTTTTGCATCATAATCAACATGTTGATGTCATAATCACTTTTATAAATTATCCTATAAAAAATTTGATTATGATGCAGAAACTAGGACCGAGAACTGCAAGCCTAAACCCACGGGAATTGTACACGTGGACTCTGGACGGTGGACGAGGTAAAAGTCTGCCCGCTTTATTTAACGTTGCGTCTGTCTCTTGCTGATTTGCCACATTATTGCGTTGCTGTTGGTTTCGGCTTGAAATGAAGTAGACTTTTTTGTTTGATTAAAAAATCTTGTTTGTTTTTTTCTGTTTTTTATTTACTCCTATATTTTTAGTTGCTGAATTAGAGGCGAATTTGCGAAAAATAAATCGAGAAGAAAAAATGCAGAAAGAAAAAATTTTGGATCTCGAAACCGAAGTCACCCAGCTTCGCTCGCAGAATGAGGTGCTTTCAATAGTTTGCAAACAATTAATTTCTTTCTTATTTTTCACTTGTGTTACAATGAAATACCTCAAATTTGTGTTGAACAAACGTTGCGATTTTAATGTTCGCCAAAATTGAAGCTTCAGATCCAATTCCCTGCGCAGATTCATGACCGACTTGTCTTTGCCATGCCAACTTTACCGCGCTTTAGCACAAAAAATTAGAAAGTGAAGTTACGCTTGCTCCGTAATTCCAGTCTCATGTGGCCGCTTATAACACGATATTAAAAATTAAATCTTCATTATACTCGCGATATTACGGCGCAGCGTGACGAGTGGCGGGATCCATCTCCATGGTTTGGCGCCTGGATAACACAGCTCTGAAGAAACGTCGCAGCGGTAGCGATAACACTGTAAGGTGCTCAGTTTGGCCAGGCCGAGAATCGAATCCAGACCCTCCCGCACCGATATCGATGTCGTTAATGCCGGTTTAACTCAATATTAACGCGCTTGTTTCTTCCCTCGTGCGGTGTTCGACTTGTGCTGGTAATCAACGGCTTCGAGAGATGTCGTTTTTATTCGACAATCTCTCTTTCCCCCAATCATACTTGCAACATCTGTTTCAGGATGCCAGGCAACACAATGATGAGCTTGAAGCTTACTCCCAAAATAGAAATCACGATATCTTGAACAAAGAAATGATCATATCGCAGCTGCAAGCTGCTCTCAAGTAAGTCGTGACGATTGCATTGGATAAAGTTGCATCCATGGATAACATGATTAGAAAATTCTGGTCCGCCTTGCTATGCACAAGAAACATTGGATACTGTAAAGACCCCTTAATGCATGACTTATCCTAAACATCTCAACTTTATTACTTTTCTAATTTGCTTTCTCTTAATAGTAGACCACCAGCCACAAACGCCCAGTGAAAAAGCTTGAAGTTGTGTTCCACAACTAAGTTACCGGTAGCCTAACTACATCACTACAAACCCCCATAGCAACCCACTCATTAACAATTATTTGTGATGAGCTGGTTTGGATTTGTCCCTTGCTTTGGATTTCCACCGTCTTTTCATTGTTTCAATATAAAGAGAGGTTGAGTTGAACTCCTGCTGTGAACACTTTGTGTGGAGCAAATCATCATTAAGATAAGTTTGTAGCTGGGATGCGTCCTCGCGGCGTTTCTGATCGAATTCAAGTTCACTGAACATTTGCGAGTTCGAGTTGAGTGATTTTTATTGAGTTTATGCCAAGTTCAAATATTTTTATCGTGTTTCAGCTAAGTTCAAGCAATTTTTGTCAAGTTTAAGAGAAGTTCAAATTTTAATAAACTCTTTTCGAGTTCGGCAGAAAGAGCGATTTGGAGTTGGCAACCAGATTCTGTGCAGTATGTTTCATCGTGTATGAGATGTGCATTGATCTGAACATGATTGAAACCAGTAATTCGACATCAGTATGTCTTGTACCTGGCATATCTGCGTGTGTTGATGGTGACATCTGTAAGTTTTTCATGTTGAGATAAAACGTCATCACTTGTGATCTGGTGGTGGTGGGGCGAGATCTTCACGTGGTTTTGTCTACAGTGGCTCCTTTGTGAGGGCTGAAGACGTAAGTTTACATTGTGGAGATAACCTCGCCTCAACTTTTTTAAAGCGTGATCATTCTGTTTTGTTAGACCTTGCATTCATATTATACATAGTTTCCTCCTATTACATGAAAGCAGTCATGTCGCTATAACGAGCTCGCTTAGAAGTTGCCGGCCATCTGTCTACCACTCTAAGATGGGGAATCCCGCTAAGTACCTTTCCCAACGGCATAACAAGTAAACTTGCCGGCTTGTTCTTCACACTGTTCCTTTAATGCTGAGCGTCAAGCAGGGAAGCTTGCGTAGCAATTTTTAAGTCATTGATTTGATCCGACTCGGAATCAAACCCGAGTGTGCAGCTCCAGAGATAGACGCTCTTACCATTTGGTCATCTTAGTTGTTACTCATAAAATTAACATCACTGAGGTTATTGACTTCTTTCCAGTCAGCGAGTAAACACCAGCTAGTTCTAGCCATGTTTGACATGTTTATATCATCCATCATTCCTCTGTCGAACATGTGTTAACAGATTCACTTCGTGTCCGCAACGTTTTATTGCACCGACGTATCTCGCGGCCATTTTTGGTCATTTTGCTTTCTGAACATCGTTTGCTGCTCGTCCGTTGGAAAAACATTTTATTTTGCTTGAGACGTTGGTGTTTCTTTGGCTCAACTTTGCCGACTCTCACTTTTATTTCTGGTTTGGACGTTTAGTACGTAATTCTGTTGTCAATGCTTGAGTTCGATTCTCGCGCTGGTCAAATCGAACACAGTGTTGCCACTACTGCGGCGATTCTTCACAGCTGTGTTGTCCAGGTGCTTAGCCGTGATGATGGATCTCACCACTCGTTACAAGCTTCGGTGTAATACCGCGAATACGATGAATTTCTTCATGAATAACGGTCGAGTGAAAGTTGAAGTGATTGGCTGTAGGAATGAGGAAAACAATTTTTCTACTGCCCTTTCTATTTAGCGTCATCTTGTTTAACAGGGCTCGTACGTTATATAAAGAATAAAGAAGAATAATTACCAAATCAAATCTTCATTATATTCGCGGTTTTACGCCGAAGCGCGTAACTATTAACGGGTCTATCTTCGCGACCTTGCGCCTGGACAACACAGCTCCAAAGAAACATCGCAGCAATGGCGAGCCGTTGGCGACACTGTTTTCGATTTGAGCGGAACGGGAAGTGAACCCCGGGTCTCCCGCGGTGCCAGCGATGTTCCAACGACTGCGCAAACCGCTTGATTTGAGAATTGCGTTCAACGATACTGCGTTGCATTAGCATCTGTTACAATGTTCCCATTCACTCCTGCTGTCATGTTTCATTTATTTGTTTATTTCTTTTGATTTAAGTTATCTTGTTAGAGTTTGTCGCGAAACATTCGAGGAGATAAGACACTTGTCGAGAATTTTGTACAAATAAACGTTTGTTACATCACAAATCATCATAAAACTAAGACTTCCTGTGATTGGCCAATATCACTTTGCTCCACCCGCTTGGAGTACCAATAAAAGGCGAGATGCGAGAGGTTTTGACTGAGATGAAAATTTGTCGAGTGATTGACGACATGGGAAGGCAACTTTGTTGATGGAAAAGTTGATTAAATAAAATTCCACAAACTTGCGAGCGTCTTTACTGAAAACTGCTGACGAGGTCGTTATGTTTTTCGAGTTAGTTCGCTGCAGTAAGTGATTTTGATGTGAATATTTACGTGAAATATTATAGTTCAGTGATTCTCGAACTGGAAGCGCGGCTAATTTTGAATCGGCAAAACAGTTATAGCTACGTCAGCGACATGGACTAACGGCACCGCATTCAGGTGACAGATCCTACGTGACGGGTTCGATTCGCGGCTGGAGCCGATCGCATTTGACATATGTACCGGGTGGTTGCTGAGTCGAAGAGCGCAAGCTCACTTCGCAGTTTCCCTCAATTACTGTTAAATTTTCAGTTCAATATATTTTGAAAATAACGTCAGTTATTTATTATTTGTTTAGTTATAAGGAAGACCGCGAAGTTATAAGGAAGAGGTGCAATTCTGATTTGGTAGTGATCTGGTTTATGTGAAATAAAAGCTCAGCCCATGCACCCATCGCTTTGAACTGTGCACGGAAATTAGATAAATGAATTTTGCTTCTTTTTTCTGCAAGCAGCAGCTGGTCTGATACACATAACATTTTATGTTAAACATCATTACAGTTAGGCTAACTTTTTTCTGCTGCCTAACCAGAATTAACGTTGAAATTTGCGGGGGGCCGTGAGTGATCGAAAAATTTGTAAAGTAATTGCAAATCAAATTTTTTGGAATGTATGAGAATTACTGTTACAGTTCATTTCGTTTTACTCAGTCTATTTTTTGAGTGAAATTGTATTTATTTTCAGAAATGCTCAGGCAGAATGCGAAAGCGCGAAAACTACTTCAAAAGAATTGGAGAAATCGCTCGAAGATCGACAGGTGCAGCTGCAACAGCGAGCTGCGCAGGTAAGCAACCCCCGGAATAACTAATGCAGCCACAGCTGCCTCATATAGCTTCGATTCAATACGAAGTGCAAGATCCAGGACAGCAGGTGCTCCAAGTTCACAATCACCCTCTCTTTATTTCCATTTGAGTGGTGACAAAGATCCGGGGCTATTTGCATTATATTCAATTTGTTGATGTCACAGTTAAAACAAATGATTGTGACACCAGAAATTCGATTGTGACGCAAAATGTCCGTGGGCGTAGGAACCACTTAACTGGAAATGCAAACCGGGTGTATAGACTATTCTCAAACCGCGATTTATTACTAATATCAATCGTGAATATGTTAGTGGACATACAACACACATACACTTAACCCTTCGCACTTCCCACATGTGTCAAGCGCCTGGCGGGAAAGTTGCGGTTATTATTTGGTGTGACCTCACTGGGAACAAAACCCCAGTCTTTCGCCTCCCAAGCGTTCGCTTTCAATCAATTTAGTCAAATCCTCATTATACTCGAGCTATTACACTCAGCGTGCAACGAGTGCCGGGGTCTATCTCCGCGACTTAACAACTCGGCTCGGAAGAACCGTCGCGGCGGTGACGATCCGTTGGCGCCACTGTGTCTGATTTGAGCTCCCCGGGAATCGAACTTCAGACCTGCCGCACCACACCAACATCTTTAACCACTGCCCAATCAGCCGGTTGAAAGCAATACATGAACATTGCAATCAAAGTTTTTCGATAAAACTCTCTTCTTTGACGTAGGTGAGCTGCAATCATCTTTGCGCTTTCATATTTTCCCAGTTTGAATAATTTGGTTTGCAGCTGACGCAACTCGACATGCAAGTTCGCGAATTCCGAAGCAGCGTCGAGAAGCGAAATATCGAACTTGAAAATGAACTCGAACGAACTCAGCAGCAGTTGCGCGAACGAAACACCCAGGTACTGCATTGTTATCGCATCGCAAGCACGCGCTTCGTGTATGGAAGATGTGGTAGTTCCGGGTGGATAAGATTGATCAAACAAAAGAAAAATCAAATCTTCATTATACTCCCGGTATTACGCCAAACGTGTAACGAGTGGCGGGATCCATCTCCGCAGCGTAGCGTCCGGGTAACGCAGCTCCGAAGAAACATCGCAGCGGTGGCGGCACTGTCTGATGTGACCGGCCCGGTAATCCAACCCAAGACCTTCAGCGTCGATAGCGTTGTTTTTACCACTTCACCGATACATATCTGTGTTAGATAAGATATGATTTATCGTTGGAGTATCTTGTGTAAAGACACGAGAAAGACCTGTCTGTTTTTTTGTTTTTTTTTGACACGCTTTCATACAGCTGCGTGTGTTTTCACTCTGTGCTAAATACGTCGTTGAGCATACGTGTGGTTAATGGTCATGAAAGTATAAGATTAACCAACCAGACACTTTATAAAAGCAAAATATTTGAGCTTTGCTACCAACGTTTTACATTACACTAGGTGTCGCACCTTGACGAGCAGATGACGTTGATGCGGAGTGACGTAACAGAGGTGCGCCGCCTTCTGGGAGAGGAGGAGCGGAACGTGAAACGTTTACAACGGGAAGTGATACAGAAAGAAGGGAGAATAGAGGAGCTCACAAAGGTGAGGGATTCGATTTGAGCGACATGACATTGCAGCACCGCACGCAGGTTGCAGACCCTACGTGACGGGTTCGATTCGTGGCTGGAGTGGATATATACACTTAGGGTACCTGCTGGCTCAAAGAGCGCAAGCTCACCTCGCAGTCTCCCTCAGTTATTTGTAAATTCCAATAATTAATTTTGTTTCTTAGAGACTGCGCGGCAAGGAACCCAGACCACGCTGAAATAAAAAGCGCTTCCTTAAATATATATTAAAATTTCTCTAGCGAAGTATGTGTTTTTGTAGTTAGTGTTTTTTTTCTTGGCAGACTGTTGAAGCGGAACGGAAGTCACGTGAGGAGCGTCATCAAGCCTGCATTGAAACGTCACAAGAGATACGAGTAGCGAGAGAGAAGGAACAGAAAAGTGCTCGAGATTTTCAGGTTTGTTGAATTCCATGGTTTTATTTTGTCGGAAGCGTGGCGCATTGTTTCGGAGCGTCGTTTTACTACGGCTGTGATTGCTAGGTTAATGGTTCAATTCCCACCCAAGCCTTGTTGCGTCCTTGGATAACACGCTTCACGATAAATATCTCTACTTTGTGGAATTTAACAAGCAGCAAATTAAAGAAGTCGTAAGCAAAGCTCAAGCGGAAAACTCGGAAACAAGGACAACTCCTAAACAAATCTGGGTTCGTCCTAAGCATAGCGCCTCCGTCGCTTTCTTGTGACAGAAGAATATAAACGAAGAAGTCAATCAATCATTTCCCTTTTGTGCAAATTCTTTTTCTAATTGTGTTTCAAGTTGTGTTTTTGCTGATTGTGTAGTTTCGCGATGCTTTATATCGTTTCATGAAATTTTATGAATAGAGTTGCCAGCGGGAATTATCGAGATATCGACGGGAGCAACAGCAGTTACTGGTCGATATTCGCGATATGGGCGAGACGATACGAGAAAAGGTTAGTCGCTTGTCAATCGCCGTGCTTGCACTTACTAACTCGGGAATTTCCCACTCTTAGTTGCTGAAGTGGTGAAGAACAGCAGATTCGTGTATCAAATGACATTGAAGTGAAAAATCGTCAGTACGGCGAAGCGTGTCATGACTGGCGGAGACCATCCCCGCGGCTTAGCGCCCGGGCAACACAGCTGCGAAGAAACATCGCAGCGGTGGCCAGCCGTTGACGACACTGTGTCCTATTTGACCGACCCGGTAATCGAACCCTAGACCTCTCGCACCAAAAAACAAATTTTTAGCCTAAACGCTGACCGGTGGAGCAAAAGTAGTGCTAGCAAATATCGTACGCGCCAAACTCGAAGAACAAGTGAGTCGTTGTGTAGCGTCTGAGTCTGTTCTGGCTGTGCCATGTTACTTGTGTGTGATGACGTCATCAGTAACATGAATACGTCCAGGATAGCCTGACGTCATATCATCGATCGCGAGGTCGCGAATTATCGGATCGGAGGTGACAAATGGTTGAAGGAAATTTTAGAAAGTTTGATCACAAAGAAAATAACCAGGAAAAATTAATAACATTCAAATAATACAGAGATGTATCGGTTAGATGAGCGGTTCTGGCCCACTGGTGGGCCATGGACACATTTTGAGGTGGGCCGCAGAACTTTTTAAAAAATCGCTAGATTTATTAAAATATTCTGTTTCATTTGTGTCACTGTATAGTTAATTTTACACTTTTGTGTTTGTTTAGTAATTTTCACGGTAGTAGCGATGAATGACGCTGCTGTTTTTTTGCTACAGAGTGGTAATTTTCATTCCAATTATTCAATCAATTGTGTGTAGTTTCATGGAAAGTTTGTAAAACCAATCTAGGCGATTTTCGTAATAGGATTCATTTCTCGTTGTGTTGGTGGCGTGATACAATCAATGAATTCGATTGCGTCATATTATCATATATGGACTTTGATTATAAGCTACTGTAACAGTGTGGTTCTCAAACCAAGCCACTTGGCTCCCTAAGGTGGAATTTGCAAGTTGAAGGGATAAACAACGGCGGATCCAGGGGGGAATGTGGGAAATGCACCAGCCATTTTCAACAGTGCTTTGAATGAATAAAATTTTGCCGTTATTTCGAACCTCATAACAATATGCCTAAAAGTAGCCTTAAGCATGCTTAATCAAAACTGTGCGAACAAAATGCATCATATTTGGTAAAGCACTCAAAATTAGGAACCAAAACTATAAACAAAATTTGCCTGAAAATTGTTCAAAAAACACTAAAATGACCATTGCAGTGTGTAAATTTTCAAAAATTTTCCGAGGGAGCAAGCCCCCGGACCCCCCTAGAATTGTTTTTGTTACTAAAGTTGCTTAAAATTAACTCAGCCGGAAAAAACTACGCTTGAAAAAGTGACGAAATTTAATGCCTTCCCTAAAAAAATTTCGGAATACGTTCCTGACATGAAATGTTTTAAAAAGGCTGACTTACGCCCGTTTCCGGGTCAAAACGTGTTTGTATTTAGTTAACGTTCAACCTAATTCAAGGTTACATCTCCCCCCCACCGAAACTTTCTGGATCGGCTTCTGAGGATGAATACTCGTTTAGAAAGAATGAAAAGATAGGTGGGCCACAGAACTTTAGCGCAACAAATAATGGGCTAGGAAAGAAAAAAGATCCCCCCTGGAACCGCTGGGTTAGAGTACATTGCCAATCTTATTCAAATAAAATCATGTTTTTTGAATAAGATTGAAAATGGTTAATGCCTTCTAACCGAAACATCTCTATAATATTTGAATCTGCATTATTTTTCTTGGATGTTACATTTGTAATTAAATGATTAATAGAAAGGTGCGAAACTTGCTGCAAGGAATTAAGCGTTTACATTGTCTCTGCAGGGGAGATGGCATGGCCCGCTAACTAGCTGTTAACCCCTCTGTTTACTGGTTCACTAACGGCCCAGGTCTATCTCTTGTTTTTTGCTGGGCCGCTAACAGTTTTTTGAAATTTTATAAATTTCTTTTGTGAATAAAAACAATGGGCTTTGGACGAGCCGGGTTTTATTTTTGAGAGAGTTGCCGGGTCGGTTACGGTTGCTGGGCAAGAGGTTCCGGGCCATGGGCAGTCCGGGTTGCAAAAAAATCAGGCCGTGTCATCTGCACAATGAGGCTGATGACAAACCCTAAAACCAAGGTTGGCGCGCATGTATTTGTGTATCGACCAATTTTATTTATGTTCGTTTGGAAATCATGACTTAACAAACAATGGGGATATAAAATTTCAATGAAGCTTTCAAATCATCTTGATTAGATAATTGGACAGCAGTTGAGGGAGATTGTGAAGTGAGCTTTCACTCTTCGAGATGCGATCGGCTCCAGCCGTAAAGCGAACGCCTCACCTAGGATCTGTCACCTGCGCGCGCTGCCGCAAGGCTATGTTTCTGCTGCAGCTAACAAGTCTAAGGCTAGGTTGGTGAAACACTGCGCAAAGTGCGCATCTGTTTCAAAACCAGCGATAATGGGCATTTTTTGGTTGCCTTTCGTTACGCTTGCGTCACTGATGACGTGTTACGTTTTAGGATGAACAATTGGACAAGCTTGCATCTCAGCTTGCGTCTGTGACGTCAGAAAAGATCTCCATAGAAATGAAATATCGCGAGGAATTAGACAAAACTCAGAACGATGCGATGAGATTGAAACAAGAATACGAGGACGAGGTTTGTGCGACGCTGTGACAGCATCACTTGGCAAAAATCGGTTGAACTTTGAATAAACTCTAAGAATTAACTGAACTAAGAGTTGAACTCGCGAAATTAAGAACTGGAACTGGACATTTTTAGTGAACTCGATTTGGAATGCTGCGGGTTCGCTGCTCTGGTATCAAGTGAGCGATTATTTCAGTTCAAACAATCACGCTTTCTCATCCGGACGCGCGATTCCGTTTTCTCGAAAACTTCACTTAAATTTTCTTCAGAATGAAAATTTGACTTCTATCAACGCGCAACTTCGCGCGCAGCTACGGGTTGCTAGTGGCAACCAAGCTGAAGAGCTTACTAGCGCCCTCGAGCGAGAACGTGAAGCCAGAGATGAAGCGAAACAAACGAAGGAGGCCATGTTGTCGCTGGAACGAGAACTTCTCGCGCGGAAGCAAGTTATTGACGCAGGGAATGACACGATCATATTAAAGGTAGGGGTTGGGAGGTATCTGGAATCAACTTAATAACATTGGTTCTTAAATATTTTTGCCGTAATTCTTCCTTTCCGTCAAATTTTCAATGACGTTTTGCGCTCTTTCAAGTTCAACGACCGGTTGATTGGCGCAGCGGTTAAAAATATGCAATCGGCGCGGGAGGTCTGGGCTCGCTTCCCCACCCGATCAAATCCACACAGTGTTTTCAGCGATTCGCCACCGCTGCGACGTTTTTTCGTAGCTGTGTTGTCCAGGCGCTAAGCCACGGAGATGGCCCTTCCACTCGCTACACACTTCGGCGTAAAACCGCCAGTGTAATGAAGATTTGATTTAGGATGCAGAAATCGCGCGTTTGGTGGCGAAGTTATCAGGACTGGAACGAGTTTCTATCATGGCTTCTTTGCCAAATAGTAAGTTGAAAGATTTTGTGATTAGTTTGCGCAGAGGGAACTCAGCTGTGTTTCTGGATGGAGCTTGTCACTTCGGTCTTCTTGTATTTTATCTGCATTTGCCTTCACTCTGTTTAATGATTATTATGATACGTTACTGTGGAACACAGTGTTTTACTGCTCTTCGCGTGAAACACTCGGAAATTTGTTCCCCCAGAGTCGAATCCGGTTTTATATTGTTCGATTGTGTCATCGCAGTAATTGCTACGTCATAGTAGTCGTCATCAAAGTATAAATTTGCTTGTTAAGTGGAATTTTTCGGCAATGTTATTGTTGGTATTATTTGTTGGTAGTATTATTGTTAGTATAGTAAAGACATTGATGGTTCTTTGCAGCTCCGGTAAAACTTCCTCCGGTAAAAGAAAATCCAAATATTCCCAATACTCTAGCGCCTTCGCTCGGTTGTGACGTCGTGCAGAAGCCGGTGTGGACGTTGGATGACGCAACACCGACGTCACTCTTTACGGGTGCTGATTCGGAAATGGGTTCGCTTGCTCCGAGGTATGAATTAGTTCGCTGTCACCAAGAATACTAATTCTTGTAACTTGGATTGTTTGCAATTGTGTGTTAAAATCATTCGTTGTGGGTTCGATTCACAGCAAGAATCGCTCACATGTGAGCTTGGACTCATCCTGTAAGCATTTTTGCCTCGTTTTTTGCCTCGTAAAATACTTTAAATAAACACCGGTAATAATTTTTTCTAAAAAGCTTTGATAAGATTAGAATTGTTTTTGCGAAACTCGATGTTTTTGACTGCTCTGTTTAATTCCACTGTTATGGTTTTTGTTACTTTTTTGTTAAACGCTTTTGATCTGAATTTCGTTCAGCAAAGAGCGTTATGCAAATACATTATTATTATTATTATTCTCTCTTGTTTCACATCCGCGTCATGAACAGTGTTTTTTAGACGTTTTGAGGAACCTAAATGATCTCTTAAATTATTTAGCGGTATCTCAAAATCTGCTTCTGCAATAGTGTACTCTATATGACTGTGTTTTACGTTATTAAAAATTGGCGGTCTTTCAAAATTGCTTAACGGTTCCGCAAGCCAGGCCTTAAAAAAACACTGGTCATATCTCAGTTCGCCTCTAACCAAGCTGGAAAACAAACCGGTCTTGTCGGGTTTTCAACTTGCGAGTTTGATTTATCCACTCGACAGAAATACTAGGGAATTCTCCCATCGTGCTTCTCATTTTGACCTCATTTCATTTTCGAAGCTTTGTTCCTATTGCTGCTAGCACGAAACGTCACCCGGTGGTTCCCCCCCGTGATGACTCATCATTTTTCCTCACCTCATCCCCGCTGAACGACCCCCAGCAGATTACTGGCCTCTCCACTGACGAGGAATCTCTATGTAAAAGGTAATACATGATAGGATATCCCTATTTCCACTCAGCTTTCCAGCGATCTGATTGGCTAGCATTTGCGAGAAGAGCTTGCAGTTCTCGCGACTCAACGTCAATGAAGCAGAACTTCTCAGTTTATTGTTGATTACTCGCGCAAATGCTTTAGCCAATCAGATCGCTGGAGAGCAAATTGAAAATTTTCTATGCAACCATTTCGAATTATTGTCATAACTTATGTATCGCACTCTGCCTGCGTTAAAGGGGAACTGAAGTGTGGAAATGATTTTTCACTTGAAGGTGTTAAAAAATACGAATTCAAAGCTAACAATAAAATTTTTTCTATCTATTAAGTTAATTAAAAATAGGCGATCACAGCTTAAGCTGATGACGTACTTAAGTTTAATTAACGCATTGAGGCGTGCAAAAGTTACAGCGTCAATACTCGTCAACCCAATACGCTTTCGCTAAATAAAGGTCAAGTGCCTTTTTTTTAGTGATCGTGCAGTCAAGGCGTTTGACTTTGGTCTGTGAAAGTGAATCGGGTAAAGTCAGTGAAAGTATCCAATAATACTCTGCCAAGTACCGTATTTTACGGACCATAAGGCGCATTGAAAATCCTTTTTTTTTCTCCAAAATTGATCGTGCGTCTTATAAGCAGGTTCGCCTAATGTATGGATCAGGTAGTGCTTTATGCTTTATTGCTTACACTCAAAACCAGTACCGGTACCCTTACCATTACTAGATGAGCATTAAATGGCAACCCGATGCTCCTTAAAAAAACGTAGCGTCTTATAGTCCGGTGCGCCTTATGTATGGAAGAAAAACGAATCAAAGCAATTTTCCGATAGTGCGCCTTATGGTCCGTAAAATACGGTACTCGGATTCGACTCGGCACATCCCTGCTTGTGGCCAATTTTTATGCGCAGGGTGACGAACTATTTTATTTTATGATAAAAACATTGCACAAAACGATTCTGTCGCCGATCGTGCACGTTGTATTTATTACTGAACTCGACGGAGCGGAAGGGCGGTCGTCTCTCGAAACTTTTTACACGACAAAAACACCAAGAAGTTCTGTCTACGTAACTCTATGAGTTCAGAGATCTATGCGTTTTTTAAAGAATTTCAATTAATATATAGAACTTTAACCGAACCCACCACAATTTTAAGCTAAATCAAACGTAACCAGAAAATCACAGATTCGGTCCATTAATTGAAATTCTTCGTATTGATTTATAAGCTTGAATCTCTTGCTTAGCGCAATAGCTGACTGAATAGACTTCGGTACAAGTTTTCATTGCTTGATCTCTTTAATTCAGAATATTCGGAGAATCTGTCCAACTTTCCAATGGAGATTATTCATCAAGTGACAGTTTAACTCAAGTTGTGGTCGGGAAAAAATCAAAAAATCCGTCCAATCAACTCCGCCCAGAGAGATGGTAAGATTCAATTGCACGTTCCTTAGCTGGGTAAATGTATTGTACGCACATCAAATAGTAAAACACTTTTGAGTTTTTGTATGATAATATAATCGCCAGAACTCGCTCAACTTGCTATTTTTGCGGAACTCGAACTTGAGTTAAGTAAGTAGAAAAAGAACTTTATTCTAAATGAATGAGTTTTGAACTTATTCTATACCTGACAAAACTTACTTGAGCTTAGCATGAACAAGATAAAAACTACCAGAGCTTTTCATAAACAAGATAAAAACTATTTGAACTTTGCATAAACACGGTAAAAGTTAGTGAACCTGAAGTTGATGAAACATCGTTGCGGTTGGCATCGCTGATGACGACATGATGTTTCAGCATGGCCGATCTGCAAGCGAAATTGCGAGCGAGCGAACAACGAAGGAAAGAAGTCGCTTCGAAACTACGTCATCTTAAAGGTGCTGCGCAGTGATACTTGTGTCACTTGATCGGAAATTTAAAAGAAGACTGTTCCGCACTTCAACCATTGTCAGCATTTGCACTCTTACTTTTGTTACGTAATCATTTTCAAATATATTTTTGTACTTCAACTGTGAACGAGATATTGTAATAAATTCATTTAAAAAGACGTTAAGAAGATGGGCTTTTAAGTTTTGCTGAATGAACCCTGTAAAACCGAATTTATCAGTGACGGCTTGTAAAAGAAAGGAAGGAGGTGCTGCGCTTTTTAGCCTATGAACTGACATGGTCAACAGTTTAACAGAAGCATATGAAATTCAAGTTACCGCATCATTATGATGCCACAAAATCAAAATAGCACTGCCTGCACTGCTTTCAACAGATTGAGCAACATTTCTTCATTGCCGCACCATCAGGGGCAAATTTGGAATTTTTAGAAGGGGAGGGAAACTTGAGTCAAAACTTGCAGTTTTGAGAATCTTATCTACAAATATCGAATATTTTAGTTGGAAATTTAGAGGCGGACTTGAGCCTTTCTCTAGGCTTAAACCGCTATTAGCACTGGCACTTGAAATATTTTTGGAAGGCGATTGCAACTTATCTTAGGTTCATTAACCCCGCGTTTTGCGAACGTCCTCCCCTGAAGCTGCAGGCTTGGGTTGATTCAGAGTCGGGTCAAACAAATGACTGCAAAATCAGTATTCACAGCTTCCGTGCTTGACGTTCGGAATTTAAGGTGCAGTGTGGAGAACAAGCCCGCAAGTTTGCTTGTTGTGCCGTTGGGAAAGGCACTTGGAGGGGTATACCCCAACCTAGTGTGGTAGACAGATGGCTGGCAACTCCTAAGCGAGCTCGTTATAGCGCATTGATCGCATTCTCGTGATTGGAGGGTAAATGCAAAACTTGTCATTCACCCGGCGGAGCACCAGGATGCGAACTCCACGTCTTTTTTGGCCGAATTCGTAATTGAACTCTACCAGAAAAAAGTTGATCGAGTTTTGATTGCTTGAACTTAGAAGTCGGTAAAAATCGCTGAGCTCGTGAAATAATGAATGAAGAACTCGACTTACAGATTCTTAGTTGACTCGATTGAAAATTCGTGCGAGTTGGCCGCCCAGGGAGTTGGGGTGCACTATTCACTCTTCAAAAACACTGGTCTATACTCTCCCAAGAACTCCATGGTATAAGCTAGTTATATGGCATATTATGCCTGCATTCATTAATTCATTTTAAACAACTAATGCAAAGATGACTAAAACTGCATTCACATGAGATTAACACAACTTAACTTCAAAAAATAAGGCTTATATTTCCTAATTACCGATAATCTTTTGCGTAAGCTATTTAATAAGACTACACCCAGAGCCGTAGCAGCCGCCCCCCAAACCCCCAATTGGGGGGCCACACTGCCAAAAGGGGCCCAAAATTGTCTTAAAGGACCCAAAGTTGCATCAATTCAAAAACAAAATTTTGCTTTGCGAATCGCTTTGAATGAGATTTTTTGCGCTCAGATTCTGTATTTAAGTTTTGAAACTCTTCGCTATCGTTTCCTTTTGAATAGCGTCATAAACTGCGTAATGAAGTCATAAAGAATATACTGTATGTGATAGTGCGCGTAGAACTTGAAAAAGGAGGACGGTGCAGAGTTGGATGCAATCATATTGTGGCGAATTTATCAAAATAAAGCATTTGCCGTCTCTAGTTTTATTCACTATATTTTACGTCTAATACATATGCTTAAACTATGAATTTCAAGTCATTTTCGATGATGATGTCACAAACACGTCAATTTCGATGTCTCATTTGCATAATAGAAGTTTTTGCCTAATTTTTAACTTCATGTCCCGCAGCGGCTCGCTGGCGCCGCAGTGCGACCATGCTTTTCTTACAATTTCCTTCATATTACATCTTTACGAAAATATTAATATTTCCCGCTTCGCTGCAATTGGCCAATTTTGTGTGAGACGTCATATTATTGTCCATTTCAATGTTCAAAAAAACTACAAATAGAGGTAACTGGCGGCATTCAGTAAGTCTAGCTTGTAGGGGTGCTCTATGTGTTCTGATATATTGTCTTTTCGGTTAAATTTTAATTAAAAGTTGCTGCCTGAAAATTGAAGAAAAGAAGATCCAGAAGTTTCCTAGCAATCTATTTTTCCCAGCAACCCTAAAAGAGTTTGGTAGGCTACTGCGCAGCAGATAGTATAATGGACTTTTGTATTAGGTCGAACCAATTAATGGACTCTTTTAATGGACTTTTGTATTAGGTGTCAGATTATGGTTACTGACACAGAACGAGGGTAGAATTGAATTTACCGATCGGATGGCCGAATGGATAGAGCATCTGCTTCTGGATTGGTAGACTCCGAGGTTTGATTCCGAGTCCGGTCGAACCAATTCCGAGTCCGGTCCATTAATTGGTTCGACATAAGTCCATTAATTGGTTCGACCGGACTCGGAATCAAACCTCGGAGTCTACCAATCCAGAAGCAGATGCTCTATCCATTCGGCCATCCGATCGGTAAATTCAATTCTACCCTCGTTCTGTGTCAGTAACCATAATCTGACACCTAATACAAAAGTCCATTAAAAGAGGTTTTGCTAGTTCGACAACGTCTGCTTTTGAAATAGCGCAGGAATTGGACATTGGTCCTGTCTTCCTCAATCAAGAAGTAAAAAGAAAATGAAAATAGAAAAAGAGAATGTTTATTTACGATGCAAATGTTAAATATGTAGCTTCTGAGGATGAGATTCAGAGCAAACTTTTCTAAGCTACTGGTGGAGCAGGCTATTATGTGGATACTAGAAAGTTTTAAGCTGACATGTGATGTCGCTTCTGTCTTTTCATTGCTGTTTACACGCAGCAGCTTCGTGCATGAACAGCCATTGTCAGGAATATGATCTGGCAGTACCGCACGCAGGTGCAGATACTTTGCGACGGGTTCGATTCACGGCTGGAGTGGAGCCTATTGTATTTGATATACAGTGTATACCGGATGGTTGCTGATTGAAACAGCACAAGTACATTTGGCAGTCTTCCTTCAATACGGTCGAACTTTTATATTTATATTAAATAACTCTTCGCAAAATAGTAGCAAAATATGAGAGTTGAATATTAAAAAAAATTCAATTATTGAATAATAACAACAAAAATATTTATAAAGTAATCAATAACTCTTGACATAAAAAATCTTCGCAATCTATGCGACAGGGAAGCTGCGAAGTAACCGTCTTCAGGTCTTCAAGCAGCCACCCTTTTTCAAATACGTTTTTTAAGTTTTTATGCTTTTTGAATTTAATTAGCAATGGGTCTGCAAGGGGTTGATCAGTAGTCTAGTCAGCTGTGAGAAAGGATGGGAGTTTTAATTGTTTTGCAGGTTCAATTTGAGTTGTTTGACAAATTGGTTGTTATTAAAACGGTTAATAGATCTACTATGGCAAACAGCAGACTATCTTTTTACTTCTCATTTATTGGCATTTTTATCCTACTATCACAGAAAGCAATGGGGCGCTACACGAGCTCGCGTAGGAGTTGCCGGTCATCTGTCTACCACACTTAGATGGGGCAATCCCGTTAAGTGTTTTTCCCTACGGCACAACAAGCGAACTTGACGTCTTGCTTAACACTACCCCTTTACTATAGAATTTCTAGTAGGGAAGCTGTGAATACCAATTTTTAAGTCATTGGTTTGACTCGACTGGGAATCAAACCATGAGTCCACCGATCCAGAAACAGACGCTCTATCCACTCGGCCAGCGGATTGGTTCTTCACTGGCCATGTTGTCAATCGAAAGTTAATGCGCACGATCTCCGGATTATGATGCTGTCATCAGAGCAACTGCGAACGAGAAAGTGCACTCTAGCTAAGCGATTTTTAAAGGTAATGGATAGGCCTAAATGGGTAAAACAAACTTGTGTTAAAATTACACCTTTTATTTTTTCGCAGTGACAACGAGTATGTATTACTACAGTATTCGCATTGTGGTGAGACTCGGAGCTGTTACCCCTGGAAAAACCGAAAATAATTTATATCGAAAGCTTAGTATAGGGGCCCTTGAAAGGATTTTTGGGGGGGCCCAAAGTTGAGCTGCTACGGCACTGACTACACCCCTGTTGCGTAGACTACCGGTACCAGCAGCTGTTTACCTACCTGATACCGGTGCCTGTACGCCTAAAAACGACAGCCTGCCTGGTCTAACTCCGCCTCCAGTAGCCAACCAACTGGGCGTATTATTGAGTTCTGACGCAGTCCAATTCAGACGTAGCAGAGCTAAACCTATAAAGGTACGCTCACGGTCAAAACAAAAAATATGACAGTTTGGCACAAAAAAAAAATAACTTCACAAGTTGATGAGTGGAAAAAACGAACTGTTAGGAAGTGATACAGTTTCTATGCAAGAGCCGCCACTGAATTCTACGACTAGTTCCGCAGTTCGACCGTTCATCAAATTCTGGCTTGAAGCCAGGACCTTGTGATCGAAAGTTGAGCTTCTCTAACCAGTGGCGTTTCTAGAACTCAGAAAGTGAGGAGGCCACGTTGGGGCTAAGATATATTAAGAAAGGGTAAGTGACAAAAATACATAAAAGGAAATATTTTAAGTACCGGTATGAAAAGCGATTGCCGTTGGATTTAGGAGAGGCTATTGCAATGGGCTAATGCAATGCAAGCGACTAACTTAAAACTAACGCAACATAACATCGACCACAGCAAATTGTGCATCTAAATAAGATACGTTTGGTAAACTGCAGAACCGGATTTAGACAATGAGAGGCCCTAGGCTATTTCTATTTTTTCCACTAGAAATCGGTGAAGACCAAAAAAAAGGTCTTCATATCCGCAGATGTCGTGTTTTCACTGAAAATATCGGTGAAGACCAAGAAAAAAAGGTCTTCGTTGTTCGTGATGAGGCCCCTCATTTTCTCCGAGGCCCCTCATTTTCTCCGAGGCCCTTGGCTTCAGTCTGCCCAGCCTGAACGTAAATCCGGCCCTGGTAAAGAGTAAATATGCGAATGTTGCGTAACCGACTGCAAAATAAGAGTCCGGAGGAATTCCAAGGCCTTACTAGCAAAGCATCTGACGTTTCAACCAAACTCAAAAACACCTTGAATTTATTCTTAAATCTTTCTGACAAGGCCAAACTTGAATCCAAAACAAAAAGCAGTTTCACGGAAACAAAGGGTCAATAAAATTGGATAAAATTGCTTGCCAACTGCAGGCTTTGCCTGGAATAAAACTGAGATTTCTTCTCTCGATAAAATAACGACTTAAAATACTAACTTCTCTCGATAAAATAACGACTTAAAATAATAAGCTAAAATTGGTCCGAACCACAACTGAACAATAACGAATTATTTATTATTATTATTATGAAGTGGCTTTACGGCGCTTTAACTAAGAAGTCTTTCAGCGCCAGGACTTAAACAATATAGCCTACGGTACGTACTAACAATAAACTATAAAGGCACACAAAACAAAATAATCGAACGAATAGTAATTTTGCAATTTTGGTCACATAAAACAAGTTAGTAAATTTGGTTAACCCAATCCCCAATTAGCACAAAGTGGTTTGGTGAAGGCCTGCACCAGTAGTATCAACATGACATAAAAAAAAATCTACAGTAAATCACACAATAAAATTATTAAAGTCTGTAAGCCTACACAAAAATGTAAAGAGTTAATGGCACAATAAAGGCGAACAAGTGAATAGGCCTATACATCAACTAACGCGCGACAAGATTGATTTACAGTAATTTAAACGATTGCTCCGGAAGTTTTCACAAAATTTATTAAACTTGAAAAGGCTTGTGGACAGAATAGTGTTTGCATTGTGAGACGCAAACCCATGGAATTTAGATGTGAATTTAAAACAGATCTTGAGTGTTCGTATTTCGGACAGATTAACAAGAAATGGTTGACATCCTCTGGAACCGAACAGGTTGAGCATAATCCTGTGCTGTGTAATCCAATACGACGCATGTGAGGGTTTAATTTGCAATGACCAGTTTGTAAACGAAAGAGAAAGAGAATTTGCCGAATTTCGATCTGTGATTGAAGGAAACAAGTTCTTATACTTTAGAGCAGTGGAATTTGAAACGTATTGAATCTGAAGATTAAAGGTGCTATGTGCTACAAGAAAACAAATCACGTGAACAGTTGCGCAACACATTGTTAGGGTGTTTCTTAGAATTGCAATAAAATTACAAACTGTGGAAACACAAAATGATTATCTGCTAGCCAAAAGCGGTGACTAGCGGCATAACAGTTTCAAACCAATTTACAGGAGACACACATGTTGGATCAAACCCAGCCCAGGTCCAGATGACGAAAATAGCAAAGCCGGTGCGTGAACAGCGAAGCAACAAGCAAAAACACAGCGATATTGCGACTCTATACTGTTTACCCAGCCTTCCATTCGGTCCGGTACGATGGACTTCAAAATATACTTACAGTAGGCTATCAGTTATTCAGCGAAGCTTTGTCTTGCGATTGTCGTGTCGGCTGTCAAATTCATCCACAAATCCTCTAGGCCAGGGCTGGACAAACTACGGCCCGGGGGCACTTACAGAAAAAAAATACCGTGAATCAAGGACAAGACCTTTTTTTTGTTCATTACTGATTTTTAGTGGAAAATAGGACACCTGAGGACGTGTTGACCAGGAGCGTATTTAGGGGGGGGGGCATTGTGCCATTCCAAATTTGCATCAAAAGAAAAAGCACCAAAATAACCATTAAAGCGTGTAAATTTTTTAAATTTTTCAGGGGGAACATGCCCCTGGACCCCTATAGCCTTTCTTGCTTCTCAATCAGCTTCAAAGTAGTTCTGCCGAAAAAACATACGCTTCAAAAAGATGTGAAAATTATGCCCCCCCCCCTTTTAAAATCACTGGTGTTGACCTTCTTTTTTTGCTCTTCCAATCAGTGCGGCCCTCGGCTTCAAAATTTTTTCAAATGTAGCCCGTCGAGTGAAAATTTGCCCATTTCCGCTCTAGGCTGATACTCTCAGCTCGCGTACTTTCAACTGACAGCAATGCAATGTTGCTTAACCTGTCATTGGTCTTAGAGTTTCTTTAAAACGTTTTTATCAATTTTGTTTTTGAAGATCATACTGCAGGCTGAATAAGAACGTTAAAACTGTGTGTGTGGGGGTGGACTTTTGCAAACTTTTGAGGGAGAAACAGCCGCCTCTGGCCACCTCTCTTTGTAATTGCCACTGTCAGTAACGAATCGGCCACCGGGTTTTCATCGTTTCGACTGCATTTGCATTCCAAAGGCGTAATCGATTCACGTTCGCATGACATTTTCATCGCTTTTGGATTAGTTGCGTCTGCACTTTTGATGCGTCTCGTTGTCAGTAATCCTGTTTGTTTTATAGTAATACGCCCAAAGTTTTCGCACCTCTAACACAGAAGTGGCTACTACTTAACAATTAACAGTGGTAACGAAACGGTGCGTGTTCATTGCCGAATCTGATCTTGCTGTAGACTCGAGCATTGCTTTCCAATCAGAGGCGGTGCACTGCTCAATTTATGTTACACTTAACGCCATGCGTTAATTTTGTTTGTTCATTAAGTTAATGCATTGCGTTAAGTGCACAAAAGTTGAGCAGTAAACCGCCCTAGGACTGTGTTATATTTGCATTTAGTCATATTTGTCCATCTATGACGAGAAAGCGATCAAAGCGCTATAATGAGCTCGCTTAGGAGTTGCCGGCCATCTGTCTACCACATTAAGATGGGGAATACCGCAAGGTGCCCTTCCCAAAGGCGCAACAAGCAAACTTGTCGGCTTGTTCTCCACACTGTCCATTTAACGCTGGGCGTCAAGCAGGGAACTGTGAATAGCCTATTAATTTTAAAGTCATGGGATTGACCCGGCTCAGAATCAACCTAAGTCTAGAGCTCTAGAGGCGGAGGCTCACACTTGGCCATCGGAGCTGTTAAAATCCATGCAGGTTGCGGAAATATGAACAACAGAAGGTGCAGAGATTCAAAATGTACGTAGAACAGAAGGAGTGAGATTGCCTTCATCAATGCAGTTTGGTGCTGGATGAGAAACAATTTGAGAAGCACTGCACTGGTCGAGTTGGACCAATGTAATCAGTTGTGATGTAGAAGAATTGCAACCTTTAGTTAAAATAGTCATTGGTTTGACCCGATTTGGAATCAAATTTAAGTCTACAGCTCCCGAGGCGGACGCTCTTACCACTCGGCCATTTGAGCTGTTTAATAATGAAAGTTTAAAATATAGTGAAAGCCTTCTGAGCTGTTCAATAATGAAAGTTTGTTGAATAATGAAAGTTTGAAATGTAATGAAATGTATTTGAATATATTGAAAGTTTGGTTTTAATTGTTTAATTTGTAGCAGATACATAGGAGTAAGTCCATAAATACATCATTATCTAATCGCTTGATTTTACACTTTTTTAGAGGTCTCGGAGAGATATTTAGAATTCCATAAATTCAAGCAGGTAGTGCGAGGCCGTGGCCAGCCTTTACATTTTGGGGAGGCTTAATATATGTTGGGGGGAGGGGGGGCTGAAAAATCAACCTAAATTTTTTCTGATTTTTATTTTTATTACTTTTCAAACTTTTTACTCTAAGTGATTCTCGCTGACTATTTGTGGTTTGTGCTATCAAAGGAAAACACGGCGTAGTTCGCCAATTAGTTCTAGACAGAAGCGAACCTGCAAATAATCCAAAACTTTCCTTCTTCTATTTTTCCAGTTTATCACTGAAAAAACCTAATAAGCCGGTTTTATGTTCTATAGCTTTAGCTTAACCTAACAGAGTAAGCTTACTTGGTCTAATTGGTTTTTTTGGACCCCCGGCCGTTGGCTTAGTTACTATAAGCGCACAGGCTATGGGTGCAAAAGGTTTGGGGTTCGATTCCCGGGCGAGTAAAATCGGCACAGTGTCGCCAACGGCTCGCCATCGCTGCGACGTTTCTTCGGAGCTGAGTAGCCCAGGCGCTAAGTCGCGAAAATGAGCCCCGCCGCTCGTTGCTTGCTTCGGCGTAATAGGGCAAGCGTAATGAAGAATTGGTATCGCTGCTTTTTTTATTTGGTTTTCACACCATCACATTTGAGCGATAGAGCTCGGAATCCATTGTCTCTCAACGACGGCTGCGATTGCTTTTGCTTATAACCAGCGGTTGTGTTTTTCATAATGCAAATTTTCTTAACTGAGTTTACAGCAGGGGTTCTTAACCGGGGGTCCATGGGGGTAAATTTTGCCTACCGAAGAGGTAATTTTTCCGAAATATAAACTAAAAGAAACTTCGATTTTCAGTATTAAATAAATGAAAGTGTTGCACTGGGGCCAAATTATGATTTTTTCAATCGGCAAGGGGTAGATAATATAAAAAAGGTTACGAACCCATGGTTTACAGTATGCACTGTACAATTGCACAACACTCAGACATCTGCAGTCTGTTTAACGGTGAAAATTGAAACACCTTCTGCTTTTAGTACTAGGGTGCGAATCAGAAATTAGTCTCAAGGTTTAAACTTAACATTGATTAAAGCAGCTTTCCTGAAAAAAATTATAAACCATTGAGTTCATATGCTGTTATTATTTCGACGTAAATGTTTGGGGGAAGGGGGCTAAAATAATTTCTGGGGGAGGGGCTTAGTCTCCAATAGCCCCCCCGTGGCTACAGTACCGAGGTAGTGGAACCGAATTATTACAAATCACCCGTACCATAAGATCATCGTCACGGCAAAACTTTTAGGGGAATTACGATATGATTTCTACGGTCAAGATCTGAAAGTCATACATTTACAAATCATTGTAACTCATCTCTGACGCACTCAAAAGTAAAATGCTCTGAAGTATTGACCGAAGTTCTGCTTTTATGGTCAAAATCACAAAACTTTGGTAGCTGATATTTTAAAAACCAGCTGGTTTCCTAAGATATTAGAATTTTTTTGGTACGTTTCGTGGCGTGAAATTCGAGATAAAGAAAGATAAGCGACAAAAATTTCGGCTCAAATTTCTTGCGTCGTATACATAAGATTGATGGCGTAGTATGACGTAACAAAAGTACAACTCCCGTCACTCTCGAAACTTGGCCTGATGATCAAAAGTTTCTGCGTTACATTAGTGGTTCCTTTTTTGGGTTGTTCTTTTTTGGAACCCTGAAATTTTTTTATAAAGCTCACCAACTCCTTCATGAGAAACATGTATAAACGACCAATAAGTTATCAAAAATAATAATATAATCATTGAAACAGAAAGTTCACATCATTATTGTACTTAAGGATTATTGAGGCGCCTTCGCGGACCCGATATGGGTCCGTGAACACCAAGTTGAGGATCCCTGTTCTACGTGCAATGGCGTGTTCTCTATATCATTTTCTTCTTTCAATGGACTTTTACCACGAAATATCTCGAATTTTGACCAGTACGACCAATTTTCTCTACTCTGATAACCATGGTCAACAAGATTTTGGTTTTTAAATATTGCAGAACTCCGACAACTTAATTTTATGAAATTAATCGCGCTAATTCCAAATCTGCGAGCTATGTTGCTTGTCCAACACGTCAAATTTTTTGTACATTCTGATTTATTTCATTCAAAAAACCAAACGCTTTTTATTAAAATTCTTCATCACATCATTGTGACGGAAGACGATGATCACATCATTGTGACGCAAGAAAATTCATTGTGACGTCATGCAAGTTTATTTACGACATCAGTGGCGTAGCGAGAAATATTAAAAGGGAGGGAGGTATAATTTCTACATTTTTTTTCTAGCGTATTTTTTTTCGGCAGAACAAAGTTGAAACTGATTGAGAAGCAAGAAAGGCTCTAGGGGGTCCAGGGGCATGCTCCCCCAAAAAAAAAAAAATTAAAAATTTACGTGCTCTAACGGCTATTTTTGTGCTTTTTGAATAATTTTCACGCAAATTATGCATAAATTTTTTGACCCTAATTCTGTGTGCTTCAATAAATACGACGCAGTTTGTTCGCACATTTTCGATTATGCGTGCTTAAGGCGTAAGGCTTCGCTCTCGAAGAGGTTCGAAATTATGGAAAAATTGTATACATCAAAAACATTTTTGAAAATGGCTGGTCGGAGAATGCATACCCCTCATCCTACTCTCTAAATCCGCCCCTGGCCATAAGCTACAGAAACCATCAAAAGAGTCTGGCATATTTCAGTCACCTGGCACCTTTAATTTTGTTCTTTTTTATTAAAAGGCGGAGTCAAAAGGGGGGGGGGCCATGGCCCAATGGGGGTATACCTTTAGTTCTTTTCACTGTAACAGCTAATCAATAAAATTGATGAGGTGCAAAAATGAGTTCTTGAAACCTATAATTTGAGGTTCAAGCTTTACTATCAGGCCCATAAAAATATTTCCAAGCACAGAATCAACGAGGCTAACCAAGGTACAGTAGTAGATGATCCGAGGTTTAAAAGCATTCATCTTAACTATCGATAGCTCTGCCGTCATTTCGCAAAACCCAACAACTGCTATTTTTCCGCTTTTCTAGTCTTCGAGAAAAAGCACTTTTTGTGTTTTATAATTTTAAAGCACCTTTAATTGTTGAATTTCCAGTTCAATATAATTTGAAAATGACCTCACTTATTTATACATTACTTTCAAGAGTGAGGTTTTGAGCAATGACATACTATCAGACTCAGGTTTGAAGTTTTTTGTATTAGTTTTTGTGAAATACTCTTTGGTTTTTTTTTTGGTTTTTTTTACGCTCTTGTTAGGTTCTGCTTAATGAATCTCTCAATAGCTTTTTATGTTTCATTTTATTAACGGTAATGTCGTTATTTTCTTTTTCTTAAAACTTCGCCGTGTGGTTTTGCATTATGAAGTCATAGATTTTATTGTTAGTTTTAAGAGCATTTCAAAACAATTTTTATGACGTCATCATTAGCAGACGAAGCTAACAATACATATTTATGACGTAATAATACTAATAATGTCATGTTAGGCTATGCAAAATGTTTTCAAAACTTTTAAGTTTTGCAAACCCTGTTAACGTAGAAACGGCCTGGTCAAAACTTTTGAAATTTTTACCAGAGATGGAGAATTACAAAAAATACAAAATATGTAAAAAAAAATTTTGTGAAAAATCGACTTGTTAGGTTTTGCAAAATGACGGTAGAGCTGATGCAGTAAATCTTGCGCAAGCTGTTGGAAAATTTCACTTCAATTATGCAATAAATGTGGGACGAACATAGCTAGAAGAAAAGTAAAACCACAGTAAATCTAGAAACTGGAAGTTTCCAAGGTCTGCTGTCGAAACGTCCAGTTTTGAAATTTACGGTTGCTTTATTTTTTCTCACTTCCAGTAGATTTCAAACATTTTCCTACTTAACAAACAAAACATTGTAATGCCACAGTCAACATTCGACGTCATGAAAAGAACTGCTTTGTCTTGTGGCAAAAATAACGTTCAATTACGCTTCAGAAAATTTACCACAACAAAAATTTGAAACAATAACTTTTTAAACTGACGTGATGGGCTAAAATTGAATTATTCGCAGATCTGGAAAAAATCAATTTTTCACTATACTTGCGGTATCACGCAGAAGCTTGTAACTAGTGGTGAGGTCCGTCTCCGTCGCTTAGCGTCTGGCAATACAGCTCCGAAGAAGCATCGCAGCGGTGGCGAGCCGTTGGCGACAGTGCGAGCGATTTGACGGGTACGGGAATCGAACCCCAGATCTCCCGCACCGTTAGATTTTGGAATCAACAAACATTTTTTCTGCGGTAAGGTTGGTTTGCGTAAAATTTTTTAAATTTTGTTGTTGGCCAGTGCAGTAAGTTTTACATTATTCAGTGCCAAGGGTGGAAACCTTGCTACTTAGCGTTAGGGTGTCAATTTCAGTTTCGGTGTGTTGAAACCCAGATGTCAGGTTTCAGTTTTGGTTCGGTTTCACAGCTGTTGAAAAATAGGTTCCAGTTTCGGCTTCAGTTTTGCTTACGCACAGTTTCGGTTTCTGGGTTTCAGTTTCGGTTTAAGTTTCATCCAAGAAAGTTATTTTACGGTAAATACGGATTATTTAAATCCTTTACTTCTTGGCGTTTTTGTTTTATTACGATGATAAGTAGCAGGTCAGATGGCCAAGTGAGGAGAGCAATTGCTTCAGAAGTTGTCGATTTGGGTATGATTCCGAATCTGATGAAACCAAAGACTCAAAAATTAGTATTCACAGCTTCTCTATTCGACGCTTGCAGCATTAAAGAAACTGTGTTGGTAATGATGGTGATGACAATTTTTAAAACCCAAAACCTTAGAAAATTTTGAACAGGTTTTAGTTTCAGTTCCGATTTTGACGTTTCAAGAAAAAACGGTTTTGGTTCAAGTTTAGGTTTTCAAAATTTTGGCTAAGTAGGTGTCAGTTTCGGTTTCCAAAATTTCCTTTAAAACCGGGTTTTCAGGTTTCGGTTTAGGTTTGAGTTTCCACCCTTCTTCAGTGCAAATCTTCTCTTATTATGACGTCATGAATAGTCTTCTATATCGACGAGAGAATCGGGGAAATAAACTTTTCGATTCTCGCAAGGAAATCCAAAACTTAAGCCATGGTGTCATTATCATGTTTACTTTGTGTAGATAATCACCGACAGAAGTTGAGTTTTCGCTGTTTAACGACGACAAACGCAACAATTAGATAGCAAACTGCGCGATTTGTTTATTAACGTGTAAACATTGTGCAGTTCTTGCCCTCCGAAGGTAAAATTACCTACTGCGTAATTACTACTTCCCGTATCACCCTGAATTTACCACCAGAGCTGCTTCCCTAGCTCCTAATAGTAATTAAACCTCTTTACTTGTTACTTTCAGCCAGTTTTGATATAAAAGCAATTTTTGCGTAGATTTATTTCAAGTTTAGGCCAAAGCTTGCGAAGTAAAGTGTTGGTGAGTGGCAGGTTTCGATTACATACCTTCAAAAAATCTAATTTTGTATTATACTGCAATGACATTATCAAAATTTTGAGATCTGATTCAGAAATTTTAACCGAGATGATCGCTTTTTTAAACGAACGGAAGCGGTTTTTAAACTTTTAAAACGCCTGTACAAGAATATAGTGTTAGAATTGTTGACAAATTGCCCTTATTTCAAAGTAAAAACCTAATCGTAAACATCGTTTTTGCAGGCAAGATTTCAGTTGAGAGTTTTCAATCTTCTGAGATTCACTGTCGTCGAGGTGCTGATGATGATGTTCGCAAAGTGAATTATGATCGAGATATTTAGCAAGCATTTGATGAGCTTAAAAATTAAGCAGCAAGCTCCAAAATGTCTGCGTTTTCGTAAACAATTTCGTTAATTTTTATGCGAAATGGGTGGCTATGTTATGCGACAAGTGGTTGAGGACATCAATTTCGTTGCGGGAAGCGTGAGGTTCGATTCCCAGGCCAGTCGAAATCGGTCAAATCGAACACAGTCAGCGGCTCCCCGCCGCTGCGACGTTTCTTCGGAGCTGTGTCGTCCGAGCGCGACGTTGCCGAGATGGTTCCTGCCACTGCTACACGCTTCGGCGTAATACTGCGAGTATAATGCAATTGGATTTTGATCAAAATTGAACTCTTCTTTTTGAAACAGTCGTTAAATCGCATAAATACAATTGCACAAAATCAACATCAAAACTAACTTTCACCATCATTTTTGTTTAAAAAGTTTTTTCGAATCCATTTAGCTTATCACGTCATCGCGTCTCTTCAAAATGGTTTTAACGCATTATATAAGTAAAAAGCAATATGATAAGGAAGACACCAAGCTGGGTATTAAAAACATAGAATCTATTTGGAAACCACGAAATGCTTCCAGTTGTATTTGTATTTGCTGTTTTGTAGTAACTTGAAAGTTTTTGATTTTCGATTTTGAAAGCTTGACCGATTCACATCTGACTTGTGTTGAATCTTTCAAATGAAATCTTCATTATACTCGCGGAATTACGCCGAAGCGTGTCCATCTCCGCTGCTTAGCGCCTGGACAACACAGCTCCGAAGAAACATCGCAGTGGAGGCGAGCTGTTGACGACTCTGCGGCTGATTTGATCGGCCCGGGGATGGAACCAAAACCCTCTCACGGACAGCGATGTCCTTCACCACTTATACGCTCACCGACCAACCAAACAATTCTTTCAATAAAAAATACTGAAACAAACAAGCAAATTTTGGCTGTTTATTTTATCTAAAGACTAGACTTACAAAAATAAGAAAACTAAATCAATTGTCGGCAAGAGGTAACAGCGACAAAACGATGTAGACTACGTCGCAATATGCTTCGATTAACAAATAACAGTGTTTAAATACAAAAATGCAAGGTTGCTCACCTCAATGGGACTTACCTCAGAAGGAGGCTATGTCGTTAAAAGGTTTTGTTTCAATAAAAAGAAAGAGGTATTTTGGCGCTTTTTGCTTCAGCAAACTCGAGTGCTTATCCTTGCAATAAATTTTTAACAACTGATAGCATTTAAAATATGAGCCTATAACTGATAAAAGGTGGTGATGAGCGTCGTGAAATATTCATAGACTTTCTGCTCACTTTTATTTTTGAATTATTGATAAAAATAAGATAAATAAATGAAGCTTTGGTTGAAAGTTTTTTTCTGAAGTACTGAGCCAGATAACTTTCGTGATCTCCTCAAAAAATGCAGAAGAATCAGGAAAAGACCAATTTTCACGATAATTATCACTTTGTGGAATAAATTATGGAAGAGAAAATGAAAATTACAGAAAAAAAACAAAACAAAACGTTCACAAATCGACTGCACAAAATAGTTAGCGATAAATAATGCATAATATCAACGTTTGAGCTGCTCTAGTTTTATGAACGTTTGTGCAATTCTTAAACTTTTATGACGCTGCTTGCAACATTTTATTGTTATGTTTTTGTTTTTACAAAAAATTATGAACCAAATTTTATCAATCAAGGCGATTATATTGAAATCGGACTAATTTTTGTTTATTTGGACTACATTAGTCTCATTTTTCAAAAATTTGCCACGGCCATGAAGGCTGCAGATTGTTCTTGTATTTAGTCGCACATTAATCTTCCTATGACGAGGAAACGATCAAAGCGCTGTAATGAGATCCCTTTGGAGTTGCCGGCCATCTGTCTACCAAGCTGAGATGGGGGGATCCCGCTAAGTGCCTTTACCAACGGCACAACAAGCAAACTTGCCGGCTTGTTCTCCTCATTGTCCCTTTAATGCTGAGTGTCAAGCAGGGAAGCTGTGACTACCAATTTTAAATTCATTGGTTTGATTCCACTCGGAATCAAACCCGAGTCGACAGCTCCAGAGACAGACGCTCTTACCACTCGGCAATCTTATAAACTGATCACTTTATATAAAAGACTCGACGAGATGAAGAATCAAACTTTGTTGTTTGGTTTCAAAAACTCAAATCATCGATGGAAGTGATTAAACGAAGCCGATCGATATCGAAGATTATCGCCGAAAAGCATTGAGCTCTATTGTCTCCGCGACGTGACGGTGCCGCCGGTCTGTAACCGAACCCGACCTGTGGGTTCGCGTTCACGAGGGGGCTTAAGTTGCACTTAGTTTGATCTTAATTTTAGAAGCCCGAGTTTGCTTTCTGCGTAATGCTAGAAGCTTTTCGTGACGCAGACGTTTTTGGTCGGAATACGTTACTTGCGAGGTCAAAATTAGAATGGAAAAAGAGAAGAGCGTCGATTGACGCGCGATGAATGTGACCTGTTTAGAGAAACTTTCTTTCAAAACATTTTGGTTTTGGAAAAAAACAAACTTGAAACCACCACGAAATTTTAGTAAAAAAGATGAGCTCAGAAATTTAAAAACCAGCGAGAGAGTTGTTGCGGTTATTGAATTTTAAATAAAACTCATTGCAGTAAGTCTAATATTCAGAATCTTATAAATGAGCTCACTCAGTGAAAGAAAAATTATACAAAAGTGCAAGAAATGAGCTCACTCAGAAGTTAAAACAAGATTGGAATTTTAAGAGAGGGCTGGAGTTGTGTGTGAGACAGTGGAGTTTAATTGTAAACCCAGTAACTTAACGTCAGTCAAGACGCATGAAATCAATATGCATCACTTGCAAAAATAAACACAAACTGCTTACTTTTGATAAAAAATATATTTTTAATACAGAATTAAGCAAATTAAAATATTTGAAATACAACGTTTTTCATCACTCGCTTTTACTGATCAAATTTACAAACATTTTTTCCGAAAATTAGGACTTTGATAAAATTCAGCTCTCCATTTGTTATTCTGCCATTACCTCTCCTTTGTTCGGGGAATTTCTGTTTCGTGCGAGTTAATTTTTATGAAAATAATTTCGAGTTAATGGGTCAGATTTGAAATGGGCCTAATCTTGGGAACCGGCTCGATTCGAACTCAAACATATTCGAACTCAAACTCAACCTGGACTCGCAAACACGAACTGAAATGTGGGATACGTACGTGCTTGTATCCGGGTTACCACTTGTTTGTAACACCAACATTGTGGTGACGCAAGTTTTTTAAAGACGTCCAAGCACAAGAAACATTTTCTTGTATTATTTTTCTGATTTCATTTGGTTTAGCCTTAGATCTTGGAGAGATAAATTTCATTTCAACTCATTAATTTAAATTCTTTTTACATGATTTGATAAGCTTGAATCACTCTCTTAGCCTAATCGCTAGACTGGTTAGACTTCGGTATACAATCCTTTGCTTGATTTCATTGTTGCATTCTGTGTGAGCTCACTGCTTTTTATTGCCATAGTGTTATTGTTTAGATTATAATAAACGATGCACAAAAAAGAGACAATTTCAACTTCCCGAGACCATTGTTTTTTGTCGAATTTGAATAATTATTCGATTTTACAATCAGGGTGGGAAGGGATCTTGGGAAATCGAAACAACGACAATATAATTGAACAAACAAACGAAAACGAAACAAAATCTAAGCAGATGAGCGATGAAGCCGACACTCGAATCCTTGAGTCAAGTCACAATGAAAGCCACGAGTCGAGCCACGAAGAAGTCCTTGAGTCTAGTCATAAAAGAATCCTCAATGATGACGAATTTATAGAGTTCATGGACGAGGATATAGCGAGCGAAGAGGGCGCCTCAAGTGGTGACCCATTATCAGACATTGACTTTATTTTATCGAAGCATGAAATCCCCGCTGATGGCGTTACACATGAAGCACCTGCTGACCTAAACTCTAGTTTACATCACCAACGTTACCACGACAACGACAGTGGTTCTTTGAACAATGAAAATCGTTTTTCTTCTTTTCGCGATTCGCTTGGTGTTGGGAATTCCCCGCTTCATTTGCAAGCTTTAAATGAAACTGAAGAAAAATTGTTGACAATTTTAAAATCAGGTAAACAAATCAAAAACATAACCAAGTGAAAAGGGATCCAAATCTTTATTATACTCCGAATTATTACTCCGAAACGTTTAATGGCGGGGCCCATCTCCACGACGTAGCGCCTGGGCAAGGTATCTTCGAAGTAACGTCGCAGCGGTGGCGAGCCATTAGCGACACGGCACCTGATTTGATCGGCCCGGAAATTGAACCAAGATTTCCTGCAATGATAGCGATGTTGTAACCACTGCGTCAAGCAACTGCTTGCATAAAGTATCAATAGCTTGCAATTAACATAAACTAGCAATGCCAAAACTTGCAATTTGGAATCAAGTTCTGCATTGGCATCTGGAAATCTTAGTCAAATTTTTGCCTTCGTAAAATTCTCATACAAACTTCTTGCCTTATTTATTTTCGTTTTTATTGAGGTTCGAACCTCGACGTTCAGCTTACTGGTTCTATCTTGCAGCCGAAATATGCCATTGTACGGGATGTGGAGGACAGATTCTGGATCGGTTTGTTTTGAAAGTCCAGGAGAAGCCTTGGCATTCGGAATGCTTGAGATGCAGAATATGCGGAAGTTCATTATCAAACAGCTGTTATGCTCGTGGAAACTTCGTTTATTGCAAAGAAGATTTTTTTAAGTGAGTGATAACAACAAAAATAACAAGAAGTTTGTCGCAATGTGGAAAAGCCACACTTTAATTGTTTGACTTGGTGTTTTTATCATCCAATCAATACCAAAGAACAGAGGTTCCCCACCGGGGGGGGGGGGGGGGGCGGGGAATTGAGAGAGGCCACGAGATCTTCACCAGGAGGCTATTTTATTAATGATAAGTTGGTAATTAATCACAAGACAGCGAACGGCTCGAGCGACTACGAATAAATATTGACAGGAAATTTTCCTGCTGAGCAGGAGGCCACTGGTGTTCTTAGTGTCCAGGAAGGAGCCAGAAACCGCAAAAGGTTGAGAACCACTGTCATAAAAGTTGCAATTTAAGACATTTTGGATTGGCTCAGAAGTTTGCTGTGAAAAAAACGCATTTTGTTGCGACCAAGCTACGTTGCATATGACTACTTTTTCACGCTTAATCTCCATCTTTTCATCACTATAAAATCGTCTTCCTTCAATTTACACCAAATTGATGCTCGATCAACCGAATTTCGTATAAATATGAAGAAGTTTTGCTCAATGGTGAACTTTATATTGCTGGCTGCTGGCTTGGACAGTTATTATTATTATGAAGCGGTTTTAATGCGTTGTAACAGAGAAGTCTTTTAGCGCCAGGACTTCAACAACATAGTCTACAGTAAGTACCAACAAATGATTTAACAATAAAGGTCACATGAAACAAAGTAATCCAACGAATAGTAATTTAACAATTATGTTATAGTGCGAGGTCAACTTATCGGTGTCACTTCATGCAAAGTAGAACTTTTTTGCTCAAGAAATACTTAGCGATAATTACTCATTCACGTTTTTATAACAACATTCGGTTGGGGTAACGGTTGAAGGCATCACTATGGGCGCAGAAGGTCTGAGGGACGATTCCCGCTGTTTCAAATCAGAGACGTTTTCTCAACTCTGTGTTCACCATGCGCTAAACCGTAGAGATGGAAGCGCCACTCGTTACGCGTTTCGGTGTATGCCTTGAGTATAAAAGTTCTTTTTTATAACGAAAGTTTTGCTTATCTCTAGGAATTTTGCTTCTAAGTGCGCATCGTGTGGTTTGTCAATCAGTTCCACAGAGGTTGTGCGGCGAGCGAATGATAACGTCTTCCATTTGAACTGCTTCAAGTGTTGTGTTTGTAAGCAGCAGTTGGATACTGGCGATCAGTTTTACTTGCTCGAAGATTTCCGATTGGTTTGCAAGAAAGATTACGAGCAAAAAAACGAAGGTAAAAAGATCAAAATAATTTTTTTAGCAACAACAGTCGAAAAAAACAACAACCTTGCCTAGACTAAATGTTACAAGAGTTTGAATTTACCGATCAGATGGCCGAGTGGTATAGAGCGTCTGCTTCTGAATCGGTAGACTTGGGGTTCGATTCCGGGTCGGGTCAAATCAATGACTTTAAAATTGCTATTCACAGCTTCCCTGTTTGACGTTCAGCATTTAAGGGACAGTGTGGAGAAAGCCGGCAAGTTTACTTGCTGTGCCGTTGGGAAAGGCACTTAGCGGAATTCCCCCATCTTAGTGTGGTAGACAGATGGCCGGCAACTCCTAAGCGAGCTCGTAGAGCGCTTCGTCGCTTCCTCGTGACAGGAGAATAAATATGCCAATAATAATAAAAAATAATAAATTGCCTGAATAAGGCTCAGTGAAAACGTTTCGCAATTCTTGCACATGCTGAGAATCAATCGAAAAAGAAGAAAGAAGAACTTATGTGTTAAACCACAAGTTGCTACAAAGAACTCATATTGGGTGACGTAGTTGTTCGGAGCATCGTTTTTCCGATGACCATGATCGCAAGGTTGGCGGTTCAACTTCCACCTGAGTTTCGTTGCTACGTCCTTGGATAAGATGTTTCACGATAATTATTTCTGCTCGGTGAAATCTAACAAGCAGCAAATTAAACAAGTCAGAAACAAAACTCAGGCGGAATACTCGGAAATAAAGACAACTCTTGAACGAGTCTGGATTCGTCCTGTGTATAGCGCCTCCGTCGCTTTCTCGTGACAGAGGGATAAAAGTGAAGAAATCAATCAATTAATTGCACCAGAATGAAATTACGCTTAACTTTGGCGTAAGAGAGATAAACTCTCACAAATACGAACCAACACTAAATAAAATTTTTTCCCAGTTTTTGCTTTTCTTTTGGCAACTTGCCTCCTGGCAACTAATTATCATTTTTCTTAATTACCTTTCCGAAATTGAGCGTTGCGCGACTAATCATCCAAACAAATTAACCGATTTTAATTTCCCAATTTGCAGCTAATAATGATCCTCAAGTGTTTGGTTATGTTTTCGAATCAAAAAATATTACTGGCCAGCTGGTTGTCGTAGTAAAAGGCATCGCAACGTCTCGCCACGGCTGCGACGTTTCTTTGGAGCTGTCTTATCCAAGCGCTAAGCTGGAGATGGATCTCACGGCTCGTTACACGCTTCGTTATAATACAGAGAGTAGAGCTAGATTTACCAATAGACTGAGCAGGCTGAAGCCTCGGGCAAACAAGGGACCCCTCACAAAGAAAAGAGCTCAACACGTCAACGATAAAACTTTTCTTTTGTAATATCAACCATGAGGACCTTTTCTTCTTTTGGAGACCGAACATAGCGACCGTTGCTTACTAAGAGATGAGTCCGATTTATGATCACCAGCGGCATGCCTGAAATCGGCATAACCTAGGGTCTCTCATTGTCTGAATTCGGCTCTGGCAGCTAGCATGATATAGATAGCATTTGTTTTTTTGCTGTGTGATGTAATAAAATCCTACCTATAATACGTCTGAGCTGGGTTGTGTCTTTCGTTCAGATCGAGCAGAAATTTCTTCTTGGTCAATTTTTTTATTGTCTTTTTATTGAATTCATGAGTTTATTTACTTTTTTAACTGACCGAAAGATTAACCGATTACAGACTTTGCGATGCTTAACCGAAGAAAACAATTAATTAGCTCGCTCGAGCATAGATTTGTCACTTCATGACGTCATAAAAAGCGCGTTTTATACTACTTGAAATTCAATCTGTCAGAAAACTTCTCAACAACTTTTGTCCCGAAAAATCAAGTTTGTCTCGAAGAAGAGTGTTGCCGAGTAATTTTAAAAAATTGGGTTTGCTTGATTCATCAAAAATATTATGTGGGTTTGTTTGGTCATCTAGAAAAAGCTTCCAATCGCAATCGGTCTTGGATTGACAGCTCAGATGGCCGAGTGGTCAGAACGTACGTCCTTACTTGTTCAAAATTCTAATTATTCAGCGCACGAAAGTGTTTTTTAAAACCAAAGAAATATTTGCAAATGCTTTTTTGAACGCAAATTTTTTGTTACCAAACTAAGTCGTCAATTACAGCTTTTTTATGTTCTTTTCCACTTGTAAACTAAATGTTTGGTCTGCCTAGTGTTGGAAACTTTGCATCTTTACATAACTCTTGAAACGATATTGAATGGAAGCACAGAAAAATAATTGGTCAGCATAGGAATGAAGTCTGAATTTTTCACTTGAGAAGCGACATAGAATTAGGTTTCTTGCAGCTACGGTAGCAAAGTCTTTCACTGGATAGTGGATAAGCTTTTCCCATAAATGCCATGATTGCGACGTCAGTTTTGCTTTATATTATGACATCATTAGTAGAGCTGCTGAACAAACGGTCTGGCGACAAACCTGTTTGTGTTTTCTGTGTTATTGTTAGGCTAGTGGTTAAAGACATTGCTATCGGCGCGCCACCGCTGCGATGTTTCTTCGGAGCTGTGTTGCCCAGGCGTTAAGCCACGGAAGATAGATCCCACCGGCCATTACTCGTTACACGCTTCTGTGTGATAACGCGAGTCCAATGAAGATTTGATTTTTTTATTCCTACGTTATAAATCTACCACCTGTTTATGGACTCGCTCCATGCCTTGCAAGCGATAAATCTCTGACTTTATCCGATCAATTTTTGCATATCTTCACTTCTCATTAATCCAGCAAATTGCTTGATGTTTTAGAAACAAACCTGGACAATAATAACAAGCGACCGCGAACAACAATTAACGCAAAGCAATTGGAAACACTGAAAGCAGCTTATGGTCAGAGCTCTAAACCAGCCCGACACGTGAGGGAGCAATTGAGTCGTGACACAGGTTTAGGGGGGAGAGTAGTGCAGGTAAGACATAGAAATTATTTTTGATTATCTGACAGAATACTTTGGAAACGCTAAACTCATCATCATTCGATTAATTCCTCTTGAGTTGGGATGAGGATGTCCCTTCTCTCGACCGATCAAAAGCAGCTTGTGTAATTGTAATTAGTGGAGCGAATAATGGTTCGAAGCGTCGAGTTTTTCTGATTGCTAGGTTAACGGTTCAACTCCCAGCTACGTAAATGCACAAGTTAACGCAAAACGTTAGCTTGGTTAACCGCTACTTCTTTAACAAATTTGCACCTTTTTTGAAGCTAATTCTATAAATTTAGCTCCAAGTGACGCAGTTATTTAATTACGTTAAATCGTTAATTCTAAACTTTAATCGACATTTGCTTGAAAAAACTCGAAATATTGGAATTTGTTCAATTTTCGCTCTCAAACAATAGTTTTGTTGTGTTTATCTCACTTTTTTGAACTCATTATTTGAATTGTATTTTGAGCAAGGTTTTTGGCTTCAAAGTTAACGAATAAGAGTAACAGGCATTAAGAAAAAGCTAACGGAAGTTAATAAGCACTAAGCGTTAAATCAATGGTAAATTTAACTTGAGTTAATTTAGTCCGTTGATTTCGAAACTCACGTTAACGAATTAACTAGTCAATAAAAAGTTAGCTTCGCTATACACCACTCCACCCCTATGATTCCCAGCCTATCCTCGTTGTTGCGTACTTGAGTAAATTGCTTCACGTTAATGATCCCTGTTTGCCGAAATCTAACAAACAGCAAATCAAAAAAGTCAGAAGAAAACCTCGAAAACAAAGACAACTTCTAGGCGAGTCTGGATTCGTTTTATGCATTTAGCTTCCGTCGCTGCGTTGTGACAGGATGATAAAAAATCATTTTACTTCCACAGTTTTGCATAGCACGTTACGGTAATCTAATCATAAGCTTTTTCTTAATCCCATGATATTGTACAGGAAAAAATCATGCAAGTGAATCTTTCTTCTGCTCAAAATGCAGCAAATTCTTCATCTGATGCTTGCTGCTTCGCAAACTACATTTTGTTTCGTGAAAGTCATTAAATTCAAACTCGAACACAGTGAAAATGAGTTTGACGGTGAAAACCGTCGTGTATACGCATCCAATGTGAAACTCTCGTGTTAATGAATCCAAAAATAATTATTCCTGATCATAGTTATCGATTTAGGTTTGGTTTCAAAATCGACGCGCGAAAGAAAAACGGATGCGAAAGGAAAGCTCAAAGCGGAAATGGGGAGCTTTCTGCGGAGTTAATTCCAGATCTGTTGAACACAATTTACTTTTAACTCCGTCTTTAAGAATGGAAACCGATGTTTGTCGCAAACGGATTTGTCCATCTGATAGTCTACTCAGAAGAAAGCGTCACCGCTTCTCTCCGCCACAATCCGAAATCGCAGATTCTCGAATTAAAATAGAAGTTTCAGGCCAAGATGAAGCCGGCTCCAGAACCTCTCTAACCGCCCAACATCAAGGTAATCTCACCTTTTTTCTCCATAGCACCTGCCGGTTGGGGTAGTGGTTAAAGACATTGCTATCGGCGCAGAGGGATCTTCGGCTATATTCCAAAGCTGGTCAAATCGGGCATTTGTTGCCAACGGTTCGTCACCGCTGCGACGTTTTTGTGCTGCCCATGCGCTAAGCCGCGCAGATGGTCTCCACCACTCGCTACGCGCTTCGGCGTAATATCACGAGTCTAATAAAGATTCGATTTTAATTCCTGCATTGCTTGTTTTTGATATTTTTGTAGCCTTTCAATGCAACTGTTTAAAAACGGCAACCATCTATTTTATGAAAATTACAATTTTTCAGTTATGCAAAGCTTTCAACTCCTTCATAACAATAAATATTTTCATTCATATTGCGCCAATTACAGTTCTCTTAATGTCAATCGTTTTTAGAGGAAAGGTACCACTTATCAAATTCAATGGAATTGGACAATTTCCATAAAAACTTTCCGATAAATGAAAAAGACGTAATCGATGCTCAACCAGTGTGGTTTCAAGAACCGATTCCATACCAGTCCGATACCTCAAATACGATCAATGGTTTTCCTTCTTACGGTACTTTCCCTATTGGGAGAGCCCCGACTTCATCAACCTTGGATCTTCCCCATTCAAGTTTTTATTCAACTGAAAATTCGTTTCCCTGTGCAAGGTTTCAAGCAAACGGTGAAGCCGTGCTGAGCAAAGGCAGTCCTCAACAGACATTCCACTACGCAGGAATAGAAGCGGATATAAATCATCCATTCCACCCAGGAATTTCCGTTTCAACAATCACTCCATCAACATGTAGCGACCTTTCGTCCGATCATAGCGCCACATCAACCTATGGCACCAGTGACTTGTTGCAACCCTGGCATATTTCTGACCTAGACAGTGTGCATCAGTTGTAAATGTGTTAAAATGTTACACTGCGTGAAATTTAAAGATTCTCCTGATGTGGAATTGCTGGTAGCTTCTTTGCGTTTGTGGAGACTTTAAATGCTCTACACAACAATCTTACTTCGTACAGATCAAATGGTTAAACTCGACGAGATGGAATAAATAATGTAGTTCCCTAATTTAAGCTACTGACAAACAATATCATTTGCTCTCTTAGTATCAGCTTGCTGTTATAAGTTATATGTTCTGTATTTATTTCGAAAATAAAACGCAATATTTTTTGTAATCAAATAAGTCAAGCGGTAGGTAAGGGTGCTGGAATGCAACAGACCGGTATGACCTCGTAGCACCACCTCTTGTTTTCCACATTGTGAATCTTTCTTGTGAGCAGTTTTTTTCACGCTAAAAAAAAAGAGTCCACACAAAACTTACAAGCAAAAGATCTGTATATAGCACCTACTTGTTTAGGCTAGTCATAAGTTACCCAACTAACCCATCCACAAAAGATCTTGAATTAAATTGTAATTTTGCATTAAACAAATTACATAACTGGTGTGATGCAAACAGATTACAAATTAATCTTGATAAGTCCACTTATTTACCCATTTCTTACAAATTACGTGATTAAGCACTGACTCTCAAATTAGTTTCAAAAATTACTCCAAACTGCCATGCTCGAATTCGTCTAAATACTTGGGAGTTATTTTAGTTAGATAAACAGCTTCATTTTAAATTGATAAATTCCATATTGCGAATGTCATAACCAAAGTGTCAAGAGCAGTAGGAATAATTAGCAAACTTCGTTATTTCTTTCCCTCTGCAACCCTGCTTTTTCTTTATTATGCTCTAGTTCACCCGCTTTTTCTGTTTGGAATGGTACTCCGAGGTAATACCTACTTGACAAGATGCAACGACTTCGAAACAAAGCGATTCGTATAATCACAAATTCTAATGCAAGGGCCTCAGCAAATCCTTTATATCGCAAATCAGGTATCCTTATTCCTTAAAGTTTCCGATCTTTACCGGTTTGAAATGGCTAAAATTATGTACGAACACTCCAAGCAATCACTTTCTTCCTGTTTTAGTGCTTTCTTTAATAACCTGAATGACATGCACAATCGGCATACCAGGGCTGTTGTTAAGCTAAACTCCTGATTTGCTTGCTTCTTAAAATGCTAGGGCCGTAATTATCACGAAGAAAACAACTGAGGATTTATCAATAACTTAACAACCGAAAACCAAAACTTAGAATGACGCTTAAACAGTGGCGTTGAAAGTACTTTTAAGTAGGGGGCTGAAATTTGTGTTACCATACTTCTCCCTACCATACTCCCTTCTTGTTATCGCAACATACATCTTGCGTATCATGCACTTTACTTTAGAGTGGCGCAGTGGTTTGGAGCGTCGTTTTCACAACGACCATGATCGCAAGTAGGGCTGCGCAATCGATCGATTTTTAATCGAGTTCAAGTTCGAGAGATATTTGCAAGTTCGAGTTCAAAGATATTTATTTCTCGAGTTCGGCAAAAATGATCGAGTTCAAGTTTGAGTTCACAGCCCTGTTCAAAATATGCCTTAAACAAACATACCTTAACCAGGAGCGGATCCAGAAAATTTTGGTGGAGGGATGCAGTTTTGATTTCGTTTAAATGTTAGCTAATCACAAAGACGTTTGGATGCGAGAAAGGGTGTTTAAGCTATTTAAAATTAATGTTTTCATGTCAGGAACGTAACCAGAATTTTTTTAAGGGGAGGGCACCAAAGTTTGATATTTTTGAGCGTAGATTTTCCGGCTGAGTTAGTTTGAAACAAAATGAGGACAGTAACGGTTTTAGGGGGTTCGGGGGCATTTTTATGTAATGTACTCAGCACCAGCAGAACCTCGCTTTTTTCTGACAAAGCGTGGGTTTATAAACGCCATTTTGTGCGAGATTGCAACGATTGTTATGTGGCGCAGTGATGGCTTGAAGCGCAGCGTAGTAAGGGAAGCCCTGCACTAGTTTTGGGTTCGATTCTCGTCGCGGCTTCGCTCGTGACATGTTTCAACAATCGGGTTCGTCAAGATAATAGAATAAAATAAGAATGTTGGTTCTGCTGGAGTTCGGTACATGACATGAATATGCGTCCGGGGGCATGTTAGGTACATTACATAAATATGCGTCCGGGAGCATGTACATGACATGAATATGCGTCCGGGGGCATGTTAGGTACATTACATAAATATGCGTCCGGGAGCATGTACATGACATGAATATGCGTCCGGGGGCATGTTAGGTACATTACATAAATATGCGTCCGGGAGCATGCTCTCCCGGAAAACTTTTGAAAATTTGCATTCTATGATGGCCATTTTAGTGCTTCTTGAACAAGTTTTAAGGCAAATTGTATTTGAATTTTTTGCCCTTAATTTTGAGGTCTTCAAATACCGGTATGATGCAATTTTTCCGCACGTTTTCGATTTCTGTGTAGGCCACCGGTATAAAGCGTGGGAATTATTGTTGTCGAAGAGGTTCGAAATTATGAAAAAATTGTATTCATCAAAAGCACTGTTGAAAAAGGTCCCCCACCCCTGACCCACGTGGTAACAATTGGAACAGAGATTGCAGCACCGCACAAACAAGGGTGACTGTCGCTGCAGTGCAGCTGCATTTTCACTGCTACCACCTGCGCTTTTGCGTCATGGAAAATAAATAAAAATAAATTTGATCTATTTATTTTCCATGACGCAAAAGCAACGAGCGTTTTGTCAAAGCACAAAGAGGAGCAAGTTATCGCACTCACTAGATTTTATTTTTTACGCATACGTAATGTTCATATGTTTGGATTGGAAAAATATGTACAGTTTGAAAATATGAGAATCAGAGAGTAAACATTTTTTTTTCGGCAAAGGGTAAAAGTAGGATTAATTTCATGCAAACTGAGTAGAACAGGGCTTTTCAACCTTTTTTTGCTCATGGCGCACTGATATGGTGAAATATGGCGGTGACCCATTAACTTTTATTAACAAAGCCCAAGCGTATCATCATGAGGTATGCTTATTGTTGTTAAAAAAACGTTTTTTTTTTGCTTCGTGTTTTTTTTATTGTTTTTTTTTATGTTGTTGACCATAGCTAATTGAGTACTCCACCCCGTTTTGGCTTGTTATCAGCTCGAGATTGAGGCAAAACAAGGCTGTTTTTAAAGGTACCAATATGTTATTTGCAATGTCAAGTTACTATTATTCCATAGATGGGCAAGTTAATGCAAAACGTTAGCTTCTTTAACCACTACTTCGTTAACACAGTTATGTACCTCCGTTATGGCCTCCTAAAACGCACAAAGATGGTGTTTCCCTTCGACCCATATTATTTATGATTGGCTCTGCTCAGCATGAGCTAGCATAATATCTTTCGGTGACCCTTTAACCAGTTCAAGATTTATATTCCAGCCATTGCACCAAAGAAGCTTTTCCTTTCGCTCAAAAAATTTTGACCCAGATGATTGCTTTCTCTGTTCCTTCGACATCTCCAGTTTGTTCACTAATGTGCCTTTGGCTGAAACTATTCAAATTTGTGCAGATACACTCTATGACGGTGATCTTTTACCTCCACAGTTTTCCAACCAAATTTTTCCCCGAGCTGATGAACATCTCTACAATAGCTCCGTTGAGTTCAGCTTCAATTAAGTTACAAACAAACAAATTGATGGTGCTGCAATGGATAGTCCATTTGGCTCTGCACAAGCCGATATTTTCGTTGGCTACTATGAAAATAAGTTGTTTCAAACCATAGACGTCTTAAATAGAAGGACTAGCGGCTGATTGCTCGGTATTTTAAACTTGGGTCCCAAATTTTTAATGAGGTTTTCTAAAAAAGTATGTTAAAGAGCAGATAGAGGCGTGAAACTTGGCATGTACCTTAAGCATTCCATAGATGTTCCAAAATGGATATCGATGGGGTGATGACGTCAGAGTAGCGGTGATGACGTCACTTTAAATGCAATTTTAGTGTGGTTTTCTCAAGCTATTTGTGCTTTTGTTTTAAATTTTTTTGTGTGCCTTGGGCGCTCAAAACATTGGCGATAGCTAGTTCTTTCGCTTTAGAAAATCTTATAATGAACAGAGCAGTGAAAAGCATAAAAATTTAATGGTAACATCTGCAACTCCGAGTACTTGGATAATAGGGGGTCCTGTTCAAACTTGTGTCCACTCATTGATTTGCAACTCATGTGAAATTAAAACTTTATTTTTAAGCTATCTTTAATCTTACATTCATTTACCAAGAGAATCAAATGTCGATGACGTGATCATAGAATAATGACATCACTTGAAAACTAACATTGTCATAATTTTACAACATTTTTTCCTTCTCTGTTAGGTTTTTAGATTTAACTCAAATTTATCACGTTTTTTTTTTGGCTCTAACGTATTTAAAGCACACTACCAGGTTGAATTATGCAGTACTTTATACTGTATAACAAACGCTTTTTTCTGCTCAGAATAAAGCATATTTTTAAAATATTCCTTTAAATAAATGCGGGAACTTTAAAAACACGAAAAAGTACTGATTGCCGTGTAGAAGGAGGTTTGGCAAAATTAAAGTCAATCAATTGCTCCTGCCCAATGTGTGGGCCTATGCGTGACACATAAATAAATTCTGAATAAAGAGCATCAAACATGTGCCACATAATCACATACTGAGTGAAGTAAAATATTTATATGAAATAATCTTTTAACCTAGTGCAAATTTAATTGCCAAGTTTCTCTCTCCTTCTCAAACACTCAAGCTGTTTTTTTCTTATCACTCATGTGCAATCCAAATTTCGGTAGATCACATACTAAATCAGCGCCAAGCTGTGTTTACTGAGTGGGCCTCCGCAACATGATGTAAGTGGAAATATTCCCAATATTCAATAAGTTTTTCGCGATTTGCGACAAACCAAGCAATAAATAATACCATTTGTACTTATGGCATTGACGTAACATGCAAAACGTTGCTAGGCTGGGTTTTCTGCATTATTACCAGCGAAAGTTAGGTTCATAGAATTTATTGACTTCCGCAATGCAATGAAAGATGGATCTGCACAAGGTGAAATTACCGCAATGGAGTTTGCATAGATCTATTTAGAAGTTATTACGACGTCACTAAAATGGGATAAATATCATTCAAAATTTATTTTTATTTGTGGTACCTAATAATGACAAATTTTGGGGGTGTTTGTAAATAATTGAGGATTCGGGTCACTTACCCTGGTCCAATCAACCTCGAATTTTTTATAAATTGTGTGTGAATAAATTATAGACGTCGTCAAAAAGTATAAAAGCAAAAACTTCAAAAATCGTGGAGAAACTTTAAAATAACTTTTTGGAACCCAAGTTTAAAACACCAAGTTTGCTAGTGACGTCTATGTTTCAAACTATAAACAAGCCTTTTTTCTGCAGATATGTTGGCGATACTTTTTCTATTTTTACAACAAAAGCGGATGCAGACCAGTTCTTTCTTGCTCTCAATTCATTACACACAGCTTTGAAATTTACCTTTGAAAAAGAAGCCGATCAAACACTTTCTTTTTGTCGACGTGAAAGTTGACAAATCTAATAAATAATTTCGAACATCTGTACACAGGAAACCTACATTCACTGGTCACTACATGCGTTGGGATTCTTTTGCGCCTTCCAAGCACATCACGAACCTAATCGAAACGCTACAACGGCTGCATCACCGAGCCTTCGTAATCTGTTCACTTAATTAAACAAGAACTGGACTGCATTTGTTCTATTCTAAAGAATAATGACTACCCTCATACAATAATTACTGTGACTCCAGCATTTCCAAGAAAATCTTCCGTTTTCAATTGCTTTCTGAAAAAAGACCTAAGAAATGTCTTGTTTGTCTGAAACTACCCTGAATTGGCAATACTTCTCTTAAATTTGAAAAACAGGTAAAATCTAACGTTCAAAATTGTTTTATAGCCGTCGTATATCGTGTCATTTTTCGAACCAGAAAGATTCTACCCTCAATCTATAAGAATGCTGTGCCCATCATTCATCAAAGTGTGGTCATATACCAATGCGCGTGTCGCTGTGATTGCGGGTACTTGGATTGTTGGGGCTCGCACATCTTTACGACTGCAAGATAGTATCAATCAACACATTCCTAAATTATTAACTAAAAAGCAATGTCCTTCTTGGCCACAAAGGTTAGATTTCTTTTAGATATACAGTACATCCTCGTTTATCCGGCCCTCGATTATCCGGCTCCTCGATTAACCGGTCGTGTGAGTTTGCTGCTGAAAGGCGAGAAAGCACTATCAAACAAACCTCCATCCTTTCGTTTTTCAGCAATAGTACTGATGAAAGTTAAACTGTTTAATAACTTATTTTGTTGAACTAAGGGATTTTAAACTTTACCCAAATGTCTCTTTCGTTTAGCATTTAAATTGTTTTGTGGCTAAGCTTGTTCTCATACTAACTACGTTTTTTTCGTTCTTTTTTCTTAAGGTCTTTTCTCATCCAGCCAAATGCTTATCCGGTCAAGATTTTGGAAAAAGGTTGCCCAACATGACCGGATAATCGAGGATGTACTGTACTTACTATTTATCCGAAGGGATGAGTAATCCTGGCAAGATCATTCGTTCTGGAAGATGAATGTATTTTACCAGAGTACGGCTAATGAGGGGTAATAGCCCGAAACAGCGCTGTCCCGGTTTACGGTACGTTTTACTGGACTGGTGGTGATGGAAAGCTGATATGGCCACTAGGATAATGACTAAAAATGTTTTTTGAGACTTTCAAAACTCCTGATGTGGGAAAGGATAAAACTTCTGATGTGGAAAGAGATTTTTTATGTATTAAAGGAAAATAGGGTCGATTCTTAGTTTTGTTAAAAAAAAGTCCTTCGACGTGAAAGTTGACAAACTTTTTTTGCATCCCATTTTTCATTTTTTGGCCATTTTTTGCCAGATGTGAGTTCGATTTGAAGCCACGTCTGGCTAGGTACCACAAAATGCTACGTACCACAAAAACCAGATTTCTTTTAGATTACTTCAATAAAAAGATAATAGCCAGTATATTTGCAATCATTTCTCAAACGTTTCGGTAAAAACTTGTACCATCATCAGTGTAAAAAACTACAGGGGCACTAGGCTAGAATAAACAGCACAAGAAGGAAATTGTTTTGAATACGGCATAATTATGACGACATAAACAGAGTACAGTAGTTGGGATTAATATAAATAAAAGTAAACGGCTATTAAATAAAGTCTCTTCAGTGGTGCTTAAAACTTCAAATCCATGAAGTAAATCCATCAACATATAATGCATTCTACCTAGCACCTTTAAAGGTTACTTCTATATCAAACTCAAGTTTTTGGCCTCAAACAACGATACCCAATGAAAGAACCTATAACCACTAACCCACAACTAAGTTCCCGGTAGCCTAACTAGCCCACATCACTAGAAGCCCCTATGGCAACCCGCTCATTTGCAGCTGCAGACGCGTTTCGACCTATGAATGTTCCTGTTCTCTATGAATTGGTAACATTAAATTGATTTAATGTTAATGTTCTCTATGAGTTGGTAACATTAAATCAATTTAATGTTACTTAATATCAATTTAATGTTACCAACTCATAGAGAACTCTACCTACAATTACCAGCATAGTGTTAGCACCTCGACGTTGGCTGGTTTAATTGCCTGTCTTGGTCCACATGCCTAATCAAAGTCGTTGAAGTAGAAGGTGAGGCTCCGACATGACGGGAATAATGCCGAGATAATGAAGAAATGACATCCAATTCGGGGAAAGCATAGTGTAAGCGCCTATGACGATGGCTGGCTTTGCAAGTGCCTGTCTTGGTCCACATGCCTATCCACAAAAGGATTACGTCATAATTGAACAACAATCACTTCATCTCGCAGACGTTGTAAATTCAAGCATATATGTTGATTTTTCACTGCTTGTTAGGACCATCCGATTTTTACATTAAGAAGGAATATATTTATTGAGGATCCATAAAAATAGAAGACAGCTTATGTAATCACAATACCTCTATGTGCTAACAGTTGGCAACAATTCTGTCTGTTTTTTACTCTTATTCAAAATTTCTTTTAAGCCTTGAGTATGTCAAGGAGAAGGTTAGCTTTGAGATATATTGTTGTACAGAGGTGTAAAGCTGGAGATTTAGCTATTATTCTGAGTTTTATTTAGGGGGTGGGGGGATGCTATGCTGCACTGATGAGACCTAATAAGGTCGAAACGCGTCTGCAGCTGAAAAAACGGGTTAGTTAAAGTACAGAAACTGGTTGGGAGATTAGCTAAAGGTTGGGTCAAAAGGGTTTTCATGGCGTGGAGTTGCTATTTCCCCGCGGAGTAATTTCATTTTTTAAGTTTGACCATAGGCCATCAGATCAAGCTAATTTTCTGAACTTTAGAAGTTTTTGACCGTACATCTTCAACATCAGCCAGAGTAAGTTGTTTTTATGGTTATGCACACCGTCATTGTCATGCAGGACAATTAACATCATGTCTCCCAATGAAATCGAGAAACAAGAAACGCGAATTAACCTTTATAGGTATTAGGTAGAATAAAGGTTATCTAGAAGAATGCATTGTAGATTGATGGATGTACTTCATGGATTTGAAGCTCATAGCACCACTGAAGAGACTTAATTTAATAGTTTGTAAATGATTTGTCAAATCGGAAAACAGTTAGTGAAATGATTTGACATATCGGAACTAAGAATTGATTACAAGACGATTTGTTAAATCGGAAAACAGTTAGTGAAATGATTTGACACATCAGAACTAAAAATTGATTACAAGACGATTTGCCAAATCGGAAAACAGTTAGCGAAATGATTTGTCAAATCAGTTAAAAAAAAACAGTGAAATGATTTGTCAAATCAGTTAAAAAATTGTCCTTGAAACAAGGAATTTTTGCGTGACACACATGGCACGCCATACTGATCGCGAGTTAGGCCTATACACGAGTATTGCGAGTGCACAAAAAACTGAACTAAATATTGAATAGGTAGGTGGGATTGGAAGAATCGTCTATATTCAATTGTAGTTGAAGATTTTGGATGAGCAGAGTTTCTTTGATGCGGAGTTTCCGGATGTTGTTGCTATGAGCTAGTATTTCGGGGGAGTGGAAGTTAATGGTATGGTCTGGATTATTTTTCAAGAGTTGGGAAACATTTGTTTCATTATTAGTTGAGTTTTTTGGCTTATGGTCGTTGATTCTGATTTTCAAGTTTCTTTTGGTTTGTCCAGTGTAGGATTGTCCGCATGAGCAATTGAGTTTATACACAACACCTGAGCTGTGTAGTGCTGTTTGTCGGTCCTTGTACCTGAATTTTACGCCAATTGTTGATGCTTCATGTACCATAACAAATTTTGACTTTGGGGGATGTTTTTTGTATAGAAATTGCCGAATTTCTTGTTCAATTTGGTGTGATGCGTCTCCGATATATGGCAATTTTAAGATCGAGAATTTGGGCCTTGCTTCGTTTTCACTGAAAATGTCATCCATGCCTTGCTTCGTCATCCATGTACCTTTCAGTATCTTCGACTTCTGGACTTTTTTTGCTTTCGTGCACTTTGTTGAAGAATTTTCGAATTTGGTTATTAATAAATCGAGTGGGATAGCCGTTTTTTTTCTAACATAGTGGAAATAATTTTGAAGTCTTCGTGGATTATCGAATAAGAACTGCAAATTTTGTAAGCTCTGTGCAAGAGGTTCCTCACTAAATTAATTTTATATTTCAGCGGCACAAAGCTTTGCCACTTGATGTAAAGTCCGGTATGAGTGGGTTTGCGATAGGTTTTTAAGGTTAGTTTTCCATCTTGGTTGTTAATCCATACTTCCAAAAAAGCTAATTAGTTCTTCTGGGCCAGTTCATACGTAAATTGTATGTAGGGGTGGATAGAATTAAGATGTTTGTAAAATTCAATTATATGAGCTTGTTCTTCAAATTTGAAGAAAGACCCATCTTAATGCTCCTCTTTTAGATTAATTTTACGAAGGGATGAGTGATCTTTGCAAGATCATTCGTTCTGGAAGATGAATGTATCTTACCTGAGTGCGGCGGATGAGGGGTAATAGCCCGAAACAGCGCTGTCCCGCTCAACGGTTCGTAAATTAATTTGAAATAAAGAAAATCCAACCAAAGTTCTTCCCAAACGTAACTGCAAAATTACTACTCCACATAACCAAGACTGTGATTCAGCTATTGGTCTACATTTGATACAAAATTCTGATTGTGCCTCTCATTATCATTTTGACCAGCGTTCTATTTTGACCAAAGCTAGAACAATTTTCTACTTGGGGACGCTGGAAGTACCTCTTATCAAAATGCTAAAACCTATTCTGTGCCTTCAAAAGGAATTTGTTTACTCGCTGCAAATTCTCCGATAGTTGGATTCTAAATTTCATCCATATTCGACCAATTACAAACGTCCTTCAACAACTAATCATCACTCTTCACTACTAACCATTCACAACCCTCTTTCTTTTTCTCCTTTTTTGTTACAGATTTTTCAATAAAGCTGATGATAATGATTTATATAGACCACTTCTTCCTTTTCAATTTACTCTCGCATTGAACCCTGAAGAAAGCAAGACGAAAATGTTTGGTTCAAAAACAGTCTTATTCAAGACTACCTAGATTTGAACGATGTTTTTGGCGCTTACTAAATCTGTTTCGTAAATATTTTTTATGGAAAAAAATGGCTTCAACAATAATGCATTAGCCAAAAACGTAAAAGCTCCCTACTTTCTAGTTCATTACTAACAAGCTACAACTTACCGGTAACGGTAGCTAAAACGTAATGTAATAGAGTCAGCCTAACTGAGGCAAGAATATCCGCCTTTTACAGAAAATTCGAAATCGCTTCCCCAAAAATTAAAGTTTCATGTCGCGATCAAATCAAATTTCAGTTTGAGTATACAGTAAATGATATTTAGGCACTGCTGGTCTTAACTTTCGTTTCCTGCTGTTTCAAAGAGGACATTACTTGCAATTCCACGCTGAGATTGGAATGTTTATTTTGCGCTGAAACTCTGTTTTACAGAGGAGCAAGAAGATGCGATTGGGGGTTGTTAACGTGCTCGTTTTCTATGTACGTCCATGTAATTGGGTCGTTCGTTCATAAATTACCTTTTTTTACATTATTTTCACGCTTTCAGGAAATATGAAACTGTGAAGACGAAGACCTAATGGATATTAGACTAAGTGGGAAAATTTTTTTACACGAAGGAAAAACTTTTTCACAGTACATGGTCAATTGCTTTGCCCTGCGCCAAGCGAATTTCCAATTCTTTCTAAGCAGTAAATGCTTTAATATGCGAGTTGCTTTACTCATGATCACGTAATTTTGGATCCAATTTCCACCAGTTTTTAAATCTATCTTTGGAAGCAAAATTCGAATTGCTGATTTCAAACAATTTGCCACTAAAGCAAAATAATGTTTCTGTGGAAGGAGTTTAAGTCATCCATGTACGTAAAAGTTTTTCACCGTTAGACAAAGTCAGAAAAAACCAACTGTTCGTAAGCTTTCTGTTGTCTTTGTTTGTACTGCTACCTGGTTTTACGACTTCTTTGAATTTAGAGTTGATATGTTGCACAACATTAGCCCCGCTTCGAACTAAAATTGTTTGCAACTTGTCATCAATTTCAGATGGCCACCTTATAATGTCAGTTAAATTCTTGAATGATGAACATCCACTGAAGGCGAGTCGGACGCATCAATAGATGCAGAAGTTGTGGCATCAGCGGGTGAATTATCAGCAGCTGCGGCGTCGGTGGATACAGAACTTGCGGCGGGAGTAGATGTTGCCTGCACAGCTTCACAAGCTATATCGATCTCTGCAGAACTGCGAGACAACAAGACATCATCCGTCGCTGCTGGAAAGCCCGTTTCTGTGATTATTTCGGAAGCTTACGGTTGCTTTTGTGTTTCCAGTGATGTTCTCTGCATTGGCCTGATAAATTTCAGCGTTGGATCTTTGTCTTGCTTTTCTTGTGCAATTCTCATTTTGTGCTTCCTGCGAAAAGCAGCCCCGCTTTCTTTCACCCACATCATTTTCCTCGACTCGCAAAACAATTTTGAAAACGACGCAAAACAAAAATTTTAGTAAGTAGGCTACCATTCGTATAAGGCCTGTAAAACATTTTCATACGTAGTCCAGCAGTCGTATAATCGTATTACAGTTGAAAATTTTCCTGTCGCTCAAGGAATGCCATTTTCTAAAGACTTCATGTTATATCCAGTCTTGTTTTCCAGTTTTGGTTTTCCAGTCTCCAATCCCAACAATCCTACGTTGTGTGAAACATTTCTTTAATCTGCATCAGTTTTGTTGCGTATTCAACTGATTGGAACAATTTGAGCAAATTTACTGATGAAAGTTAATAATTATTATTTTTTGAACCACTATCGGTATTTGAACGTCAAATTATAATTGGCTTGCTGCTTAACTCTCGTTCAAGTAAATTTTGCTTAGCAGCCCATTTTTTATTTTTGGTCATTACTGTTTACGTGGCGTATTGTTTTGTTTTTTTTAAGTAGGTCTATAGCAAACAAAAGTTAACCTAAGGTGCAGCGACCGTGCTTTTTTTTTTTTTTTAAGTTATGTTTATTTTTTAACTCCTGCACGTTTCAACGTATATCGTTTTGTCGCTGTAACCTGTTTTTCGGCCATTGTTTTTGTTAGGTGTTTTTCTGGTCGTTAAATAAAATAAACTACTACTACTACTCATGTGACGTGGCCAAAACTTACAAGAGTGCCATCTGTGCTAAACTAAAAGAAGTTTGACCCCTATGCTTACGCCACTGATTTCGCGGTTTCCTTAACTTTCAGTTTTGAAATGATAATAAAATTGATTAGGCGAAATGTGATTGAAATTGTACACAACCTTTAGGACTTTAGAAACGGACTCAATTAAGAGGCTGTCTCATACTTCCTTTCCTTCTATGTTCTATCATTGCGGCTGCATTATAGAAAATAAGCGTTCTATATATGCATTACAAGCCACAATGCAGAATAAGAATAGGAAATTTTGAGCACAGTTTCCGATAAAAATTTAAAGTTCTGCCCATTTTTCATCAGCAGTTTAAGATCTAAATCAGAGGTGTGCCAGCTTTTCGCAACTACCGGCCACATTGCGTTTATTTCAAGAAAGTAAGGCCGCCAACGATTTTTAAAAACTTAGGTGTTGCGTTAAGCCTAATTTATACTTAAACTTTTTCATTTTAAAACCTTAGTTGAAAAGCGTAGAGTAAAATAATGTCAATATTAAAAATTTTTTTCATAGCTTAGTTTGCAATTCATCGTACATTAATGACTCCCTTGATTTTGCATACGACCGGATAAGCTTGCAAAATCGGGTGTCTCGTTAGATACCATCAATCTCAGTTCAGATTTCAAATTGCTGAGTAGTAGCCGAGTTCGATACCTTCCAAACGACGAAAACCTCGCAAAGATCAACTAATCGTAGCGCAATATTATTTACAGGCTACAATTTCATTGCTTTGCGTCAAAAAGGTTTGGCGGTACTTGTCCACTGCAGCATGAATGGAAAACAATACTCAGGATTGTTGCGACATCAATAATGAATCGATTAAATTTGTTTGACGGAGGCTAACGCAGGTCAGCATAACACAGGGTCGCACGTAACCGCTTACTAATGAGTAAAAGAAATCCACGGTTTAATCCACCAAAAACCGCGGATTAAATTTTAACTTATTTAATCCTTGGTTCAACTCGCTGTTGTAGGCTACTTAATCGCGCTTGGCGCAGACCAAATATGGATTAATCCGAAAATAAACCGTGGATAAGTTTGATCTGAGGATAATCCACTTTGACGCATTAAATTAAAAAAATCAAATCTTCATTATACTCGCGGTATTACACCGAGGCGTGTAACGAGTGGCGATGCCCAACCATCTCCGCGGCTTAGCGCCTGGGCTGCGCAGCTCCGAAGAAACGTCGCAACGGTGGTAAGTCGTTGGTGACACTGTGTTGATTTGACCGGTCCGGGATTCGAACCCCAGAGCTCCTGCACCGATACCGCGTGCGCTTAACAACTGAGTAAACGGTCGGTCACTTTGGTGCATTTCTGCCAGACTTCTCGAATTGAGTTCTCACACACCGGCCTGTACACAAACATATTTTTTCATTTTTTCTGTTTTGCCCTAGTATTCGCCAGCATTTGCTGAAACATCGCGTATTTTTCAATGTATGCCCCGGCCGCACAAAGTGTCACTGAGGGCCGCAGGTTGCACACCGATGATCTAAATCTAAACGGTACAAAAGAGAATAATTAGCTGCTTATGAGTAAGTGTCCTCAGCGGACCATTCGTTTTTTTTGAAACAGGACGTATGGTAACCTTAAACGGACTTGTACACTGACTTGAGCTTGCAAGACGAACAGATTTTGTGAGTATCCCAGGTGGACCATTCGTTTTCTTTTTTAAACAGGACGTATGGTATAGCCTTAAACGGACTTGCACAATTGTTGTACAACTGACTTGAGCTTGCAAGACAAGAATAAACTTATAGCCTACTGACTGTCTGACTCTTACTCACTTCAATTGTGACTATGCCTTGCGTAGCACTGCCTGATGCCTATAGTACTCAGGGTTGCCAGGTCCAGAAAACAAAAAATAGCAAACAGCTGGTCAAATAGGGCCAAGCAGCGTAAAAAATGACCAAATTTGCCAATTGTTAACAGTTTTGAAATTTTTAAATGTCCACATGAATATTGGCATCGAAGCAATGTTGGCAGGGTAATACGTAGGCATTATAAGGAAGAAGATTCAAGAAAATCAGAAAAAAAATCTGTTTACAGGCTTACTGTGTAAACACTTTCAGCAACCTTTGATGTGCAAGGTTTTCTTCAGCAGTAAACTGGTAAACGTACAGCAACTAACAGTACAAAATCAGCCTGTCTAGTACAGTGAAGGCCAAACACCATTTTTCATTGCCAAACCACTTCAAAAAAGGCCAAATTTTTGAAATTGGCAACCCTGATAGAACAGCATTCGCACGCTGAGTGTGAGCGATTCAAATAATGCGAAGACGAAGAAGAAAACACTACGCAATTGTGACATAATAAACATCAAAATCAAATCTTTTATTACTCTCGCGGGAATACACCGAAGCGTAAACGAGATGGCGGCAGGGGCGCCGAGGGAAATTTCGGGTCCCGGGGCCAAAATTTTGTCGGGTCCCAGGGCAAAAATACGCGATGTTTCAGCGGTGCCCCAAAATCACGTGATGAGCAAAAAAAAGGTCAGAGCGTCCGCAGATTTCGAATTTTGGCCCAAAATCAAGTGATGAGCAAAAAAAGGGTCACAGCCTCCGCAGATGTTCAAACTTCGGCTCTAAATCTAGTGATGAGCAAAATAAGGTCATAGCGTCCGCAGATGTTCAAATTTCGGCCCGAAATAATAAAAAAACATCATCGCGTCCTCAGGCCGCAGTTTGAGCTGATGATTTTTGCATTCTAAACCTGACAATTCTGAACCCCGGGCCCCCCTGTGTCCCCGGGCCCCCGGACAGTGACCCCTTTTGCCCCCCTCTCAGCGGGTCTGAATGGCGGGGCTTATTTCCGCAACTTTGCGCGTGGGCATTGGACAACACAGTAAGATGATTTACGATTAGCAAATAAGTGATATAGCAAAGTAATGGTTGTTCAAAATAATTAAAAAAAAAATTACATACAGCTTATCCAAAATGCCGCCCCCTGGGGTGGACCACCTTCGCCTTGCTACGCCACCGATTGTAGCTGGTTGTTACTAGCTGCTAAACACAAGCAACAGCAGCGCTTCACCAATCAGAGCAGCCCTTTACCAATATACAGGACCGTGTTAAGGCCTAGGGGGGCCCCGGGGCTAATTTTGCTGGAGGCCTCTATGCTTTTTTGTAAGCCTGATTTTGACGTTAGTATCACAACTTTTTTAGAAGACGCCAATTAGCTAACTTTTTTTGGGTGGCACGCTTGTGTAACGGTGTAAGCAGCTGCCTTAAGAGGCATGATTTACATCAGTGCTATTCAACCGGGTATACTGAGTGTATACCCTAGTGTATACCAAATCAAAATCAGGGTATACTACGGAGAATTGGTATATGAAGGGTATATCGTTACATCAGGCTACTTTGATTGCCAACCTGTCTTTGAACAAAATTTCAAAAAAAAACATTTTACTACAACATTAAAGCAAAAATCTTCACAAACTTTGACATCGTCACATTCGCCACATTAGTGCAAAACTGCTTAACTTTTTTTTTGGAGAAAAATGCAAAACATGACTGTTAATGTAAATACACTATTGCGTCACTAGGGAAATAACAACGGACGAGAGCCACGTGGCGTACAATAAGTTATTATGATTTAATAATAGTCCATTCGATATGTTGACTTACTGGGGTATAACTCACAAACAAGTCGATATTTTTTTCCAAAAATTTTGTCACGCAATGTCGATGACCCAGTGGAATAATTTGTTGCAAAAAAATCAATTTTGCCAAAAAATGGCTTCGGCAGTTTTTGCACTAATGTGACGATATGCTTTTACATGAAAGTTGCCAAACAGCTCAGTGTTTCTCTACTTTTCAAAATCTTGAAAAAATGAATACCGTAAAACCTCTATTTGAACGCCATGGAGCTCTATTTCGGTCCTACTAAACACCACGAAGGACTGAATCGCGGCAGAGGAGCGACAAAGGACTTACTAAACACCGCAAAGTACGACAAAGGGCTTCAAATTGATCTACTAAGGGCCGCAAAGAACGACAAAGGACTTAGAATCATGCCATAACAAAGAACGACAAAGGGCTTTAAATTAGGGTGAGGCTTGGGGTTATCAGGTCCTATGTCGTACTTTGCGGTGTTTAGTAAGTCCTTTGTCGTCCTTTATCGCTTCTTTGCGGTGTTTAGGAGGATCCACTCTATTTTTCAACTAGCTGCTTAGAATTTTGGTAAAATAAATTTTATTAATGAAAAAAACAACATCTAACAAATAATTGAAAAAGGACATGAATACAGGGTGATTACTGGTAAGTAATCAAAAATTTGCCAGTGAAAATCAGTTTTGGACAATAATTAGCATAGGCCTAATATGAATGTCTTTTTTGAATGACGATTTATTGGAAGTAGCGTTCAAATATGGGTTTTCGGTATTTGGAGATGTTAAAGCCTTCTTAAAAGTTTGAGACAATTTCTTGCAAACACGTAAATTTTGCGAAAAAACTAGTTTGAGATTGAGAAGCAGGCTGAAAATTTTGCAACAGTGTGACTAGTAGATTATTTGAAGTTTAAAAGCCAGTTCAGTTTATAAAATTGCTGATGGATTAGTAGCCAACAACATTCCGTACAGAAAACGGTATTCATGTGACTAAAAAATATCATAGCAGAAGATTTTCTGAAGTTGGGTAGAATATTTTTTATTCTCTAATTTTGAACACCGTTCAAAGCAGCTCGCAATTTTGTATTTTATGTATAAACTCATGAGTGCGTGTGTCGGCGCGAATTTGCCTGAAAGGTTCTACAACATATGTTTATGAGTATAATAGTATGCAGAGCCGGCGACGGAGCAGTCGATTTAGGGGGGCCAAGCGTTTATCAGAGGGGGCAAAAGTTTGAAATTAAGCACAAAAACCACTGTTTTCAAAAGAGTAAGCTTGATGATTGGGGTGGGGGGCCAAGCATGTCGATTGGGTGGGCCAGGCCCCGGCCCTGATAGTATGCATGTATAACGAATGCATAACCAATTTTAGAAAACATATGACCAGAGGTAGGCAGCTCTAGTCAGAAAAGTTGTGCCGCGAGCGCACGAGAAACTACTCGGAAAGTATTGCGCCGCAAGCGCAATCGCGCAAGGTTGACGTTTTGACAAGTACCTCAGGATTCCATCGATCTGGAACCCAAAATAAGGACGACTGGAAAAATTGTTTACGGCAATAAGCAGTTCCGAAAATATTATGGTGTTTTAGCAAGCTGGCAGATAGTGAAGCCTTGTCCATTATTCTATGAAACTTGCTTAACTGTATTTCAGGCATTTCAAGTGACTTCATTAATTCTGATTTATGATATTCATCAGCAGATTCTGAAAGCATCTTTATTTCATTGACAATTGCTTGAATGGCATTTTGTGAGACCAGTAACTTTGATTCTAGTTTTAACAAAAACATCACAAACGGTGCAACCAAGTTATCATTTCCACCATATGTATAAGTACCGGTACCAGTATTTTAAAATCATTACAAAATTTATAGTCCATTTTCTACATTTCATTGCACCTGCAAGTCCTTCATGCACCCTTTAAAAGTTCTCCGTGGTTCTCCATAACCTGAGAGGTCTGCAAACCCCAGTGTAAGAACCCTTGATTTAGACTAATTGCACAAGATCTGAGATTGTGGTATTTTATAGGCAGTGGCTAGATTTGCAATTTTCATTTTCTAGATTTCCGTAACTGCACTGATCACCTGCCAAGACCCTGAAGACTGCACAAGTTGTTACATTTCAATAGGAAAAGATACGGTATATTATTACCCTTTCTCCTAACTCTCTGTCCTCAACGTTATGAATCACAATCACCCATGCTACGAATCAAACCCACTTTCTTCAGAGTACCAACCTAGACCAACTAATTGCTCATTTTATATGCAGAATGTTTACTCGTACCGGTATGATTGAGCAGATACGACTAAGAACCAAATTTAAGATTTGAAAACTGAATATGATGACAATATATAAGCTGCAATTAGTTTAAAAGTTTAACACTAGGCCAACTCTTTAATTTTAACCAAGGTACCGGTATAAACCCAATTTGGGCGTTGTTAATATAAGAAGACAGGTAAGTGACACGCTCTTTTTTTCTTACCGCGCGCTCTTATGAGCTCTTTTTTTCCTACAGCCTGCTCTTTTTCTCCCAACATTGTTATCTTCACAAGACCCCCCAATTTACATTAAGAAAATAGGCTGGCCTAGTTTAAAAACTAAACCTTAATTTATCTGTAACACTAAACTCTGTCAATAACTCAATTTACCTCCATTTAACACTAAACTGCTAAATTAAAATAATAGGTCCATCCCAGACTTCAAAATTCCTGACATACCAGTAAACTCAAATTATTAATGAACCTCGTCTGATTCAGACAATAGCCTAGGCAACCTGAAAACATATCCTAATAACATAGCTAAGAGATTATACATCAGTGCTGTGGCAACCTTATGGTAGAATTATAGCAAATTATTATTTAGAGCAACTGCATAGTGCCTACCGGTAACTACTGCCTAGCTCAGTCAGAAAGAAAACAAAGAACAATGGCTTCCCAACTGCTCAAGTACACCAGGCTTGCCATGCTTCAACATTTTTTCTAACTTTGCGGTGATTGGCGCAAATATTTAAAATGGGTTCACTGGCGCATTTTTTGCGCGTTTCCATTTAAATTTTAAAATTTAAATTCGGAAAATTTAATTTCATTTCTTCAAGCCCTTCAAGACTCTAGAGCATGGTTGGCAAATTCGGCTTGATTCACAGGCCACATTTGGAAAATCTTAATCTTAGCAGTTCGTGCAATACGTCATACCAAAAACATACCCGTCTCTCGCTCTACACTAAGCTTTTCTTTTTGTATAGCATTTTTGTCTTCCTATCACGAGAAAGCGACAAAGGCGCTATATGAGCTCGCTTAGGAGTTACCGGCCATCTGTCTACCACACTAGGATGGAGGAATCCCGTTAAGTGCCTTTCCCTACGGCACAACAAGCGAACTTGCCGGCTTTTTCTCCACACTGTCCCTTTAATGCTGAACGTCAAGCAGGGAAGCTGTGAATACCAATTTTTTAATGTCATTTGTTTGACCCGACTCGGAATCGAACCCCAAGTCTACCGCACCAGAGGCAGACGCTTTATCCACTCGCGCCATCTGATCGGTTTTTGTCCTACTTCTATCACACCATAGTCTATAAATACCTAGTTTCTACATGTGTGCCTTTGCTCGCCGATAACGTTTGGCGGCCGGAACGCATATTTTGAAAGTGTTCCCTATTTCAGCAGACCTCCTGCAATCGCGTGATCTGATTGGTTGACTACGTGTCACACCTCTGCAATCCCGTGATCTAATTGGTTGACTATGTGTCACACCTCTGCAATCCCGTGATCTGATTGGTTGTCTGCTGAAATAGGGAACACTTTCAAAATATGCGGCCGGAACAAATAGCCTGGCGGGCAGCGGTGGTCTCAGGTGAAGAGGGGGCCTAGGCAAAAATTATAGGGAGGTTCTACTTCATTATAAGTTGGGATAAAAATAAAGGCCACAGAGCTTGATCGCTTGATTTATCGTTCAACTGGAATATTAATATAGTATCGTGGGATTGATGGAAGATCAAGGGTGTAGCCAGGAAGGGGCACGGGGGCCATGCCCCCCTCCCAATCGATGACAGGTTCTTTTGAAAACAATAATGAAGCCTTTTTTGGTAAGACTAGCTAAAATTGGTCTACTGGTCTACTGCACAATGTAGGTTGCCCCTTCCAATCAAAAATTCTGGCTACGCCCGTTTGAGATTGAGAGACTAAAAGGCTTTGACATTCACCACAGAAACATTTCTCTGGTTTCAGTAAGCCTGTGGACCGAATATGGGGAAACCTGGTTTTGTTTACAGCAGCAGGCGTCTGCTTTGTTGTAAGCCTGTGGACCGAATATGGGGAAACCTGGTTTTGTTTACAGCAGCAGGCGTCTGCCTCTGGTGCGGTAGACTTGGGGTTCGATTCCGAGTCGGGTCAAACCAGTGACCATAAAAAATTGGTATTCACAGCTTCCCTGCTTGACGTTCAGCATTAAAGGGACAGTGTGGAGAAAAAGCCGGCAAGTTCGCTTGTTGTGCCGTAGGGGAAGGCACTTAACGGGATTCCCCCCATTTTAGTGTGCTGGTAGACAGATGGCCGGCAACTCCTAAGCGAGCTCGTATAGCGCCTCCGTCGCTTTCTCGTGATAGGAAGACAAAAATGCCAGAACCAACCAACCAACCACTGTTAATTCTTTTGAGTTAAAATGCCCTTGTTCACTAGCTTATTTTTCGAAAAATGCTGGATTAAAAAATAATTATCGACGAAGGATTTACAAAATTGTGTCAGTAAAATTACTAATTTTTTGTTGGTTCCAAAGTGGCTATGTTGTATTTTTGTTTTGCAATAACTTTTATGTTTAAAAACAAAACTCTTCCGTCAAATTTACAAATATACTTCCGTGAAATGACATGTTTTGTTTTGTAAATACATTTAAATGTAATTTTTTGGTTAAATGAAAGATTTTAAGTCAAATTTTACCCATAAAACCGTTAATTAACAAAACCCCTTATGTAAACCTAATTTACCATAAAAAAAAATGTAAAATTAACCAAAATTTTTCTGTTATATTACAAAAATTTTTTAGAGGGCACTTTCTGGTTTCACAGAGCAAGCGTTTACCTGACTACCAGCAAATGTTTTACCTAAAATCGTTGCAACACTTATAGCCTCTTTACATGTCCAATTTGTAACGCGGCTTTTCAGAAGTGGGCCGGGCTTTTTTGCGTGGCTTTTTTGGCCTGTTTTTGATGTGTCTTTACATGTCCAATTTGCTTTGGTTCAAAGCGCCAATATGATTGACATAAAATCAATGAAGCGTTCGCATTTTTGCAGCATTCGGTGCTGCAAGGTACAACTGCGGGAAACATGAATCACTTTCGCGGCAAAATTAACCGCTCTTTCGCTTTAAAAGTGTGGGAAAAAATAGAATTAAAATATCACTCGCAGTCTTTTTCCTAAGAAAATAGGCAGCATAATAGCAGAGGCAGGTTAAGAAATAAGCTTAAAAAAATCAAACACAAAGCGAATAGCTACAAAATTTTCACACGGAAAGGGAACTCGTTCCGTTAATTATTCTGAACAAAAATACTGAAATTGAACCTTTTATATTTTGCTTAAGATAGCCTAATTGACGGAATGAGTTGCTTTTCTTTGCCCAACTTCTTTAGGCCTATTGTCATTTTTAACTTATAGGAGGAAATAGGCGCGTAAACATGTCAATGAAGAGATAACTTAGGACCGCCGGAGCCCCTTGGAAAGGGGGGTTATTAGCAGTAGTTTTAATTCTAAATCATGTTCAGTGCATTGGAAGTACTCGAGTACTGATTTTTAAAGATTTGTACTCGAAGGTTTGAGTGTTACTACTTGGTACTCGACTAACATTTCTGTCGAGTACAAGCAGTGGCGTAGGTAGAAATCTGTCCCCTCCCCCTCCGCGAGCGAACGCAATCGAGGTAAACGTTCCAAAATTCTCTTCAAAATTGCCAAATAGTTGAAGACCCTAAGACATTTTTTAGTCTTCACTGTTTAATCCCCTCCGTGCGGTTGCGGATTCAACTAGCAACTTTAATTTGTTAAATGTGCATTTTACAATTCAGTTCAAGAAAACTTTCCATTATAAGAAAAAATCAATGTTAAAATGGAAACAAGTAGGCTATGCTGAAATGGCTTTCAGTAATAAAATGCCAACAAGCATGTGGTCCATTGATGGAGTAGGCTACTCGTACTCGAGTACAATGTGCATTACCGTTCATCTCGTACTATAACAGCTCAGATGGCCGAGTGGTAAGAGCGTCTGCCTCTGGAGCTGTAGACTCGGGTTTGATTCCGAGTCGGGTCAAACCAATGACTTTAAATTGGTATTCACAGCTTCCCTGCTTGACGCTCAGCATTAAAGAGACAGTATGGAGAACAAGCCGGCAAGTTTACTTGTTGTGCCGTTGGGAAAGGCACTTAGCGGGATTCCCCCATCTTGGTGTGGTAGACAGATGGCCGGCAACTCCTAAGCGAGCTCGTATAGCGCACTGATCGCTTTCTCGTGATAGGAGGATAAATATGCAACTAAATACAAAAAAAATATACTACTCCAGTACTGATTTGACAGTACTCTTACTCAAGTACATTTTGTCTACAGCAGTTGTACTTGTGCTCGTACTGGAAATTTTTTTGCGGTACTCGAGGGTTGTATGTACTGGTTTTTATCACTTTTCTTTAAACAGGACGAACATAAACATTAAAATTAATAAAAGTCCAAAGCACAAGTTTTCAAACACAAGCATGTACATGCACGTGCTGACGCACTGCTCGGGGGGGCTACATTTTGAAAAAGGCGTACTTTTTCAACTTTGAACTACGTTCATAATTAACAATGTATTGTTTTACTGCTCTCGTTTTGGTGCTTTATTTCATTGTAATGTTCTATTTTTAATGAATTTCAGGTTACGCGAGGCGCGTAATGTGAATAATTTCCCACCTTTTCTCGGTTTTTAAAGACCGAAGCTTGACTAGCAACTTTATAGTAATAACTTACTCATATTTTAGCTGTTTATTTTTGTAATTTCACCGCATTGTAGCTACTTATACGCCACCTGCATTATAGCTACTTAACTTTTTTCTTTTTGCTGCAGCATTTATCACTTTATTGCTCTAAAAATGAATAAAAAACTACTAGCTTTAGTAAATCAGCGGAATAATAATTTACGATTTCTGATCCAGAAATACAACCAAAACATTACTAAATTTGGCCGTATTACTAAACGAAGGAAAGTTGTAGCTCTAAGCAGATTTGAAAAAAGCAAGAGAAGATATTGGATGCTGCTTAGGTAAATCTATAAACTAGTTCGTACTTCGTACTGTATTCAAGTACCAATTTGAAGTATTCGTACTCGAGGGCAATGTTCTCCGTACTTGCTCCATAACTCAACCGAGTGGGTTGTGTAGCTAGAATTCCGCCCGTGACCTCCTGCGGCCACACCAAATCAAGGTCAATTTTCGAAACTTTTTCCAAAATTGTAAAAATTACAGATCTTTTTTTAGCCTTCACTTCTTGATGTGGTATTCCTAACACCGGGATTCTCCCGCGATTGCGGATATTGCGGGTGATGGTTCCTACGTCTGAGCCTGCTACCACTCAGAAGTTGGGTTACTCCACTGGATAAGAATGAATTCATTCTCACCAATGTGCATTACCGTTCATCATTTTGTTGGTGCCATTGATTATGGTTCCTACCATTGCATTACCGGTATATCATAGCGGTGTTGGAGCTGTGGTTTCTTTTAGCGTCTTTTTTATCTCGCCGTCATATGTTTGGTTTTTGTTTTTCTTTATTACCCCATTCTAATTTAATCGGGTGTTGCGACCATGCCTGCTAATTCCCTCATCTTCAAGTTTCATTCTTGCTAGCATGTTACAACGTAAATCGTTTTGTTGCTTCTTCCCTTTTCTGTCCGTTAGTAGTTGAATTTTCATATATTGCTGTGTTCTATTTATTTTGACGGTGCAGAAATAAAAGACACTATTACTACTACTACTGGTGCATGGTGGTACTGTTTAGATTTTAAAATCTACCTGCACGTTTCTATTTGACACCGTCTGATTACTTTGGAAAATGACAAACGTATAGCGTATACGCAACAATCACTTACGAAGAGGTAATTTCAGGCAACAAACTAAAACTCTGGCCATGGTCCTTAATGGCGAAGCAAATCCTCCCCCCTGCCCTCTGGGCGTAGCTAGAAAAATGTAAAAAATCGCCAGCGGTTTGGAATCCCCGTTTGACCTTCGGCCGCTGCTTACCCCACACTTCGTAGATTCTGGTTGTAGAAAGTTAGCCTGCGCCTTATCCTGCCAAAGACTCTGACTGTCAAATAATTTCTTCGCCCCCTCCCCCCACATGAGAAAATTTCTGGATACGCCCCTGCTTCTTTTAAACTTTATCTTCACAGGATAAGCAGACTTTATATTTCTGCAGCGCCTGTGGTCATACGACTCAGGACATCTCTCATCTCATTCCGCTTTTTCCTGCGTCTCACTCTCTTCGCCACTCTTTCTTCCACAAGTTTTTTCTCCATGATCTCATTCTCAATCCTAGGAAGTGCCGGTTAGAAATCCGCGGCATTCCGTCCCGCCCCCATCCCTTTAAAAGGCTCGTATAAAATAACAATATCGCGCACGATTGAATTAGTGTGACGCTTCTTTTTTAGATCAAACGTTTGGTGGTCACGGGAATGGATGCACGCTCCTGACGAATTATGGCTACGAGACTTTCGCATGACCAAGCAAACCTTTTCAAAAATTTTAAATATGGTTCCGGAATTGAAGCCAGGTACGTATAAAACATGATACTACGTGTTTAACTCGCGAAACTTCTTACAAGGTTACAAACTTCTGGCAAGCACAAAATTAATCTAACGTACTTTAAAAGGTACAACGTTCTTTTGACTTATTTTTGTTACTCCACGTGTTGACCAAATTAAATTTGTAGCCAAAATTTGGATCCGGCGACCCGTTCCATTTGCGAAAAGAGTTGCCATTGCCATTTTTCAACTCGCGTCAACGGCGGAGTTTAGAACGACAGCAATTGTGTTTGGAGTGGCGGAATGCACGGTTCATTTGTACTTACACAGGTAAGCTATGAGCAAAAATAGCAAACAATGCTCAAACTGCACCTCATTTTGTAGAGCTTTTTCAGAGTCACCCTTTAATCGACAGTAAAAAACGTCTGCTTTTCTAGCGGTAGATTCAGGGTTCGATTTCCCATGTCGCGTCAAAACAATGACTTTAAAATTGTTTTTTACTGCTTCCCTGCTTGGCGTTTAGCATTGAAGGGTTACTGAGAACCCTATGTCATCAAGTGGTTTCAGTGCCAGCAGCTTCACTCGAAAACCGCAAGGTCACTGCACGGTCTCCTTGCCGAGGCAACTCGGCGAATAAAAACTGAAACTTTCTCACGTTTCTTTGAAATTTTTCCCCCATATTTTGCCAAAGGATCATCTGTAGACTTAACGTCAAGCTTACAGATGAAGCAGTAATGACTACCATACAGAATTTGTAGGAAGCATTATTGTAAACCTATTCTATCATAACAACAATGCAAATGTGTCCACTGTCCTAAACTATAAACACACCAATCGTCAGAACTTCATTGCCAATATTTATGTTCGCAGATTTTGCACTGCTTTGAATAAACGAATAAATCACCACATTAAACTGCCATCAAGAACTGAAGCTGCAGAATTAGCAAAACAAAACCAAAAGATTAACAAAATTCCTCAGATCTGGGGAGCTATCGATGGATGTCACATTGCTGTCACACCACCCAAACTCGGATATGCAGATTACATCAATAGAAAGATGTTTCCATCACTGGTTTTGCAAGGAGTTGTCGATTGCCAATACAGGTAATTAGTGATTCAATTTTTTTTTTAATCAGTTATAGAGTGTAGTAACTAATACAAGCAGCACAAAGAACAGAAAATAACATCAACCAACGTGCTTAGGTTCATGAACATCAACGTCACCATGCCGGGATCCAGTCACGATTCCGCAGTTTTACGGCAATCAAATATATACAAACATGCAAACGAGTTAATTCCAAAGGTGATCAATTACTTCTTTTTATACAATTATACGTAATAAAAATAATATACATGTACACGACAATTCGGCGCCGTAAAAACAATGCGAGTAATTTAAAAAGAATAAAGTAACTTTTTTAAATTAAATCTACTAACTTAAATCTAACCTTAAGCCCCAACTTTAAAATTATTTCCTAAGCCTAACCCTTTACTCCCCAGAAAATTGGTGCGTCCTGAACACTTCCAAAGGTGATCATATTAATTAATTCCAACAAGTGTGCTGACAAGGTATCTGTGGTTGAATTGTTTTATTTTTTCGCAGGCGCCTATCATCATAGGCGGCACAGAAATTCCTTTGATGTTGGCTGGTGATGCAGCTTATCCATCACTTTCATGGTTAATTAAACCTTATCCAGGCATACGCATAACACCAGCAGAAGAATCGTTCAACTGCTATTTGAGCAGTAGCAGAATCGTAGTAGAAAATGCGTTTGGAAGGTTGAAAGCAAGATGGAGAATGATAAACAAAAAGCTCCTGGTTCGCATCGAACAAGCACCAAAAGTAATATCCGCTTGTTGCATACTTCACAACATATGCGAAGAGGAACAGACACCGGAACCAGATGACATGCCACCCATGGTAACGGAAAGCTCTGGCACACAACTTGTTGACAATCAAGCAAACCATGTGCGAGACATAATCAAATGTCATTTGGCGCAAAATTATCCTCTTCGAAAAAGCAACTTCTAAGGTCATCGATGAAATAATGCGACGCACAATTCAGCCATAGTGAACTTGGCGCCAGAAAAACGTAACTTTTTTAAAAGAATATACCCTTCCCTTAGTGTTAAGCCCAATTTCAATATCGTTTCTTAAGTTTTACCTCGGTCTCTCCACAAAATCGGCACCAATTGCTTCATTCCGAAATGTCGCGTCCCGGAAATAATCGGCTCGGCTTAGTACGTACTATGCATGTCGTTAGTTGGGAAAGCGTGTTGCTGAGGCGTTGATCTTCCTATGATCTCAACACAAGAAAACATTTGCAATTGAAGTGTTTGAAATCTCAAAATGTTTATAAATCGAGGTGGATCTCAAGTATCTATCTATTTGGGTACATCATACTATCTATCGGAACAAGAGAACTAAATCTTTTCCGCGTAAAAGCTGCTTCCCATACAATTTTCTCTCAGAGATCGTTACTGACCGTTTTTTTGGGTTTGGGGCCATGGGGAGGTCAACACCTTAGCAATACAATTTTAGCAAATGTTACTGCAGCAATTCTTTCGAACATTGTTTTTTTCTTTTTTGATTCATACGAAGAATTCAATCCATATTTAGCAGCGCCGAGATAAATCGCGAATTTTCTTCAGCGATTAACTTTCTCAATTTTTCGTTTTCGTTCATCACCATTTCTCTATCTTTTTCTCCTTCTTCTTTTAAAAATTTTAATATGCCATCTTGTTTGTCTGAAATTAAAAATTTGATCAAATTCATATATTATTGTTTTGCACAAAGTCAAGATTTAGAAAAAGCTTTTTGTAATCATGCGTTAGTGATTGGCGCAAACTTGCATTTTACCTGAATTTCAAATGGAATTATCAATGCATCAAACCTACGAAAAACAAGTTAAAATTTTGCCAAAACTTGTAAGAAAGATTAAACTTCGAAAGTAAAAAAAAAAAACTTCACATAGTATCAGCCGCAGCGACATTGGTGAATATCTTAACACAACACACAGGGTTGTAACTGCGTATTCACTAACCGCTTTCAATGACTCGCTGGATTGCGCAACAAATACATTGGTCACACTATGAGTAGAGGATAAATTGGGTGTGTGTAACTAAACCTCTGGTAGTTTTTTAAAATCGTTCATTCCAAGCAAATATTAAACATCTTTTCAAAAGTAATTTTTATTGGTCGTGGTCAAGTTATCTGTCAGATTGCCAACCTTTTAAGCAAGCAATTGCTGTCATTCATTTATCAATTGTATATCACGTGATGCTCATCTTAATGCACTGTTTTTTTTTGCGTGCATTCAAATAAACGATGCAAGAAAATTGAAGGTGTACTTTTGTTCTTGTTTACTTAAAGCAATAGTTTATTTAACTCGAAACTAAGCTGCATGACTGAACTTACCGTCAAGACTTCTCTTTCGCTTCTGCGCTTTTTCCGATTTTCCCCGAACTGCAAATAAGAATGGCGGTTAATTTGTAAAAACTTAAAATTGAAATAATTTGCTACACGACTGGTAATGAAAAATCAACTTACCACAGATGTTTGTTTTCAATGCGAATGCCTTAGATGGAGATACAGTTGTTTCGTCATTTACTAATGAAAACGATACGTTATGTTCCACCGAAGCTTCGCCAGAAGTACTGGATCCAAACTCTAAAAAAAATTTAAACATTACAAAATTAGTGAAGTTATTTTCGCAATTGAAAATGTTACTTTGAATTCAATACAGGCTTGCACTTTTCGCCAAATCCGAAGAGTTAACGTTGCATAATGAAATGACTGCTGCGATGCTTTTCATCCTCCCAGATTTTGAAACCGAGGTACAGTAAAAAGTAGACAGTACCTATTGTTGCCGTCATTATTTATTTTGGAATTTAATAAGTAACAGTGTCAGGTCGACACACCGTACATGTACGGATAGGAAAGTCAGCCAGCGCTTCACTCAAGTACGCTCACACCTATGGTTCTAAAAGGTGAACTACAGGCAAAAATTGAACCGGATTTTTAAAATTAATAAACATTTAGCAAGTCCAAATTTTGTTTACTTCGTTTTTCTTGGCTGAACCGTTCAGGAGATATTCATCTTCAGAAAATGTCACTTCTGGTTATTTATTGTGTGGCAAACTGGCAACCCTGGATTAAAAAACGCTTAGAAGGAAAATATTATCAAATAACGATGACTCGCTGATTTCTGCTGTATATATAGCAACTCGGTAAGTCATTAGGTTGTAGATGAAAGCTGAAAATGCAGTTTCCTGCTAAACTTTTTCAATCCAGGGTTGCCATACAAAAATTCCGAAAAGTGGCCTTTTTTTGAAGTTGAATATGGTCTGAACGACTCGGTCATGAAGGATGAAGTTGGCGAAATTCATACGTGCTATTTTTTCACTAATTTTAGAAAGCCAGTTGAATTTGCCTGCAATGCCCCATCAACACCTGAAAAAAGATAAGTACTGGTATTGGCAAGTAGAAAACTTTTTCACGCGGTTGAAGCAATGAAGTAGTCCCAGTTCCAGCATGATATACCTGTTGCTCCGTCCAAATTTTTCAACATTTCGTCCATTTTCTCAATGCTCATCACCTCGGTATGACTTGCTGTTTGAGTCAGTGATTTTTCCATATCTAAAGAAACAATATTACGATGCTGGGTAAACGTAAAAGTACCAACAAAACAAAACATTTTCAGAAGGCATAAAAACCGTCTTTCATTTACATTGAAAAGTTTTGAAGCATCTCATACTCGTTCTCATACTCATATTCTTTCTATTTCTTGTGATCTTAACTTTTCTTATAATCTTAACTCTTAAAAATATCTTATTTTTTCTTTACTTTCTATCGCAGTCCAATCTTGTTATACTTTTCTTATACTCGTAAATTAAAAAAATAACTCCTTTTTTTCTTTACTTTCCATCGCAGTCAAATCTTCTCCGCCTTCCACTTGAATTGTTACGATAGAATCTATTCCATCGCCATCATGATTTGCAGATGCCTGGAATGTATTTACACGCAATGATTGTGTTACACTTCAGCATTTTGCCTATTCTATCTCATAACTGCACTAAAACGAAACACTTAAACGACAATGTTTTAGCCTAATTTCAAAGCATTGCATTGCCTCAGTGACATGTCAGAAACAAGTACTCAAGTATAATCACAGAGGGTGTTCACTCATAACTTAGAAAGTAATAATCAAGTTTAAAATCAGCGATTGCCTTGGTATAACTTGAATAGGACTACGCATGACTTTGCTGCTAACATTTTAATAACCTTGGTGTGCCTGTTTTGAGCCAAGAATATAGCTGGTATAGAACATTAGAACAAAAAAGAAATCACCACATTCAGCTGGCCTAATCATACAAACCAGGATGGCCACTTCAGAACATTTAATATTTCATGGTAATTTCAAAACGTTTCATTGTTTTTATTTTAGGAGTTTAAATCGACAAGTGAATATGTTTGTTTTTCATGACAATTTCACCGCCTGTTAAAAATCATGTAATAGTACATTGATCATTTTTGTAGAAAATATTGTAATTCTACCACATGCTGGAGTTTGTGAAGTGATTACAGAAAATGTGGACAACAGTAGTTCACACAACCTTAAAAATTGTTTGTTTGCTGCAGGTTTGATTACTTTTGTTACGTTATTATTGCACAATGGTAAGCTTTTTCCTAAAAATAGAGTTGTTTCCAAATTGAACTGCCAGACTGAATGATTATGATTAAAAATTCTGAAATAGCCATCCCTAAGTAGAAATCAACAGTCATTATCAAAGTATCACAAGTTGTTACATTTTGTCTTGGCCGTGACTTCATCACTTCATGCATAGCATTGAAATACTCCCACTTAAATCCTGCTGAGTCGCTTCCAGACTTTGCAGTGCCATTTACAATATTTCTGTAAGTTTCAGTAAGTTTCTTCCACTTATTTCTAACTTGTGACCTACAAACAAAATGGAATCAACTTATCATATCTGATGTAAATCACTGGCATACGACTATGTGGTTACACAGTGCTACCAACATCAATATCAGACAAACAACAACAGTAAAAGGAAACACTGATGCAGAAACTAGCTGATCCTCCATAAACCAAAATGTTTTTCATTTTAATGCAGTTAATTGTATATTACAGGACTTTCCGAAATTTTTTCACTTCTTTTTAAATTTCATCCATAATGAAGCATGGTTTCATTCATGCTTACTTACACTACTAATTGCATATTGTAAGTGTAAGTAGCCTACTGCAGTATTAATCTACCAGTGTCGTAACTGGAAATACAGTTCAAAAATTTGTTTGTACTGAAAGTTTACTTTCGTGAATGACATGGCATGATTGTAGAGATGCAATGCTAAAAACAAGTTTTACATTTATCTATCTGTTTAGCCTACCGGTATCTTTTATAGTAAATCCCATCTTTAAGTGACTGAAACTTGTTTGTTTTTTGGAGTTGTGTCAGTTACGAGAACTGAGGGATGCATGCTATTAAGATAAATTTAAGACTGGGGTTAGGATAACATTTAAAAACATTAAGGGGTAGGGTTTAGTTCATGAAATAGGGGTATGATACAGTTCAGTTTTAGGAAATAGCTAACCATTAATAACCAACTCCTTATTGTTACTGTCACGTAATGATTGTCACTGCCTATTAAATGATAATACCAGTACCGCAATACAATATACAGGGTGTTCCAAAAGTCTTGGGCACATTTGAAGTCCTCATATCTCCTTAACTATGAATGGTAGTAAGGCAAAAGTTGTGTCATTTTAAAGCTAATTACATAAATTTTTTTGCAAGGCTATTGACTAAGTTTTTTGCAAGTTTCTATATCCTTAAAATTTCCGAGATATTCAATGTCAAAATGTGCCCAAGACTTTTGGAACACCCTTGTTTGATTTTTTGTCTTAACCGGGTCAAAATTAAAAAAACTTATTTTCAAATTAAGTCATTAGCTTGAAGAAATTTCTCATTAAACTGAAAATTTGAGCCAGTTCTTCCGGGAAATACTCAAGAAAAAGTTACAATGATTACATAAAACTCCTGACGACTAAACAAGGCGTTGATTGTAAACTTTCCAAAAGTTTTGGGCACATTTTGACATTGAATATCTCGGAAACTATTACTATTAAGGATATACAAACTTACCAAAAGCTTAATCAATATAGCCTTACAAAAACTTAATGTATATAATTAGCTTTAAAGTGACACAACTTTTATCTTACTACCGGTACCACTCATAGATTATATACACTCATAGATCATATACATTATATTGCAAGTCTGAAGTTGCTTAAAATAAACTTTCTACTAGTCTAACTGTTTCCAAATGTAGGGTAAGTACCATTTTTTAAAGTGATTTTAATTATTTATTCAGTTGAAATTACTTTAAAAAATGGTAGCCTACCGGTATATCATATGCAAACACTTGTAAACAAATAAAGTTACATTGCCTACAAATATTTTATTATATTTTAATATTTGTTTATCCAAACTTACTTCTCAAAAATGAATTTCCCTGAGTCAGCTTTGTTTAGTTCCTGTGTAATATCATTGTAAATGTTGTTTTTTTTCATAACCTTTGTATCACAGTTTTCAAAAAATTTTTTCTTTGTCATTAAATCAATCAGTTTGTGGGTATTACCCACATCCCACTTGGCTCTCTTTTGAAGTTTTGAAGTAGTGGCCATTATGATCGTACCAGTACTGAATTTATTATACACTACACACTGACTACAAGGGTTTTATTATAGGCAGTGGCTAAAGTTACTGGCCCGTAAAAATAAGCTCTTTGTTTCTTTTATTATCCCTTCACTCTCTCCCAGTTGTACGAGAGCGTGACAAAGTAATAAAATAAACCAAAGAGACAAATGTTGCGGGCCCATAAATATAGCCACTTCGTTTATTATACAATACACACTGCTTTATTAAAGGCAAAGAAGTAAGACTTTAGGACCACAGTACAGCTGAATGGTAGGCTACCGGCTATGTACCGTAGCCTATATCATATATACCGCTACCGGTATATATTATGTAGCCTACCTAAGCTGTACAGTAGGCTACCGGTAGAATGCACTACCGATACCGATAGCCTATACAGCAATACCCGTATTATATACCGGTACTATTCGATCATTCGTCAATTACTCTATTACTGTAGCGTGCTGACAGTGGTACCGTATAGGCGGCTGTATGGAGGGATGTCATTCATTTCTTACCGGTATTTATCTTCCTGCCTTGTGGCAAAGCAACAAAAGTGTTAGGCTACGGTATATACCGGTATTAGGATAGTTGTAAAACTACCGGTACCTTGACGGCCCGAGCCACTTTTGAAGATGCCAGAACAGAACCCAGCACAGTTTACGAGTCTATAACAAAGCACCTGCTAGAAAATTAGCATTAACTGTCCTTTCCAAGGGCACAACAACCCAGCATAGGCATCAAACCAGGGGCAAGCAATCTCTCAAGTCTCAATCACTAACTCGACGCCCTATGCAAATGAGTGAGCCTACGGTATGTCGCCAACTGGTGCAGTTTTTGTAGGTGAACCTTCTTCAGTACCGGTAGGCCTAACAAAGTTTGTCTTTGACAACCACCTCAACTTACCCTACCTATGTATCTAACAACTATCGTCTCTAATTCCAAAATACAACTACCTTAGTCCTAAACCTACATCAAACTTATCGCTATAACCTACCGCCACGCCACTACCTGACTAGGTTTACCGCCTCTGACCTGACTAAATCTTTCCAAATCTGAAAAAGCCTTGCTTTCCAAAAAGAACCGCTGAAAAGACCACCTCTCCGAGGTGGTCTAAAAAAGCCTCGTTTTTTTTCGAAAAAGCCCACTTTGCAGCGTGACTCAGCAAAATAAAAAGCCCGGCCACGTCAAAAGCCTCGATATTTTTGGACATGTAAAGAGGCTATTAAACTACTGGCTGTTTTTTGTGCGCTATTACGCGTCACAACAATAAATTAAAAAGACAAACGGCCCAGCACAGCATGACATGCAGCCACCCCCCAAACCCCCCGATCGGGGGGGCCTACACTGCCAAAAGGGGCCCCAATTGTCTTAAAGGACACAAAGTTGCATCAATTCAAAAACAAAATTTCGCTTTGCGAATTGCGTTGAATGGGATTTTTACGCTTAGATTCTATAGTTCAACTTTGAAATTCTTCGCAGTCGTTTTTTTTTAAATAGCGTCATAAACTGCGTAATGGTGTCATAAAGAATATACTGTGTGTAAGAGTGCGAGTTCGGCTTGAAAAAAGAGGTCGGTGCAAAGTTGGGTGCAATTTTTTTTCTTTTTTAAAGTCAAAGTCTTTACTTCAAAAAAATTAAATTCAAATTCATTAACACCTCGTGAGCCGATTTAAAACTGTATTTATTTGCATTTTTATCCTCCTATCACGAGAAAGCGACGGGGCGCCACACGAGCTCGCTTAGGAGTTGCCGACCATCTTGTCCACCACACTTATACGGGGGAATCCTGTTTAGTGCCTTTTCTAACGGCACAACAAGTGAACTTGACGGCTTGCTTCACACTATCCTTTTTGTGCTGAACGTCAAGCAAAATAGCTGTGAATACCAATTTTCAAGTCCAGTAAATCGTACTGTAGAGCGAGACAGCGCTGTTTCTGGCTATTAGCCTTAATCAGCCGCCCTCAGGTCAGAAACATTCATCTTCCAGGACGAATGATCTTGCCAGGATCACTCATCCTTTTGGATAAATATTGCTTAAAGAATTAAACTTTTGTGGTATACGCATATCCACTCGTGTGGCTACGTCACCAATTCCGGTCAAACTCTTTACGTGGCCAGGGTGAAGATCAACAATTAAAAAGCAATGTCCTTCCTGGCCTGCCGGACGGGAAGTCATGAAGTCGTCATGACTTCCCGTCCGGTAGGAAGAGATTTGAGGAAGACTTTTGAGGAAGAGATTCAAAGCAAACTTTTCTAAACAACTGGAGGACCAGGCTGTTATGTCGATACTAAAAAGTTTAGATGACATGTGATGTCTCAACTGTTTTTCGTTGCTGCTTGCACCCAGCAGCTTCGTGCATGAACACCCATTGTCAGCAATATGATCTGGTAGTACGCACGCAGGTTTAGATCATTTGCGACGGGTTCGATTCACGGCTGGAGCTTATTGTATCTGATGTATATACCGGATGGTTGCTGATTAGCACGGCACAAGTTCATTCGGCAGTCTCCCTTCAATACCGTTGAACTTTTATTTCAATAGAACTAAGTGCTCGCTTGCCTTGCTCCTCGAATTTACTAAATGCGTTGTTACGGTTACCAGTGCTGAACAAAGCTTCAAAAAACTAAAACTTATTAAAACGTTTAATAGATCTAATATGGCACACAGCTAACTATATTTTTACTTTTCATTTATTGACATTTTTATCCACCTATCACAGAAAGCAATGAGGGCGCTGCACGAGTTCGCGTAGGAGTTGCCCGCCATCTGTCTATTACACTTAAGATGGGGGAATCCCGTTAAGTGTCTTTCCCAACGGCGCAACAAGCGAGCTTGACGGATTGATTAACATTATCCCTTTAATGCTGAATGTCTAGTGGGTAAGCTGTAAATACGAATTTTTCAGTCATTGGTATGAATCTACTGGGAATCAAACGCGGAGTCTACCAATCCAGTAGCTGATACAATATCCACTTTACTGGCCTTGTTGTCAATCTAAAGTCAATGCGCATGATCTCCAAATTATATGCTGTCGTAACAGCATCAGCGAACAAAAAAGTGCGCTTTAGCTAAACGATTTTAATGGTATATTGTATAAGTGGGTGAACAAACTTGTCTTAAAATTACACCTTTTATTTTTTCGCGCATGTTTTACTACAGTATTCGCATTGCGGTGAGACACTGAGATGTTACTCCCGAAAAAACCTAAAAAAATTCATATCAAAAGCTCAATATAGGGGCCGTTGAAAAGATTTTTAAGGGCCCCTATATTGCTTTATTGCTTATTTTTTGCTTATTTTTAAACTTTGCCCCCCCTCATGATAAACGCTTGGCTCCCCAAAGTCGACTGCTCTGGCGCCGGATTTGTAAACTCATAATATGTCATAAATTTGAACTTTTAGCGATCCGTTTGACGAAACAATTTTGATCCGTTTTGCTTGCGAAGTCGCACACCCCTAATGCTTTTGTGCAAAAACCATAGTAAACCTACAATCTTCTAAACACCTACCACGTACGACCTCATTCAAAGCAAGGCGCATGAAATAGGAAGTTAATATTGTCGCTCTAATGTATGTTTCATAAAATGTGTATTTTTGACAGAAGAAAATTATGCTTTCGTTCATTCAGCAGATCAAAAATATCGTTTACATACAAACGATTTTGCCTACAGTAGCCTACATTTCAACAAGAGGGGCGCGATTGAAGTCCAACATTTTTCACCCCCCATTCATCCCCTCGTCCGCACCTTTCTACACACACGCACACAAACAAATTAATGTTGCATCGCAACAGGTATTAAAATCATTTCCAAGTAAAAAAACGCCGCGTTGTTCAGGGCGGCCCCCTAACCAGGCCTGCCCCCGGCCGGGGGTTCGAGGGGCGGCTCTGCCGGCCCTGGAATAGCTTATCCACCTGATCACCTCGGCAGCTTAGCACCTTAAACAGCCATTACCGACTCTTCAAGCCGGATAAGTAATGACGGCGACGGGGCCAGCGAAAAATTTTGGGGGGTGCTTCACCCCGATTTAGGCAAATCATCCAGGAAAAAGGTCTTCATTTCTAAAGAATATCTTCTCAGGGAAAAACGAGAGGCCCCCTTCTCCCGACTACGCCTCTGAGTAATGGTAAAAAAAACTGTGAAAAAATATACAGTATGTGAAGCAGAACTGGTGTAGAGAAAACAAGAATGACCCTCCTTAAAATGCTTCGCCGAAACGCTGCATTTATTCTACATTGCGCTCTTTCAAACTCCATTTTTACCAAACAATCACTTTTGTTTGAAACAATTACTGTGCATTACCAACATAATTTTTTCTTTATTTTGACTTCATAAACCTTCAGTGAAAAACTGCAAGGTAAGCTGCAGGTTTCGTTCTGAAAGTTTAGGAAAAATGTAATCTGTAACCGGCGTTAGATTCGAAGAAAAATTTCTGAAAATGGATAAACAAACGCTCACTTTTTTAGCGATTCTTTTTCTCACTGAGGCGAAACTAGATGAAGCGAATGTTGGTAAAGCTTTCTCGAAAGTGACTTCATTGCACCAACAGAGTACCAGTACTAGTAAGTTTTGTGCCGCCCAGTTGTAGTAAAATATCAGTGTTACAGTAGCCTAATTAATAGTAATAACAAATGGAAGGTGATTTAAGCGCTATGCTTTTACATCGTGTCGATCAATGAGCATTATAGTGTCGATCAATGAACTATAAGTACACTGTGCTGTTGTCTATTCACAGTCACGGAAAACAGACCGGAAAAGCAAAAATACAAACTTGCTCAATAAGAATGAATGCGAACACAGGCAATTATGATGCAACAGTACGACAATACATACAACTGGTAACGCAGGCTCTACACAAGCCCCCCTTTTCAAAACGCTTTGTCAGACTGTATGGTCAAAACATTGCGAAAATCAACAAATTTAAAAATAGCCTGAAAAACACAACGAAATTCAGCAAAATGTTATAAAACCTGCAGTAAAATCAGAAACATCAACATCTAATCACAAAAACGAATGGGGCACCTAACTTGTCTCCCTCTCCGTGTGAATACAAAGGGCTCGTCTGGTTCATGATCTGCATCATTATTAAGTTGGGTGCTGAGAGGTTCAGTGGGCGAGTCAGCAGATGAAAGGCTGTCACTGCAATTATTGGTCGAGTTACTAGTGGCTATAGGCAAGTGTGCAACTTTAAAGCGGTCAATGGATACAGAGTTTTTATGTCCTGATTTTTATGTCCGCAACCTATCAGAAGGTTACGTATTCATATCACGTCGGGGTCACCAAATGCAACGGAACCCTGACTCCAAGGAGGTTAGCATAAGAAATTAGATAAATTTAGCTCACAGTTGTCTATTCGTAGTCAGTCGCGGAAAACAGACCGGAAAAGCAATTACCACAAACTTGCTCAATAAGAATGAATGCGAACACAGGCAATTATGATGCCACGGTAACGCAGGCTCTACACCGGTAACTTGCTCAGTTCATACTCAACTAAACAGCTCAGTATGAAGAGCGCCCACCATGTTCCACCCAAAGTAAACCCATTATCTAATAATTCCCAGCTTATTGCAGGTTGACTGAGTACCAAAATGGAGTACCACCGGTACATAATTTAAATCTCCAAATAGCAACAACAAAATAACAACACTGAATCAGCACAACATAAGTACGGTAACAGCAAGGTTAGGTAGTAACAGTAAGATTAGGTAGCCTAATTAATAGGCTATCAATATTGCCAGAGTAATAAATGGTTGGAATATGATGAAATAGTGATACATTTAGTCTACATTCTACAAAGTGATTGAAAAACATTAGATACCGGTAACGCTATCACACATAACTGACCTGTACCCTACCGGTAACGCTTTCATAAATAAATAACCCGTTACCGGTTTAAGAGTATTTAAACCAAGTACACTGTTAAACCGTACATTGTTAAACCTTTTACATTGCTAAATCGGTAACTACTGATCGCCAGGAATATAGGATGATTTTTAACGAAGGTTGAACACCAACAGTAATCGGCTATAACTACCTCCACAAAATGTAGCCGTCATTAATGGTGCAAAAAAACTAGCAAGTTTGTCTCAATTTCATGGGCATATTATTTCGCAATCTTGAGAGTAATCTGCGGCGCAAATCAAAAGACACATTAAGTCCAAACAGCAAGCTTCAACATAGGAGCAAAATTTATTTGTTATTTCAATAAAAAGATAATAGCCAGTATATTTGCAATCATACTCACATACGTTTCGGTAAAAACTTATACCATCATCAGTGTGAAACTACATAGGCACTAGGCTAGAATAACCAGCAAAAGAAAGAAATTATTTTTTTTAATAACCATTTGCCAAAAAACTATATGCCATAACCATATGCCATAAACCATATGCCATAACTATGCCATAACCATATACCATTACCATATGCCAAAAAACTCAACTAATAATGAAACTGATGTGTCCCAACACTTGAAAAATAACCCAGACCATACGATGAACTTTCATTCCCCCTAAATACTAGCTCACAGCAATAACATCCGAAAACTCCGCATCAAAGAAACTCTACTCATCCAAAATCTTCAACCACAATTAAATATTGATGATTCTTCCAACCCCATCTACCTATTTAACATTTAGCTCACTTCGCGCAATATTCGCGTAGGCCTAAATCGCAATTAGTAACGTGTTAAATTTCCATTTATATTCAACGTCTTTTTTTAGTTATGATTTAATTAATCTCACAGTGTTTGTACTTAATAATCCTACTACTAATCTAGTCCCTCCAGTCGCACGTAATTGTTTAATTTGCCCCTTTAGTTATATTTTACGTAAATACCAACTACTTTGTTTATGACGTAATAGTTATGCTGTATTCAAAATAGTTTCTTTCTTGTGCTGGTTATTCTAGCCTAGTGCCTATGTAGTTTGACACTGATGATGGTATAAGTTTTTACTGAAACGTTTGTGAGTATGATTGCAAATGTACTGGCTATTATCTTTCTATTTGTAATTAATTCTTTTTTGATTGAAGCCAAAGGTCTTGGCGGATTTTGTTCAAATTTTTTAGCTTCCGTAATTACTATTCACTGTAACTTTGTGAAAATTTCAAGTTCGAAGTGTTTTTGCTTCAGTTTTTCCCCACGGCGAGTCCAAAACGATGGTTTTTATGAGCTCATTACGCGTAAAGGTGCGATCAGTGATCACACTAACTTATAACGTGCGGTCATACTGAAACCCCCGCGATCTTTGAGACATTGTGCAGATTTTTCTTATTATGACTTCACGTCTCAATTTGAGCTACATAAGGCGTGAATGAAATGAAGCTAACAATGCTGATTACAACGAATTTCGCGAGACAGCAACCCTGATAATCTGAGCGCCGACTATGCTAGCAAACAGCTCAGATGGCCGAGTGGTATAGAGCGTCTGTCTCTTGAGCTGTAGACTCGGGTTTGATTCCGAGTCGGGTCAAACCAATGACTTTAAAATTGGTATTCACAGCTTCCCTACTTGACGCTCAGCATAAAGGGACAGTGTGGAGAGCAAGCCGGCAAGTTTACTTGTTGTGCCGTTGGGAAAGGCGCTTAGCAGGATTCCCCCATCTTGGTGTGGTAGACAGATGGCTGGCAACTCCTAAGCGAGCTCGTATAGCGCATTGATCGCTTTCTCGTGATAGGAGGATTAATATGCAAGTAACTAACTAACTAACTAACTATGTGGTAGCAATTAATCTAGCAAGTTCTTCGCCGTAATGCGAAGACAGTCACGTAGCACAGAACTCGAAAGGGTGGTTTGATACTACGGCACGGAAGTCATTAGGCGCGGAGTATGCATGCTGTAATAGTGCATATATACTAAAAGTGTTGAACTTCTGTTCATAATAGTTTGGACTTTATGACGTTTTGCAACTTTTAACGGTTTTCAACTGTAGCGCCCGCTATTTCGTACGCAGTAGCGGCGCTACTTTTGTGAACAAGCAACGGTAAGCGGCAACGCCGCTGCTTTTTTCGTCAAAAGGCGGTAGCGGCGCTAGCTAATGTGGTAAACTTGCCTTTCATCAATACCCAGTAACATAACTTGGGCTTTATTCAACTAAAGACAATTTACAGCTCGACAAAGGTACACAAGGACAAACGTTTGCGCTGCAGATCTGATCGAACCGACATAAGATTGTGAAAGCTACGCTGTCAGATCGGGGTGCAACATAAACCTTAGGTGGGCGACGGCTTGACCTTGAAAAACGAGGTAACCGAGAAGTAAAAATTAACTGTAAGCAATGTCGCATCACACTTCCCCCCTACAAAGTAACAGCATCGCCATAACGACTTGGAGATACTCTTTTACTTTGCCCAGCAGATCTACAAACGGCTTTGGGTTGTGGCTCGTCATCAACGCTCAACAGACGTGAAAGAGACTTTAATACCAGTAAATTATAAACAAGATTGATACATGCGGTTTGCGCTTTGACTTTTCCTGCAAAAAATTAATTGAGCATATCGTAATCACTAATCAGTTTGACGTAGCAGCCGAAGTAAAACGTTTGTTGATCAAAGTACAAGATGCTCACGATTTCAGAGAAAAAATTTGTTCAAACAATGTTAAAGTTTTGATGAAGTAAATCAATGCATTGTTATTGTTGCAGATATCACATCAGATTGTCCAATTGGCTACACTTTGGAAGAACCTCTGTGCTTCAAAGCAATAAGAACACGTAGAAATTGGTCTATGTCGATAAGTTCATGCATAGCCGATAATGCAACGTTTCCGATATTACGATCGAAAGAAGCACAAGAAAAGCTGCTGAAATTTACTAGTTCTGCCGGGGATGTTTTACCGTTTTGGCTTGGCTTAACCTTCAATGACACGATAAACAAAACCAAGTGGGATACAAACGAAGAATTCATGCCGACGGAATACGACAAGTTTAATTCAAGTCATCATCCGAACAGCTCTAGACCTTGTTCCCTCTTTTACATTGATAGCGGTGAATGGAGAAATGAGTATTGCCATAATGATTGGCATGCAGTGTGCATGACCTGGTCTTCCAACATCAAACCATTATACGTCTCTTCTGAGACCGATCCGGATATTGATGGAGTATATGATCCAGAAAACGGGGTATTGCTGAACGGAGCGTCAGTTTACAAGCAACAAAGCTTATCCGGGACACCTTATCTACTTCGCAATAGTGAAATATCTACGTCAGTTCGTAAGTAAATGTTCTTCCATTCGATTCCAAATGTAACGAAATGTTTAGTTTAAGTTTAAGAGCATGATTTTTCAGATTGTTTAATGTTTAGTAGAGATGCTTCGATTCAAATACTTTTTCCCGTATAAATACAGATTATATCGACCGATATAGAGACTTCACGACGAAATGTTGCTCAAAAAGTTGCATTCTCAAAGTGGTATAAGAGAGCACTGCTAATTGCACTACATCACAATAGAAATTGGAATCACCACAATGATACAGAATGATGATTACTTATATACGGTATTAGTGAATATTTCGGTTCGGTTCTTCAACTACATGCGTTTTTGTTTTCTATTCTCATCTTTGTTAAGCGCTTTTTATTTCTTCGAGCAAGTTTCCAACCAGTCAAGTATTGACCACTTTTGTAGGGGAAAAATAAGCTGTTTTGGTCCCAAATCGCAGTTTTTGCCCAGCTTGTTCTACTGCACTGGCTGACGACTTTCACATTCACTAAGTAATCCGTATATTCTCGTGATGAAATGCCGTAATCCTGCATTACGTAAAATACAGTAAATATATGAAAAATATGACACAGTATAACATAAATTAACGGAAAACCAAGTATAACATAAATTAACGGAAAACCAGACTGCAGTAGAATCATCAAATGTAACTTTGTAGATAAATGGGCAGCTGTAGACCTGCGGTAGACAATAGTACAGATAACCGTCCAATATTTGTTTACTCAATAGATAGATTAGATTAGATGTTTCAAAAGTCTTATTCAAATAGAATCCGAAAAAACAAATAAGGGTTGGTTAGATTCATAAAGCTCATCTACTTTACTGTATAACTCAAAAGTATAGCTCTACAGTATATAGTAATCTCCACTCTCAAATTGGGTGTTAGCATCAGATCGACAAATCTCATCTAACAGAAAAGCGCAGTCTAAACAGTTAGTTGCGTAACAATAGTTGTTGATTACAAAACGAAGTTTGGCAGCAGGTTACAACGTAATGGACGTCAATGCAAACAAAATGGTAGATGAACAAAATGCGCAAGTTCGAAATTCGGCAAAACCATAAGCAAATCTGCTAACTAAATTGTTACCAAACAATTTCTTTACCAAAATGTCCCTGAAGGTGTGTAATAACACCCATTAAAAAGTTGAAGCTCAACTCCTTGGTAAAGTTCGAAAAAATCAGCTCGAATTCGGACAGTATCGTTGCCGGCTCAAAATCAGGGGATCACAGTTTTTGGGTGCTCAAGCAAAAGTATTTTGTCGTAAAACCTGTTTGGAGCGTTATGGAGGTCTGAGTTTTTGCATATATGTAACCTTTGTTGTTCATTTTTGAAAAATATAAAAATTAGTTTGATGACGTCACGTGAAAGCGACGACGTCAACCTGATTAATGTTTTGGACATTTTTTGCATTTTCAAATTTAAAATATCACTTTTTGTATTTAACATGTATTTGCTGAGTTGAGTTGTCAGTTCTGTCAACGAGAAAATAACGATCACAAGGCGGTCTCACGGATCTTCAATTCCTTAGGCATAAAAATGTAGCTTACGCAAAACTTTTCAACCACGAAAAACTTGTCAAACCAAATGAGAATCATTGGCTGTCATAGAGGTACGAACTGCATTCGCGGACAACATTGCATCGAAGTCAGGCCCGCAACTAGAAGCAAATGCTTAGGAGGGCGAAAAATATTTTAGGGGGGCCAAATTACCTATACCGGTATCATGTATTGTAGTAACCAATTTTTTGTTGGGGTGGCGAAATTTTTTTTAGGGGGGGGCTCAGCCCCCCCTCGCCCCCCCTTGATTGCCGTCTTGATCTAAGTTCGAAGAATTTCCGACCTCTGCTGAAGACATTGAAACTGAGAGGTGTTTGCTTCGAACAGCAGTCATTACGTCCGCTACTAACTGCTGTGGACGTAATAGAGATGGGCGAATAGTAATCATTCGTTAAAAAGTAACGGTTAACAAGAAGTATCGGATAGTAACAGATTCGTTTTGTCAAAATACCGATTCCAAATTGTATTCGTTTGCCATCTACAATACAAGATACTCGAAATGAAAACCAAGCGAAAAATACTGGTTTGAACCGGCATATATTGCATTTTTTCTTGCTTTTCATTTCACCGCGAAAGCAGCGGAACTATAAATACCATGGTTGAATCTATGATTTCATCATTTCGGCATTGACTTATTGCGATGAAGGCAATGGAAATGTCTGAGCAACAGTCAAATCTCGATACTATGCCACTTCGCTTCTATACCACTTTTCGTTTCAAATCGAAATTTTACCCAAAATGTTAACTCAGAAGCGCAAGCAAACTGACTTAGACCAAGTGAGAAAAACGACTGTTAGTTGGTAATCATTATAGGACTCCAATCCTATAATGATTACTAAGTACCAGATATTTTTTTTTTCTGCTTGTGAGCGTCAAGCCAGACAAAAGAGAAAAAAAGTTTCGTTTGCCGCGTGCTTGATAAAGGGAATCGTTAGTGAGTCGAATCCTTAATGATTACTTTTTTCTCTGCTTGTGAGTGTCAAGCCAGACAAAAGAGAAAAATGATTCGTTTGCCGTGTGCTTGTCTGCTTGATAATGGGAATCGTTCGTGAGCCGAATTCTTAATCATTACTTTTCTCTCTGCTTGCGAGCGTCAAGACAGACAAAAGAGAAAAAAATATTCGTTTGCCACGTGCTTGATAATGGGAATCGTTAGTGAGTTGAATCTTTTGCGGTTTATTGATTACTTTTTCTCTGCTTGTGAGCGTCTAGTCTGACAAAAGAGAAAAAGATTCGTTTGCCGCGTGCTTGTGGGCTTGATTATGGGAATCGTTAGTGCGTCGAATCCTTAATGATTACTAAGTACCAGCAGATATTTTCTCTCTGCTTGTGAGCGTCATTGGCAAACAAAAGAGAAAAAATATTCGTCGCGTGATATTTAATTGTTTTGATTCCGCTGCTCTTTTTAGATTCTATTAAATTTTGATTTGTGATTGCAAAATTTTAAAATTTTGACCTAAAAAATTTAAAATTTTGACGTTGTTTTTGACATAAAAATTTTATTACAAAAAAAGCGACAACATGTTTAAGCAAGTAAAAATAATGTTGAATAGTTTTTTATGAACGAAGTACAACAAAACCAACATAAACAACGAACAAAATAGCGCAAAAATTGTTTCAATCAAATTAGTCCAAAAGTACAAAATAACTTTTCGTGGTCCAAACAAATTAAAAAAGGTCCAAATTTCGCGAATTTGTACCCAAGATTGTCCAATGTGGCAACCACGCTTTTCTTCACTGTTAGAATTAAGTTGATCCTCAAAACTCGATCTCCGGCTACTGCGATACAACAATGAAATTCTGGAATTATTCGAAAACGATTGTCTCATCATAAGCACTGTTTACTACTTTTATACTCGAATGGTGTTTTAATGCGCTTATGTTGAAAAAGGAACTACTAGACTACCAGTTTGCTTTCCACCAGGACCGCCGAGAGGGGGGGGGCAGAAGGGGTCACTGTCCAGGGGCCCGGGGACACAGGGGGACCCGGGGTTCTGAATTGTCAGGTTTAGAATGCAAAAATCATCAGCTCAAACTACGGCCTGCGGGCGCGATGATGTTATTTTTTGATTTCGGGCCGAAATTCGAACATCCGCGGACGCTATGACCTTATGTTGCTCATCACTAGATGTTGAGCCGAAATTTGAACATTTGCGGAGGCTATGACCCTTTTTTTGCTCATCACTTGATTTTAGGCCAAAATTCGAACATCTGCGGACGCTATGACCATTTTTTTTGCTCATCACGTGTTTTTGGGGCACCACTGATCAAAGGGCCCAAACGAATTTTTTGCCCCGGGGCCCGAAAGTTCTCTCGGCGCCCCTGCTTTCCACAAGCTGGCAACCAATGATTACGACGTAATTTGTTTCATCTACTTATTAAACAACGCATATTAAACAAAGCACGGTACTAGCGCAGACAACTTTCTTGCCTTTATGGCGCTCAGGAAATATCGAAATGATGACATCATAGATTCAACCACAGTACTTATAGTTCCGTTGCTTTTGCGGTGAAATAAAAAGCAAGGAAAAATGCGACATAAACCGGTTCAAACCAGTATTTACATTTCGCCTGATTTTCATTGCGAGTATCAAGTGAACCATGTGTGAGCATAGCCTCAGAAAACTGACCCGGAAGAATTTAATCGTCAAAGCAGCAAATTAGCAATGAGTGAAGAAAACGCAGTGAAGTATGGATGCATTTCACGGCTATTGGAATTGACACAGCGAAGTGCGATCACTGTGGCCATGAGCTTTCATACCGGGGTTCAACTTCCAATTTACGCAAACATTATCAAAACAAACGCTTTGTATTTGGATCTTTAGCTACGCAAAAATCACTTCGAATGAGCTCTGTGAGAGTTCAAGATTCCCCATCTAATGACGATCCCACCGCACGCTGCAACTCTGGTTCTGTAGCACCTGGTTCTAGCACCGAAAAAAGCCAAAGCACCTACCCTGAATTGGTAGGAGCAAATGCGCGAAAGTCGGATTTTGCAAATGAATCTATGAAACAGTCGCCTCTATCTTCATTCGTTGTTCGGCCTACTTCCGTCGTTCGTCAAAAACGTTTAAAGAAAGCATTGCTGGATATGATCGTAACAGACATGCAACCATTTGCAATTGTCGAAAATCAAGGTTTTCGTCACTTCTTATCATCAGTTAATCCATCTTACAAACTACCCAGTAGAGCAACAATTGCTCAGGAGCTACTTCCAACAGCATACCAAAAAGCCGTTGAAGAGGTCAAGCCATTAAGTAAAGGTGCGAAGTCAATCTGTTTGACAACTGATTCGTGGACATCAGTTACAACCGAAAGCTACCTTGCGGTTACTGCACACTTTTTTAACAACGAGTTTAGACTTGAATCATGCTTATTAGGTTGTTTTAAGTTTGGTCAAAGACATACTGCGGAAAATCTTAAAGATAAACTGCTCCACATTATAAGCGAGTGGGATAATCAAGAAAAAATTGTACTTGTGGTCACAGATAATGCTGCAAACATGACCAGCGCTGTTAAAAACGCGGGATTCAAACATTTACCTTGTTTTGCTTACACTTTGAATTTAGTCGTACAAAAAAGAGTACTAGAGATTAAACAATTACAGCAGAAAGTTAAAACCATTGTCGAGTACTTTCGCAGCAGCACAGTCGCAGCAGAAAAATTCGCATCCCTTCAATTGCAAATTAACAGTGGAGAGCCAGCTCTGAAATTAGAAAATGATGTTATAACCAGATCGAATTCAACCTATGATATGCTTCGAAGATTTTCTCTGCTACAGGAGCCGTTGGAAGCAGTTCTCGGCGTTCCCTACAATCCAGTACCTAACCTTACTTCTGAGGAATGGCTTGTTTTGCGTGAAGTATGCGCAGTCCTTAAACTTTTTGAACAAGTGACCAAAGAAATACGTGCCGAAAAAGATATCACAATATCCAAGGTGATAGCTCTTGCAAATGGAATGCTCAGTGCGTGTCAATCAATCAATCAATCAATTTTCTGGACCCGCTTATCCTTGGGGGGTCGCGGGGGCAGCAGCTCAAGTTGGAGCCTCCAAGCATCTCGATCCTCTGCAACAAAGGATAGATGCTCTGCTGGGATGCCAAGGCGAGACCAACTAAGATCTTCTACGTAATCTCGCCATCGAGTTCTGGGACGGCCTCTAGGCCTTCGACCAATCGGTGTTGAACAGAGCAGTTTTTTGGCTGTTCTTTCCTGGGACATTCGTGTCACATGTCCATACCAACGCATTTGCTATCTTTCTAGTCGGAGAAGCAGCGATTCGATGTTTAGAGATTCACGAATATCTGCACTTTTAACCTTGTCCAACAAGGTCAAACCGCTAATTCTTCGCAAGAATCCCATTTCGGCTGCTTGAACTCAAGACCTCACTTTCTCATTCATGATCCAACACTCATGGCCATAAGTCAAAATAGGAACATAGACCGATTTGAAAATGGATAGCTTTGCCTTGGTGCAAAGCTCCCGTTTCAGTACCACAGATCGGTGGAGCTGGCGCGTTACTGCACTTGCTTTTCCGATGCGGATATCCAATTCGCTATTTTGTCTGCCGTCACTTGTGAATGAGACGCCGTAATACTTGAATTTCACTGACTGTTTTGGTGGTACTCCATCAATTTGGAGAGAGCACTGCTTTGGTTGTCTGGACAGGCACATGGTTTCAGTTTTTGTTGAACTGATTTTCATTCCGACCACAGAGCATGCATCCGAAAACCTGTCAAGAGCTTGCTGGAGACCATTTTGGGTAGAGTCGAGTAGCACAAGATCATCTGCAAATAACAGACGTTGCACAGTGCATTCACCGATCTTTACTCCGCCACAAGACTCACTTTTCTTAACTATTCTATCCATATAAATAAGGAACAGATTAGGTGAAAGAGAGCAGCCTTGCCGTAGTCCCACACTTACTCTGAAAGGTTTCGTCGTTGCACTGTTAACACGAACACAGATCTCGGAATGCATGTACAGCGACTTAATGGCAGTTAGTAACTGGCCATCAATGCGATACTGCAACAGCACCGCCCAAAGCCTGTCTCTAGGAATGCGATCATATGCTTTTTCAAGATCAACAAAACATGCATTGACCTCTTTTGCATATTCCCACGACTTCTCAAAGATTTGCTGCAAGGCAAAGATCTGATCCATTGTGCTTCGGCCAGGACGAAAGCCACACTGAGCATCCGTTAGTTTAGGCTCGACTATTTCACGGCATTTCTTTTCAAGGCATTTGGCATAGACCTTACCCGGGACACTGACGAGAGATACGCCCCTATAATTGGTGCATTTTCTCTTGTCTCCTTTCCTGTGGATAGGTATTATCACACTAGTTTGCCACTGCTTTGGTGCTTGCCCAGTACTACACGCCACCTTACAAACACGAGTCGGCCAACGAACACCATAAATGTTCATTGCTTTTAACATTTCAGGTCTGATATTATCCTCACCAGGTGCTTTTCCAGTTTTCAATGATTTGATTATTGCATTCACATCTGCTTCGGTTATCTGAATATCTTCCCCAACCTGTTCTTCGTGAATTTGTATCGGTGTAGCATCAACTGGGTTTAAAAGATCACTAAAGTACTCTCTCCACCGATTCAAAATAGCATCTTGATCTTTCAGAGTCACACCATTTGAATCTTCGATAAAGAGAGCGGCTCGAGATCTTTTTCCACGCAAACGGCGAATGGTCTGCCAGAACACTTTGTTTGCCGTTTTGAAATCATCGTCTAACCTTTCTCCAAATTCCTTCCAGGCTCTTTCCTTAGACAGTTTAACTTTTGTGGCTGCCGTCTTACGTGCTTCAGAGTACTGCGAACGAAGTTCAAGTGATGACTTATTTGCAAGCCAGGCCTTATAGGCCACTTTTTTCGCACGAATAGCTTCTTTAATTTCTTGGTTCCACCAAGGAGTTCTTTTCTCGCTACTCTTCGTCCCTCCAACACGCTTACGTCCACAACAGTTAGTAGCGGACGCAATGACTGCTGTTCGAAACAAACACCACTCAGTTTCAATGTCTTCAGTAGAGGTCGGAAGTTCTTTAAACTTAGATGCAATGTTGTCTGCAAATGCAGTTCGTACCTCTTTGTCAGCCAATGATTCCCATTTGATTCGATAAGTTTCTCGTGGTCGAAAAGTCTTTCGTTTTTTCAAGGGTTTCAAAGCTTTCAAAGTGCAGACAACTAGGTGGTGATCAGTTGACAACTCAGCCCCTCTTTTAACACGGACATCAGACACGGTAGAAAACAAGTCCGCCGAAACGACACAAAAATCAATCAGGGAGCGTTGTCCCAGAGAGTCTCTCTACCAGGTGTACCTATGAATTCTTTTGTGCTGAAAAAATGTGTTCATTATGCACAGCCCATTAATGGCACAGAACTGCAATAAACACCTTCCGTTCTTGTTAATGTCAGGGTCACCATGTTGCCCAATAACACCTTTCCAGGTTGCATTGTCGATGCCCACATGTGCATTGAAATCGCCCAAAAGGACAAGGGATTCTGATGAAGTTGCTTTTCCCAATGCAACCTCAACTTCCTCCAGAAAGGCTTCGTACTGTGATTCTATGTTAGGTGCGTACACCTGCAATATACACAGAGATCGCTCCTGCAGCCTTAGCTTTAGAAGACAAACCCTTCCTCCTAGTGGTACCCAGTCAACGACACATTCAGCTATGTTGGGGCTCACAAGTAAGCCAACACCAGCTTGAGCAGACATTGCTGCATCAACACCTGAGTAGAAAATTTTCCACCCACCGTTCAACTCGACAGTTCCAGAACCCCGGCGCTTTGTTCATGAAATTCCCACAACATCAAGGCGATACTGTTGGGCTTCGCAAACAAGCTCCTGCTCTTTTCCTGTCAGTGACGAAACGTTCCAGTTCCCGATAGCTAGATCCCGGCAGTTTGGTCCAACTCGAGTACGTTTTCTGTGCGCTGCCCCCATTTGCCTCCCCAAACGCTTAGCGACTGCGTTGGTGGGTTTACGGTGACGGTCAGCTTGTGGGGGAGACTGCTGCTTATTTGTCGAACGAGTCCCTCTGCCTAAAACTCGAACGCGGACCTTTTTATCCTGCGCGCCGTCCGATGCAGCATGAATATTGTTATTACAACTTTCCATTTAGCTACAGCATTGGATTGCTACTTGGTCTGTTTCTCTCCTTCGACCTTACCGCCATGGGTGACCCTGATGGAAGTGATTTAACACTACCGACGGCGTTGCTCTAAGGATCATTGAAAACTCAAACCTCCCCACCACGTTAAGGTGGCAATCCATAGGAGAGGCAGTGCGTGTCATCGTATCAAAATTACTTTGACCACCAACATGGCTAAAAAAGCAATGACTGCCTTGTTAGATCAAATTTCCATACGTTTCGGAAACATGGAAAAAGTTCCTGTTTTGACAAGGGCAACATTATTGGATCCACGTTTCAAAAAAAAAAAATGGTTTTCGCTCCAACTCTCTCTGCGACCTTGCTCGCCAGAGTATCGAAAATCACATCTGCAACCAAATGATATCAGAAAGCGAAAAATTAGAAACTGAAGCTTCGGCTAACAAATCAAGAGAAGAGACCATTCAGAGCGATGACTTACTTTGGGGTGATTTTGACAGGCGTAATTCAGCTGCAATGTCAAACGAGACCCCAAGGTCGAACGCTGTGTGGAGATGCGCCAATATCTACAAGAATCACCTATTTTTCGAAAGAACGACCCACTTGCTTGGTGGAAGAGCAGACAAAACGTCTATCTACATTTGTTTAAACTTTGCCGAAACTCATTTGTGCATGATGGCAACTTCAGTTCCAAGTGAACGAATATTTTCAAAATGTGGCCAGTTGATATCAGAGCGTCGTAGCAGGCTGAAGCCGAAAAATGTTGAAATGGTTATTTTTTTACATGCAAATTATAAGCTTTTCAAATAACATTCTCTCTAAAAGATTTGCTTTTGCATTTGTTTCTATTTGATTTGTTTTCGTACACATTTTTATTTCAGATGTCATTTTTCGTTTAGCTCATCAGTTGCTTTTTTATGCTTTTTCTTCCTGGTGAGTTTCAGTACAGCAAATGAGTAAACCACGCAATGTCCACATGCATTGTGTGTGCAGCATGAGTATTGCTCAATCCAAAACCAAACCTTTTTTATCATCATTTATAATACACTGAGGCGTGTGAGGAGTTAGCGGGGCCTATCTCTGCGACACAGCGCCTGGGCTACGCAGCTTCTAACGAAGAATTATCGCACCCGTGGCGTACCAGTGGCAACTTTGTATGATTTAGCCGACCGGGGATCGAACCTCTGATCTCTCGGTCCAAAGGCAGAAGTGATAACCACTACGCCAATTTCTGGCTAGCCCGGATCCAAATAGTATAGCGTATCAGATAAGAAGTACCAAATATCTTCTCTCTGCTTGTGAGCATCATGCCCAGACAAAAAAGAAAAAATATTCGTCTCATTTAATTGTTTTGATTCTGCTGCTCTCTTTAGATTCGAATAGATTTTGATTCGTGATTACCTCAGCGAATACAAGTAACGGATAAAAAGTATCGAATATCTTTTCTAAAGTAATCACTTGAAACCGTTACTCAAAAGTGACGGTTAAGCACATCTCTAGGACGAAAGCGTGTTGGAGGGACAAAAATATTAAAAAAAGAACCCCTTAGTGGAACCAGGAGCTTAAAGAAGCTATTCGTGCAAAAAAAGTGGCCCACAAGGCCTGGCTTGCAAATAAGTCATCAGTTAAATTTCATTCGCAGTCCTCTGAAGCACGTAAGGTGGCAGCCACAAAAGTTAAACTGTTCAAGGAAAGGGCCTGGAAGAAATTTGGAGAATGGTTAAACCATGGTTCTTCAACGGGGGCAATATCGCCCCCAAGGGAGCGATTTCGGCCTTCAGAGGGGCGATTGTGTTAATTGTTGAAATTGAGGGGCGATTTTATCTTTCAGGGAGACAATTTCAGACTTGCCAATATTGTTAATAACTGAACAAACGATAGAAATGAAATCAGGTTTAGTGGAGACACACTCAATGAACTGTGGAGAAAGTGGATTAGCGGATGTGAAGACGAGTAGTGTCGTGCCATTGGGGTAGGGGGGCGGGCCCCCTAAATTTTCTGGGATGTGTTACTTTTTACAATTTAAAAAATTTAAAATTAAAAAAATAAAAAAATCAGCCAGTGTCATTTCGTTTTTATACTTTAAACGAAGCCTATACCCCCCTTTTCTTTACTGTTAGTTCCATTGTTTTGTTTTTTAATTTTTGCTTCAATCATTCACTTTGACTAAGGAGTAAAGTTAGTTTTTGATCTGTAGTTAGAATATTTTAAAAAACCTTTTGCGTGCGTTGTTGAAGATTACAACTATGTCATCCCATCAAATGCGTCAAAACTAATAAATGATTGTGGCCTCCTTTCATTTCTTTTGGCCTACCTTTTGCTTTTAGACATGGACTACCGGTACTAAAATATTTTTGTAGCCTATTGTTTGAGTCTTGTAATGTTTTGTTTGCACTTGCTTTTTTTCTTCGTTTTTTTTTTGTTTTTTTGTTTTTTTTTCACTCATTGTCTTTGGTGACTGGGGGTCCCTTGCCTCCGGCGGCTGGATCTAGCCCCCAACTCCACACCAAGTATCCTCCCTCTTTGTTAAATTGAGGAGCTACACTGATTACGCATAACGTCCACAATGAAGCAGCGGTTTGAGATATCACAAGAAATTTCAATTTATCATCCAAAAATTGGGGTATCACGACCTATTTCAGTATCTTTTCCTGACTTCCTTTTTTTGTGATGTTACTCAATGCTAAATACGGCGTTTTAGAAAGGTTGTGAATGATCAGTATCTGTTTAAGAAGTTATTACTCGGGTCCCTCCAAATTTTTTGGCTGCACGACGTTTCTCGTGAAGACCTGATCATTGTCTTCACCAGATTTTAGTGGGAAAAATAGTAGCTCTGCGGACGTGAAGGCGTTGTGGGTGTGTGTGTGTGGGGGGGGGGGGGGTAGCGATTTGTACCCGCACTTTTTGAAAAGGGGCGATTGTGTAAAAATGTTGAAGACTCCTGGGTTAGACGATGATTTCAAAATGGCAAACAAAGTATTCTGGCAGACCATTCGCCGTTTGCGTGGAAAATGATTTCAAGACACTTTCTTCATCGAAGATTCAATTGGTGTCACTCTGAAAGATCAAGATGCTATTTTGAATCGGTGGAGAGAATACTTCGGCGATCTTTCAAATTTAGTTGATGCTGCACCGACACAAATTCACGAGGAACAGGTTGGGGAAGATATTCAGATAACCGAAGTAATGTGAATGCAGTTATCAAATCATTGAAAACTGAAAAAGCACCTGGTGAGGATGATATTAGACCTGAAACGTGAAAGCAATGAACATGCCTGGTGTTCTTTGGTTGACTCGTGTTTGTAAGGTGGCATGTAGGGCTGGGCAAGTATCTAAGCAATGGCAAATATCTAAGCTCTAAGTATCTAAGTATCTAAGCAAGTATCTAAGCAATCAAAGCAATCTAAGTATCTAGGCAAGTATCTAAGCAAAGCAATGGCAATGGCAATGGCAATAGCAATGGCAAAAGTGGTAACCGTAATACATATTCACAAGAAAAGACATAAGAGAAAATGCACAGATTATGGGGTATATTTTTCATCAGCGTCCCGGGTAAGGTCTACGCTAAATGTTTTGAAAAGAAATGCCGTGAAATAGTCAAGCCTAAACTAACGGATGCTCATTGCTCAGTGTGGCTTTCGTCATGACCGAAGCACGACGATCTTTGATCTTTCCCAGATCTTTGCCTTGCAACAAATCTTTGAGAAGTCGTGGGAATATGCGAAAGAGGTCAATGCATGATTCGTTAATTTTGAAAAAGCATTTGATCGCATTCCTAGAGACAGGCTTTGGGCGGGACTGTTGCAGTATGGCAGTGGTGGCCAGTTATTAACTGCTATTAAGTCGCTGCATATGCATTTCGAGGTCTGTGTGCGTGTTAATAGTGCAACGACGAAAACTTTCATAGTAAGTGTGAGATTAGGGCAAAACTGCTCTCTTTCATCTATTCTGTATCTTATTTATATGGATAGAATAGTCAAGAAAAGTGAGTCTTGTGGCGGAGTAAAGATCGGTGAATGCACTGTGCAATGTCTGTTATTTGCAGATGATCTTGTGCTACTCGACTCTACCCAAAATGGTCTCCAGCAAGCTTTTGACGGGTTTTCGGATGCATGCTCTGTGGCCGGAATGAAAATCAGTACAACAAAAACAGAATCCATGTGTTTGTCCTAACAAACAAAGCAGTGCTCTTTCCAAATTGGTGGAGCATTACTTAAGCAGTCTGAGAAATTCAAGTATTACGGCGTCTCATTTGCAAGTGAGGGCAGACAAAATAGCGAAGTGGGTATCCGCATAGGAAAAGCAAGTGCAGTAATGCGCCAGCTCCACCGATCTGTGGTACTGAAACGAGAGCTTTGCACTTGGTCGAAGGCCTAGAAGCCGTTCTAGAACTCAAAGGCGAGATTACGTTAAAGATCTTAGTTGGTTTCGCCTTGGCATCCTAGCAGAACGTTTATCTTTTGTTGCAGAGATCGAGATGCTTGGAGGATCCAACTCGAGCTGCTGCCCGAATATATTGGATTTGTTGATACTCTTTTTCACTGTGTTGAGGCATTTTTGTATGGCTAGTAGGCCTTCAATATGAAGACTGAATATTGGAAGATCTGTGAGACCGTCTTGTGATGACGTCATGAATTTTGGTGACGTCATTGTTAGTTTTTGTTGACAGAACTGACTACTCAACTCAGCAAATACATGCTAAATACAAAAAGTGATATTTTAAATTTGAAAATGCAAAAAATGTCCAAAACATTAATCAGGGTGACGTCTAAATTTTTTATTTTTCAAAAATGTACAATAAAGACTACATGTATGCAAAACCTCAGACCTCAGTCCTTAATGCTCCAAACAGGTTTTACGACAAAATACTTTTGCTTGAGCACCCAAAAAATGTGACCCCCCGATTTTGAGCCGGCATCGATGTTGTCCGAATTCGAGCTGATTTTTTCAAACTTTCCCACTGGTGTTTAGCTTCAACTTTTCACTATGTGCTATTAAACACCTTCAGGGACATTTTGGTAAAAAAATCGTTGGGCAACAATTTAGTTAGCAGATTTCCAAACTATCTTATAACATTCCCTTACTACTTGCGTGACTAGAGCAATGTGGTTGTAGCCTTGAGTTTTCAGTTAACCAACCTAACAGTCACGCATTTTTACAGCGAGTAATTGGATCAGTCAGTGGCGCCGCCAGGGTCAAAAAAGTGGGGGGCAAAATGACGTTACATCTTGATGACGGCACATACGGGAAATATCCTAGCCGGCCCGTAACCGTGCGCTGTGTGCGTTCGGCTTAAGTTAGCAGAAGCTAAGTTAGCATCAAGGAAGGAAAAGGCGTTGATGATGGCTTGTTTCGGATAGTGCGCCTAAACTTATTGTCATTCAATGATTTCAATTAAAAAACAAATAGTTTAATGTCACAAGAGCTTTATTGTCAGGGCCGGAATAAGGTGGGTGCTGATGGGGCTGCAGCCCCAGGTCCAGCGAAAAAATAGGCTCTTCGATTACAACATATTATGAACAGCTAAGTGATTTTTTCATCAATCGACTATTTTATTTTAAAATCGAATACTAATTACCGACCTTTGTTAAGTAGGCCTAATCTATTCAGTTTAGATTAGGGCTAAGAAAGTAATTCATGATAGTATCAATGCCAAAAATTTCAACAAATTTACTTTTGAATTTAAATCACAAGATCGGCAAGATCTGCAGCAATTAAACAAAATCAAAAAAGACCAATTACGAGTTTGAGAGGTTACGATCTATTACTTCTAGTTGCGAAATTTGGACCAGTGCAGCGTCACCAACCCAATGGCTGAGGCATTCATAGGAGCAGCAGGAAACAGGGTCTAGAAGCTAACTTTGAAGTTATTCGAGCCCTTCTAAATCAATCAAATCTCCCTATTGTTACCGTAGAGCGAGACAGCGCTGTTTCGGGCTATTAGCCCTCATCAGCCTCCCTCAGGCTTTAGGTATATTCATCGTTCCAAGTGCTTGACCTTGATCAGCCAAGCACTTTTCCGGATTTGCATATCTTAATAGAATTTAACCTTTGTGGTACCTAACATCATGTTAAATAACCACTCAGGTTAAATTCCCCATGTGGCCAAGGTACAGTAGTTAGACACAATGTCGTCCTACCTGGCCTGCTGAATGGGAAGTCAGAACGACTTTAATGTGTTGGGTCAGAGGACAAACCATCCCCCATCACCAACAGTTGCAAGAGGAACTGTTGGTGACGGGAGGTCATCAACAACAGTCATCATCAACAACAGTTGCAAGAGCAACGTGGAAGTCGTTGATGGGGGATGGTTTGTCCTTTCAGTCCTTTCAGGAGGTCGCCGTTTCAGCGAGTCATTGAAATTCATGATTATTTTGTTGTAATAATTATAAACAGTACATCGTAAATTAAAGATAGCTTCAAACAAAACGCCGTACGATTTTTCGTATAGGTACGTAAGCAAAATCAAGTCAATTTATTTTACGTCCAATAAAACAACAGTATTTCCCGCAACTATAATAGACGTATACAGTAACAGCACAACAAGTGAATAAGGAAAAATCAAAGGTACGTTAGGATACGAAAGAATACGAAATATACTACAGAGGTTATGAAGGATCGAAGGTACGTTAGGATACGAAATAAAGGTTATTAAGGAGGTAACGTTAACTTTGCATGACTTGGGGAAACTAATCGTGGAATCGTTTACAAAACAACTAATAGAAAGCATATTTGCAAAAACTGGGCTCTGTGGTATGACATCTTCTAAAGCTTTGTACGTGCAAAGTAGGGTGTTCTGTTTGAATTCAGAAAATATGTTTTTTGAATGTGTTTGACCCTGATATGTAGACTACAGTGGCGTACATTTGTGGAAATTATTGGGGGTGATGATTCATTCATTCATCCATTTATTGACGTAGGACTATCAAGTCAGTACAAAATTTCAACAATGCCAAAAAAATGAATATAGCGTAAAAGTTGACACAAGGGCACGCTAGGAGACCATAAAAGAGCAAAAGCTCACCCAGTCATCGCCACATGAGCTATTGCATCATCAACTAAAACGTCAAGATCGTGTCAACTTCTGGGGGGCTCCGCCCTCCAGACCCCCACCGCCATTCTTTTATTGCACGTTACCTTGTTTCAAAAGTTTTGAGACCATGAACATGAACTTCTGTAACTATTGTAGACTGATTCAGTCTGCAATAGTCTGACTGAACAATATTTACAAAATAACATCTGGTCTGAACATAAGCTGAACGTTTTCGGGCATATCGACAGTCCTTCGTTACAGCGTGATCAGAAATAAAAAGTTAGCGCATGGCAAACTAATATAAGTGAACTAATTGAATTAGCTTGAATGAATTCACTTGAATTAGTTTGCCCTGGGCACGTTAGCTTGCCATTTTCGATTATGTTCTAACAAAGGGCGGCAGCGTGGCCGTGTGGTTCGGAGCGTCGTTTTTATAACGGCCATAATCGCAAGGTTAATGGTTTAACTCCCACCTTAACCTCGTTGTTGCGTCCTTGAATGAGACGCTTCGTGGCAATTATCTCTGCTTGGAGGAATTTAACAAGCAGCATATTGAAGAAGTCAGAAGCAAAAACCGAGCGGAAAAACCGGAAACAAAGGCAACTTCTAAGCGAGTCTGGATTCTTGTTATGCATTGCGCCTCCGTTGCTTTCTCGTGACAGGAGGATGAAAATGAAGAAATCATCATCATCAAGAACCGTCGAGTTGTTCAAAAACGCTCATCATCAACAATCGTCGAGTTGTTCGAAAACGCTCAGCTCATGCGGGTTTTCTGCCGTCGAGTTGTTCAAAAACGCTCTGCATGTTGTTTTCTAATTAAAGACGTTCTATGTTCTGACTTTAAATGAGTGTTTTTCTATGTGAAAAACGTAAAAACTTGTTGGCAGCCCCCAGACTCTTGGTTTTGCGCCACCTTGTCAAATCTTTGGAGCGCCACTAAATAGCGGTAGCAGTAACAAAGAAAAAATATTAACAAGCATTGTAATGTTTATGCCAGAAAGCGTTAACATAGCTTACAACGTCGCAAAAACTTACGTTAAAAATTTTGCTATACCGGTGGTGAATATTCATATCAAACCCCTCCCCCGAAATATTTTTCTAGATACGGCCTAGGTAGGGTAATACGGCCCACCCCAAAATGCCATAACACCCACCGGTGGGGTTTTATCTATATATCTCAAAACCATTCTATTTCCACAATCTGAAAATAATGTATACAAAAGTCAATCTTTATTGGCATTTTTTACATTTCTATGACAGATTATTGAAAAAGGAACAAAGTAGAAAAACCATTTGAAGACCAATAGCATTTATCTCAGGAATACTCAATAAAACGGAAAACATTATGGCTTGCGAATGAACAATTGGGCATAAACTAATTATGCACCATAAACATCATTCAAACCAATGGAAAATGTCAAAAATCGATTCAATTGCTTTACTCTTCATCAAATTTCAAAAATAACATCGCATTTGCAGTGGGACAAATATACTAAAGAGGCTTCTTTTTAATATAAACTTCATGTGCCCAATTTTGGCACAAGTAGCAACGTACCTATTGGAGGATCTAGGGTAGCAAAAGGGGCTCACGCCCTTTTTAGAGCTAAGCTTTTGCTCTTTTTTGCTATTATTTTTTTTTTTGGAAAAGTTCGTCTTTATAGAGAAAATAGGCAAAATTCACTAAGTAATAGGCTTGGTAGGTCTACCTAAAAGTAATATAATTGGCTTTACGAAATTGTAGCATTGCCTACAATTGTTATTTTGTACAATTAGAGTTGAATTGTCTTCTTATTTTACCAATGGGGCAATCGGCGCTTCCTTGGATAAAACACAGATGCGGGTTTTCTGCCCTCGGAACCTGATGGGCGTCTTCCCCCAAACGCTAGAATTGATTTTGGTAACTAACAGCTCAGACTGTTTACGCCGATACCTGATCTAACTATGTGCAATTCTAACTATATGAAATACTTTAAACGACTCACTATTTTTTTTTTTTTTTGTTAGAATCAATCAACTAGTTTGCTCCCATTCCTAAATTTTCAAAATACTATGATTTTGCCACCTAAAATAAACTTTATGATTTTAAAACTTAAGTGCCGAACGTCCTGCTACCTATTTTCTGGCAAATGTTCCATAACACGATGGCTTTCCTTTCCAATGTATATTCGTAGCAATTATGACGTGTTTGCTGAGAAACAGCTCTGAGGCGTGTTACTCCGGTGGGCGTCTTGCACCACTTTACCCTAATAGCGCAGTTGCACAAATGGGGTCGGGGGAGCGAGCCTCCCCAAAAGTTGGTACAGTTTTGTCGGACTGAGCCCCCTGTCCTAAGATAAGTTCCAACGCCCCTGGTCACTGGTTTGACCGGACTCGGAATTAAATCCGAGTCTATAGCTGGGAAAGCAAAAGCTCTTACAACTCGGGCTATTTGATCGTTTTGTAGGCCATGAGAATTTGCTTAGACATGAAAACCAGTCATGTAGTCCTTGAAAATGTCCTTGGCCTGAGAACAGATTTTTGAAGTCCTTGGTCTCGACCGTGTTGTCCATGGCTTTAGCCTCGGTTTGTGTGTCCTTGGCCTTGACAAAAATTTAAAATCCTTGGCCTCGACCTTAACGCCCTTGGCCTTACTACAAGTGCAACATTTGATGAAAATTATTTGCTATTGTTACAGCTTCACTTTCACCAGCCGAAGAGGAGCATCTTAGATGCAAAGAATTCGAAATATATAATTTTAAAAATAGAACAGAGTGCGGGTTCCCAGGTGTGAATGAAACATCCTGCTTGGACTTGGGTTGCTGTTATGATACCACTCTTGCCGGTGTACCTTGGTGCTTTCATCCTTCGAATGACCCTCTCTTATTCCAAGGTATGTACTGTTTAAATAACTCGGCGTTTAAGCCGAATCAAAGCTTATGTAACTAGCAAGATTGCATTGTTAAATGTAAAATGAACATGCTACTTGCCAGTTTTAAGTTTAGCAACAGAATTAAATCGTCTTGGCGTAGCAAAAACCCTCTTGTCAGGGGATAGCGGAAATATTTTCTTATCTTAGGCCAGTGTTTCTCGACCATTTTCTTATGCGAGCCCAATTTGTTTAAAAACACTATCTGCAAGAACAGTTGCGACTCACGTAAATTGAGCTCATAAATAAATATCATACAAAACTGATATTAAACAAAGTAAATACATAAAAAAACAGAACTTTTCACCGCAACAAATTTTTAAAACCTGGCTTGTTGATTTGCTTTAAAATAGCAACTCTGTTTGACGCTCAGCGTTAAAGGGGAGCTGAAGAGTAAAACTATTTTTTCAGAAAAACTTTTAAAAAATACTCTGAATTAAAAACTGACCGTAAAAATTCGAACTTATTTTTAGTTAACTAGAAAACACAAATTGAAAATTTGATAAAAACTTTCAAGTCTACAAGTTGCTCACTGAACCGTGCACTTTGTACATTGCGGCATCAGCGGTAAGGTTTGCGTTGCTTGTGCGCGTACAGTAGACTAACTATGGTAGACTACTGCGGCTCACCAGGCCAGCTCTGAGCTGATGCTGGAAACAAGCTTCGGCTAGGAGTCTAGGGCTGATAGTGGAACCTGACTGACTGTTGTAGTGCAGCCATTGCGTTTTTGAAAGCCGAAGTGGCAGTGGGTCAAAATGGACGCAGCAAGCTTTATGAATTAGTACACCTAGGAGTTGGGCTACTGGTTGAAAAAGAAAATTAAAAAAAAACAAGTCAAAAAACAGCATGTTGCACAGCAAATCTCACGGTTGAAAAATAGTCTAGACTTTAATCAGTACTCAATAAGTTGAACTTAAGACTAGCCATTACAAACACTAGCCATTACCCTACTATTTAGTGCGATTAAACTTATTGAGTCATAAACGTTTAAACCGATCAAAAACAAAAAGTAACTTCTATCTTCCCAAACTATCCACATGCCGTTGTCAAGGGTCAATCAAATACCATAGAGTTAAAATTTGGAATTCGTTAACCCCATAAACAAAAAAAACAGTCTTTCAAAAATTTTCAGGTGAACTTCAAAAACCATCTATGTGCAGTGGCGTACGCACGGGGGGGTTTCGGGGGTCAAACCTCCCCCCCATTGACGATTGGACAAAAATTAAAAACCGCTCTTTTTGGACCGATTAGCTTTTTTCACACAGAGATTGTGTTTTTCTGTGCTGTATCATATTGCCTATAATCTCGAGAAACTTTCATTGTGATGCAATAATACCGGTAATCAAACTTTTCTGGTGTGTAATGCTTGAACCGGCAATGGCTAGGCTGGCTCAACATGCAAGCCTGGACAAGGTCAATGGGCACTAAAGCTGAAGTCGTGTTGTGATATCATGAAGACATTGTTCTCAGCGGCTATGGGTGGACAAGACAACGTTTCGGCGCAGAAGGCAATCTTGGAAGAGAACGGTTGCAACGCATGCAGATATTCCGCTTGCGATGTCATAATTTTGCGCCAAACCGGCCAGTTGGCGTAGTGGTTAAACACATCGCTATCGGCGCGGGAGGTTTTGGGGTCGATTTTTGGGCCGGTACCGACCGTTAGCTCAGTTGTTAAACGCACAGGTTATCCGTGCAAAAGGTCTGGGGTTCGATTCCCGGGATGGTCAAATCGGCACAGTGTCGCCAACGGCTCGCCATTGCTGCGACGTTTCTGTGTTACCCAAGCGCTAAGAGATGGACCCCAGAGACGTTCGCAGGGGTCGAGAGTCAGCACTCCCCTTCCCCTTTGACAATTTCAGGAAAAAATGAAACCTTTCTTTTTTAAAACGAACCGACTTTTCTTCATGCGGAGCTTGCCGAAATTACTATCATGCTTTCATCCCAAACAACACCATCCCCCACAAAACATTTTAGCGTAAACCATTCCCTTACAAGTACAATGATCATCCCTCCTTACGTCTGCGTGAAAAGTTGTACCATCCCCCCAGAAGTGTTTTTATAACTCGAGCACTAATTACGATGCAATGCTAGTAACAATACCGGTACCCGGTAGTCCAACTTTTCTGTTGTGTTTTGCTTGAAGTGTATTTTTGTCATTGATGTTGCTGTGAAACAATTAAGAAGTAGGAGTTTCCATAAATGCAGTGTATCTGCAGTAACTATGGCTGCACACAAATTTTTTAAATCAAATCAAATCTTGATTATACTCGTTTCATTAAATTCGTTGTTGTACCAAAATGTGGTAGCGAGTGGCAGGGCCCGATCCGAGGCTTAGCGCCTGGGCAACGCAGCTCCAAAGAAACGTCGCAGCGGTTGCGAGCCGTTGGCTACACTGTGTCCGACTTGACCGGCCTGGGAATTGAGTCCCAAACCTTCCGCATCGATAGCAAAATCTTTTAACACTACGCTATAATCGCCCGGTTTTTTGAGATATTTTATTAAAATATGAAAAACTAAATTGACACTGCTCTAAGTGCCAAAAGTAAGATAAAAATACTGCCAAAAACGACTATAGACCAACGAAAGATTTGAAGAGGCCTAGGGGCGGAACGAGGGGAGAGACAGCATTGTTTTTTCGTATCCTAAGCTGACTATCTCAGGAGCTAGAGTTCTTCGTTTCCCGTAAACACCCCGATTATGTGTTTGAAAGCATCTGATATCGACGCTGTGATTTGGCAGAAAAATACTTAGATAATATCGACGCTGTTTTTGACTTTAATCGGATGATTAGGAATTCCTCTCGCGCATAATTTATTTTAGTTTAAAAACGTTTTGGTAGGGAGGGCAGTTTTTTCTTATGCTCCAATATCTTCACTTTTCAAATTTCAAGCGAGAAACTGCCCCCTTCATAATGAGTGTACCGTATATTGACTGTTTATAACAAGGTTTAGCCTATATATGCGTTGTTTATATTAATGTTGGTTCTTGAAAAAATTTTTTTTGAGAGAAGGAATTGCTTGTTTTACCCCCTGGGCGCACACTGTTTGTGACGTTGCGACAGCTAGCCAGCCTATACTTTAGTCAATTAACCTTCTTATGGCCCAAAAATGATTGAATCAACTAAAACTTTTTCGGAAAATTTTTAACCACGGCCTGACAGCTTGAGTTTCTGTGAAACCTTTTCTCTCCTTAAATGAAACGCAAAGCATTAAACAAAAGTGTGAATGAAATATTCCTTAGTTATGGCGTTATATAAAGTTTAATCATGGTTAACTGCAATTTAGGCTGGAAACATTACAATACGATGCACTTTAATACCTCTAAACTACTGTAATTGCAATGTAGTATCTTTACGTCATCACAATGTGACGTCACTGACCCCCCCCATTGAAAAATCCTGCGTACGCCACTGTCTACGTGCCAGTAAATCCGTAACTAGTTGCGTCTCGTACAAATAACCTTTCAATATCATAGTTACCTACTTTGGCTCGTACATTATATAGCAGTCGCTTAAGTGGCCGCTATAAACTTTGGATAGTTGCTGACTCGAAAACTTTAAACAGTCACTTTGCAGTCTTCCTTGAAATTTCGGCTGCTTGAATGTGTTCTCCTTTTATTTAGCTTTACTGCGTTTTTGTTTTGAGCTTGCTTATTCTGCGTCAGCACTGAAATGAATAAATAACAACTGATTTAAATGCTTGCGTTCGAATCTTGTTTTATTTATATCGATTTCTTCTTAGGTAGCATTTAAATTAGTCCAACTCAATTTTTGGATAAACAGCAGTACACTGTGCTTTGTTAGACGCTAATTTGAATCAAATTAACGAACTAACTTTTCCAAGCCCGCTTATTTTTGGGAAGTCTCGGAGGCAGCTGCTCCAGTTGGAACCTCCAAGCCTGGTCCTCTGCGACAGAGGGTAGATGTTGTGGTGAGATGCCAAAACGAGACCGACTAATATCTTCAACATAATCTCGCCATCGAGTTCTGGAACGGTCTCTAGACCTTCGACCAACCGGTGTTGAATACACCATTTTTTGGCGGTTTTCTCCTAGGACATTCGTATCACATGTCCATATACCACCTCAGTAGCAATCTTTTTAGTCGTAGAAGCAGTAATTGTTTGTTTAGAGATTTACAAACATCTGCACTTCTAACCTTGTCCAACAACTAGATTAAGCCGCCAACTTTTCGCAAAAATTTAATCTCGGCTCCTTGGACTCGAGGTCTCACTTTCTCATTGCTAAACAATCCAACATTTATGGCCGTAAGTCAAATTAGAAACATAAACTGATCTCAAGATGGATAGAATTGCGTTGGTGCAAAGGTCCCGTTTCGATACCACAGATTGGTGAAGCTGGCGAATTACTGCACTTGCTTTTCCGATGTTGATATGCGATTTGTTATTTTGTCTTCCATCACATGTGAATGAGACCCCGAGGTTTTTCAATTTATCCGACTGTTTCAGTGATACTCCACCAACCCGCAGAGAGCACTGCTTTGGTTGACTGGACGGGAACATGGTTTCTGTTTTTGTTGTACTGATTTTCGTTCCGGCAACAGAGCATGAAAACGAAAACCTTTTAAGGAGTTACTAGATACCATATTTTGGTATGATGGAGTTGCATCAGGTCATCTGCAAATAACAGACGTTGTACCGTGCAATCACCGATCTTCACTCTTCGCCACAAGATTCACTTGTCTTAACTATTCCAACCATAGAAATGAGGGAAAAATGGGTGAAAAAGAGACGGCTTGCCGTAGTCCCACACTTGAAATGTTTTGTCCCTACGCTGTTAATTCAAACTTCGTGATCCCACACTTAAAATGTTTTGTCCCTACGCTGTTAATTCAAACATAGACTTCGGATCGAATGCGTGTGCTGCGACTTAGTTTTAGTTAGTAACTGGCCACCAATTAACTCAAACATAGACTTCGGATCGCATGCATGTGCAGCAACTTAGTTTTAGTTAGTAACTGGCCACCAATTAACTCAAACGTAGACTTCGGATCGAATGCATGTGCAGCAACTTAGTTTTAGTTAGTAACTGGCCACCAATTAATTCAAACGTAGACTTCGGATCGCATGCATGTGCAGCAACTTAGTTTTAGTTAGTAACTGGTCACCAATTAACTCAAACATAGACTTCGGATCGCATGCACGTGCAGCAACTTAGTTTTAGTTAGTAACTGGTCACCAATTAACTCAAACATAGACTTCGGATCGAATGCATGTGCAGCAACTTAGTTACAGTTAGTAACTGGCCACCAATGTCATGCTTTAACAACATGCCCAAAGCATGTCGCTGAGGAAGCGCATAAGAACAGTTTTCGAGTAAAAATAAATTGCCGTTTTGTATGCCATGCCAACCCGATCTAAAACACCGAGATGATTAGAAAAAACAATTTGTAATGAAGTGCGAATAGGACGATTACATGAGCGTAAATGTGGTTGGATTAGTAGTTTGGTTGAGAAATGATTAGTCATTGGTGTGTTTTTTAGTGAATCAAGTTTGGAATTTTGCGAAGGAAACAGTGAATTACACACATCAGGTGGTATTTGCAACGAGCTCGAAATTGCTCCCTCAATATCTATCAGGAGACTGGATAAGCATAACTACACGCTCGGCGCGTGTTCGGGTGCGAGTTGCAGAAAGTGAGTATTGTAAAAGTTTGAAATGGCCAATACCTTACTATTTATATTTTTTTCGTGTTGTGTCAATATACTAAAGAACAGCACAAATAAATCAGCTATTCAATGATGCAGGTTGCTGGTATGATCTTTCACGACGAATTCAATTCGTACATGGAGTCAATCGCATTTGACACAAGTGCAGATGGTTACTGACTCGATTAGTGTAGGCTAACTCCTAAACCGTTCTTTTGTCAGCGACATGGCCTAGGGGTTCTTTTGTCAGCGACATGGCCTAGGGGTTCTTTTGTCAGCGACATGACCCAGCGGTACCGCGCGCAGGTGACAGATCCTACGTGACGGGTTCGATTCGCGGCTGGAGCCGATTGCACTTGACATATTTAAGGGGGTGGCTGCTGACTCGAAGAGCGCGAGCTCACTTCGCAGTCTCCCTCAATTACTGTTGAATTTTCGGTTCAATATATTTAACCAATTTAGTCGGAGTGATTAATTTATATTCATAATAGTTTTTTCGGTTCAATATTTTTCGGTTCGATTTAGTCGGAGTGATTAATTTATATTCATAATAGTTTTTTCTTTCTCTAGATGTTCAAAGCACTTTCATTTGGATAGCAAAAACGTTTTTAACTCAATTATGTTTCCGTGATGTTAAAAATCTGAAAGAGATTCTCCGCAAACTTGCATATCTTGTAGATTTTAAAGTTTTTTGGTTCAATAAATTTCCCGGCTCTATAATGTAACTTTCATATGACATTGCTCGCATCGTTCAAACCCAGCGTTGTGTAGTCGCAACGTAATCTCCTTTGAAATTAAACAAACTGTATCAGCTGTTCAATGGAAAATAAATAGATATTCTCGTCTGCGTTATATCTACTCTGTTTTAATGCAAGCTGTGATTGTCACAGAATGCGTAATGAATGAGGTCTTCCTGCGTCGTATATTCTGCAACAATAGGCTCGCTGTATTCTGTAATTATGAGCTTCAGCAGGCTGGGTAAAGCAGCTATTAGCTAAAGACCGTCACTTTGCCCCGGACGATGTTAGGAAATATTTAGCAATGTATGCAAATGCATCATGTTCGTGTCAATAACAGACACAAATTTGACAGCTGATTTCACCGCTCGTTATATTCTTTCATACAACTTTACGACTTTTGTTAAAAATAAATGCAACTTTGGTTTAATGCAGTATCAATTTAAGCTTCGGCAAGATTTCCATCAGACTAATAACAGTATAAAATTCCAAACTTTTTTGAAAAAATACTTTACTGTAACAGCAAGTAGCAGTTTGGTAGCGTTTAGTGTTGTCAGCAACGTGACAAAATAATTCCTTACAATCACAGAAAAAAGAAAACCTGTTAGGTGTCGAATACTTTGGTGTAGAAATGCAATTTTTCTGCTTTGCTCAATAGCCTTTAGCCCATAAGGACAACGTCTACTGCCTAGCAAGATTCAATTTCATCCTTTCACTTTCTAAGCCAAGCGGCATTAGCCTAGCAGACGAGCAAAACCATCGGTAATTGTCAAACTTCAGCAATCCCCATGCTTGAACCAGGCAATGAAGCTATCTGACGTCAGTAGGCGTTCACTCTTCAAGCTAAAGGCCTTGAATGACGTAGATCTGTGCATTAGGATGCTCCTAATCGATTTTTTCTTTTTCCACTTTTTTAATTGTTTATTATAGTCTACACGTTCACTCGTGTTTGGTAAACGCTCATGTCGACGTCAACCTAAAAAAAAATTAATCTTTATGGTACTCGGAAGAAATTGCAACTATTAAATTATCTTAAAGGGGCAAGTAGCAAAATTTGCTTTCCAACCGAAAAAAATTATTGCAAAAATTACTTAAAGATTATAGAAAGTTTGAAAAAATATTTTTTTGGAAATGTCAGGGTGTTCCCCGAACACCTTGAACATTCTGAAAATACGCCACTGAACTTACCTGAAAAATTTAATGATTTCTTCTCCATAAAAGAAAAAGTACCAAACGAGATACTCACCCAAAACCCACTGAGTTTTGAAACGTTTCTCAAAACATCGAATTTCTTCTCCTTATTCCTCGAACCTCGAGACCTTTATGAAGTTGTTGACATGTCACGTGCCTTTAAACTTTGAGTGAACAAAGCTGTAGGCCATGACAATCTTATGGTTTATTTGTTAAAAACTGCTTCGAATGTTATAACTCCTTATCTCCAACCACTTATTCATTAGGATTTTTCAAACGGTATTTTCCCTGATCACTGAAAAACTGTTAAAGTTTTTATAAACAAGGAAATACAGACGATCCAAACGACTACAGAGAAATTAAGAAACCTATTTCAATCTTAACATGTTTTGCAAAAATATTTGAAAAATTACTTGATAAGACACTCCTTTAATTTTTTACCACACATATCGTGATATTATCAACGCAATACGATTTTCAAGAAACCATCTCGACCACCCGCGCCATTCTTGATATTCTTACAGCATGATATGATAATATTTGCGAAAAAGAAGAAGCTGCACGTAGCTATCCTGGGGCCCCTAGGGCAGACGTAAGAGTAATCAAGGATATGTATCATGGAGCGACAACAACTGTAAGATATGTAGCAGGACTGATTGAGGAATTTGAAGCATAGGGTTGGACTTCATCAAGGGTCAGGTGTTAGCCCATTTCTGTTTGCCGTCATTATGGACAAACATCGAGAAGGAAGCGCCATGGGATGTAATGTTTGTAGATGACATAGCACTGTCCAGACAAAATCATAAAGAACTAGAGGAGGCCCAGGAGATTTGGAGAAATGCTCTGGAGAGAAGAGGCCTGAAAGTAAGCCGGAGCAAGACCGAATATTTAAAAGTGGGAGATGCAGACGTTGAAAAAGAGTTGAAATTGCAAGGGGTGTAGTAACGAGAGTAAAAATTTTCACATATCTTGGTTCATTTATTTTGCATGGGATGATGAGAGCATTTTGAAGAAGGCAATGATGTTTGAAGTGAATGGACCACGAAAGCGAGGACGGCCGAAGCAAACATGGAAGAAACAAGTCGAGGAGAATATAAAGAAGATTGGGTTGAGGGTGGAGGAAGCTACAGATCGCGCGAGATGGAGAGAGGGAGTGGGAACGATTGCTGAAGGAATGAGGTGCATCCGGCCACCTTCGGACACGAGGAAAAACCGGATTAAAACTGGACGATGATTGGTTCAACAGCTGGTAGAGATGGAAGATGTGGGATGAAAGTAAGGAGAAACATACAAGCAAGTTGGATTAGTTGAAAGAAGGTTTCTGGAGTTGCGTGTGACAAAAAGTTGAGAGCAAAAGTTAAAAGTAAGTTGTAGCAAAGTGTTATATTAGCCGGCCATGCTTTATGGAATGAAAACAGTGGCGATGACCGAAAAGCAGGTGGGAAGGATGGAAGGGGCGGAGTCAAAAACGTTGAGATGGGCATTGGGTGTTACAAGAGAGAACAAACTTCGGGGCACAAGGTTACTTTGGTATGAACACGTGAAGAGGAGAGAAGAAGGTTACGTTGGAAAAAGAATCATGGAGATGGCAATACCTGGTAAAAGAAAAAGAGGTAGGCCAAACAAAGATGGATCGATTTGGTGAGAGAAGGCATGGAGATAGTCGGAACGAGGAAGGAAGACGAAGTTGACCGAGTCCTACGGAGAAGACTTTCGCGCTGTGGCGACCCGGAATAGAAAAAAAGCCAAAAGAAGGAGAAGATACCGCACGTAGGTACCCTGGGGCAGATGTAGGGGATGTATTCCCCCCACCAAGTATTTTTAACAATGCTTTTGGTGAATACTATTCTATCATATTTTTGAATCTACGATAACTAATCCGTACGCCTCAAGCATGCATAAATCGAGAATGTGCGAACAAAATGAATGATATTTTGGTAAAGCGCTCAGAATTATAGAGGCAAAAATGTATACAAAATTTGCCTTAAAAATTGTTTGAAAAGCACTAAAATGGCGGTTACAATATGTAAACTTTCAAAAATCATCCGAAAGAGCACACCCCCCGGACCCCCTAGAGCTGTTTTTGTTCATCACGTTGCTTCAATTCAACTCTGCCGGAAAACGCCCTTGAAAAGTCAAATTTTCGTGCCCCTCCCTCAAAAAAGTAAGAATGCGCTCCTGACATGGAACATTTTCAAAAAGCTTATTTACGCTGTTTTTCTGGTCCAATCGTCCAATGTCTTTGTGTTTAGATGACATTCAACCTAATTTAAAACTGCAACTTTTCTGTATCCGCTCCAGCAGTTACCTCGCACACATGGCCTCAAAACTTTCGATGGAGCTAGGCAAGTTAGCCCCCCGTTGGTTATGATTTTGACCCCCTCTCCCCCCAAAAAACGTTACTGGCTGGCTACGGTCTGGCAGTCAGAGAGAGCGATCAGGGGCGGTATACTGCTCAACTTTTGTGCACTTGTTTGAGTGCACAAAAGTTGAGCAGTGTATTATCGCCGCAAATGTTTTAACGTTATCTGTTAAGTTATTTGTCATTGCTGTGTTTAAACGCGATTCCATGTGAATAAGGGTATACTTGATTACATTAGACGTAACACTGGAGTCAGATAAACTGTTGCACTGTTCAGTGTTCATTATAATGCCTATACCGTATAATGCTGAGCAGCTAAACAACATAACATGACGAGTTAATGATTTGTAATGACATGCCAAATTGACTATAGTTTTTCCAAAATAAAGAAATAGAATTGAAAAAATGAAGATTTGATACCATACCACCTGACCGCAGTCTAAAAGTAGCGATATAACAATGATAGACTTGTGCCTGTTGACAAAATCTTGAAATCCTGTGATTAGCAGCCATTGCCACATTAAAATTGAGAGCAACAAAAGACTCACTCATTTCACTTCATTTTAGTTCGGGAAACTAATTACGCAGTAGCTTAAATAAGAACAATCACCCCCAGTTATTAATTTCCCAGTAAGAGGGTGCAAAAAGACCATGAGGCCCAGCCCAAAAGAGGTGAGCGGTCGTCGAGTGTGCAGCCTCTTACCTGACAGGGTAATATTGTTAAAAGCAAAATTGAAAAGGTTGCCGAAGAAGAATATACTTGATCAGATGAAATATAGATTCGCTGCGCAAGTACACATGCACCCTATTACGAATAAAAGTTAAATTAACAAAAGCAAGCAAAAATTATTTACATTTTTGTCAAAAGGAAATAATGTACAAAGATAACAAACAATAGCACTGAAATAACAGATTACGGCAAAATAGGCACTGCTAAACATCATTGTTATTCATATAAAGTGGCTGTTTACCTGTGACGATAGCAATCTGTAGCGGGATAGTAGCGTACCGAATTTTTACGAGATACCAAGTAGAAAAATGGTTACCAAGCATGCAGCGCTGACGCATGAAGAAAGATAGTACATTTCCGGCTCTAGCCACGCTTTGTATTCATATTACATATATTTTGACCGCTTTTTACTTTTACTAACTTAAGACTGGAAAAGGTTTTTCAACTCATTATGCCTCAAAGTTCAGTATCAACTTTAAAATAACAGGAGATGTAATTTGTTGCTATTATGATCCTATTACATGTCAAAATCAAACTAGGGTTGGCGAGTCGTAGTAAAATTGATAGGACTCTGACTCCGACTCTCAGGTATTTTTTTAGTTCGACTCCAACTGCGACTCCGTTTTTTTGTTTGACTCCGACTCTCGACTCCGACAAAAAGTGAAATGTCGACTCTAACTCTGACTCCTTCATTGAGTTTTTTTTTAAATACAACCTCAAACCATTATTTCCCATTGTGATTGGTAGTGAAAACCTTATTAAGCAATTATTGTGTTGTGCATCATTTCATAGTGTAGGAAATTCCACTTCTTCGAAGCTGCATTATAGTGGCTTTCGCTCGATTAGCATTTTCTGCAAGCTGAATAGGTGAAAGTAATTGACTGATTCCTCCTGTTACGAGAAGGCCCCGCAAACACTATGCATAGGATAAATCCACTCCGAGTCTTGACTCTGGCAAGCATAATTTCGACTCCTACTCTCGACTCTGGCAAGCATAATTTTTCGACTCCGACTGCCAAAAAAACCTCGACTCCCACGACTCCAACCCTGAATCAAACGTGGAGTTATTTAAAGCACATTAAACTTCTTACATACTATCAAAACACAGATATTCATGGTTTACGAATGGTTGAAAACAAAATCAGATTGCCAATTATACAAAGATCTATTTAAAGGAGATATGTTTCGTTATAACAGCATCATCAGTCCTGTAAAAACGAAAAAATATATCAATAAACTCTTACCTTGCTTGCACAGAAGGTTTGACTCGGGTCCTAACTGGAAAATAAACCATCGAAAAAACCAATGGCTCTTCCCTGAAGCTAAAACCGTTCTCTAAGGAAGAACATTTTTTCTAACTATCTAATAAACAATCTTAAGACCAGAGGTAAATCCAAAGTTTGTTATGAACGATACAGTGACATAATAAACAACATAAATCACGTGAAAAACAGTTACATAATCACAAGAGTAATAAACGCCAAATAATAAGGGTGAAAAATTAGAAGTATTACTTAAGTACTGATATACTTTCTCTTGTATAATATCCCAATTTTTCACCCCTAGTATTTGGTGTTTATTACTTTTGTGATTATGTAATTTGTCAGGGACATGGCCTAGCGGTACCGGGCGCAGGTGACAGATCCTGCGTGACGGGTTCGATTCGCGGCTGGAGTCGATCGCATTCGACATATATAACGGGTGGCTGCTGACTCGAAGAGCGTAAGCTCACTTCGCAGTCTCCCTCAATTACTGTTGAATTTTAAGTTCAATATACTGTAATTTGAAAATAACCTCAGTTATTTATAACTGTTTTTCACGTGATTTATGTTGATTATTATGTCACTGTATCGTTCCTAACAAACTTTGGATTTGCTTCTGATCTTAAGATTTCTTAAAAGATAATTGGTTGGCGGTACAGAACTTAAGAATAGCTTTGAAAAAAGCTGTTTTCGCGTTAGGCTTCAAGAAACCCTCTGTCTAACTCTTTGAGAAAAGCTGTTTGTCCCAGTAACTCTTTTTGAGTAGCTTGTAAAAAAAGCTGTTTGTCCCAGAAGCTTTTCGTGACGCACTCCTCAGTGGGTAAACGCGTCAAAGTGGAAACGAGAAAGCAAGGTCTGGCGTTTGATAAATATCAGTTTCGGACGGCAGCGAAGCGGTAGTTACATCAACGAATCCAATCGAGCGCGGGAAAGTCACGCACACTTCTCATTGAACAAGTCGTGCAAACCTAAATTCTACTCGAACAGCTAAAGACTATAGACAAACTCTTTCTGTTTGCATAGATTAGGTCGCCGTACTTTAACGTAGCTTGCTTCGAGCAGACTAAGATGGAAAAGACTGCGCGCAGTGTCCAGAATAAAGAATTGATCATCGTTGTAGTTGGCAGCACATTGGTCGTTTTCTTATAATCCTTGTCCAATTGCCGAGTCCAGTGGCCCGTTAACGTTTTTCGATAGGGGGGGCTCAAAATAGTAAGATCGTGTCAACGTCTGGGGGGCGAAGCCCCCCAGACCCCCTTTTTTCGAATGCACGTTTTTAAGAGCGGGATACTCAGCAAACCTACTTTGATAGACATCAATTGCATGCCCGCTCAAGTGACCGGAATTTTTTTAGGATAATTTATTATCATGGAAAACAAGATTGCTTACTACCTTTAGGCTTTTCTAACTATGCACGAATTATTACTCATGTATTTGTAAAATGCAAATACCTCAATGACAAAACCGAAAAGCAGGCAAACAAAATTTGTCCGATCTAACTTTTGCTTTGCTGATCAGAGTTACATGCAACAAACAATGCCCCACTAAGGTTTAAAAATAACAAAAAAACATGATCAAAATAAAGCACTGAACCATTTTTTAACACTATGAAATGTGTAGATTTAGGTAGGCGTACTAGCTCAATTTTAGTGATAATCATCGGCAGTGCTCGAGTTGTGAAAACACTTACGGGGGGATGGTAGGCTACAAATTTTCACGTGGACGTAAAAAGAGATGGTCATTATAGTTGTAAGGGAATGGTTTACGCTAAAATGTTTTATGGGAAAATGGTGTTGTTTTCAGGGGGGATGGCATCCTCCTCAAATCGAGTAGCCTACAGATCATCGGTGCCAGTTTAGTAGTGATTTAGCCGCTTCATTGGGCTGGTAGAAAAAATTCAAAACCATTAAAAAACTCAACCAGAAGAGAACTTGCACCAGCTCATATAAGCTTGATTAGGGGTGCCCAATCAGTCGATCGCGATGTACCGGTCGATCTTTGGATGCTTGGCTGTCGATCCCGGGTCAATTTGGCATGTACACAAATCAGGTTGGCCACCAACATTTCCAGTTCATGTAACGCGTCCGGGCCGTGAAGACCTTTTTTTAGCTCTTCACAAAAATTTTAGTGGAATTCAGAACATCTGAAGGATTGACGACCGTTTTTTGCACTTCACCGCATTTTCGTTTACGATTTGCGTAATTCTCATGATCAGTAGCGACTTTCATGAGCAGTCAGAGTAGTTTGGCCTAAAGTGTTTGGCAGCTACAAAAATTGGCAGTCATTATACTTTTACTGGTCCATCGTACAAGACTGCTGTAAAGGTTTGCAAACGCTGATATAAAACGCTCTTAAAAATGAACTTCAAACATTGAAAATTTTACCAAATTTTACGTTGATCTAGTGAATAATAACTGAGTGATTTTTAAAAGAATAGTGATTCTTCGTTGGTTAAAAGCACTATAAAAATATTTGTTTTATTACGTATGTACGTTGCGAGCATTAATCTCGTCGCACTCAGTGCATAATTTTTTCAATTGTCAGGGGGGGCTCAAATGGTTCAGGGGGGGCTAGAAAAAGTTCAGGGGGGACTTGAGTCCTATTTCCCGCGCCTATGCGGGCCGAGTTACATTCTGGAGTGAGTTGTTTTTGCTTGCACGCTCGGTTAGGTTGCACTCGCTGGGAGGCTGTGTGCTGTCGTAGCCATTTCGGAACATGCTGCTTGATGCGGTCTTGAAGTCGCTGAGCTGTTCTACCTAAGTACCGACTGTCGCAGTGGCACTTATACTCAGAGATGACGGAACTCTTTTGAATGGCATGTAGAACATCCTTACGACTTGCAGGCAGCATTTGTCTGGAGAAAAATACAGTTCGTAAAGCCACGGATCCAAAAAGTTTTCAACAGCGATTCGGAGGTTCCTTTAGAGTTGTTAATAGATAGTTAGAAAAAATTTTCTTCCTTTGAGTGCGGTTTTAGCTTTAGGGAAGAGCCATTGGTTTTTTTCGATGTTCTTTTTCCCAGTTAGGACCCGAGTCAAATCTTCTGTTCAAGCGAGGTAAGGTACCGGTACCTCTGAATTACAAAAAACTTATAGCTTGCATAATCAATAATACAGTAATACGTCAAAAATCTAGCAACCTGTCGATAATAAAACATACGATTTGACCTCTGCAAAACTAACAAGAAAATTACAAGGTAATGTCAAAACTGTCAAGTATTAACAGCACTGTGCAAGTGCAGCTAGCAGGTAGCTGAGGATCTGAGATACACACCAGCAACCTACCCACTACCAGCAGTCTAGACTGGCTGACTGATAAAATCTCATAGTAGCCTTGATCCAGGCCAAACTTTTAGTGGTAGTCTACTTTCTCACACTTTCTAGTAACTAAGTTTACAACTGATGGCAAGAAACTGCAGTTCGGGGGACCGCGGTCAAAAAGTTATCGCTGCAAACACTTTATTTCTTTCTAAATCTCACTCATCAGAGTGACAGGTTTTGTTGTTTTACACCTTAGAGTGATTGAAATAATAATAAATATAAATACTTTCTAACACTTATTTCACCAACGAACAAGTTAATATTTTGTCAAAATTAATTTTACAAAGCTTGTATACATCTCACAAAAACATTTTGTCTTACCCTGTGACGCTAGCCCATACGAAATCGGAAAAAAATGGAGCACGGTGGAGCAACATTCTTGAGCTACTTGCTCCACGAATCGCTACGAAGTAATACCAAGCATCAGCTCCACCATGCTCCACGGGGCGATGCGATGCGCGACGCAGCTTGATTGCGTCATAATGAAACAACTAAAAGTTGGCGCATGGCAACGCTTCGTGTCGCTCTAGTGTAGACAAGGCCTGATGGTGCTGTTATAGCGAAATGTATCATCTGCTTCAAATAGATCTTTTTACAATTGACAATCTGATTTTGTTTTTAACCATTCGCAAACTATGAAATTAGACAACAGCAAACGAGAATCGTCTGACCTAACGGTCTTTAGAGAAGGGCCAAAGGATTCAGGAATTAAAAGTGAATTTAACATAGATATTCATGATAGAAGTTCTTCGGGTAAAACAAACCGTCGTGTTGATAATAACAGTTGATTTTATGCGATGTGTAGCGTTCACTGTGGTGAAATTAATGTAGACATAAAATTGATGTATGCGGTTTTCGCATTGAGTTGTACCGCAAATAACTGATCAAAACGTAACCATCTTGACGCAACCCGCTAAACAAGACAGCTTGTTCATCAAACGTTATAGTTTTGATGAAGTGAACAAACGCTTGACTATTGTTTCAGGAAGCCCGATGAATTGTCCAGCTGGTTACACTTGGGAAGAACCTTTGTGTTTGAAAATAGTAGTATCAGTCATGAGACCGTATCCAAGTTCTTCGATTTGCGAGGCGGATGGTGCAACGCATCCAATATTTAGGTCGAGAGAAATGGAAAAAAAAGTGGTTGATTTTATAAAATTGCTAGAAGAGCATGAACCGAAGTTTTGGCTTGGTTTAGCCTTCCGCGATGATTCAAAACTACGGTGGGATACAGGCGAAGAATTTATGCCACAGGAATACGACAATTTTCAAACAAATCATCTTCCGAACATCTCCGAATCTTGTTCCATCTATAACTATGGCAAATGGAAAGCGCATGACTGTTATTGGCATCGGCTTTCAGTTTGTATGGCCTGGTCCTCTAACGCTAACCCATTGAATGTTTCATCAATGACCGATCCAGATATTGATGGAGTTTATTATTCAGAAAACGGAATATTACTGAACGGAGCGCCAGTGTACAAACAGCGAAGCTCTTCTGGAACTCCATATTTGCTTCGCCGTAATACATTTATGTCTACACGTAAGTAGATGTATTGCAGGTACATAATGCAATCAAATAGTGGGATGTGCACGGACTAGTAATTGTCTGCACCTGATTACGCAATTAGAGAAAACACATCCATAATGACGTAAGATTATGACAATTGAATAATAATAATTAGTGTAACATTTGGTTGGTTTGATGATTGATAGTTTTACAGTAATAACTAATCACGGCATTGGTGTGGTTTTAGAGAATCCGGTTTGGAATTTTGCAAAGGAAGCAATCAATTCCATTCTGTTGGTATTTACAGCAAGGTCAGCATTGCTTCCTCAAAACATTTCAGGAGATTGGTTGAGCAGAACTAGTCGCCCGGCCAGCGTTCAGGTTCAAGACGAAAGAAGTAAGTAGCCTATGCTCTATGCTGGTAACAGTTTAAATGCGATGAATAAATACCGGATTTATGTTTGATTTTTTTCGTGTATATACAGTTGATTCATATGAACAGCAGCACTAAACTAACCAACTATTTATAGTACTGGTTGCTGGTAGATTCTTGTGTGACGAGTTTAATTCACAGCTGGAGACATTCGCATTTTACACACGTTCAGGCGGCTGCTGGCTCTAAAAAGACAAGTTAACTTCAGAGTTTCCCTCCTATTCTTCAACTTAGAAATCACCATTTTCCATATTACTCTATCTTTCAGTGAATAACGTGATGATCACAGTCAGAGTGGTTATTGATTTTTATAATATTTCGTTGTACATTTTTATGGTCATTGTTTAAAGTCTTGCTTTTCATGATCTCGGTGGTTGATGAAGTCGTTGGTCTAAATTTCATATTGACCAGCTGTGTATAACTCGCTGATTAATTCATCTTTCAATTATAAAATTTCATTTAGAAAAATTGTTTTACGTGTAATTCTGAAAAAAAAAAATTTTTAGAAGATGGAACAGCGGCTACAGCAACAGGAGCAATTACTGTCAGAGGAGCAGCTGCAAGTACACATACTCTCAGTGATTCTGCTGGTACAGCAACTACTAGTACTACCACCAGAGCTGGGCACTAGGTACTTTAAAAGTAACGACGATATCGGTACCGATACTTTGCCAAAAAAGTGCCGTGGGTACCGATAACGGTACATTTTTAAAAAGGTAACGACGATATCGTTACTCGGTACCGATTTTCGGTACTTTTGAAGCGAAATGTTTTTTCTTAAAATTTGATTTTTGTTTTGGTTTTCGTCTTGCAACGCAACGATATTAAAGCCTTATCAAGCTTTTTGTCGCATCTGGTGCTAGTTTAAGGTCTGAGTTGCAGTCTCACGCGAATCTTGATACTGCAAGTGCCGTCGGTGATATTAACGAGGTGACAGCGGCACTCTTACTAATACAAGCATTCTCACGTATGGCAACATGTATAATAATCTGTTGGTCTCCTTCATTAGTTATGAGGCTAGGTATAAAGAGTATCTGTAGGGACTTACTGTTTACAAGTATGTCCCTACATATCATCATCAGAAACTCGCCGTGTAGAGCAGAGTCTTTTGTCACATCCCTGCTTATCTGGTTACGTTGCTCCATTCAAACAATGCTAAGGGCGTGAAAGAGCTTATGGCCTATTTACAAAAGAAATGAAGCACAGGTTCTTGCTGAGTGAATTTCATCATTGTGTTGAAGGAGAATGTTTTCATTTTTAATGCCGCTTTCAGTAGAGGTTGGCGTATCAGTAGCAGCGTACTCAGAACTTTTTGATGAATCCAAATCTACATTTTTCTCAGAATTTGCAGGTCTATAGTTTTACTTTGATTTAATGACACAGAAATAATTTTTTTCCATGTACTATAGACCAGTGGTGTTCAACCTTTCTTACACAATCTCTTTTTTTTGAAAGGTGGGTCCAAATTGCCCCCACAAAACACTACACGTCCGCAGATCTACTATTTTTCCACTGAAAATCGGTAAGAAACAAAAAAAATATCTGCATGCGGCCCGCAGTTTGCCCAGCTCTGGCGATGAGGAATTTTTTTTATGATTTTTATAAAATTTTGTTATTTGCAACACATTTGTAAAAGTTTTTGAAAGATCATTAAATAGGTACCGGTATGTTGCTAATAAATCTAAATATATTTCTACAAATTCACCACAGTTTAAAAACATCTATTTAAAACCCAGCAGTGTGTTTCACTCTATCTTATTCAAATAGAATAGATTTTATTTGAATAAGATACCCCTGATGATCCCTTTTGGATGAAACAGACTGTTAGGTTTTAGATAGATGTTATTAAACTGTGGTGAGTGAATTTGTATTGCTCTAACTAAACTCAGTAATCCAGCACTTTTTGAAACACTGATTTGCATCGTTATTGAATTTATTTTTATTCAGAAATCAATTGTTAACAATATTGGTAGTAGAATTCGTCTATAACGGCACCTCTAGGGAATTTAAAAAATTTAAATCATAGGCCCACGCAGGGAGAGGCTACGGTGCCATGCCCCCCTTTGGCCCTGTAATAAGGTGCTAAAACCTAACTTTTAGTCTATAATTTCTCAAACTAATAATGGTTGCAGCCTCCTGTCATTTACTTTAGCCAAGCTTCTGCTTTTAGGCATGCTGCGAAAGCATTTTTGCATTGTCCATAGTGACTGCACTCCCTGCAAGCTCTTTTTCGATAAATAGTTCGCTAAACTGAGTGTTTAGTTTATGTGAAAACCGCAAAAATTCGTTGGCGACTGAAATTGCGTCCAACGTTATAAAATGTTTCAAATTCAAAGCATTTATTCTGAAAACGCATAAGTACCGGTCACGAACTTCGCGCGAAGTCGCAGCCCGGTGGCTGCCCACCACCGATCTACAACAACGTGGTTTCGCGGTACTTTTCGAAGATGTTTTTTGTGGAAAAAACCGGAACGTTTTCCGCTTTTGCTTTCTTTAGTTTACTCAAAAAAAGTTACCGAAATATCGAGTAAAACGGTCAAAAAAGTAACGACGGTACCAAAAACGGTACATTTTTAAAAAAGTATCGACGACACCGATAACGGTACTAAAAAAGTACCGCGGTACTTTTGTACCGCGACTTCACTGGTTTGAAAAATTTCGGTTTCACTTCAGCACATATACGACAATTATTCACAACTTTGCACTCTTCATCCAAAGAATACGGTAAATTTTTAGACTTAACAAAATGATGCATACGAGTTACACCTGGTTGACAAAGTGCAGCATGAATATCATGAATTCAGCATGAACAATCGTACATGAAAGCTACGGATCGTTGGTCCGTGACGAGCGTAAATCGTCGGCCCGTAAGTAAATGGCTCCATTTTCTTACCGCTTCAATTACAGCTGTTGCCTCTTTTCGACGCTAGACTGAGCCAATTCACTTCTATTTAACGTTCGAGAATAAAAGGCGACGGGCCTACTATTTTGGTCAAGAGTTGCTAAAACAGCTACATTCGAAGCATCGGTTTCTACAACAAAAGGAACATGTTCATCTATCACACCTAGTGACACATTTATCAAATTCGATTTCAAATTGTTAAATGAAGATAAAGCTTCGCCTTTTGAAGGAAAAACATTATTACTCAGTAACGGTTTAATCTTATCAGAGTATTGAAAAATCCACTGCGCATAATAAGCAAATAGACCTACTGTTCGTTGCTGCTCTTTATTGTTCTTAGGAGGTGGAAGATCTTGAAGCGCTTTGATTCGTTCAGGATCAGGACGCAGGGTGCCGTTCTGAATTCGATAACCAAGCAAATCGATAGTGTCCGTAGAGTAAACACACTTAGATTCGTTGAAAGTCAAGTTATGTTCTTTATCGACAGCCAGAAATTTAGCAAGGTTAACATCATGCTCAGCTTGGGTTGCACTTCCAACAGTAATGTTATCTAAGTAGGCAAAAGCCCCTTGGCAGTTGTTGGATTTGATGATGTCATCTACGATACGCTGGAAGCAGGGTACAGCGTTGGTCAGGCCAAAAGGAATTCGCTTCCATTGCCAGAGCCCACCGTCAGCTTCAAAAGCTGTATAGAGTCTGTCCGAAGAGGGAAGTTCAACCTGATGGTATGCACTGGTGAGGTCCAAAGTAGAATAAATTCGGTATCCAGCAACTTTGTTGAAGACGTCTAGCATCCGAGGTAAAGGGTAGGCATCAAGTAGCGTAAATTTATTGATTGTTTGGCTGTAATCAATCACCATTTTTTTCTTATGATTTTCTTGTGTAACTACTAGAGGCTGGGCACGCCATGGTGAATTACTTGACTCAATTAAACCTTCTTTGAGCAGACGGCTTACTTCGGCAAATATAAATTGAGCATCGGCACGAGAATATCTTCGTGACTTAGTTGCTATAGGACGGCAGTCAACTTTGAGATGTTCGAACAGATGAATTGGAGTTGAGGTTTTTACGGTTTGGAGTACACCCAAATGCAGAGTCGGCATTGCACCGCCGAAATGAATATTTACATTCTGATGTTTGTGCATGAAATCTTGCCCCAAAATTACGTCTGTGATCAATTCATTCAAAACGATGAATGGCACGTTTTCGTAGGTGAATCCGTTTAGTTCAACTTCAGCTGCGCATTTACCTAAGCTTGGAGAGGTACAGCCTTTAACCGCCAAACCTATAGAACAATCAGAATTTTGTAAATCTACCTCAAGACGTTTGTAAAACTCCCTACTTAAATGACTGAGCGTAGATTCAGTGTCTATTAAAGCATTTGCCTTAACGCCATTGACATACATCGGCACATTAACTTTGGAGTGAGTATCATCGGTAGGTTCAGATTTGATTCCGCACAAGGCCGCGGATGAATTACTTCCTGCATTCAAATGAGATTTTCGAGAACGACACATATTTGCAAAGTGTCCCCGTTTTTCACACTTAAAACAAATCGAATTTTTAGCTGGACATAGCTTTCGCTGATGGCGCCTATTTCCGCAGAACATACACTTTTCTGATGTTGCAGCGTTGTAGCTGGGATCAGCGCACTCTAAAATGTCATCTTGTAAGTGGGGTTGTAGGTTTGCCACATTTTGCCCAGAAGTAGGCTGTAGGACAGGGTTACTCAGCATGTTTTTGAGCTATTTCGAGAGATCTAGCTTTGTCGAACGCAGCCTCTAACGTAAGAGTGTGATCTTCTAGTAGCCTCTGCCTGATTGCATTTGACGTCATTGCACCGATAAAAGCGTCCCTAACAGCTTCGTCTCGGTGGAGTTGCGCAGTCACGGCCCTGAAGTCACAATCTTTACTTAGACGTTTTAGTTTTTGTAAATAGATATCAAGAGTTTTGCCAACTTCCTGCTTACACGACTTGAGTGCATATCGAGCGAAAACAGGACTAGGTGCTTTTGCATAAATGTTGGCAAGGAGATCGATTGCCCCCGCAAACGTAGTTACTTCAGAAATCAGCTCGAAAACAGAGGCGTCTATGTGGTTGATCAGCAAATTCAGCTTATTTTCGTCGCTCAGCTCACCCATCTGACCAATATATGTAGTGAACGATCTACGCCAATGCAACCACTGTTTCTTTGAATCGCTGCTTTCTGGATCTGCTGCAAACACTTTGGGTCGTAAATCTTTGACATCCATATCTCAGTTATTGTAATTCCTTGGCAATGTTAGTGTATTAAATTGTTTTAGAGTATACCAAACTACAATTCCTCATATTAAGGTTTAATACACTAAAAAGTCAGGAAAACCTGAATAAAGTAAAATTGACAAAGTTTTAGCAAACTATCTGCATTGAGTAACAACTCTTAAAGCTTACACTACTGTGTGCAAGGCACGATGAACAATTTAACAGTGCGGTACAATACATGATTACACGGCAACGAAAGAACGCGCAAGCTCGAAGCAATTACACGTACCATTTAAGAAACGGATAGTATTAATGATTACAAGACAAACGCAAAGGTTCGATGCCATTTCAAGTCACTACTATCTTCTGAATTAAGATGTAGCAAGCGACTAAGTTTGTTGCAGCAAAAATCAATATGCGCACTAGGAGTTAGGGATGAATCTTATAACGGAACTAATAGATAGCGAATAAGTTCAGTGGCCCGGGAACGTTTTTTGGACAGGGAGGGCTCAAAATAGTAAAATCGTGTCAACATTTATGTCAGCGATACGTTTTTAAACTCCTGATCGATGCCTTGCCATTACAGCAGCATTGTCGAAAGCCTGACCAAGGCAGTCTTGAATCTGAAGTCCATTTCTTCCACCTGCTTCAAAGTCTGTTCTGTAATTTGCTCAGCACTTTTTCCTTTCATTTCAATAAAACGAAGAAAGGATTCTTCAAGCTTTACGTCGCTGTCGTTCATTTTGACGTAACGTATGACTTGGCTTAGCTGATCTTTATTAGATATTTCCGCAGTACTATCAAGGATAATGCAGAAGTACTTGCTATTTTTCACGTGTTCAATGATCTTCGTTCTGACCAAATCCCCCAAACAGTTCTCACACTCATTATAGATGTAAGGTGAAAGGTAAGATATTGAATGTGGCTTGCCAAGGGTAGCTCCTAACAAGTCTTCCCGCAAAACTGGATCGATGAACAAGTCTTACGGGATGATTTTTAACGAAGGTTGAACACCAACAGTAAATCGGCTATAACTACCTCCACAAAATCAAGCCGTCATTAATGGTGCAAAAAAACTAGCGGGTTTGTCTCAATTTCATGGGCATATTATTACGCAATCTTGAGAGTAATCTGCGGCGCAAATCAAAGACACATTAAGTCCAAACAGCAAGCTTCAACACAGAAACAAAATTTGTTTGTAATTAATTCTTTTTTAATTGAAACCAAAGATCTTGGCGGATTTTGTTCAAATTTTCTAGATTCCGTAATTACTATTCATTGTAACTTTGTGAAAATTTCAAGTTCGAAGTGTTTTTGCTTTAGTTTTTCCCACACGGCGAGTCCAAAACGATGGTTTTTATGAGCTCATTATGCGTAAAGGTGCGATCAGTGATCACACTAACTTATAACGTTCGATCACTCCGAAACCCCCGAGACCTTTGAGACATTGTGCATATTTATCTAATTATGACATCACGTCTCCATTCGTGCTACATCAGGCGTGAATGAAATGAAGCTAACAATGCTGATTACAACGAATTTCGCGAGACAGCAACCCTGATAATCTGAGCACCGACTATGCTAGCAATTAATCCAGCAAGTTCTTCGCCGTAATGCGAAGACGGTCACGTAGCACAGAACTCGAAAGGGTGGTTTGATACTTAGACACGCAAGTCATGTGGCGCGTAGTATGCATGCTGTAACAGTGCATTTATACTAAAAGTGTTGAACTTTTGTCATAATCGTTTGAATTTTATGACGTTTTTGCAACTTTTAACTGTTTTCAACTGCAGCGCCCGCTATTTCGTACGCAGTAGCGACGCTACTGTTGTAAACAAGCAACGGTAAGCGGCAACGCCGCTGCTTTTTTCCGTCAAAAGGCGGTAGCGGCGCTACTTTTCTGCTAGCGGATCATGCCCAGCTCTGCGTATGCTAATGTGGTAAACTTGCCTTTCATCAATACCCAGTAACATAACTTGGGCTTTATTCAATCAATCAATCAATTTATTTCATGACGCAAAAGCGCAGGGGGAAGCGGTGAAAGACCAAATGGCCACCTTAGTCTACCGCACCCAAATGCAGCAGCTTACGATTCATGAACAAAAAGGGAAAAAAAAGGAACTAAATAATATCATTATTACATGATGGCACAACATCAATCAGACTTTTAAGTTTCAGGTCAACTTAATCAAATAGGGTTGCAGTGTCGACAATCAGCTGGTAAAAAATTAAGAACACCAAGAAACTTATCATATACTCAGCAAACCTAATGAAAAAAATTAATCAGAGGTACAATACGTTGATAGTACATTTGTTTTGAAATACTTTTTAAATTTGGAAAAAGAACAGTGTCTGTGCGTTTGAGAAATATCTCTCGATAACTTAAGACAGATGTGATGAAGCGTGTTTCTCCCTGTTTCCAAACCAACAAAAGATTGGAAATATACGTTGCGAGTTTTTTGCCAAGTGTTGTAGTTGTATACTTTATCAAGCTTTAGAAAATAGTTGTTGAAAGAAGTTGGTAACATGTTGTTGTTAAACTTGAACATAAATTTCGCAAATTCCATTTTTATCATATCTTCAAGTTTTAAGACGGAACAATCAGAATACAGTGAATTTGTTGGATGATGCAATGGACGAAAGAGACACGCTCTTAGTATACTGTTTTGAAGAATTACAAGTTTATGGTAGTGGCTTTTGCAGGCTCTATTCCAGTTAAGTAATGAGTATTGCAGATGTGAGTGAAACATTGCATAGTAAAGCAATTTGAGGGTGGATAAGGGAACATAGTGTCTTAGTTTATAAATCATTCCGCAAACTTTCGATAATTTGCAAGTTCGTTTTTCGATATGAATTTTCCATGATAACTTACTTATCAAAGTGAACGCCAAGATATTTAACATGGTCAGATTGTTCAATTTTAATGTGATTTATGCACAAGTTGAAGTCGGATTTCGCTGCCCGCTTGTTTCCTACCAACATAAAACAGCTCGTTTTATAATTTATAGTTAATTTGTTGGCATTTATCCAATTATTGATTTTGTCTACTTCGTTTGCTGTTTGTATTTGCGGAGATTTAATATTGTTATGGGAGAGATGCAAATTGGTATCATCAGCGAACAACGCGACTTCAAATTTAGAAACGTAGGGTAGGTCATTGACATTATATAGAAATGGCAGTGGTCCGAGAACAGAACCTGGTGGGTCTCCGTAGTTGACACTGCACAGCTTAGAAGTTTTTCTTTCATCCATAGTGCAGATTCTTCGGTTACTTGGATACGATTCCAGTAAGATAAATATAGATCCACGAAATCCATAATGGTAAAGCTTTTTAAGCAAGATAGGATGGTTGACAGAGTCGAACGCCTTTTTTAAATCAAGGATGAGTGAACCAGTAACTTTGTTTTTGTTCAAGTTCGTTAGAAGTTTGTCAAATAGCGTTAGAAGTTTGTCATATTCAACGAAAGATAATTTACAACTTGACAAAGGTACACAAGGATAAACGTTTGCACTGCAGATCTGATCGAACCGACATAAGATTGTGAAAGCTACACTGTCAGATCGGGGTGCAACATAAGCCTTAGGTGGGCGACGGCTTGACCTTGAAAAACGAGGTAACCGAGTAGTATGAATTAACTGTAAGCAATATCATATCACACTTCCCCCCTACAAAGTAACAGCATCACCATAACGACTTGGTGGTACTCTTTTACTTTGCCCAGCAGATCTACAAACGGCTTTGGGTTGTGGCTCGTCATCAACGCTTAACAGACGTGAAAGAGACTTTAATACCAGTAAATTATAAACAAGATTGATACATGCGGTTTGCGCTTTGACTTTTTCTTCAAAAAATTAATTAAGCATATCGTAATCACTAATCAGTTTGACGTAGCAGCCGAAGTTAGACGTTTGTTGATCAAACAAAGTAAAAGATGCTCACGATTTCAGAGAAAAAATTTGTTCAAACAATGTTAAAGTTTTGATGAAGTAAATCAATGCATTGTTATTGTTGCAGATATCACATCAGATTGTCCAATTGGCTACACTTTGGAAGAACCTCTGTGCTTCAAAGCAATAAGAACACGTAGAAATTGGTCTATGTCGATAAGTTCATGCATAGCCGATAATGCAACGTTTCCGATATTACGATCGAAAGAAGCACAAGAAAAGCTGCTGAAATTTACTAGTTCTGCCGGGGATGTTTTACCGTTTTGGCTTGGCTTAACCTTCAATGACACGATAAACAAAACCAAGTGGGATACAAACGAAGAATTCATGCCGACGGAATACGACAAGTTTAATTCAAGTCATCATCCGAACAGCTCTAGACCTTGTTCCCTCTTTTACATTGATAGCGGTGAATGGAGAAATGAGTATTGCCATAATGATTGGCATGCAGTGTGTATGACCTGGTCTTCCAACGTCAAACCATTATACGTCTCTTCTGAGACCGATCCGTATATTGATGGAGTATATGATCCAGAAAACGGGGTATTGCTGAACGGAGCGTCAGTTTATAAACAACAAAGCTTATCCGGGACACCTTATCTACTTCGCAATAGTGAAATATCTACGTCAGTTCGTAAGTAAATGTTCTTCCATTCGATTCCAAATGTAATGAAATGTTTAGTCGAAGTTAAGAGCATGATTTTTCAGATTGTTTAATGTTTAGTAGAGGTGCTATAATTCACATACTTTTTCCCGCATATATACAGGTCATATCGACCGATATAGAGACTTGACGACGAAATGTTGCTCGAAAAGTTGCACTCTCGAAATGGTATAAGAGAGCACTGCTAATGGCACAAATTCACTATAGAAATTGGAATCACAACAATTATACAGAATGACGATTACTTATATACGGTATTAGTGAATATTTCGGTTCGGTTCTTCAACTACATGCGTTTTTTGTTTTCTATTCTCATGTTTGTTAACCGCTTTTTTTCTTCGTGCAAGTTTCCAAGCAGTGACGTACTGATCACTTTAAAAAGGAAAAATGAGCAAATCTGATAACTAAATTGTTACCAAACGATTTCTTTACCAAAATGTTCCTGAAGGTGTGTAATAACACACATTAAAAAGTTGAAGCTCAACTCCTTGGTAAAGTTCGAAAAAATCAGCTCGAATTCGGACAGTATCGTTGCTGGCTCAAAATCAGGGGGTCACAGTTTTTGGGTGCTGAAGCGAAAGTATTTTGTCGTAAAACCTGTTTGGAGCGTTATGGAGGTCTGAGTTTTTGCATACATGTAGCCTTTGTCGTACATTTTTGAAAAATAAAAAATTAGTATGATGATGTCACATGAAAGCGATGACGTCACCCTGATTAATGTTTTGGACATTTTTTGCATTTTCAAATTTAAAATATCACTTTTTGTATTCAACATGGATTCGCTAAGTTTGTGTGTCCTTGGCCTTGACAAAAAATCAAAATCCTTGGCCTCGACCTTAACGCCCTTGGCCTTACTATAAGTGCAACATTTGATGAAAATTATTTGCTATTGTTACAGCTTCACTTTCACCAGCCGAAGAGGAGCATCTTAGATGCAAAGAATTCGAAATAGATAATTTTAAAAACAGAACAGATTGCGGGTTCCGAGGTGTGAGGGAAACATCCTGCTTGGACATGGGTTGCTGTTATGATACCACTCGTTCCGATGTACCTAGGTGCTTTCATCCTTCGAATGACCCTCTCTTATTCCAAGGTACGTACTGTTTAAATACCTCGGCGTTTAAGCCGAATCAAAGCTTATGTAACTAGCAAGATTGCACTGTTAAATGTAAGATGAACATGCTACTTGCCAGTTTTAAGTTTAACAACAGAATTAAATCGTCTTGGCGCAGCAAAAACCCTCTTGTCAGGGGATAGCCGGGATAGAAATGTTTGCCTTAAATATTTTCTTATCTTGGGCCAGTGTTTCTCGACCATTTTCTTATGCGAGCCCAACTTGTTTAAAAACACTATCTGCAAGAACAGTTGCGACCCATTTAAATTGAGCTCATAAATAAATATCATACAAAACTGATACTAAACAAAATAAATACATAAAAAAACAGAACTTTTTACCGCAACAAATTTTTAAAACCTGGCTTGTTGATTTGCTTTAAAATAGCAACCCTGTTTGACGCTTACCGTTAAAGGGGAGTTGAAGAGTAAAACTATTTTTTCGGAAAAACTTTAAAAAATCTCTGATTTAAAAACTAACCGTAAAAATTCGAACTTATTTTTAGTTAACTAGAAAACACAAATTGAAAATTTGATAAAAACTTTCAAGTCTACAAATTGCTCACTGAACCGTGCACTTTGTGCATTGCGGCATCAGCGGTAAGGTTTGCGTTGCTTGTGCGCGTACAGTAGACTAACTATGGTAGACTACTGCGGCTCACCAGGCCAGCTCTGAGCTAACGCTGGAAACAAGCTTCGGCTAGGAGTCTAGGACTGATAGTGGAACCTGACTGGCTGTTGTAGTGCAGCCATTGCGTTTTTGAAAGCGGAAGTGGCAGTGGGTCAAAATGGACGCAGCAAGCTTTATGAATTAGTACACCTAGGAGTTGAGCTACTGGTTGAAAAAGAAAATAAAAAATTTCAAAAAAACAAGTCAAAAATCAGCATGTTACACAGCAAATCTCACGGTTGAAAAATAGTCTAGACTTTAATCAGTACTCAATAAGTTGAACTTAAGATTAGCGAATACAAACACTAGCCATTACCCTACTATTTAGTGTGCTTAAACTTATTGAGTCATAAACGTTTAAACAGATCAGAAACAAAAAGTAACTTCTATCTTCCCAAACTATCCACATGCCGTTGTCAAGGGTCAATGAAATACCATAGAGTTAAAATTTGGAATTCGTTTCAACTAGTTGTGTCTCGTACAGGTAACCTTTCAACATCATAGTTACCTACTTTGGCTCGTACATGGTATAGCAATCGCTTAAGTGGCCGCTATAAACTTCGGGCGGCCGCTGACTCAAAAACTTTTAACAGTCACTTCGCAGTCTTCCTTGAAATTTCAGCTGCTTGAATGTGTTCTCCTTTTATTTAGCTTTACTGCGTTTTTGTTTTGAGTTTGCTTATTCTGCGTCAGCACTGAATGAATGAATAACAACTGATTTAAATGCCTGCGTTTGAATCTTGTTTTATTTATATCGATTTCTTCTTTGGTAGCATTTAAATTAGTCCAACTCAATTTTTGGATAAACAGCAGTACACTGTGCTTTGTTAGACGCTAATTTGAATCAAATTAACGAACTAACTTTTCCAAGCCCGCTTATCCTTGGGAAGTCTCGGAGGCAGCTGCTCCAGTTGGAGCCTCCAAGCTTGGTCCTCTGCGACAGAGGGTAGATGTTGTGGTGAGATGCCAAAACGAGACCGAGTAATATCTTTAACGTAATCTCGCCATCGAGTTCTGGAACGGTCTCTAGACCTTCGACCAACCGGTGTTGAATACACCATTTTTTGGCGGTTTTCTCCTGGGACATTCGTGTCACATGTCGGTATACCACCTCAGTAGCAATCTTTTTAGTCGTAGAAGCAGTGATTGTTTGTTTAGAGATTCACAGATATCTGCACTTCAAACCTTGTCCAACAAGGTTGAGCCGCCAACTTTTCGCAAAAATCTAATTTCGGCTCCTTGGACTCGAGGTCTCACTTTCTCATTGATAAATAATCCAACATTTATGGCCGTAAGTCAAATTAGAAACATAAACTGATCTCAAGATGGATAGAATTGCGTTGGTGCAAAGGTCCCGTTTCGATACCACAGATTGATAAAGCTGGCGAATTACTGCACTTGCTTTTCCGATGTTGATATGCGATTTGTTATTTTGTCTGCCATCACAAGTGAATGAGACCCCGAGGTTTTTCAATTTATCCGACTGTTTCAGTGATACTCCACCAACCCGCAGAGAGCACTGCTTTGGTTGACTGGACGGGAACATGGCTTCTGTTTTTGTTGTACTGATTTTCGTCCGGCAACAGAGCATGAAAACGAAAACCTTTTAAGGAGTTACTAGACACCATATTTTGGTATGGTCGAGTTGCACCAGGTCATCTGCAAATAACAGACGTGGTACCGAGCAATCACCGATCTTCACTCTCCGCCACAAGATTCACTTGTCTTAACTATTCCAACCATAGAAATGAGGGAAAATGGGTGAAAGAGAGAAGGCTTGCCGCAGTCCCACACTTGAAATGTTTTGTCCCTACGCTGTTAATTCAAGCATAGACTTTGGATCGAATGCATGCGCAGCGACTTAGTTACAGTTAGTAACTGGCCACCAATGCCATGCTTTAACAACATGCCCACAGCATGTCGCTAAGGAAGCGTATAAAAACAGTTTTCGAGTTATTGTAAAAATAAATTGCCGTTTTGTATGCCACGCCAACCCGATCTGAAAAACCGAAATGGTCCAACCATAGCTATTCCAACCACAGAATAACTATTCCAACCATAGAAATGAGGGAAAAGTGGGTGAAAAAGAGAGGCTTGCCGTAGTCCCACACTTGAAATGTTTTGTTACTACGCTGTTAACTCAAACACAGATTTCGGATCGAGTGCATGTGCAGCAACTAAGTTTAGTTAGTAACTGGCCACCAATTAACTCAAACACAGATTTCGGATCGAATGCACTTGCAGCGACTTAGTTACAGTTAGTAACTGGCCACCAATGTCATGCTTTAACAACATGCCCAAAGCATGTCGCTGAGGAAGCGCATAAGAACCGTTTTCGAGTAAAAATAAATTGCCGTTTTGTATGCCATGCCAACCCGATCTAAAAAACCGAGATGATTAGAAAAAACAATTTGTAATGAAGTGCGAATAGGACGATTACATGAACGTAAATATGGTTGGATTAGTAGTTTGGTTGAGAAATGATTATTCATTGGTGTGTTTTTTAGTGAATCAAGTTTGGAATTTTGCGAAGGAAACAGTAAATTACACACATCAGGTGGTATTTGCAACGAGCTCGAAATTGCTCCCTCAATATCTATCAGGAGACTGGATGAGCATAACTACACGCTCGGCTCGTGTTCGGGTGCGAGTTGGAGAAAGTGAGTATTGTAAAAGTTTGAAGTAACCAATACCTTACTATTTGTATTTTTGATTTTTTTCGTGTTGTGTCAATATACTAAAGAACAGCACAAATAAATCAGTTATTCAATGATGCAGGTCGCTGCTTTGATCTTTCACGACGAATTCAATTCGTACATGGCGTCAATCGCATTTGACACAAGTGCAGATGGTTACTGACTCAATGAGTGTAGACTAACTCCTAAACCTCCCTCGATCGCTGCTCTTCCTTTTTCATCATTATTTTGTATATCAATTTTTTTTAGTGTAGACTTAATGGTCAAAGTCGGAGTGATTAATTTATATTCATACTAGTTTTTTCTATCTCTAGATGTTCAAAGCACTTTCATTTGAATGGCAAAAACGTTTTTAACTCAATTATGTTTCCGTGATGTTAAAAATCTGAAAGAGATTTTCCGCAGACTTGCATATCTTGTAGATTTTAAAGTTTTTTGGTTCAATAAATTTCCCGGCTCTATAATGTAACTTTCATATGACATTGCTCGCATCGTTCAAACCTAGCGTTGTGTAGTCGCAACGTAATCTCCGTTGAAAATTGCACAAACTTTGCGTTACATCTACTCTGTTTTAATGCAAGCTGTGATTGTCACAGAATGCGTAATGAGTGAGGTCTTTCGGCATCATTTATTCTCTAACAATAGGCTCGCTGTATTCTGTAATTATGAGCTTCAGCAGGCTGGGCAAAGCAGCTGGTAGCTAAAGACCGTCACTTTGCCCAGGACGATGTTAGGAAATATTTAGCTATGTATGCAAATACATCATGTTCGTGTCAATAGCAGACACAAATTTGACAGCTGATTTCACCGCTCGTTATATTCTTTTATACAAATTTATGACTTTCGTTAAAAATAAATAAAACTTTAGTTAAAAATAAACGCAACTTTTTTATGTTTTTAGGGCAACAAACACTTGCCCTACTGAAAATACCTTATTTTTATAGGGCTCTTTCGTGACGGAAAGTCAGATCAAACGCGCTTGACAAAATAACATAAAAACATAACTTAACAGAAAAATCAATAGAATTAAATAGAGTAGGCCTAGACATACATAAGTCGTGATGATGAATTTGATACAATGGTCCCCGGTGTTAATTTAAACTGGCAAGAAATGTTTACAGTTTGGCTAACACTACGTATAAAGTGACAAATACAATACTACCCAAAACCATAGAAGAAAAAAAAATTTAATGCAGTATCAATTTAAGCTTTGGCAAGATTTCCATCAGACTATTAACAGTATAAAATTTCAAACTTTTTTGAAAAAATACTTTACTGTAACAGCAAGTAGCAGTTTGGTTGCGTTTAGTATTGTCAGCAACGTGACAAAATAATTTCTTACAATCACAGAAAAAAGAAAACCTGTTAGGTGTTGAATACTTTGGTGTAGAAATGCAATTTTTCTGTTTTGCTCAATAGCCTTTAGCCCATAAGGACAACGTCTACTGCCTAGCAAGATTCAATTTCATCCTTTCACTTTCTAAGCCAAGCGGCATTAGCCTAGCAGACGAGCAAAACCATCGGTAATTGTCAAACTTCAGCAATCCCCATGCTTGAACCAGGCAATGAAGGTATCTGACGTCAGTAGGCGTTCACTCTTCAAGGCCTTGAATGACGTAGATCTGTGCATTAGGATGCTCCTAATCGATTTTTTTTCTTTTTCCACTGTTTTAATTGTTTATTATAGTCTACACGTTCACTCGTGTTTGGTAAAGACTCATGTCGACGTCAACCTAAAAAAAATTAATCTTTATGGTACTCGGAAGAAATTGCAACTATTAAATTATCTTAAAGGGGCAAGTAGCAAAATTTGCTTTCCAACCGAAAAAAATTATTGCAAAAATTACAAAAAGATTGTAGAAAGTTAGAAAAAATATTTTTTTAGAAATGTTCAAGGTGTTCTTCTAAAAATACGCCACTGAACTTAACTGAAAAATTTAATGATTTCTTCTGCTCCATAAGAGAAAAAGTACCAAACAAGATACTCACTCAAAACCCACTGAGTTTCGAAACGTTTCTGAAACATCGAATTTCTTCTCCTTATTCCTCGAACCTCGAGACCTTTATGAAGTTGTTGACATGTCACGTGCCTTTAAACTTTGATTGAACAAAGCTGTAGGCCATGACAATCTTATGGTTGATTTGTTAAAATGTTACAACTCCTTATCTCCAACCACTTATTCATTAGGATTTTTCAAACGGTATTTTCCCTAATCACTGAAAAACTGTTAAAGTTTTTATAAACAAGGAAATACAGACGATCCAAACGACTACAGAGAAATTAAGAAACCTATTTCAATCTTAACATGTTTTGCTAAAATATTTGAAAAATTACTTGATAAGACACTCCTTTAATTTTTTACCACACATATCGTGATATTATCAACGCAGTACGATTTTCAAGAAACCATCTCGACCACCCGCGCCATTCTTGATATTCTTACAGCATGATATGATAATATTTGTGAAAAAGAAGAAGCTGCACGTAGCTATCCTGGGGCCCCTAGGGCAGACGTAAGAGTAATCAAGGATATGTATCATGGAGCGACAACAACTGTAAGATATGCAGCAGGACTGATTGAGGAATTTAAAGTATAGGGTTGAACTTCATCAAGGGTCAGGTGTTAGCCCATTTCATCAAGAAGGAAGCGCCATGGGATGTGATGTTTGCTGATGACATAGCACTGTCCAGACAAAATCATAAAGAACTAGAGGAGGCCCAGGGGATTTGGAGAAACGCACTGGAGAGAAGAGGCCTGAAAGTGAGCCGGAGCAAGACCGAATATTTAGAAGTGGGAGATTCAGACGTTGAAAAAGAGTTGAAATTGCAAGGGGTGTAGTAAAGAAAGTGAAAATTTTCACATATCTTGGTTCAACAGTTGGTAGAGATGGAAGACGTAAGATAGAAGTAAGTGTCTATGCTGTTGCTGCAATGCTTGCTCCTGATTTGGCGAAAACGCGCTTTGTTGGTGAGTAGCGGTTTTCTATTAACATAAGACAAATGCATTAACGGCAAAGCAAAGGAAAAATAAATACATAAGTACGCGCAAACTGAGGAGGATTCATAACTAGGAGAAATTAAGTATATAAGCATGCACAAGAAATATAAAATTAAATAACATACACTGCAACACTACCGCAAAGGAAACGAACTAATTCATCGGTAATAAACACAGGTTAAGTAAAATTACGTAAAGAAAAAAAGGGTGTTAATAAATAATGATAGTTATTTGATAAAGTAACTTATATAAAGTAAAGAAACGTGAAACTTACCGACTGTTTTTATAACAGGAGCAACAACTTCAAAACAGCTCGTAACAGTAACTAATATTAATGATATTACAACAACTGGCACCGACATTCGCAACAGTATCTGTAACTTATTCAAATAGAATCAATCTTTCAACTTCGATAACGGTTATATGGTATTTTAAAATACATCTTTCCATTTCTTTACACAGTGGAAATCTAACAGCCTCAAACAATCACATAAATTAAGAATAAAACCCGTTGACTCTACTGCAAAATAGCATTATTTGCTTACTCTAAAATTACGTCCGGCCGATGCAACGGCGACTTCAAACTGACACACAAAACATGTAGAACACTGTTATGTGAACTAATTATCAAAGAAACATCGAGAATCGGCCTGTGGTCGGAAGCCATTAACTTAAAATATATAAATAAAGATCACGTGAATAGTTTAAAGAAAAGATTCAGTGCCGATTGCAGAGATAACAACGACGATTACAAAATAGGAAACGACTCAAATTAAGACGACAACTTTACAGGCACACCACGCAATACAAAAAGGTTCAACAAAAGGTTGCGACTCGATTCCATAGCTTCGTTTTTGCTGGAAGTCCTAATCAGAGGTTTAAGTTCGATTCTAACTTACGAATTGCCGTAACAGTAAGGAGAAACATACAAGCAAGTTGGATGAGTTGAAAGAAGGTTTCTGGAGTTGCGGGTGACAAAAAGTTGAGAGCAAAGGTTAAAAGTATGTTGTACCAAAGTGTTATATTAGCCGGCCATGCTTTATGGAATGAAAACGGTGGTGGTAACCGAAAAGCAGGTGGGAAGGATGGAAGGGGCGGAGTTAAAAATGTTGAGATGGGCATTGAGTGTAACAAGAAAGAACAAGATGAAGAACAAGTATGTGAGAGGGACGGCGAAAATTGCAAAGCTGGGAGACAAACTTCGGGGCACAAGGTTACGTTGGTATGAACACGTGAAGAGGAGAGAAGAAGGTTACGTTGGAAAAAGAATCATGGAGATGGCAATACCTGGTAAGAAAAAAGAGGTAGGCCAAACAAAGATGGATCGATTTGGTGAGAGAAGGCATGGAGATAGTCGGAACGAGGAAGGGAGACGAAGTTGACCGAGTCCTACGGAGAAGACTTTCGCGCTGTGGCGACCCGGAATAGAAAAAAGCCAAAAGAAGGAGAAGAAGCCGCTCGTATGTACCCTGGGGCAGATGTAGGGGGTGCATTCCCTCCACCAACTATTTTTGGAATGTTTTTGGTGAATACAATTTTATCATGTTTTTGAATCTACGATAACTAATCCGTACGCCTCAAGCATGCATAAATCGAGAATATGCGAACAAAATGCATGATATTTTCGTAAAGCGCTCAGAATTATAGAGGCAAAAATGCATACAAAATTTGCCTTAAAAATTGCTTAAAACGCACTAAAATGGCGGTTACAATATGCAAACTTTCAAAAATCATCCGAAAGAGCACACCCCCCGGACCCCCTACAGCTGTTTTTGTTCATCACGTTGCTTCAATTCAACTCCGCTGGAAAACGCGCTGGAAAAGTCAAATTTTCGTGCCCATCCCTCAAAAAAGTAAGAATGCGCCTCTGACATGGAACATTTTCAAAAAGCTTATTTACGCTGTTTTTCTGGTCCAATCGTCCAACGTCTTTGTGTTTAGATGACATTCAACCTAATTTAAAACTGCAACTTTTCTGTATCCGCTCCAGCAGTTACCTCGCACACATGGCCTCAAAACTTTCGATGGAGCTAGGCAAGTTAGCCCCCCGTTGGTTATGATTTTGACCCCCTCTCCCCCCAAAAAACGTTACTGGCTGGCTACGGCCTGCCAGTCAGAGAGAGCAATCAGAGGCGGTATACTGCTCAACTTTTGTGCACTTGTTTGAGTGCACAAAAGTTGAGCAGTGTACTATCGCCGCAAATGTTTTAACGTTATCTGTTAAGTTATTTGTCATTGTTGTGTTTAAACGCGATTCCATGTGAATAAGGGATTTCCATTGGAATAAGGGTATACTTTGATTACATTAGACGTAACACTGGAGTCAGATAAACTGTTGCACTGTTCAGTGTTCATTATAGTGCCTATATCGTATAATGCTGAGCAGCTAAACAACGTAACATGACGAGTTAATGATTTGTAATGACATGCCAAATTGACTAAAATTTATACAAAACAAGGAAATAGAATTGAAAAAATGAAGATTTGATACCATACCACCTGACCGCAGTCTAAAAGTAGCGATATAACAATGATAGACTTGTGCCTTGTTTACAAAATCTTGAAATCCTGTGATAGCTGCCATTGCCACATTAAAATTGAGAGCAACAAAAAACTCACTCATTTCACTTCATGTTAGTTCGGGAAAATAATTACGCAATAGCAAAAGTAAGAACAATCACCCCCAGTTATTAATTTCCCAGTAAGAGGGTGCAAAAAGACCATGAGGCCCAGCCCAAAAGAGGTGAGCGGTCGTCGAGTGCGCAGCCTCTCACCTGACAGAATAATATTGTTAAAAGCAAAATTGAAAAGATTGCCGAAGAAGAATAAACTTGATCAGATGAAATATAGATTCGCTGCGCAAGCACACATGCACCCTATTACGAATAAAAGTTAAATTAACAAAAGCAAGCAGAAATTATTTACATTTTTGTCAAAAGGAAATAATGTACAAAGATAACAAACAATAGCACTGAAACAACAGATTACGGCAAAATACGCACTGCTAAACATCAATGTTATTCATATAAAGTGGCTGTTTACCTGTGACGATAGCAATCTGTAGCGGGATAGTAGCGCACCGAATTTTTACGAGATACCAAGTAGAAAAATGGTTACCAAGCATGCAGCGCTGACGCGTGAAGAAAGATAGTACATTTCCGGCTCTAGCCACGCTTTATATTCATATTACAATTATTTTGACTGTTTTTTTCTTTTACCAACTTAAGACTGGAAAAGGTTTTTCAACTCATTATGCCTTGAAGTTCCGTATCAACTTTAAAATAACAGGAGATGTAATTTGTTGCTACTATGATCCTATTACATGTCAAAATCAAACCAGGGTTGGCGAGTCGTAGTAAAATTGATAGGACTCTGACTCCGACTCTCAGGTATTTTTTTAGTTCGACTCCAACTGCGACTCCGTTTTTTTGTTTGACTCCGACTCTCGACTCCGACAAAAAGTGAAATGTCGACTCTAACTCTGACTCCTTCATTGAGTTTTTTTTTAAATACAACCTCAAACCATTATTTTCCATTGTGATTGGTAGTGAAAACCTCATTACGCAATTATTGTGTTGTGCATCATTTCATAGTGTAGGAAATTCCACTTCTTCGAAGCTGCATTATAGTGGCTTTCGCTCGATTAGCATTTTCTGCAAGCTGAATAGGTGAAAGTAATTGACTGATTCCTCCTGTTACGAGAAGCCCCCGCAAACACTATGCATAGGATAAATCCACTCCGAGTCTTGACTCTGGCAAGCATAATTTCGACTCCTACTCTCGACTCTGGCAAGCATAATTTTTCGATTCCGACTGCCAAAAAAACCTCGACTCCCACGACTCCCCTGAATCAAACGTGGAGTTATTTAACGCACCTTAAATCAAATCAAACAAGTTTATTTTATGCGAACACGAAAGGTGCCAACAGGTAAAACAAACAAAAAAAAACAACATAAACAAAGCATATTTGAACATAAGATTTAAAAAATTTCGTTTAACCAGAAGTATTAATAGACCTACATAGTTGGCAAATACGCTAAAGAGAGTCGCAAAGGGACCGGTTAGGTCTTTCAGTCAAGCGACCACCTATTGATAATACAGTATGATTTTGTGTAAATCAAAAGAGCTGATTAGTTTTAATCAAAAGAAGGAAAAAATGGGATGACAAAAATTAGGATTAAATGAACAGGAAAATTACAGTAGTACTGTATACATGTAAATATAAATTAAGATGTCAGCAAATGTGCAGTGTTACTTAAACTTCTTATATTCTATCAAAACACAGATATTCATGGTTTACGAATGGTTAAAAACAAAATCAGATTGCCAATTATATAAAGATCTATTAAAGGAGATATATTTCGTTATAACAACATCATCAGTCCTGTAAAAACGAAAAAATATACCAATAAACTCTTACCTTGCTTGCACAGAAGATTTAACTCGGGTCCTAACTGGAAAAAAAACCATCGAAAAAACCAATGGCTCTTCCCTGAAGCTAAAACCGTTCTCTAAGGAAAAACATTTTTTCTAACTATCTAATAAACAATCTTAAGACCAGAGGTAAATCCAAAGTTTGTTATGAACGATACAGTGACATAATAAACAACATAAATCACGTGAAAAACAGTTACATAATCACAAGAGTAATAAACGCCAAATAATAAGGGTGAAAAATTAGAAGTATTACTTAAGTACTGATATACTTTCTCTTGTATAATATCCCAATTTTTCACCCCTATTATTTGGTGTTTATTACTTTTGTGATTTGTCAGGTACATGGCCTAGCGGTACCGGGCGCAGGTGACAGATCCTGCGTGACGGGTTCGATTCGCGGCTGGAGTCGATCGCATTTGACATATATAACGGGTGGCTGCTGACTCGAAGAGTGTAAGCTCAATTCGCAGTCTCCCTCAATTACTGTTGAATTTTAAGTTCAATATAATTTGAAAGTAACCTCAGTTATTAATAACTGTTTTTCACGTGATTTATGTTGTTTATTATGTCACTGTATCGTTCCTAACAAACTTTGGATTTGCTTCTGATCTTAAGATTTTTTAAAAGATAATTGGTTGGCGGTACAGAACTTAAGAATAGCTTTGAAAAAAGCTGTTTTCGCGTTAGGCTTCAAGAAACCCTCTGTCTAACTCTTTGAGAAAAGCTGTTTGTCCCAGTAACTCTTTTTGAGTATCTTGTAAAAAAAGCTGTTTGTCCCAGAAGCTTTTCGTGACGCACTCCTCAGTGGGTAAACGCGTCAAAGTGGAAACGAGAAAGCAAGGTCTGGCGTTTGATAAATATCAGTTTCGGACGGCAGCGAAGCGGTAGTTACATCAACGAATCCAATCGAGCGCGGGAAAGTCACGCACACTTGTCATTGGACAAGTCGTGCGAACCTAAATTCTACTTGAACAGTTAAAGAGTATAGGCAAACTCTTTCTGTTTGCATAGATTAGGTCTCCGTGCTTTAATGTAGCTTGCTTCGAGCAGACTACGATGGAAAGGGCTGCGCGCAGTGTCCAGAATAGAGAATTGATCATCGTTGTATTTGGCAGCACATTGGTCGTTTTCTAATAATCGTTGTCCAATTGCCGAGTCACATTCTGGAGTGAGTTGTTTTCGCTCGCACGCGCGGTTAGGTTGCACTCGCTGGGAGGCTGTGTGCTGTCGTAGCCATTTCGGAACATGCTGCTTGATGCGGTCTTGAAGTCGTTGAGCTGTTCTACTTACGTACCGACTGTCACAGTGACACTTGTACCCAGAGATGACGGAACTTTTTTGAATGGCAGGTAGAACATCCTTACGACTTGCAGGTAGCATTAACAGTTTTCAACAGCTATTCGGAGGTTCCTTTAGAGTTGTTAATAGATAGTTAGAAAAAATTTTCTTCCTTTGAGTGCGGTTTTAGCTTTATGGAAGAGCCATTGGTTTTTTCGATGTTTTTTTTTCAGTTAGGACCCGAGTCAAATCTTCTGTTCAAGCAAGGTAAGGTGCCGGTACCTCTGAATTACTAAATACTTATTATGGCTTGCATAATCAATAATACAGTAATACTTCAAAAATCTAGCAGCTTGTCGATAATAAAACATACGATTTGACCTCTGCAAAACTAACAAGAAAATTACAAGGTAATGTCAAAACTGTCAAGTATTAACAGCACTGTGCAAGTGCAGCTAGCAGGTAGCTGAGAATCTGAGATACACAGCAGCAACTTACCCATTACCAGCAGCCTAGACTGGCTGACTGATAAAATCTCATAGTAGCCTTGATCCAAGCTAGACTTTTAGTGGTAGTCTACTTTCTCACACTTTCTAGTAACTAACTTTACAACTGATGGCAAGAAACTGCAGTTCGGGGGACCGCGGTCAAAAAGTTATCGCTGCAAACACTTTATTTCTTTCTAAATCTCACTCGCTTATCAGAGTGAGAGGTTTTGTTGCTTTACACCTTAGCGTGATTGAAATAATAATAATAATAATAAATACTTTCTAACACTTGTTTCACCAACGAACAAGTTAATATTTTGTCAAAATTAGTTTTAGAAAGCTTGCGTACATCTTACAAAAACATTTTGTCTTACCCTGTGACGCTAGCCTATACGAGATCTGAAAAAAATGGAGCACGGTGGAGCAACATTCTTGCGCTACTTGCTCCACGAATCGCTACGGAGCAATACCAAGCTTCACGAAGCATCAGCTCCACCATGCTCCACGGGGCGACGCGATGCGCGACGCAGCTTCATTGCATCATAATAAAACAACTAAAAGTTGGCGCGTGGCAACGCTTCGTTCGCTCTAGTGTAGACACTAGACAAGGCCTGATGGTGCCGTTGTAGCGAAATATATCTCCTTTAAATAGATCTTTTTACATTTGACAATCTGATTTTGTTTTTAACCATTCGCAAACTATGAAATTAGACAACAGCAAACGAGAATCGTCTGACCTGAAGGTCTTTAGAGAAGGGCCAAAGGATTCAGGAATTAAATGTGAATTTAACATAGATATTCATGATAGAAGTTCTTCGGGTAAAACAAACCGTCGTGTTGATAATAACAGTTGATTTTATGCGATGTGTAGCGTTCACTGTGGTGAAATTAATGTAGACATAAAATTGATGTATGCGGTTTTCGCATTGACTTGTGCCGCAAATAACTGATCAAAACGTAACCATCTTGACGCAACCCGCTAAACAAGACAGCTTGTTCATCAAACGTTATAGTTTTGATGAAGTGAACAAATGCTTGACTATTGTTTCAGGAAGCCCGATGAATTGTCCAGCTGGTTACACTTGGGAAGAACCTTTGTGTTTGAAAATAGTAGTACCAATCATGAGACGGTATGCAAGTTCCTCGATTTGCGAGGCGGATGGTGCAACGCATCCAATATTTAGGTCGAGAGAAATGGAAAAAAAAGTGGTTGATTTTGTGAAATTGCTGAAAGAGCATGAACCGAAGTTTTGGCTTGGTTTAGCCTTCCGCGTTGATTCAAAACTACGGTGGGATACAGGCGAAGAATTTATGCCAGAGGAATACGACAATTTTCAAACAAATCATCTTCCGAACATCTCCGAAACTTGTTCCGTCTATAGCTATGGCAAATGGAGTGCGCATTACTGTTATTGGCATCGGCTTTCAGTTTGTGTGGCCTGGTCCTCTAACGCTAACCCATTGAATATTTTATCAATGACCGATCCAGATATTGATGGAGTTTATTATTCAGAAAACGGAGTATTACTGAACGGAGCGCCAGTGTACAAACAGCGAAGCTCTTCTGGAACTCCATATTTGCTTCGCCGTAATACATTTATGTCTACACGTAAGTAGATGTATTGCAGGTACATAATGCAATCAAATAGTGGGATGTGCACGGACTAGTAATTGTCTGCACCTGATTACGCAATTAGAGAAAACACATCCATAATGACGTAAGATTATGACAATTGAATAATAATGATAAGTGTAACATTTGGTTGGTTTGATGATTGATAGTTTTACAGTAATAACTAATCACGGCATTGGTGTGGTTTTAGAGAATCCGGTTTGGAATTTTGCAAAGGAAACAACCAATTCCACTCTGTTGGTATTTACAGCAAGGTCAGCATTGCTTCCTCAAAACATTTCAGGAGATTGGATGAGCAGAACTAGTCGCCCGGCTGGCGTTCAGGTTCAAGACGAAAGAAGCAAGTAGCCTATGCTCTATGCTGGTAACAGTTTAAATGCGATGAATAAATATCGGATTTATGTTTGATTTTTTTCGTGTATATACAGTTGATTCATATGAACAGCAGCACTAAACTAACCAACTATTTATGGTACTGGTTGCTGGTAGATTCTTGTGTGACGAGTTTAATTCACAGCTGGAGACATTCGCATTTTACACACGTTCAGGCGGCTGCTGGCTCTAAAAAGACAAGTTAACTTCAGAGTTTCCCTCCTATTCTTCAAGTTGGAAATCATCATTTTCCATATTACTCTATCTTTCAGTGAATAACGTGATGATCACAGTCAGAGTGGTTATTGATTTTTATAATATTTCGTTCAACATCTTTATGATCATTGATCAAAGTCTTGCTTTTCATGATCTCGGTAGTTGATGAAGTCGTTGGTCTAAGTTTCATATTGACCAGCTGTGTATAACATCGCTGATCAATTCATCTTTCAATTATAAAATTTCATTTAGAAAAATTGTTTTACGTGTAATTCTGAAAAAAAAAAATTTTAGGAGAAGATGGAACAGCGGCTACAGCAACAGGAGCAATCACTGTCAGAGGAGCAGTTGCAAGTACACAAACTCTCAGTGTTTCTGCTGGTACAGCAACTACTAGTACTACCACCAGAGCTGGGCACTCGGTACTTTAAAAGTAACGACGATATCGGTACCGATACTTTGCAAAAAAGTACCGTCGGTACCGATAACGGTACATTTTTAAAAAGGTAACAACGATATCGTTACTTGGTACCGATTTTCGGTACTTTTGAAACGAAAATTTTTTTCTTAAAATTTGATTTTTGTTTTGGTTTTCGTCTTGCCAAGCAACGATATTAAAGCCTTATCAAGCTTTTTGTCGCATCTGGTGTAATAATCTATTGGTCTCCTTCATTAGTCATGAGACTAGGTATAAAGAGTATCTGTAGGGACGTACTGTTTACAAGTATGTCCCTACATATCATCATTAGAAACTCGCCGTGTAGAGCAGAGTCTTTTGTCACATCCCTGCTTATCTGGTTACGTTGCTCCATTCGAACAATGCTAAGGGCGTGAAAGAGCTTATGGCCTATTTACAAAAAAAGTGTAGCAAAGGTTCTTGCTGAGTGAATTTCATCATTGCGTTGAAGGAGAGTATTTTCATTTTTAATGCCGCTTTCAGTAGAGGTTGGCGTATCAGTAGCAGCGTACTCAGAACTTTTAGATGAATCAAAATCTACATTTTTCTCAGAATTTGCAGGTCTATTGTTTTACTTTGATTCAATGACACAGAAATAAATTTTTTGCATGTACTATAGACCAGTGGTGTTCAACCTTTCTTACACAATCTCTTTTTTTTGAAAGTGTGGGTCCAAATTGCCCCCACAAAACACTACACGTCCGCAGATCTACTATTTTTCCACTGAAAATCGGTAAGAAACAAAAAATATCTGCATGCGGCCCGCAGTTTGCCCAGCTCTGGCGATGAGGAATTTTTTTTATGATTTTTATAAAATTTTGTTATTTGCAACACATTTGTAAAAGTTTTTGAAAGATCATTAATTAGGTACCGGTATGCTGCTAATAAATCTAAATATATTTCTACAAATTCACCACAGTTTAAAAACATCTATTTAAAACCCAGCAGTGTGTTTCACTTTATCTTATTCAAATAGAATAGATTTTATTTGAATAAGATACCCCTGATGATCCCTTTTGCGTGAAACAGACTGTTAGGTTTTAGATAGATGTTATTAAACTGTGGTGAGTGAATTTGTATTGCTCTAACTAAACTCAGTAATCCAGCACTTTTTGAAACACTGATTCGCATCGTTATTGAATTTATTATTATTCAGAAATCAATTGTTAACAATATTGGTAGTAGAATTCGTCTATAACGGCACCTCTAGGGAATTTAAAAAAACTGCCGTTACAGGCGAATTGACGTCATAGGCCCACGCACGGAGAGGCTACGGTGCCATGCCCCCCTTTGGCTCTGTAATTAAGTGCTAAAACCTAACTTTTAGTCTATAATTTCTCAAACTAATAATGGTTGCAGCCTCCTGTCTGCAACCACTGATCTGCAACAACGTGGTTTCGCGGTACTTTTCGAAGATGGTTTTTGTGGAAAAAACCGGAACGTTTTCCGCTTTTGCTTTCTTTAGTTTACTCAAAAAAAGTTACCCAAATATCGAGTAAAACGGTCAAAAAAGTAACGACGGTACCAAAAACGGTACATTTTTTAAAAAGTATCGACGACACCGATAACGGTACTAAAAAAGTTTCGCGGTACTTTTGTACCGCGGTACCGTCCATTTAAAGCTGAGCGTCAAACAGGAAGCTGTGAATACCCATTTCAAAGGCATTGGTTTGATTCGACTCGTAATTAAACCCAAGTCTACAGCACTCGAGGCGGACGCTCTTACCACTCGGCCGTCTGAGCTGTTGAATCGAAAGTGTGTTGTATAACTCTCGAGGCAAGTCACAAATTACAAAATATGCACCAACCATCAAGAAAAGGTACAGAACAAGCTATCTTAATCAGTGGTTAGCGCAACAAAAATCAGAAGAAATGTAACCATTTCCCTCGCCCATAGGAATGAATCGCAACTCATAAAACGAAAAATTTTTTGCGCAGAATGCGACAAAAAGATTGTTTAGGGGTTTTGAATAAATGGGGACCCCAAAACCAGAAGGGGCCTAGGCTACGCCGTAGTTTTCAATTAAAGGAGTTCGTCATAAGTCATAATGACGTGAAGCCTTTTTGTGTCGTGATTAAAATAGAAACAGAATTTTTAACATCGAAGTGTGTAAAGCAGGGGTGCCCAGTCTTTTTTTAGAGAAACCATATTTGATGATGTAAAAGTGCTCGAGGACAGGAGTCGAGAGCCAATAACATTTAATAGCATGCTACGCTATTTTTTAAAAAATTTGTTGCACTCCGGATCATCACGTAGGATAAATCGTTCTAACTTTTTCATGGCGCTTAGTTTTCGTGTCTGTGATTATCAGAAAGCACTCAAAGTTGTAAGGTAAATTCATGTGATGATAATAATAGACGATAGTTTGTGCGACGACGCACGAGAACAATATGAAAACTCATCGCGAGACTGGAGACCCTGGGTGTAGTGTAGTGATTTTTAAACATTTTTGTTCTACCGCTTCCGTTTGAAAGTTGGAGACTTTCATCACTTCCTTATCAGGAAATAAGTTTTAAGATAGGCGTACGCCGAACGTAGACATTTTTAAAGATGGGGTAGCGTAAGTGCGAACACACGTTTTGCTTTGTGAGTTTAGTATCTACTATCTTATGAATTAAGATGTAGCAAGCGACTAAGTTTATTGGAGCAAAAATCCATATGTGCACTAGGAGTTAGGGATGAATCTTATAACGGAACTAATAGATAGCGAATAAGTTCAGTGGCCCGGGAACGTTTTTTGGACAGGGGGGGCTCAAAATAGTGAAATCGTGTCAACGTTTATGTCAGCGATACGTTTTTAAACTCTTGATCGATGCCTTGCCATTACAGCAGCATTGTCGAAAGCCTGACCAAGGCAGTCTTAAATCTGAAGTCCATTTCTTCCACCTGCTTCAAAGTCTGTTCTGTAATTTGCTCAGCACTTTTTCCTTTCATTTCAATGAAACGAAGAAAGGATTCTTCAAGCTTTACGTCGCTGTCGTTCATTTTGACGTAACGTATGATTTTGGCTTAGCGATGATTTTGGGGATGATTTTGGCTTAGTTGATCTTTATTAGATATGTCCGCAGTACTATCAAGGATAATGCAGAAGTACTTGCTATTTTTCACGTGTTCAATGATCTTCGTTCTGACCAAACAGTTCTAACCAACACCCCAAACAGTTCTCACACCAAACACCCCAAACAGTTCTCACACTCATTATAGATGTGAGGTGAAAGGTAAGATATTGAATGTGGCTTGCCAAGTGTAGCTCCTAACAAGTCTTCCCGCAAAACTGGATCGCTGAACAAGTCTTACGGGATGATTTTTAACGAAGGTTGAACACCAACAGTAAATCGGCTTTAACAACCTCCACAAAATCAAGCCGTCATTAATGGTGCAAAAAAACCAGCGGGTTTGTCTCAATTTCATGGGCATATTATTACGCAATCTTGAGAGTAATCTGCGGCGCAAATCAAAGACACATTAAGTCCAAACAGCAAGCTTCAACACAGGAGCAAAATTCATTTGTAATTAGTTCTTTTTTAATTGAAGCAAAAGGTCTTGGCGCATTTTGTTCAAATTTTCTAGATTCCGTAATTACTATTCATTGTAACTTTGTGAAAATTTCAAGTTCGAAGTGTTTTTGCTTTAGTTTTTCCCACACGGCGAGTCCAAAACGATGGTTTTTATGAGCTCATTATGCGTAAAGGTGCGATCAGTGATCACACTAACTTATAACGTTCGATCACACTGAAACCCCCGAGACTTTTGAGACCATGATCGCAAGGTTGATGGTTCACTTCCCAACCTAGTCTCGTTGTTGCGTCCTTGGATAAGATGCTTCACGATGATTATCTCTGCTTGGTGGAATCTGGCAAGCAGCAAATTAAAGAAGTCAGAAGAAAATTCAAGCGGAAAACTTGGAAACAAAGGCAACTCCTAAGCGAGTCTGGATTCGTCCTACGCATAGCGCCTCAGTCGCTTTCTCGTGATAGGAGGATAAAGATGAAGAAATCAATCATCAATCAATCATTGTGCAGATTTATCTTATTATGACATCACGTCTCCATTCGTGCTACATAAGGCGTGAATGAAATGAAGCTAACAATGCTGATTACTACGAATTTCGCGAGACAGCAACCCTGATAATCTGAGCACCGACTATGCTAGCAATTAATCCAGCAAGTTCTTCGCCGTAATGCGAAGACAGTCACGTAGCACAGAACTCGAAAGGGTGGTTTGATACTTAGACACGCAAGTCATGTGGCGCGTAGTATGCATGCTGTAACAGTGCATTTATACTAAAAGTGTTGAACTTTTGTTCATAATCGTTTGAATTTTATGACGTTTTTGCAACTTTTAACTGTTTTCAACTGCAGCGCCCGCTATTTCGTACGCAGTAGCGACGCTACTGTTGTAAACAAGCAACGGTAAGCGGCAACGCCGCTGCTTTTTTCCGTCAAAAGGCGGTAGCGGCGCTACTTTTCTGCTAGCGGATCATGCCCAGCTCTGCGTATGCTAATGTGGTAAACTTGCCTTTCATCAATACCCAGTAACATAACTTGGGCTTTATTCAATCAATCAATCAATTTATTTCATGACGCAAAAGCGCAGGGGGAAGCGGTGAAAGACCAAATGGCCACCTTAGTCTACCGCACCCAAATGCAGCAGCTTACGATTCATGAACAAAAAGGGAAAAAAAATTAACAAAATAATATCATTATTACATGATGGCACAACATCAATCAGACTTTTAAGTTTCAGGTAAGCTTAATCAAATAGGGTTGCAGTGTCGACAATCAGCTGGTAAAAAATTAAGAACACCAAGAAACTTATCATATACTCAGCAAACCTAATGAAAAAAATTAATCAGAGGTACAATACGTTGATAGTACATTTGTTTTGAAATACTTTTTAAATTTGGAAAAAGAACAGTGTCTGTACGTTTGAGGAATATCTCTCCATAACTTTAGACAGATGTGATGAAGCGTGTTTCTCCCTGTTTCCAAACCAACAAAAGATTGGAAATATACGTTGCGAGTTTTTTGCCAAGTGTTGTAGTTGTATACTTTATCAAGTTTTAGAAAATAGTTGTTGAAAGAAGTTGGTAACATGTTGTTGTTAAACTTGAACATAAATTTCGCAAATTCCATTTTTATCATATCTTCAAGTTTTAAGACGGAACAATCAGAATACAGTGAATTTGTTGGATGATGCAATGGACGAAAGAGACACGCTCTTAGTATACTGTTTTGAAGAATTACAAGTTTATGGTAGTGGCTTTTGCAGGCTCTATTCCAGTTAAGTAATGAGTATTGCAGATGTGAGTGAAACATTGCATAGTAAAGCAATTTGAGGGTGGATAAGGGAACATAGTGTCTTAGTTTATAAATCATTCCGCAAACTTTCGATGATTTGCAAGTTCGTTTTTCGATATGAATTTTCCATGATAACTTACTTATCAAAGTGAACGCCAAGATATTTAACATGGTCAGATTGTTCAATTTTAATGTGATTTATGCACAAGTTGAAGTCGGATTTCGCTGCCCGCTTGTTTCCTACCAACATAAAACAGCTCGTTTTATAATTTATAGTTAATTTGTTGGCATTTATCCAATTATTGATTTTGTCTACTTCGTTTGCTGTTTGTATTTGCGGAGATTTAATATTGTTATGGGAGAGATGCAAATTGGTATCATCAGCGAACAACGCGACTTCAAATTTAGAAACGTAGGGTAGGTCATTGAGATTATATAGAAATGGCAGTGGTCCGAGAACAGAACCTGGTGGGTCTCCGTAGTTGACACTGCACAGCTTAGAAGTTTTTCTTTCAATCATAGTGCGAATTCTTCGGTTACTTGGATACGATTGCAGTAAGATAAATACAGATCCACGAAATCCATAATGGTAAAGCTTTTTAAGCAAGATAGGATGGTTGACAGAGTCGAACGCCTTTTTTAAATCAAGGATGAGTGAACCAGTAACTTTGTTTTTGTTCAAGTTCGTTAGAAGTTTGTCAAATAGCGTTAGAAGTTTGTCATATTTTTTCACAAGTTCGTTAGAAGTTTGTCATATTTAACTAAAGATAATTTACAACTTGACAAAGGTACACAAGGACAAACGTTTGCACTGCAGATCTAATCGAACCGACATAAGATTGTGAAAGCTACACTGTCAGATCGGGGTGCAACATAAGCCTTAGGTGGGCGACGGCTTGACCTTGAAAAACGAGGTAACCTAGTAGTACGAATTAACTGTAAGCAATGTCACATCACACTTCCCCCCTACAAAGTAACAGCATCACCATAACGAGTTGGTGGTACTCTTTTACTTTGCCCAGCAGATCTACAAACGGCTTTGGGTTGTGGCTCGTCATCAACGCTTAACAGACGTGAAAGAGACTTTAATACCAGTAAATTATAAACAAGATTGATACATGCGGTTTGCGCTTTGACTTTTTCATCAAAAAATTAGTTGAGCATAACATAATCACTAATCAGTTTGACGTAGCAGCCGAAGTAAAACGTTTGTTGATCAAACAAAGTAAAAGATACTCACGATTTCAGAGAAAAAATTTGTTCAAACAATGTTAAAGTTTTGATGAAGTAAATCAATGCATTGTTATTGTTGCAGATACCACATCAGATTGTCCAATTGGCTACACTTTGGAAGAACCTCTGTGTTTCAAAGCAATAAGAACACGTAGAAATTGGTCTATGTCGATAAGTTCTTGCATAGCCGATAACGCAACGTTTCCGATATTACGATCGAAAGAAGCACAAGAAAAGCTGCTGAAATTTACTAGTTCTGCCGGGGATGTTTTACCGTTTTGGCTTGGCTTAACCTTTAATGACACGATAAACAAAACCAAGTGGGATACAGACGAAGAATTCATGCCGACGGAATACGACAAGTTTAATTCAAGTCATCATCCGAACAGCTCTAGACCTTGTTCCCTCTTTTACATTGATAGCGGTGAATGGAGAAATGAGTATTGCCATAATGATTGGCATGCAGTGTGTATGACCTGGTCTTCCAACGTCAAACCATTATACGTCTCTTCTGAGACCGATCCGTATATTGATGGAGTATATGATCCAGAAAACGGGGTATTGCTGAACGGAGCGTCAGTTTATAAACAACAAAGCTTATCCGGGACACCTTATCTACTTCGCAATAGTGAAATATCTACGTCAGTTCGTAAGTAAATGTTCTTCCATTCGATTCCAAATGTAACGAAATGTTTAGACGAAGTTTAAGAGCATGATTTTTCAGACTTTTTAATGTTTAGTAGAGGTGCTATAATTCACATACTTTTTCCCGTATATATACAGATTATATCGACCGATATAGAGACTTGACGACGAAATGTTGCTCGAAAAGTTGCATTCTCGAAATGGTATAAGAGAGCACTGCTAATGGCACAAATTCACAATAGAAATTGGAATCACAACAATTATACAGAATGATAATTACTTATATACGGTATTAGTGAATATTTCGGTTCGGTTCTTCAACTACATGCGTTTTTGTTTTCTATTCTCATGTTTGTTAACCGCTTTTTTTCTTCGTGCAAGTTTCCAAGCAGTGACGTACTGATCACTTTAAAAAGGAAAAATGAGCAAATCTGATAACTAAGTTGTTACCAAACGATTTCTTTACCAAAATGTTCCTGAAGGTGTGTAATAACACGCATTGAAAAGTTGAAGCTCAACTCCTTGGGAAAGTTCGAAGAAATCAGCTCGAAATCGGACAGTATCGTTGCTGGCTCAAAATCAGGGGGTCACAGTTTTTGGGTGCTCAAGCGAAAGTATTTTGTCGTAAAACCTGTATGGAGCGTTATGGAGGTCTGAGGTTTTGCATACATGTAGCCTTTGTTGTACATTTTTGAAAAATAAAAAAAAAATAGTATGATGACGTCACGTGAAAGCGACGACGTCACCCTGATTAATGTTTTGGACATTTTTTGCATTTTCAAATTTAAAATATCACTTTTTGTATTCAACATGGATTCGCTAAGTTGAGTTGTCAGTTCTGTCAACGAGAAAATAACGATCACAAGGCGGTCTCACGGATCTTCAATTCCTTAGGCATAGAAATGTAGCTTACGCAAAACTTTTCAACTACGAAAAACTTGTCGAAACAAATGGGAATCATTGGCTGACATAGAGGAACGAACTGCATTTGCAGACAACTTTGCATTTAAGTTCGAAGAACTTCCGACCTCTACTGAAGACATTGAAACTGAGAGGTGTTTGCTTCGAACAGCAGTCATTACGTCCGCTGCTAACTGCTGTGGACGTAAGCGTGTTGGAGGGACGAAAAGTAGGGAAAAAAGAACCCCTTGGTGGAACCAGGAAGTTAAAGAAGCTATTCGTGCAAAAAAAGTGGCCTATAAGGCCTGGCTTGCAAGTAAGTCATCAGTTGAACTTCGTTCGCAGTCCTCTGAAGCACGTAAGGTGGCAGCCACAGAAATTAAACTTCCCAAAGAGGGCCTGGAAGAAATTTGGAGAAAGATTAGACCATGGTTTTTCAACGGGAGCAATATCGCCTTCCAGGGGGCGATTTCGGCCTTCAGAGTAGGGATGTGCTTCAAGGAAAATTACTCGGACTCGCCGAGTAACGAGTATTCACGACATTACTCGGCCGAATCCGAGTCCGAGTATCTACGACGTCAAAATATGGACTCAAAATTAGGTAAAGAGCAAAAAAAATGGTCATCACGTCCGTAGAAGTCCTAATTTCGACTCAAATTCGGAAACAAAGCAAAGAAAAGGTCAAAATGATAATGGTTTAATACTCCGCGGAGTAACAATTAATGCTCAGCCGAGTCCGAGCAATGCCTTATTCCTCGGCCGAGTACTCGGACTCGACTCGGCATATCCCTACTTCAGAGGTTGAAATTGGGGGCACTTTTATTTTTCAGGAAGGCGATTTCAGACTTGCTAATATTGTTAAGAACTAAACAAACGATAGAAATGAATTCAGGTTTAGTGGTGATATACGCAATGAACTGTGGAGAAAGTGGATTAGCGGACGTGAAGACCAGTGGTGTCGTGCCATTGGGGCAGAGGGGCGCCCCCGCTAACTTTTCTGGGATGTGTTACTTTTTACAATTTAAAAAATTTAAAATTAAAAAAATAAAAAACCCAGTGGATGCCATTTTTTCGTTTTTATGCTTCAAACTAAGCCCATACCCCCCCTTTTCATTACTATTAGTTCTATTTTTTTGTTTTTTAATTTTTGCTTCAATCATTCACTTTGACTAAGGAGTAAAGTTAGTTTTTGATCTGTAATTAGAATATTTTCGAAAACTTTTTGCATGCGTTAGATTACACCTATACTCGTCATCCCATCAAATGCGTCAAAACTAAAAATTGATTGCGGCCTCCTTTCATTTCTTTTAGCCCACCTTCCAATGATATCAACTTGTATTATTTTAATCTAGATTTAGATTATTTCATACGATTTAGTTGTAAAAAAGCCCTTTTAGATGTTGCATTATTTTTTTTCTAGATTATTTTAGCGTTTCATTTAGATGTATTTTTTTGTACTTGATTTTAGGCAAATAATTGGACATCTGCGACGTTATTTTCTTTTTCTTGCTCTAGTTTGCTGTCTTGACCTGATTTTGCGCTAAAAATTGAAGCTGTGGACGTGAAGACCTTTTTTTGGTCCTCACCTGATTTTGCGCGAAAATTGGACGTCTGCGGACGTGAAGACCTTTTTTTATTGGTCTTCACCTGATTTTGTGTGGAAAATTGGACGTCTGTGGACGTAGAGACTTTTTTTTGCTCTTCACTTGATTTTTGGCGTAATGTTGGACGTCAATTTTCATTTACTTATTGAAAATGTTACTTTGGTATGTTTAGATTATTATGTGGATCATTACTTTTCAAATTTAGATTATATTAGATAATTTTTGATGAGATTCCAGATTGTTATATTTCTGAACATTTGGCAGCACTGCCTTCTGTTTTTAGACATGGACTACCAAAACAGTTTTGTTTGGACTTGCTTTTTTTTTCCTCATTTTTTTTGTTTTTTCACTCATTGTCTCCGGCTGTTGGGGGTCCCTTGCCTCCGGCGGTTGGATCTTGCTTTCATTTCCACACTAAATGCCCTCCCCCTTTGTTAAATCGAGGAGCTACACTGATTACGGATAATGTCCTCAAATAAGCAGCGGTTTGAGATATCACAAGAAATTGCGATTTATCATCCAAAAATTGGGGTATCACGATCTGTTTTGGTATCTTTGCCTGACTTCCTTTTGTTTGTGATGTTACTCAATGCTAAATACGGCGTTTTAGAAAGGTTGTAAATGATCGGTATCTGTTTAAGAAGTTGTCACTCGGGTCCCTACAAGTTTTTGGCCGCACGACGTTTCTAGTAAAGACCTTTTTTTTTGGTCTTCACCAGATTTCAGTGGGAACAATAGTAGCTCTGCGGACGTGAAGGCGTTGTGGGTGTGGGGGGTAGCGATTTTTATCCGCACTTTTCGAAAAGGGGCAATTGTGTGAAAATGTTGAAGACTCCTGGGTTGGACGATGATTTCAAAATGGCAAACAAAGTATTCTGGCAGACCATTCGCCGTTTGCGTGGAAAATGATTTCATGACACTTTCTTCATCGAAGATTCAATTGGTGTCACTCTGAAAGATCAAGATGCTATTTTGAATCGGTGGAGAGAATGCTTCACCGATCTTTTAAATTCAGTTAATGCTGCACCGACACAAATTCACGAGGAACAGGTTGGGAAAGATATTCAAATAACTGAAGTAGATGTGAATGCAGTTATCAAATCATTGAAAACTGAAAAAGCACCTGGTGAGGATGATAGTAGACCTGAAACGTGAAAGCAATGAACATGCCTGGTGTTCTTTGGTTGACTCGTGTTTGTAAGGTGGCATGCTGGACTGGGCAAGTATCTAAGCAATGGTAAACCAGAGTGTGGTAACCGTAATACATATTCAGAAGAAAAGACACAAGAGAAAATGCACTAGTTATGGGGTATATTTTTCATCAGCGTCCCGGGTAAGGTCTATGCTAAATGCATTGAAAAGAAATGCCGTGAAATAGTCGAGCCTGAACTAACGGATACTGATTGCTCAGTGTGGCTTTCGTCGTGGCCGAAGCACGACGAGCCAGATCTTTGCCTTGCAGCGAATCTTTGAGAAGTCGTGGGAATATGCGAAAGAGGTGAATGCATGATTCGTTGATTTTGAAAAAGCATATGATCGCATTCCTAGAGACAAGCTTTGGGCGAGACCGTTGCAGTATGGCAGTGGTGGCCAGTTACTAACTGCTATCAAGTCGCTGTATATGCATTTCGAGGTCTGTGTGCGTGTAAACAGTGCAACGACGAAACCTTTCATAGTAAGTGTGGGACTACGGCAAAGCTGCTCCCTTTCGTCTATTCTGTATCTTATTTATATAGATAGAATAGTCAAGAAAAGTGAGTCTTGTGGCGGAGTGAAGATCGGTGATTGCACTGTACAACGTCTGTTATTTGCAGATGATCTTGTGCTACTCGACTCTACCTGAAATGGTCTCCAGCAAGCTCTTGACGTGTTGTCGGATGCATGCTCTGTGGCCGGAATAAATTACTTTTAAAAGCAGTCTGAGAAATTCAAGTATCACGGCGTCTCATTCGCAAGTGACGGCAGACAAAATAGCGAAGTGAATATCCGCATAGGAAAAGGAAGTGCAGTAATGCGCCAGCTCCACCGATCTGTGGTACTGAAACGAGAGCTTTGCACCAGGGCAAAACTATCGATTTTCACATCAGTTTATGTTCCCGTTCTGACTTATGACCATGAGTGTTGGATCATGAATGAAAAAGTGAGATCTCGAGTCAGTGACGGAGGTCTTAAGACCATTTTTTTAAGGTCTTGGTCTTGGCCAAGACAGTCATAAAAATCAAAGGTCTTGGTCTTGACAAGGACGGTCTTGGTCTTGAAAAAATTGCAAGGTCTTGATCTTGTAGGTGAAGGTGTTAACTGCATTACTGTCTCGAGTTCAAGCAGCCGAAATGGGATTCTTGCGAAGAATTAGCGGTTTGACCTTGTTGGACAAGGTTAAAAGTGAAGATATTCGTGAATCTCTAGACATCGAATTGCTGCTTCTCCGATTAGAAAGATCGCATATGCGTTGGTATGGACATGTGACACGAATGTCCCAGGAAAAAACAGCCAAAAAACAGCTTTATTCAACTCCGATTGGTCGAAGGCCTAGAGGCCGTCCCAGAACTCAAAGGCGAGATTATGTTGAAGATCTTAGTTGGTTTCGCCTTGGCATCCTAGCAGAGCGTTTATCTTTTTTTGCAGAGGATCGAGATGCTTGGAGGCTCCAACTCGAGCTGCTGCCCGAATATGTTGGATTTGTTGATACTCTTCTTCACTGTGTTGAGGCATTTTTGTATGGCTAGTAGGCCTTCAATATGAAGCCTGAATATTGGAAGATCTGTGAGACCGTCTTGTGATGACGTCATGAATTTTGGTGACGTCATTGTTATTTTTTGTTTAATAACTGACAACTCAACTCAGCAAATACATGCTAAATACAAAAAGTGATATTTTAAATTTGAAAACGCAAAAAATGTCCAAACCATTAATCAGGGTGACGTCATCGCTTTCATGTGACGTCATCAAATTAATTTTTTTTTGAAAAATGTACAAGAAAGACTACGTGTATGCAAAACCTCAGACCTCAGTCCTTAATGCTCCAAACAGGTTTTACGTCAAAATACTTTCGCTTGAACACTCCAAAAATGTGACCCCCCGATTTTGAGCCGGCATTGATGTTGTCCGAATTCGAGTGATTATTTCAAACTTTCCCACTAGAGTTGAGCTTCCACTTTTCAATGTGTGCTATTAAACACCTTCAGGGACATTTTGGTAAGAAATCGTTTGGTAACAATTTGGTTAGCAGATTTCCAAAATATCTCATAACATTCCCTTACTACTTGCGTGACTAGAGCAATGTGGTTGTAGCCTTGAGTTTTCAGTTAACCAACCTAACAGTCACGCATTTTCACAGCGAGTAATTGGATCAGTCAGTGGCGCCGCCAGGGTCAAAAAAGTGGGGGGCAAAATGACGTTATATCTTGATGACGTCACATACGGGAAATATCCTAGCCGGCCCGTAACCGTGCGCTGTGTGCGTTCGGCTTAAGTTAGCAGAAGCTAAGTTAGCATCAAGGAAGGAAAAGGCGTTGATGATGGCTTGTTTCGGATGGTGCGCCTAAACTGATTGTCATTCAATGATTTCAATCAACAAACAAATAGTTTAATGTCACAAGAGCTTTATTGTCAGGGCCGGAATAAGGTGGGTGCTGATGGGGCTGCAGGCCCAGGTCCAGCGAAAAAATAGGCTCTTCGATTACAACGTATTATGAACAACTAAGTGATTTTTTCATGAATCAACTATATATTTTATTTTAAATTTGAATACTAATTACCGATCTTTGTTAAGTAGGCCTAATCTATTCAGTTTAGATTAGGGCTAAGAGAGATTCATGATGGTATCAATGCCAAAAATTTCAGCAAATTTACTTTTGAATTTAAATCACAAGATCGGCAAGATCTGCAGCGATTAAACAAAATCAAAAAAGACCGATTACGAGTTTGCGAGGTTACGACCTACTTCTAGTTGCGAGATTTGGACCAGTGCAGCGTCACCAACCCAATCGCTGAGGCATTCATAGGAGCAGCAGGAAACACGGTCTAGAAGCTAGCTTTGAAGCTATTCGAGCCCTTCTAAATCAATTAAATCTCTCTATGTTTGGGATAAAAATTGCAGAAAGCGAAAAACTGCCAAACAATACACATAAAAACATTCTAACGCAATAATTATGATTGTTCTACAGTATATCGTACAACAATTTTGACGGTTTTCGAAACAAACTTCAAACTGGTTAAATTAAATGATTATTGGTATGAATGTTCATTATATACTGTGTAAATTTTGCAATAGACCGCAATCAAATACTATCAACAGCCTAGCATCGGCTACAGTGTGTTGTGTAACGTTCTATCTTGTGACTAAAAGAAAATCAATCCAAGGTTTCATTAACTCAATATTACGCTGAGGCATGATACATGCGGTGGGGATCCATCTCCGTGGCACAGCGCATGCTGGGCAACACAGTTCCGAAGAAAGGTCGCCGTTTTAGCGAGTCATTGAAATTTATGATTATTTTGTTGTAATAATTATAAACAGTATGGCGTAAATTAAAGATAGCTTCAAACAAAACGCCGTACGATTTTTCGTATAGGTACGTAAGCAAAATCAAGTCAATTTATTTTACGTCCAACAAAACAACAGTATTTCCCGCAACTAATAATAGACGTATATAGTAACAGTACAACAAGTGAATTAGGAAAAATCAAAGGTACGTTAGGATACGAAAGAATACGAAATATACTACAGAGATTATGAAGGGTCGAAGGTACGTTAGGATACGAAATAAAGGCTATGAAGGAGTTAACGTTAACTTTGCATGACTTGGGGAAACTAATCGTGGAATCGTTTACAAAACAACTAATAGAAAGCATATTTGCAAAAACTGGGGCTCTGTGGTATGACATCTTCTAAAGCTTTGTACGTGCAAAGTAGGGTGTTCTGTTTGAATTCAGAAAATATGTTTTTTGAATGTGTTTGACACTGATATGTAGACTACAGTGGCGTACATTTGTGGAAATTATTGGGGGTGATGATTCATTCATTCATCCATTTATTGACGTACTACTATCAAGTCAGTACAAAATTTCAACAATGCCAAAAGAATGAATATAGCGTAAAAGTTGACACAAGGGCACGCTAGGAGACCATAACGAGCAAAAGCTCACCGAGTCATGGCCACATGAGTTATTGCATCATCAATTAAAACGTCAAGATTGTGTCAACTTCTGGGGGGCTCCGTCCTCCAGACCCCCACTGCCATTCTTTTATTGCACGTTACCTTGTTTAAAAAGTTTTGAGACTATGAACATGAACTTCTTTATTGTAGACTGATTCAGTCTGCAAATAGTCTGACTGAACAATATTTACAAAATAACATCCGGTCTGAACATAAGCTGAACGTTTTCGGACATATCGACAGTCCTTCATTACAGCGTGATCAGAAATAAAAAGTTAACGCATGGCAAACTAATATAAGTGAACTAATTGAATTTGTTTGAATTAATTCACTTGAATTAGTTTGCCCTGGGCACGTTAGCTTGCCATTTTCGATCATCTTCTAACAAAGGGCGGCAGCGTGGCCGTGTGGTTCGGAGCATCGTTTTCACAACGGCCATAATCGCAAGGTTAATGGTTTAACTCCCACCCAAAACCTCGTTGTTGCGTCCTTGAATAAGACGCTTCATGGCAATTATCTCTGCTTGGAGGAATTTAACAAGCAGCATATTGAAGAAGTCAGAAGCAAAAATCGAGCGGAAAAACCGGAAACAAAGGCAACTTCTAAGCGAGTCTGGATTCTTGTTATGCATTGCGCCTCCGTTGCTTTCTCGTGACAGGAGGATAAAAATGAAGAAATCATCATCATCAAGAACCGTCGAGTTGTTCGAAAACGCTCTGCATGTTGTTATCTAATTGAAGACGTTCTATGTTCTGACTTTAAATGAGTGTTTTTCTATGTGAAAAACGTAAAAACCTATTGGCAGCCTCCAGACTCTTGGTTTTGCGCCACCTTGTCAAATCCATGGAGCGCCACTAAATAGCGGTAGCAGTGACAAAGAAAAAATATTAACAAGCATTGTAATGTTTATACCAGAAAGCGTTAACATAGCTCACAACGTCGTAAAAACTTACGTTAAAAATTTTGCTATACCGGTGGTGAATATTCATATCAAACCCCTCCCCCGAAATGTTTTTCTAGATACGGCCCTGGTGGGATAATACGGCCCACCCCAAAATGCCATAACACCCACCGGTGGGGTTTTACCTATATCTCAAAACCATTCATTTTTCCACAATCTGAAAATAATGTAGGCTATACAAAAGGCAATGTTTGTTGGCATTTTTTACATTGCTATTACAGATTATTGAAAAACGAACTAAGTAGAAAAACGATTTGAAGACCAATAGCATTTATCTCAGAAATACTCAATAAAACGAAAAACATTATGGCTTGCGAATGAACAATTGGGCATAAACTAATTATGCACCATAAACAGCACTCATACAAATGCAAAATGTCACAAATCGATTCAATTGCTCCACTCTTCCTGAAATTTCAAAAATAACATCGAATTTGCAGTGGTACAAATATACTAAAGAGGCTTCTTTTTAATATAAACTTCATGTGTCCAATTTTCGCACAAGAAGCAACGTACCAATGGGAGGATCCAGGGTAGCAAAGGGGCTCACGCCCTTTTTAGAGCTAAGCTTTTGCTCTTTTTTGCTGTAATTTTTTTTGGAAAAATTCGTCTTTATAGAGAAAGTAGGCAAAATTCACTAGGTAATAGGCATGGTAGGTTAACCTAATAAATTTAATATAATTGGCTTTACGAAATTGTAGCATCGCCTAGTCGATTGTTATTTTGTACTCGTTGAATTGTCTTCTTATTTTACCAATGGGGCAATCGGCGCTTCCTGGGGTAAAACGCACATGCGGGTTTTCTGCCCTCGGTACCTGGTGGGCGTCTTCCCCCAAACGCTAGAATTGATTTTGGCAACTAACAGCTCAGACTGTTTACGCCGATACCTGATCTAACTATGTGCAATTCTAACTATATGAAAAACTTAAAACGACTCACTATTATTTTTTTATTAGAATCAATAAACTATTTTGCTACCCGCTCCTAAATTTTTAAAACACTATGATTTTGAAATGGCTTTAGCCTCGGTTTGTGTGTCCTTGGCCTTGACAAAAATTTAAAATCCTTGGCCTCGACCTTAACGCCCTTGGCCTTACTACAAGTGCAACATTTGATGAAAATTATTTGCTATTGTTACAGCTTCACTTTCACCAGCCGAAGAGGAGCATCTTAGATGCAAAGAATTCGAAATATATAATTTTAAAAACAGAACAGATTGCGGGTTGCCAGGTGTGAATGAAACATCCTGCTTGGACATGGGTTGCTGTTATGATACCACTCGTTCCGATGTACCTAGGTGCTTTCATCCTTCGAATGACCCTCTCTTATTCCAAGGTACGTACTGTTTAAATACCTCGGCGTTTAAGCCGAATCAAAGCTTATGTAACTAGCAAGATTGCACTGTTAAATGTAAGATGAACGTGCTACTTGCCAGTTTTAAGTTTAACAACAGAATTAAATCGTCATGGCGCAGCAAAAACCCTCTTGTCAGGGGATAGCCGGGATAGAAATGTTTGCCTTAAATATTTTCTTATCTTAGGCCAGTGTTTCTCGACCATTTTCTTATGCGAGCCCAATTTGTTTAAAAACACTATCTGCAAGAACAGTTGCGACCCATTTAAATTGAGCACATAAATAAATATCATACAAAACTGATTTTAAACAAAGTAAATACATAAAAAAACAGAACTTTTTACCGCAACAAATTTTTATAATCTGGCTTGTTGATTTGCTTTAAAGTAGCAACTCTGTTTGACGCTCAGCATTAAAGGGGAGTTGAAGAGTAAAACTATTTTTTCAGAAAAACTTTTAAAAAATACTCTGAATTAAAAACTAACCGTAAAAATTCGAACTTATTTTTAGTTAACTAGAAAACACAAATTGAAAATTTGATAAAAACTTTCAAGTGTGCAAATAGCTCACTGAACCGTGCACTTTGTACATTGCGGCATCAGCGGTAAGGTTTGCGTTGCTAGTGCGCGTACAGTAGACTGACTATGATAGACTACTGCGGCTCACCAGGCCAGCTCTGAGCTGATGCTGGAAACAAGCTTCGGCTAGGAGTCTAGGGCTGATAGTGGAACCTGACTGACTGTTGTAGTGCAGCCATTGCGTTTTTGAAAGCGGAAGTGGCAGTGGGTCAAAATGGACGCAGCAAGCTTTATGAATTAGTACACCTAGGAGTTGAGCTACTGGTTGAAAAAATAAATAAAAAATTTCAAAAAAACAAGTCAAAAATCAGCATGTTACACAGCAAATCTCACGGTTGAAAAATAGTCTAGACTTTAATCAGTACTCAATAAGTTGAACTTAAGACTAGCTAATACAAACACTAGCCATTACCCTACTATTTAGTGCGATTAAACTTATTGAGTCATAAACGTTTAAACCGATCAAAAACAAAAAGTAACTTCTATCTTCCCAAACTATCCACATGCCGTTGTCAAGGGTCAATTAAATACCATAGAGTTAAAATTTGGAATTCGTTAACCCCATTATTAAAAACACAGTCTTTCAAAAATTTTCAGGTGAACTTCAAAAACCATCTTAAATATACCAGTAAATCCGTAACTAGTTGTGTCTCGTACAGGTAACCTTTCAACATCATAGTTACCTACTTTGGCTCGTACATGGTGTAGCAATCGCTTAAGTGGCCGCTATAAACTTTGGGCGACCGCTGACTCAAAAACTTTTAACAGTCACTTCGCAGTCTTCCTTGAAATTTCAGCTGCTTGAATGTGTTCTCCTTTTATTTAGCTTTACTGCGTTTTTGTTTTGAGCTTGCTTATTTTGCGTCAGCTCTGAAATGAATAAATAACAACTGATTTAAATGCTTGCGTTCGAATCTTGTTTTATTTATATCGATTTCTTCTTAGGTAGCATTTAAATTAGTCCAACTCAATTTTTGGATAAACAGCAGTACACTGTGCTTTGTTAGACGCTAATTTGAATCAAATTAACTAACTAACTTTTCCAAGCCCGCTTATCCTTGGGAAGTCTCGGAGGCAGCTGCTCCAGTTAGAACATTCGTGTCATATGTACATATACCACCTCAGTAGCAATCTTTTTAGTCGTAGAGACAGTGATTGTTTGTTTAGAGATTTACAAACATCTGCACCTCTAACCTTGTCCAACAACTAGATTAAGCCGCCAACTTTTCGCAAACATCTAATTTCGGCTCCTTGGACTCGAGGTCTGATTTTCTCATTGATAAACAATCCAACATTTATGGCCGTAAGTCAAAAAAGGAACATAAACTGATCTCAACATGGATAGAATTGCGTTGGTGCAAAGGTCCCGTTTCGATACCACAGATTGATAAAGCTGGCGAATTACTGCACTTGCTTTTCCGATGTTGATATGCGATTTGTTATTTTGTCTGCCATTACAAGTGAATGAGACCCCGAGGTTTTTCAATTTATCCGACTGTTTCAGTGATACTCCACCAACCCGCAGAGAGCACTGCTTTGGTTGACTGGACGGGAACATGGTTTCTGTTTTTGTTGTACTGATTTTCGTCCGGCAACAGAGCATAAAAACGAAAACCTTTTAAGGAGTTACTAGATACCATATTTTGGTATGGTCGAGTTGCACCAGGTCATCTGCAAATAACAGACGTTGTACCGTGCAATCACCGATCTTCACTCTCCGCCACAAGATTCACTTGTCTTAATTATTCCAATCATAGAAATGAAGGAAAAATGGGTGAAAGAGAGAAGGCTTGCCGCAGTCCCACACTTGAAATGTTTTGTCCCTACGCTGTTAATTCAAGCATAGACTTCGGATCGAATGCATGCGCAGCGACTTAGTTACAGTTAGTAACTGGCCACCAATGTCATGCTTTAACAACATGCCCAAAGCATGTCGCTAAGGAAGCGTATAAAAACAGTTTTCGAGTTATTGTAAAAATAATTTGCCGTTTTGTATGCCACGCTAACTCCATCTGAAAAACCGAGATGTTCCAACCATAGCTATTCCAACCACAGAATAACTATTCCAACCATAGAAATGAGGGAAAAATGGGTGAAAAAGAGACGGCTTGCCGTAGTCCCACACTTGAAATGTTTTGTCCCTACGCTGTTAACTCAAACACAGATTTCGAATCGAGTGCATGTGCAGCAACTAAGTTTTAGTCAGTAACTGGCCACCAATTAACTCAAACACAGATTTCGGATCGAATGCATGTGCAGCGACTTTGTTACAGTTAGTAACTGGCCACCAATGTCATGCTTTAACAACATGCCCAAAGCATGTCGCTGAGGAAGCGCATAAGAACAGTTTTCGAGTAAAAATAAATTGCCGTTTTGCATGCCATGCCAACCCGATCTAAAAAACCGAGATGATTAGAAAAAACAATTTGTAATGAAGTGCGAATAGGACGATTACATGAGCGTAAATGTGGTTGGATTAGTAGTTTGGTTGAGAAATGATTGTTCATTGGTGTGTATTTTAGTGAATCAAGTTTGGAATTTTGCGAAGGAAACAGTGAATTACACTCATCAGGTGGTATTTGCAACGAGCTCGAAATTGCTCCCTCAAAATCTATCAGGAGACTGGATAAGCATAACTACACGCTCGGCTCGTGTTCGGGTGAGAGTTCGAGAAAGTGAGTATTGTAAAAGTTTGAAGTAACCAATACCTTACTATTTGTATTTTTGATTTTTTCGTGTTGTGTCAATTTACTAAAGAACAGCACAAATAAATCAGCTATTCAATGATACAGGTTGCTGGTATGATCTTTCACGACGAATTCAATTCGTACATGGAGTCAATCGCATTTGACACAAGTGCAGATGGTTACTGACTCAATGAGTGCAGGCTAACTCCTAAACCTCCCTCGATCGCTGCTCTTCCTTTTTCATCATTATTTTGTATATCAATCTTTTTTTAGTGTAGACTTAATAATCAAAGTCGGAGTGTTTAATTTATATTCATACTAGTTTTTTCTTTCTCTAGATGTTCAAAGCACTTTCATTTGGATAGCAAAAACGTTTTTAACTCAATTATGTTTCCGTGATGTTAAAAATCTGAAAGAGATTTTCCGCAGACTTGCATATCTTGTAGATTTTAAAGTTTTATGGTTCAACAAATTTCCCGGCTCTATAATGTAACTTTCACATGACATTGCTCGCATCGTTCAAACCTAGGGTTGTATAGTTGCAACGTAACCTTTGTTGAAAATTACACAAACTGTATCAGCTGTTCAGTGGAAAATAAATAGATATTCTCGTATCGTCTACATCTACTCTGTTTTAATGCAAGCTGTGATTGTCACAGAATGCGTAATGATTGAGGTCTTCCGGCGTCATTTATTCTCTAACAATAGGCTCGCTGTATTCTGTAATTATGAGCTTCAGCAGGCTGGGCAAAGCAGCTGTTAGCTAAAGACCGTCACTTTGCCCAGGACGATGTTAGGAAATATTTAGCTATGTATGCAAATACATCATGTTCGTGTCAATAGCAGACACAAATTTGACAGCTGATTTCACCGCTCGTTATATTCTTTCATACAAATTTATGACTTTCGTTAAAAATAAATGAAACTTTGGTTAAAAATAAACGCAACTTTTTTATTTTTTTAGGGCAACAAACACTTGCCCTACTGATAATACCTTATTTTTATAGGGCTCTTTCGTGACGGAAAGTCAGATCAAACGCGCTTGACAAAATAACATAAAAACATAACTTAACAGAAAAATCAATAGAATTAAATAGAGTAGGCCTAGACATACATAAGTCGTGATGATGAATTTGATACAATGGTCCCCGGTATTAATTTAAACTGGCAAGAAATGTTTACAGTTTGGCTAACGCTACGTATAAAGTGACAAATACAATACTACCCAAAACCATAGAAGAAAAAAAAATTTAATGCAGTATCAATTTAAGCTTCGGCAAGATTTGCATCAGACTATTAACAGTATAAAATTTCAAACTTTTTTGAAAAAATACTTTACTGTAACAGCAAGTAGCAGTTTGGTAGCGTTTAGTGTTGTCAGCAACGTGACAAAATAATTCCTTAAAATCACAGAAAAAAGAAAACCTGTTAGGTGTTGAATACTTTGGTGTAGAAAGCAATTTTTCTGCTTTGCTCAATAGCCTTTAGCCCATAAGGACAACGTCTACTGCCTAGCAAGATTCAATTTCATCCTTTCACTTTCTAAGCCAAGCGGCATTAGCCTAGCAGACGAGCAAAACCATCGGTAATTGTCAAACTTCAGCAATCCCCATGCTTGAGCCAGGCAATGAAGCTACCTGACGTCAGTAGGCGTTCACTCTTCAAGGCCTTGAAAGACGTAGATCTGTGCATTAGGATGCTCCTAATCGATTTTTTCTTTTTCCACTGTTTTAATTGTTTATTATAGTTTACACGTTCACTCTGGTTTGGTAAAGACTCATGTCGACGTCAACCTAAAAAAAATTAATCTTTATGGTACTCGGAAGAAATTGCAACTATTAAATTGTCTTAAAGGGGCAAGTAGCAAAATTTGCTTTCTAACCGAAAAAAATTATTGCAAAAATTACAAAAAGATTATAGAAAGTTTGAAGAAATATTTTTTTGGAAATGTCAGGGTGTTCCCCGAACACCTTGAACATTCTGAAAATACGCCACTGAACTTAACTGAAAAACTTGATGATTTCTTCTGCTCCATATGAGAAAAACTACCAAACAAGATACTCACTCAAAACCCACTGAGTTTTGAAACGTTTCTGAAACATCGAATTTCTTCTCCTTATTCCTCGAACCTCGAGACCTTTATGAAGTTGTTGACATGTCACGTGCCTTTAAACTTTGAGTGAACAAAGCTGTAGGCCATGACAATCTTATGGCTGATTTGGTAAAAATCGCCTCGAATGTTATAACTCCTTATCTCCAACCACTTATTCATTAGGATTTTTCAAACGGTATTTTCCCTAATCACTGAAAAACTGTTAAAGTTTTTATAAACAAGGAAATACAGACGATCCAAACAACTGCAGAGCAATTAAGAAACCTATTTCAATCTTAACCTGTTTTGCTAAAATATTTGAAAAATTACTTGATAAAACACTCCTTTAATTTTTTACCACACATATCGTGATATTATCAACGCAGTACGATTTTCAAGAAACCATCTCGACCACCCGCGCCATTCTTGATATTCTTACAGCATGATATGATAATATTTGTGAAAAAGAAGAAGCTGCACGTAGCTATCCTGGGGTCCCTAGGGCAGACGTACGGGTAATCAAGGATATGTATCATGGAGCGACAACAGCTGTAAGATATGCAGCAGGACTGATTGAGGAATTTGAAGTATGGGGTTGAACTTCATCAAGGGTCAGGTGTTAGCCCATTTCTGTTTGCCGTCATTATGGACAAACATCGAGAAGGAAGCGCCATGGGATATGATGTTTGCTGATGACATAGCACTGTCCAGACAAAATCATAAAGAACTAGAGGAGGCCCAGGGGATTTGGAGAAACGCACTGGAGAGAAGAGGCCTGAAAGTGAGCCGGAGCAAGACCGAATACTTAGAAGTGGGAGATGCAGACGTTGAAAAAAAGTTGAAATTGCAAGGGGTGTAGTAAAGAGAGTGAAAATTTTCACAAATCTTGGTTCAACAATTGGTAGAGATGGAAGACGTAAGATAGAAGTAAGGAGAAACATACAAGCAAGTTGGATTAGTTGAAAGAAAATTTCTGGAGTTGCGGGTGACAAAAAGTTGAGAGCAAAGGTTAAAAGTAAGTTGTACCAAAGTGTTATATTAGCCGGCCATGCTTTATGGAATAAAAACGGTGGTGATGACCGAAAAGCAGGTGGGAAGGATGGAAGGAGCGGAGTTAAAAATGTTGAAATGGGCATTGGGTGTAACAAGAAAGAACAAGATGAAGAACAAGTATGTGAGAGGGACGGCGAAAATTGCAAAGCTGGGAGACAAACTTCGGGGCACAAGGTTACGTTGGTATGAACACGTGAAGAGGAGAGAAGAAGGTTACGTTCGAAAAAGAATCATGGAGATGGCAATACCTGGTAAGAAAAAAGAGGTAGGCCAAACAAAGATGGATCGATTTGGTGAGAGAAGGCATGGAGATAGTCGGAAGAAGGAAGGGAGACGAAGTTGACCGAGTCCTACGGAGAAGACTTTCGCGCTGTGGCGACCCGGAATAGAAAAAAGCCAAAAGAAGAAGCCGCTCGTATGTACCCTGGGGCAGATGCAGGGGTGCATTCCCTCCACCAACTATTTTTGGCAATGTTTTTGGTGAATACTATTCTATCATGTTTTTGAATCTCCGATAACTAATCCGCACGCCTCAAGCATGCATAAATCGAGAATATGCGAACAAAATGCATGATATTTTCGTAAAGCGCTCAGAATTATAGAGGCAAAAATGCATACAAAATTTGCCTTAAAAATTGCTTAAAAAGCATTAAAATGGCGGTTACAATATGCAAACTTTCAAAAATCATCCGAAAGAGCGCACCCCCCGGACCCCCTACAGCTGTTTTTGTTCATCACGTTGCTTCAGTTCTACTCTGCCGGAAAACGCCCTTGAAAAGTCAAATTTTCGTGCCCCTCCCTCAAAAAAGTAAGAATGCGCCTCTGACATGGAACATTTTCAAAAAGCTTATTTACGCTGTTTTTCTGGTCCAATCGTCCAACGTCTTTGTGTTTAGATGACATTCAACCTAATTTAAAACTGCAACTTTTCTGTATCCGCTCCAGCAGTTACCTCGCACACATGGCCTCAAAACTTTCGATGGAGCTAGGCAAGTTAGCCCCCCGTTGGTTATGATTTTGACCCCCTCTCCCCCCAAAAAACGTTACTGGCTGGCTACGGCCTGCCAGTCAGAGAGAGCAATCAGAGGCGGTATACTGCTCAACTTTTGTGCACTTGTTTGAGTGCACAAAAGTTGAGCAGTGTATTATCGCCGCAAATGTTTTAACGTTATCTGTTAAGTTATTTGTCATTGCTGTGTTTAAACGCGATTCCATGTGAATAAGGGATTTCCATTTGAATAAGGGTATACTTTGATTACATTAGACGTAACACTGGAGTCAGATAAATTGTTGCACGGTTCATTATAGTGCCTATATCGTATGATGCTGAGCAGCTAAACATCATAACATGACAAGTTAACGCTTTATAATGACATGCCAAAATGACTAAAATTTACCCAAAATAAGGAAATAGAATTGAAAAAATGAAGATTTGATACCATACCACCTGACCGCAGTCTAAAAGTAGCGATATAACAATGATAGACTTGTGCCCGTTTACAAAATCTTGAAATCCTGTGATAGCAGCCATTGCCACATTAAAATTGAGAGCAACAAAAGACTCACTCATTTCACTTCATGTTAGTTCAGGAAACTAATTACGCAATAGCATAAATAAGAACAATCACACCCAGTTATTAATTTCCCAGTAAGAGGGTGCAAAAAGACCATGAGGCCCAGCCCAAAAGAGGTGAGCGGTCGTCGAGTGCGCAGCCTCTCACCTGACAGAATAATATTGTTAAAAGCAAAATTGAAAAGATTGCCGAAGAAGAATAAACTTGATCAGATGAAATATAGATTCGCTGCGCAAGTACACATGCACCCTATTACGAATAAAAGTTAAATTAACAAAAGCAAGCAGAAATTATTTACATTTTTGTCAAAAGGAAATAATGTACAAAGGTAACAAACAATAGCACTGAAACAACAGATTACGGCAAAATAGGCACTGCTAAATATCAATGTTATTCATATAAAGTGGCTGTTTACCTGTGACGATAGCAATCTGTAGCGGGATAGTAGCGCACCGAATTTTTACGAGATACCAAGTAAAAAGATGATTACCAAGCATGCAGCGCTGACGCATGAAGAAAGATAGTACATTTCCGGCTCTAGCCACGCTTTATATTCATATTACAATTATTTTGACTGTTTTTTTCTTTTACCAACTTAAGACTGGAAAAGGTTTTTCAACTCATTATGCCTTGAAGTTTAGTATCAACTCTAAAATAACACGAGATGTAATTTGTTGCTACTATGATCCTATCACATGTCAAAATCAAACCAGGGTTGGCGAGTCGTAGTAAAATTGATAGGACTCTGACTCCGACTCTCAGGTATTTTTTTAGTTCGACTCCAACTCCGACTCCGTTTTTTTGTTTGACTCCGACTCTCGACTCCGACAAAAAGTGAAATGTCGACTCTAACTCTGACTCCTTCATTGAGTTTTTTTTTAAATACAACCTCAAACCATTATTTTCCATTGTGATTGGTAGTGAAAACCTCATTACGCAATTATTGTGTTGTGCATCATTTCATAGTGTAGGAAATTCCACTTCTTGGAAGCTGCATTATAGTGGCTTTCGCTCGATTAGCATTTTCTGCAAGCTAAATAAGTGGAAGTAATTGAATGATTCCTCCTGTTACGAGAAGGCCCCGCAAACACTATGCATAGGATAAATCCACTCCGAGTCTTGACTCTGGCAAGCATAATTTCGACTCCTACTCTCGACTCTGGCAAGCATAATTTTTCGACTCCGACTGCCAAAAAAACCTCGACTCCCACGACTCCAACCCTGAATCAAACGTGGAGTTATTTAACGCACATTAAATCAAATCAAACAAGTTTATTTTATGCGAACACGAAAGGTGCCAACAGGTAAAACAAACAAAAAAAACAACATAAACAAAGCATATTTTAACATAATAATTTAAAAAATTTCGTTTAACCAGAAGTATTAATAGACCTACATAGTTGGCAAATACGCAAAAGAGAGTCGCAAAGGGACCGGTTGGGTCTTCGAGTCAAGCGACCACCTATTGATAATACAGTATGATTTTATGTAAATCAAAAGAGCTGATTAGTTTTAATCAAAAAGAGGAAAAAATGAGATGACAAAAATTAGGATTAAATGAACAGGAAAATTACAGTAGTACTGTATACATGTAAATATAAATTAAGATGTCAGCAAATGTGCAGTGTTACTTAAACTTCTTATATTCCATCAAAACACAGATATTCATGGTTTACGAATGGTTAAAAACAAAATCAGATTGCCAATTATAAAATGATCTATTCAAAAGAGATATATTTCGTTATAACAGCATCATCAGTCCTATAAAAACGAAAAAATATACCAATAAACTCTTACCTTGCTTGCACAGAAGGTTTGATTCGGGTCCTAACTGGAAAATAAACCATCGAAAAAACCAATGGCTTTTCCCTGAATCTAAAACCGTTCTCTAAGGAAAAACATTTTTTCTAACTATCTAATAAACAATCTTAAGACCAGAGGTAAATCCAAAGTTTGTTGTGAACGATACAGTGACATAATAAACAACATAAATCACGTGAAAAACAGTTACATAATCACAAGAGTAATAAACGCCAAATAATAAATGTGAAAAATTAGAAGTATTACTTTAGTACTGATATACTTTCTCTTGTATAATATCCCAATTTTTCACCCTATTTATTTGGTGTTTATTACTCTTGTGATTATGTAATTTGTCAGGGACATGGCCTAGCGGTACCGGGCGCAGGTGACAGATCCTACGTGACGGGTTCGATTCGCGGCTGGAGTCGATCGCATTTGACATATATAACGGGTGGCTGCTGACTCGAAGAGTGTAGGCTCACTTCGCAGTCTCCCTCAATTACTGTTGAATTTTAAGTTCAATATAATTTGAAAATAACCTCAGTTATTTATTTATAACTGTTTTTCACGTGATTTATGTTGTTTATTATGTCACTGTATCGTTCCTAACAAACTTTGGATTTGCTTCTAATCTTAAGATTTCTTAAAAGATAATTGGTTGGCGGTACAGAACATAAGAATAGCTTTGAAAAAGCTGTTTTCGCGTTAGGCTTCCAGAAACCCTCTGACTTAACTCTTTGAGAGCTTTGAGAAAAGCTGTTTGTCCCAGTAACTCTTTTTGAGTAGCTTGTAAAAAAAGCTGTTTGTCCCAGAAGCTTTTCGTGACGCACTCTTCAGTGGGTAATCGCGTCAAAGTGGAAACGAAAAAGACAGGTCTGGCGATTCATAAATATCAGTTTCGGACGGCAGCGAAGCGGTAGTTACATCAACAAACCCAATCGAGCGCGGGAAAGTCACGCACACTTGTCATTGGACAAGTCGTGCGAACCTAAATTCTACTTGAACAGTTAAAGAGTATAGGCAAACTCTTTCTGTTCGCATAGATTAGGTCGCCGTGCTTTAATGTAGCTTGCTTCGAGCAGACTAAGATGGAAAAGACTGCGCGCAGGGTCCAGAATAAAGAATTGATCATCGTTGTAATTGGCAGCACATTGGTCGTTTTCTAATAATCGTTGTCCAATTGCCGAGTCGCATTCTGGAGTGAGTTGTTTTCGCTTGCACGCTTGGTTAGGTTGCACTCGCTGGGAGGCTGTGTGCTGTCGTAGCCATTTCGGAACATGCTGCTTGATGCGGTCTTGAAGTCGTTGAGCTGTTCTACCTACTTACCGACTGTCACAGTGACACTTGTACTCAGAGATGACGGAACTCTTTTGAATGGCAGGTAGAACATCCTTACGACTTGCAGGCAGCATTTGTCTGGAGAAAAATACAGTTCGTAAAGCCACGGATCCATAACAGTTTTCAACAGCGATTCGGAGGTTCTTTTAGAGTTGTTAATAGATAGTTAGAAAAAATTTTCTTCCTTTGAGTGCGGTTTTAGCTTTAGGGAAGAGCCATTGGTTTTTTTCGATGTTTTTTTTCCAGTTGGGACCCGAGTCAAATCTTCTGTTCAAGCAAGGTAAGGTGCCGGTACCTCTGAATTACTAAATACTTATTATGGCTTGCATAATCAATAATACAGTAATACTTCAAAAATCTAGCAGCCTGTCGATAATAAAACATACGATTTGACCTCTGCAAAACTAACAAGAAAATTACAAGGTAATGTCAAAACTGTCAAGTATTAACAGCACTGTGCAAGTGCAGGTAGCTGAGAATCTGAGATACACACCAGCAACCTACCCATTACCAGCAGCCTAGACTGGCTGACTGATAAAATCTCATAGTAGCCTTGATCCAAGCTAGACTTTTAGTAGTAGTCCACTTTCTCACACTTTCTAGTAACTAACTTTACAACTGATGGCAAGAAAGTGCAGTTCGGGAAACCGCGGTCAAAAAGTTATCGCTGCAAACACTTTATTTCTTTCTAAATCTCACTCGCTTATCAGAATGAGAGGTTTTGTTGCTTTACACCTTAGCGTGATTGAAATAACAATCATAATAAATACTTTCTAACACTTATTTCACCAACGAACAAGTTAATATTTTGTCAAAATTAGTTTTACAAAGCTTGTATACATCTCACAAAAACATTTTGTCTTACCCAGTGACGCTAGCCTATACGAGATCTGAAAAAAATGGAGCACGGTGGAGCAACATTCTTAAGCTACTTGCTCCACGAATCGCTACGGAGCAATACCAAGCTCCACGAAGCATCAGCTCCACCATGCTCCACGGGGCGACGCGATGCGCGACGCAGCTTCATTGCGTCATAATGAAACAACTAAAAGTTGGCGCGTGGCAACGCTTCGTTCGCTCTAGTGTAGACACTAGACAAGGCCTGATGGTGCTGTTGTAGCGAAATATATCTCCTTTAAATAGATCTTTTTACATTTGACAATCTGATTTTGTTTTTAACCATTCGCAAACCATGAAATTAGACAACAGCAAACGAGAATGGTCTGACCTGAAGGTCTTTAGAGAAGGGCCAAAGGATTCAGGAATTAAAAGTGAATTTAACATAGATATTCATGATAGAAGTTCTTCGGGTAAAACAAACCGTCGTGTTGATAATAACAGTTGATTTTATGCGATGTGTAGCGTTCAGTGTGGTGAAATTAATGTAGACATAAAATTATGTAGGCCTATGCGGGTTTCGCATTGACTTGTGCCGCAAATAACTGATCAAAACATAACCATCTTGACGCAACCCGCTAAACAAGACAGCTTGTTCATCAATCGTTATAGTTTTGATGAAGTGAACAAATGCTTGACTATTGTTTCAGGAAGCCCGATGAATTGTCCAGCTGGTTACACTTGGGACGAACCTTTGTGTTTGAAAATAGTAGTACCATTCATGAGACGGTATGCAAGTTCCTTGATTTGCAAGGCGGATGGTGCAACGCAGCCAATATTTAGGTCGAGAGAAATGGAAAAAAAAGTGGTTGATTTTGTGAAATTGCTGAAAGAGCATGAACCGAAGTTTTGGCTTGGTTTAGCCTTCCGCGGTAATTCAAAACTACAGTGGGATACAGCCATAGAATTTATGCCAGAGGAATACGAAAATTTTCAAACAAATCATCTTCCGAACATCTCCAAAACTTGTTCCGTCTATGACTATGGCCAATGGAGTGCGCATTACTGTTATTGGCATCGGCTTTCAGTTTGTACGGCCTGGTCCTCTAACGCTAACCCATTGAATGTTTTATCAATGTCCGATCCAGATATTGATGGAGTTTATTATTCAGAAAACGGAATATTACTGAACGGAGCGCCAGTGTACAAACAGCGAAGCTCTTCTGGAACTCCATATTTGCTTCGCCGTAATACATTTATGTCTACACGTAAGTAGATGTATTGCAGGTACATAATGCAATCAAATAGTGGGATGTGCACGGACTAGTAATTGTCTGCATCTGATTACGCAATTAGAGAAAACACACCCATAATGACGAAAGATTATGACAAAAAAAATCAAATCTTCATTATACTCGCCGTATTACGCCGAAGCGTGTAACGAGTTGCGGGGCCCATCTCTGCGGCTTAGCGCCTGGGCTACACAGCTCCGAAGAAGCGTCGCAACGGTGGCGAGTCGTTGGCGACACTGTGTCGATTTGACCGGCCCGGAAGTCGAAGCCCTGACCTCACGCACCGATAGCGTGCGCTTTGCAACTGAGCTAACGGCCGGTTAAGATTATGACAATTTAATAATAATAATAAGTGTAACATTTGGTTGGTTTGATGATTGATAGTTTTACAGTAATAACTAATCACGGCATTGGTGTGGTTTTAGAGAATCCGGTTTGGAATTTTGCAAAGGAAACAACCAATTCCACTCTGTTGGTATTTACAGCAAGGTCAGCATTGCTTCCTCAAAACATTTCAGGAGATTGGATGAGCAGAACTAGTCGCCCGGCCAGCGTTCAGGTTCAAGACGAAAGAAGTAAGTAGCCTATGCTCTATGCTGCATGGTAACAGTTTAAATGCGATGAATAAATATCGGATTTATGTTTGATTTTTTTCGTGTACAGTTGATTCATATGAACAGCAGCACTAAACTAACCAACTATTTATGGTACTGGTTGCTGGTAGATTCTTGTGTGACGAGTTTAATTCACAGCTGGAGACATTCGCATTTTACACACGTTCAGGCGGCTGCTGGCTCTAAAAAGACAAGTTAACTTCAGAGTTTCCCTCCTATTCTTCAACTTAGAAATCATCATTTTCCATATTACTCTATCTTTCAGTGAATAACGTGATGATCACAGTCAGAGTGGTTATTGATTTGTATAATATTTCGTTCAACATCTTTATGATCATTGATCAAAGTCTTGCTTTTCATGATCTCGGTAGTTGATGAAGTCGTTGGTCTAAGTTTCATATTGACCAGTTGCGTATAACATCGCTGATCAATTCATCTTTCAATTATAAAATTTCATTTAGAAAAATTGTTTTACGTGTAATTCTGAAAAAAAAATTTTTAGGAGAAGATGGAACAGCGGCTACAGCAACAGGAGCAATTACTGTCAGAGGAACAGCTGCAAGTACACAAACTCTCAGTGTTTCTGCTGGTACAGCAACTACTAGTACTACCACCAGAGCTGGGCACTCGGTACTTTAAAAGTAACGACGATATCGGTACCGATACTTTGCCAAAAAAGTACCGTCGGTACCGATAACGGTACATTTTTAAAAAAGTAACGACGATATCGTTACTCCGTACCGATTTTTGGTACTTTTGAAACGAAAATTTTTTTCTTAAAATTTGATTTTTGTTTTGGTTTTCGTCTTGCAAAGCAACGATAGTAAAGCCTTATCAAGCTTTTTGTCGCATCTGGTGCTAGTTTAAGGTCTGAGTTGCAGTCTCACGCGAATCTTGATACTGCAAGTGCCGTCGGTGATATTGACGAGGTGACAGCGGCACTCTTACTAATACAAGCATTCTCACGTATGGCAACATGTATAATAATCTGTTGGTCTCCTTCATTAGTTATGAGACTAGGTATAAAGAGTATCTGTAGGGACTTACTGTTTACAAGTATGTCCCTACATATCATCATCAGAAACTCGCCGTGTAGAGCAGAGTCTTTTGTCACATCCCTGCTTATCTGGTTACGTTGCTCCATTCGAACAATGCTAAGGGCGTGAAAGAGCTTATGGCCTATTTACAAAAAAAATGTAGCAAAGGTTCTTGCTGAGTGAATTTCATCATTGTGTTGAAGGAGAGTGTTTTCATTTTTAATGCCGCTTTCAGTAGAGGTTGGCGTATCAGTAGCAGCGTACTCAGAACTTTTAGATGAATCAAAATCTACATTTTTCTCAGAATTTGCAGGTCTATTGTATTACTTTGATTCAATGACACAGAAATAAATTTTTTGCATGTAGTATAGACCAGTGGTGTTCAACCTTTCTTACGCAATCTCTTTTTTTGGAAAGGTGGGTCCAAATTGCCCCCACAAAACACTACACGTCCGCAGATCTACTATTTTTCCACTGAAAATCGGTAAGAAACAAAAAAAGATCTGCATGCGGCCCGCAGTTTGCCCAGCTCTGGCGATGAGGAATTTTTTTTATGATTTTTATAAAATTTTGTTATTTGCAACACATTTGTAAAAGTTTTTGAAAGATCATTAGATAAGTATCGGTATGTTGCTAATAAATCTAAATTTATTTCTACAAATTCACCACAGTTTAAAAACGTCTATTTAAAACCCAGCAGTGTGTTTCACTCTATCTTATTCAAATAGAATAGATTTTATTTGAATAAGATACCCCTAATGATCCCTTTTGCGTGAAACAGACTGTTAGGTTTTAGATAGATGTTATTAAACTGTGGTGAGTGAATTTGTATTGCTCTAACTAAACTCAGTTATACAGCACTTTTTGAAACACTGATTCGCATCGTTATTGAATTTATTATTATTCAGAAATCAATTGTTAACAATATTGGTAGTAGAATTCGTCTATAACGGCACCTCTAGGGAATTTAAAAAAACTGCCGTTACAGGCGAATTGACGTCACAGGCCCAAGCAGGGAGAGGCTACGGTGCCATGCCCCCCTTTGGTCCTGTAATAAGGTGCTAAAACCTAACTTTTAGTCTATAATTTCTCAAACTAATAATGGTTGCAGCCTCCTGTCTGCAACCACTGATCTGCAACAACGTGGTTTCGCGGTACTTTTCGAAGATGGTTTTTGTGGAAAAAACCGGAACGTTTTCCGCTTTCGCTTTCTTTAGTTTACTCAAAAAAAGTTGCCGAAATATTGAGTAAAACGGTCAAAAAAGTAACGACGGTACCAAAAACGGTACATTTTTTAAGTATCGACGATACCAATAACGGTACTAAAAAAGTTCCGCGGTAGTTTTGTACCGCAGTACCGTCCATTTAAAGCTGAGCGTCAAACAGGGAAGCTGTGAATACCCATTTCAAAGGCATTGGTTTGATTCGACTCAGAATCAAACCCAAGTCTACAGCACTCGAGGCGGACGCTCTTACCACTCGGCCGTCTGAGCTGTTGAATCGAAAGTGTGTTGTATAACTCTCGAGGCAAGTCACAAATTACAAAATATGCACCAACCATCAAGAAAAGGTACAGACCAAGCTATCTTAATCAGTGGTTAGCGCAACAAAAATCAGAAGAAATGTAACCATTTCCCTCGCCCATAGGAATGAACCGCAAAGCATAAAACGAAAAATTTTTTTATTGGAGGCCACTTTTTGCGCAGAATGCGACAAAAAGATTGTTTAGGGGTTTTGAATGAATGGGGACCCCAGAACCAAGGCTACGCCGTAGTTTTCAATTAAAGGAGTTCGTCATAAGTCATAATGACGTGAAGCCTTTTTGTGTCGTCATTAAAATAGAAACAGAATTTTTAACATCGAAGTGTGTAAAGCAGAGATGCCCAGTTTTTTTTAGAAGAACCATATTTGATGATGTAAAAGTGCTCGAGGACAGGAGTCAAGAGCCAATAACATTTAATAGCATGCTTCGCTATTTTTTAAAAAATTTGTTGCACTCCGGATCATCACGTAGGATAAATCGTTCTAACTTTTTCATGGCGCTTAGTTTTCGTGTCTGTGATTATCAGAAAGCACTCAAAGTTATAAGGTAAATTCATGTGATGATAATAATAGACGATAGTTTGTGCGACGACGCACGAGAACAATATGAAAACTCATCGCGAGAGTGGAGACCTTGGGTGTAGAGCAGTGATTTTCAAACATGTTTGTTCTACCGCTTCCGTTTGAAAGTTGGAGACTTTCATCACTTCCTTATCAGGAAATAAGTTTTAAGATAGGCGTACGCCGTACGTAGACATTTTTAAAGATGGGGTAGCGTAAGTGCGAACACACGTTTTGCTTTGTGAGTTTAGTATCTACTATTTTATGAATTAAGATGTAGCAAGCGACTAAGTCTATTGCAGCAAAAATCAATATGCGCACTAGGAGTTAGGGATGAATCTTATAACGGAACTAATAGATAGCGAATAAGTTCAGTGGCCCGGGAACGTTTTTTGGACATGGGGGGCTCAAAATAGTAAAATCGTGTCAACGTTTATGTCAGCGATACGTTTTTCAACTCCTGATCGATGCCTTGCCATTACAGCAGCATTGTCGAAAGCCTGACCAAGGCAGTCTTAAATCTAAAGTCCATTTCTTTCACCTGCTTCAAAGTCTGTTCTGTAATTTGCTCAGCACTTTTTCCTTTCATTTCAATAAAACGAAGAAAGGATTCTTCAAGCTTTACGTCGCTGTCGTTCATTTTGACGTAACGTATGATTTTGGCTTAGCGATGATTTTGGGGATGATTTTGGCTTAGCTGATCTTTATTAGATATTTCCGCAGTACTATCAAGGATAATGCAGAAGTACTTGCTATTTTTCACGTGTTCAATGATCTTCGTTCTGACCAAATCCCCCAAACAGTTCTCACACTCATTTTGGATGTAAGGTGAAAGGTAAGATATTGAATGTGGCTTGCCAAGTGTAGCTCTTAACAAGTCTTCCCGCAAAACTGGATCGCTGAACAAGTCTTACGGGATGATTTTTAACGAAGGTTGAACACCAACAGTCATCGGCTATAACCACCTCCACAAAATCAAGCCGTCATTGATGGTGCAAAAAAACTAGCGGGTTTGTCTCAATTTCATGGGCATTTTAAGTCCAAACAGCAAGCTTCAACATAGGAGCAAAATTTATTTGTAATTAATTCTTTTTTAATTGAAGCAAAAGGCCTTGGCGGATTTTGTTTAAATTTTTTAGATTCCGTAATTACTAGTCATTGTAACTTTGTGAAAATTTCAAGTTCGAAGTGTTTTTGCTTCAGTTTTTCCCACACGCCGAGTCCAAAACGATGGTTTTTATGAGCTCATTATGCGTAAAGGTGCGATCAGTGATCACACTAACTTAGAACGTGCGATCACACTGAAACCCCCGCGACCTTTGAGACATTGTGCAGATTTATCTTATTATGACGTCACGTCTCCATTCGTGCTACATAAGGCGTGAATGAAATGAAGCTAACAATGCTGATTACAACGAATTTCGCGAGACAGCAACCCTGATAATCTGAGCACGGACTATGCTAGCAATTAATCCAGCAAGTTCTTCGCCGTAATGCGAAGACGGTCACGTAGCACAGAACTCGAAAGGGTGGTTTGATACTTAGACACGCAAGTCATGTGGCGCGTAGTATGCATGCTGTAACAGTGCATTTATACTAAAAGTGTTGAACTTTTGTTCATAATAGTTTGGACTTTACGACGTTTTTGCAACTTTTAAGTGTTTTCAACTGCAGCGCCCGCTATTTCGTACGCAGTAGCGACGCTACTGTTGTAAACAAGCAACGGTAAGCGGCAACGCCGCTGCTTTTTTCCGTCAAAAGGCGGTAGCGGCGCTACTTTTCTGACAGCGGATCATGCTCAGCTCTGCGCATGCTAATGTGGTAAACTTGCCTTTCATCAATTTCCCGTAACATAACTTGGGCTTTATTCAATCAATCAATTTATTTCATGACGCAAAAGCGCAGGGGGAAGCGGTGAAAGACCAAATGGCCACCTTAGTCTACCGCACCCAAATGCAGCAGCTTACGATTCATGAACAAAAAGGGAAAAAAAATTAACAAAATAATATCATTATTACATGATGGCACAACATCAATCAGACTTTTAAGTTTCAGGTCAGCTTAATCAAATAGGGTTGCAGTGTCGACAATCAGCTGGTAAAAAATTAAGAACACCAAGAAACTTATCATATACTCAGCAAACCAAATGAAAAAAATTAATCAGAGGTACAATACGTTGATAGTACATTTGTTTTGAAATACTTTGTAAATTTGGAAAAAGAACAGTGTCTGTGCGTTTGAGGAATATCTCTCCATAACTTTAGACAGATGTGATGAAGCGTGTTTCTCCCTGTTTCCAAACCAACAAAAGATTGGAAATATACGTTGCGAGTTTTTTGCCAAGTGTTGTAGTTGTATACTTTATCAAGTTTTAGAAAATAGTTGTTGAAAGAAGTTGGTAACATGTTGTTGTTAAACTTGAACATAAATTTCGCAAATTCCATTTTTATCATATCTTCAAGTTTTAAGACGGAACAATCAGAATACAGTGAATTTGTTGGATGATGCAATGGACGAAAGAGACACGCTCTTAGTATACTGTTTTGAAGAATTACAAGTTTATGGTAGTGGCTTTTGCAGGCTCTACCCCAGTTAAGTAATGAGTATTGCAGATGTGAGTGAAACATTGCATAGTAAAGCAATTTGAGGGTGGATAAGGGAACATAGTGTCTTAGTATATAAATCATTCCGCAAACTTTCGATGATTTGCAAGTTAGTTTTTCGATATGAATTTTCCATGATAACTTACTTATCAAAGTGAACGCCAAGATATTTAACATAGTCAGATTGTTCAAGTTTAATGTGATTTATGCACAAGTTGAAGTCGGATTTCGCTGCCCGCTTGTTTCCTACCAACATAAAACAGCTCTTTTTATAATTTATAGTTAATTTGTTGGCATTTATCCAATTATTGATTTTGTCTACTTCGTTTGCTGTTTGTATTTGCGGAGATTTAATATTGTTATGGGAGAGATGCAAATTGGTATCATCAGCGAACAACGCGACTTCAAATTTAGAAACGTAGGGTAGGTCATTGAGATTATATAGAAATGGCAGTGGTCCGAGAACAGAACCTGGTGGGTCTCCGTAGTTGACACTGCATAGCTTAGAAGTTTTTCTTTCAATCACAGTGCGAATTCTTCGGTTACTTGGATACGATTGCAGTAAGATAAATACAGATCCACGAAATTCATAATGGTAAAGCTTTTTAAGCAAGATAGGATGGTTGACAGAGTCGAACGCCTTTTTTAAATCAAGGATGACTGAACCAGTAACTTTGTTTTTGTTCAAGTTCGTTAGAAGTTTGTCATATAGCGTTAGAAGTTTGTCATATTTTTTCACAAGTTCGTTAGAAGTTTGTCATATTCAACTAAAGATAATTTATAACTCGACAAAGGTACACAAGGACAAACGTTTGCACTGCAGATCTGATCGAACCGACATAAGATTGTGAAAGCTACACTGTCAGATCCGGGTGCAACATAAGCCTTAGGTGGGCGACGGCTTGACCTTGAAAAACGAGGTAACCTAGTAGTACGAATTAACTGTAAGCAATGTCACATCACACTTCCCTCTCTACGAAGTAACAGCATCACCATAACGACTTGGTGGTACTCTTTTACTTTGCCCAGCAGATCTACAAACGGCTTTGGGTTGTGGCTCGTCATCAACGCTTAACAGACGTGAAAGAGACTTTAATACCAGTAAATTATAAACAAGATTGATACATGCGGTTCGCGCTTTGACTTTTTCTGCAAAAAATTAATTGAGCATATCGTAATCACTAATCAGTTTGACGTAGCAGCCGAAGTAAAACGTTTGTTGATCAAACAAAGTAAAAGATACTCACGATTTCAGAGAAAAAATTTGTTCAAACAATGTTAAAGTTTTGATGAAGTAAATCAATGCATTGTTATTGTTGCAGATATCTCATCAGATTGTCCAATTGGCTACACTTTGGAAGAACCTCTGTGCTTCAAAGCAATAAGAACACGTAGAAATTGGTCTATGTCGATAAGTTCATGCATAGCCGATAATGCAACGTTTCCGATATTACGATCGAAAGAAGCACAAGAAAAGCTGCTGAAATTCACTAGTTCTGCCGGGGATGTTTTACCGTTTTGGCTTGGCTTAACCTTCAATGACACGATAAACAAAACCAAGTGGGATACAGACGAAGAATTCATGCCGACGGAATACGACAAGTTTAATTCAAGTCATCATCCGAACAGCTCTAGACCTTGTTCCCTCTTTTACATTGATAGCGGTGAATGGAGAAATGAGTATTGCCATAATGATTGGCATGCAGTGTGTATGACCTGGTCTTCCAACATCAAACCATTATACGTCTCTTCTGAGACCGATCCGGATATTGATGGAGTATATGATCCAGAAAACGGGGTATTGCTGAACGGAGCGTCAGTTTACAAACAGCAAAGCTTATCCGGGACACCTTATCTACTTCGCAATAGTGAAATATCTACGTCAGTTCGTAAGTAAATGTTCTTCCATTCGATTCCAAATGTAACGAAATGTTTAGTTTAAGTTTAAGAGCATGATTTTTCAGACTTTTTCATGTTTAGTAGAGGTGCTATAATTCAAATACTTTTTCCCGTATATATACAGATTATATCGACCGATATAGAGACTTGACGACGAAATGTTGCTCGAAAAGTTGCATTCTCGAAATGGTATAAGAGAGCACTGCTAATTGCACAAATTCACAATAGAAATTGGAATCACAACAATTATACAGAATGATGTTTACTTATATGCTATATTAGTGAATATTTCGGTTCGGTTCTTCAACTACATGCGTTTTTTGTTTTCTATTCTCATCTTTGTTAAGCGCTTTTTATTTCTTCGTGCGAGTTTCCCAGCAGTGACGTACTGACCACTTTAAAAAGGAAAAATGAGCAAATCTGATAACTAAGTTGTTACCAAACGATTTCTTTACCAAAATGTTCCTGAAGGTGTGTAATAACACACATTAAAAAGTTGAAGCTCAACTCCTTGGGAAAGTTCAAACAAATCAGCTCGAAATCGGACAGTATCGTTGCTGGTTCAAAATCAGGTGGTCACAGTTTTTGGGTGCTCAAGCGAAAGTATTTTGTCGTAAAACCTGTTTGGAGCGTTATGGAGATCTGAGTTTTTGCATACATGTAGCCTTTGTTGTACATTTTTGAAAAATAAAAAAAAATAGTATGATGACGTCACGTGAAAGCGACGACGTCACCCTGATTAATGTTTTGGACATTTTTTGCATTTTCAAATTTAAAATATCACTTTTTGTATTCAACATGGATTCGCTAAGTTGAGTTGTCAGTTCTGTCAACGAGAAAATAACGATCACAAGGCGGTCTCACGGATCTTCAATTCCTTAGGCATAGAAATGTAGCGTAGAGCGAGACAGCGCTGTTTCTGGCTATTAGCCTTCATCAGCCGCCCTCAGGTAAGAAACATTCATCTTCCAGGACGAATGATCTTGCCAGGATCACTCATCCCTTCGAATAAATATTTCTTAAAGAATTTAACCTTTGTGGTACGCATATCCACTCGTGTGGCTACGTCACCATTCCAGTCAAACTCTTTACGTGGCCAGGGTGAAGAGCAAACAACTAAAGAGCAATATAGTAAAAAGCAACTAAAGAGCCAGGGTGAAGAGCAAACAACTAAAGAGCAATAAGGCTAATAGCCAGAAACAGCGCTGTCTCGCTCTACGGTACGATTTACTGGAGTGCTTTGCACTGTTGGTGATGGAGTGCTGTTATAGCCTCTGACCCAACAAGAGGAAGTCGTCATGACTTCCCGTCCGGTAGGCCAGGAAGGACGCTGCTCTTTAGTTGTTTGCATAGAAATGTAGCTTACGCAAAACTTTTCAACCACGAAAAACTCGTCAAACCAAATGGGAATCATTGGCTGTCACAGAGGAACGAACTGCATTTGCAGACAACATTGCATCTAAGTTCGAAGAACTTCCGACCTCTACTGAAGACATTGAAACTGAGAGGTGTTTGCTTCGAACAGCAGTCATTACGTCCGCTACTAACTGCTGTGGACGTAAGCGTGTTGAAGGGACGAAAAGTAGGGAAAAAAGAACCCCTTGGTGGAACCAGGAAGTTAAAGAAGCTATTCGTGCAAAAAAAGTGGCCTATAAGGCCTGGCTTGCAAGTAAGTCATCAGTTGAACTTCGTTCGCAGTCCTCTGAAGTACGTAAGGTGGCAGCCACAGAAATTAAACTTCCCAAAGAGAGCCTGGAAGAAATTTGGAGAAAGGTTAGACCATGGTTTTTCAACGGGAGCAATATCGCCTTCCAGGGTTTAATATGGTTTAATACTCCGCGGAGTAACAATTAATACTCCGATAATGGTTTAATAATACTCCGATAATGGTTTAATACTCCGCGGAGTAACAATTAATACTCAGCCGAGTCCGAGCAATGCCTTATTCCTCGGCCGAGTACTCGGACTCGACTCGGCACATCCCTACTTCAGAGGTTGAAATTGGTGGGCAGTTTTATCTCTCAGGAAGGCGATTTCAGACTTGCTAATATTGTTAAGAACTAAACAAACGATAGAAATGAATTCAGGTTTAGTGGTGATATACGCAATGAACTGTGGAGAAAGTCGTGAAGACCAGTGGTGTCGTGCCATTGGGGCAGAGGGGCGCCCCCCTAACTTTTCTGGGATGGGTTACTTTTTACAATTTAAAAAATTTAAAATTAAAAAAATAAAAAACCCAGTGGATGCCATTTTTTCGTTTTTATGCTTCAAACTAAGCCCATACCCCCCCTTTTCATTACTATTAGTTCTATTTTTTTGTTTTTTAATTTTTGCTTCAATCATTCACTTTGACTAAGGAGTAAAGTTAGTTTTTGATCTGTAATTAGAATATTTTCGAAAACTTTTTGCATGCGTTAGATTACACCTATACTCGTCATCCCATCAAATGCGTCAAAACTAAAAATTGATTGCGGCCTCCTTTCATTTCTTTTAGCCCACCTTTCAGTGATATCAACTTGTATTATTTTAATCTAGATTTAGATTATTTCATATGATTTAGTTGTAAAAAAAGCCCTTTTAGATGTTACATTATTTTTTTCTAGATTATTTTAGCGTTTCATTTAGATGTATTTTTTTGTACTTGATTTTAGGCAAATAATTGGACATCTGCGACGTTATTTTCTTTTTCTTGCTCTAGTTTGCTTTCTTCACCTGATTTCGCAAATCGAAGTCTGTGGACGTGAAGACCTTTTTTTGGTCCTCACCTGATTTTGCGCGAAAATTGGACGTCTGCGGACGTGAAGACCTTTTTTTATTGGTCTTCACCTGATTTCGTGTGGAAAATTGGACGTCTGTGGACGTAGAGACTTTTTTTTGCTCTTCGCTTGATTTTTGGCGTAATGTTGGACGTCAATTTTCATTTACTCATTGAAAATGTTACTTTGGTATGTTCAGATTATTATGTGGATCATCACTTTTCAAATTTAGATTATATTAGATAATTTTTGATGAGATTCCAGATTGTTATATTTCTGAACATTTGGCAGCACTGCCTTCTGTTTTTAGACATGGACTACCATAACAGTTTTGTTTGGACTTGCTTTTTTTTTCCTCATTTTTTTGTTTTTTCACTCATTGTCTCCGGCTGTTGGGGGTCCCTTGCCTCCGGCGGTTGGATCTTGCCCTCATTTCCACACTAAATGCCCTCCCCCTTTGTTAAATCGAGGAGCTACACTGATTACGGATAATGTCCTCAAATAAGCAGCGGTTTGAGATATCACAAGAAATTGCGATTTATCATCCAAAAATTGGGGTATCACGATCTGTTTTGGTATCTTTGCCTGATTCCTTTTTTTGTGATGTTACTCAATGCTAAATACGGCGTTTTAGAAAGGTTGTAAATGAGCAGTATCTGTTTAAGAAGTTGTTACTCGGGTCCCTACAAGTTTTTGGCCGCACGACGTTTCTAGTAAAAACCTTTTTTTTGGTCTTCACCAGATTTCAGTGGGAACAATAGTAGCTCTGCGGACGTGAAGGCGTTGTGGGTGTGGGGGGTAGCGATTTGTACCCGCACTTTTCGAAAAGGGGCAATTGTGTAAAAATGTTGAAGACTCCTGGGTTAGACGATGATTTCAAAATGGCGAACAAAGTATTCTGGCAGACCATTCGCCGTTTGCGTGGAAAATGATTTCAAGACGCTTTCTTCATCGAAGATTCAATTGGTGTCACTCTGAAAGATCAAGATGCTATTTTGAATCGGTGGAGAGAATACTTCAGCGATCTTTTAAATTCAGTTGATGCTGCACCGACACACATTCACAAGGAACAGGTTGGGAAAGATATTCAAATAACTGAAATAGATGTGAATGCAGTTATCAAATCATTGAAAACTGAAAAAGCACCTGGTGAGGATGATAGTAGACCTGAAACGTGAAAGCAATGAACATGCCTGGTGTTCTTTGGTTGACTCGTGTTTGTAAGGTGGCATGTAGGGCTGGGCAAGTATCTAAGCAATGGCAAACCGGAGTGTGGTAACCGTAATACATATTCACAAGAAAAGACACAAAAGAAAATGCACAAATTATGGGGTATATTTTTCATCAGCGTCCCGGGTAAGGTCTATGCTAAATGCATTGAAAAGAAATGCCGTGAAATAGTCCAGCCTAAACTAACGGATGCTCATTGCTCAGTGTGGCTTTCGTCAAGGCCGAAGCACGACGAGCCAGATCTTTGCCTTGCAGCGAATCTTTGAGAAGTCGTGGGAATATGCGAAAGAGGTGAATGCATGATTCGTTGATTTTGAAGAAGCATATGATCGCATTCCTAGAGACAAGCTTTGGGCGAGACCGTTGCAGTATGGCATTAGTGGCTAGCTACTAACTGCTATTAAGTCGCTGCATATGCATTTCGAGGTCTGTGTGCGTGTTAACAGCGCAACGACGAAACCTTTTATATTAAGTGTGGGACTACGACAGGGCCGAAACTACGCAATGTGCCCCCCCCCCCTACCGAAATCATTTTTCGGGGTGTCGTGAATTGCGAACCTATGTTTATTATCGTTTAGTACTTTGCTGTCATTGTGTCACGTGATCGCAGGACGTTGTTCATCTGCTTCTTGCTGTGGCTGTGCAATACTGTCTTGCATTTGTCGGAAGTTAGTTTGTAGAACAGATGTACCATTGTTAGTATCGTAGTAGATGTTTAGTTCAGAGCTTTAATTTTGTTTATTTATAGGCTTTTAAAGCCTTAATAAAGGTTAAATGTAAATGATCGCTTGAAATATTACACGGGGCCCCCTAAAAACTATTTCTTGGATGTCGATGCAAAAGAGCGAGACCCGAAGGGGCGATGCCAAGCTAGAGGGGGGTCTGGGGGCATGCCCCCCAGAAAATTTTGCGGAATTTGACCTAATTTTGAAGGCTTTTTGTGCGTTTTGAGCCTTTAAAGTTCTTCAGTTTTAACAAGGTTCAATAGTCTGTTTTATTAGGTCCTTTCCATACTAAGCTGGCTCAAAATCATTTAAAAATTTTTTTTTTCTTCGATCGTTTCGTCCGTTTGCAAGAATGTTCTTTTTGGTAATTAAAGCTCCTATACCAAATTTAATGAAAGTATTTTAATGTTTGACCCTGGTCCACTCACTTCAAAATTTCTAAAAGTTTGACTGTTTTTCATGTTCGGTTGTAGCCTTTGAATATCCTGAACAAAACAACTTTATCTATGAAAAATAAAAACTCAAGCTAAAGGATACACAAGACGTGATTATTTTTTTGCAACAGTGCAAAAACTCCTCCTGCAATGGAGCTTTACCACATTTTAGACAGAATATGCTTGGTACAACGTTCTGCATTTGGCTTGATCAAAAGATCACTTTGTTTTTCTCGTAGGTTTTATACTACTTGATAAGGAAACCGCTTTTGAGATGGTGATTTGGAGATCGTAGATTCGTACTCTGTGACGTGCTTGCAACTCTGTGACGAGGCCAAGGGCTCTTTCTGAGGAATATTTTACAGCTTTCAGACGAAGAAGCCGAGATTTATTCCGGATGCAGCTTTCGTCCTTTTCCCAGATGGAAGCGGTTTTACACAAAAATACTGGGTTTTTATTGATGAGCTTGAAAAGCATCCACACTAATCAGGCCCAAATAAATCTATTAGCTGGGTAACAGCAGCTATTGCCGGCATCTGCTGCGCTGAGTGGTCACAAGAAGTATCATTTGATATTTTCTCATGGATTTAGCCATGCTTTGGTTTTTCTGAAGACTTGCACTTCGAAAAAGTGCGAGAACCACCAAATCGCTGTGTCAAATGCCAAAAGTCATTTTCAAGCTTGTTAGCAACGGCGTTGCTGAGCTTCCAGAGTCTCTCAGACTCGTGGTTTTATGGCATTGACAATCATAATTTTACACACGCTCAAATCTTCATAGAATTAAATCATAGAATCAGCTGCATTATAAACCATAAAAGTAGCTGTTCCACAAAACAATTCCATCACATGATGTCGATAGGGCAATAGCAAAAGTTTATTTCCAAATGTTTTTTCCAAGGATACAGCCACATTACTACGAACTCCCGAATTAAGGGAAGTTGTATCAAACACTAAACCAATGATAAGGTGTTTTTCAATGCTCCATGTATCAAGGGTGTCCAAAATTATTTTTGTTTGTTCGGCAGCTGTGCTGTGTTTTTGATCAAGACTAATTTCGAGTAAAATAATGGATTTGTTTATGCCGTGCGTGTACCATTAAGCTCTTTGTTTGGCGTATAGCGGTCAAACCACGTTTACATACTTAGATCGGATATCAAAACTCAAACCCCCTTATATTATTTCAAAGTTGAAGCTAGTAGAGTTTAAACTATCTTGTGTGCTGTGTAGAATCTGGCTTGCCCATCATTGAGTGTAGAACTCATTTTTCGTTTCATGGTGCGTGCAACGTAAGTCTGTCTTATCCTTGCAGTGGCTGTATTTACGCGAGTGACTACTTATAATAGATTAGATTAATTAGTCTCTCGAGCTGCAACATTTGCCTAGTCAACTCCTTGAAGTTCAACCCCACTTTCTTACTTGAATTACCTGCAAACGAATTGAGCATGCCAAGCTAGGCAGTGTTGCCATCTTGGATTATTTAAATCTAGATTTAGATTAGTTTCATGTGATTTAGTTGTAAAAAATACTCATTTAGATGTTGCATTATTTTTTTTTCTAGATTATTTTAGCGTTTCATTTAGATAAGTTTTTTTGGGTTAGATTATTTTCATGTGATTTAGTTGTTTTCATGTAATTTATAGATTTAGATTATTTTCATGTGATTTAGTTGTAAAAAATACCCATTTAGATGTTGCATTATTTTTTTTCTAGATTATTTTAGCGTTTCATTTAGATAAGTTTCATTTAGTTAAGTTTATTTGATTTTGGGCAAATAATTGGACATCTGCGACGTTATTTTCTTTTTCTTGCTCCAGTTTGCTCTCTTCACCTGATTTTGCGCGGAAAATCGAAGTCTGTGGACGTGAAGACCTTTTTTTATTGGTCTTCACCCGATTTTGCGTGGAAAATTGGACGTCTGTGGACGTAGAGACTTTTTTTTGCTCTTCACTTGATTTTTGGCATAATATTTAACGTCAATTTTCATTTACTCATTGAAAATGTTACTTTGGTATGTTTAGATTATTATGTGGATCATCACTTTTCAAATTTAGATTATATTAGATAATTTTTGATGAGATTCCAGATTGTTATATTTCTGAACATTTGGCAACGCTGAAGCTAGGACTTACTGTCAGCAAAACGCAAAATCTTTTAACTGTTCTGTTCAATAAGTCTTTTACCAACGTTAATTCAACGATGAAGGAAAACAGATGGCTGGTATAGAGCTGAGTCCCACACATGTGGCTTATTTTCACATCGATTTGGTTATTTTTTAAGACTTCGAAACACCATTTTGGGTGCAGTAAACTTCCTTTTGCAAATCAAATCAAATCTTCATTATACTCGCCGTATTATGCCGAAGCGTGTAACGAGTTGCGGAGCCCATCTCCGCGGCTTAGCGCCTGGGCTACACAGCTCCGAAGAAACGTCGCAACGGTGGCGAGTCGTTGGCTACACTGTGTCGATTTGACCGGCCCGGGAGTCGAAGCCCTGACCTCCCGCACCGATAGCGTGCGCTTTGCAACTGAGCTAACGGCCGGTTACTTTCTTTTGCAAGCTTCAAAAATACTTTTTTGAGATTTTATTATAGCTGTTAGTAAAATGAAATAGGCTCAAAGCAACACCCTAGAAAAATATGGCTGTCTAAACATGCGACACAGATGCAGAATATCGTTTGACGCGACACTAATGGGTCATGACCGGAGCTGCGAACTCAAACTTGAACTCGAAAGAACTCGATCATTTTGCCGAACTCGAACTTGAACTCGAAAAAATATTTTTTCTGAACTCGAACTTGAACTCGCAAAAAACTTTTCAAGTTCGAGTTCATTAGAAAGATATTATTGTTGAGAAGAAATAAAAGATCACAACGAAACATAGTTTGTTGTTCAAGTAGTCACAATCCGTGTAAATTGAAGTTATGATTTTACCAAAAGAAATGCTGCGTGTCGTTTATTTGTTTATGCCATTGCGACCTATAAAATCCAGTGCTGCGAACTTGAACTCGAACTCACTGAACTCGGTCATTTTTGCCGAACTTGAACTCGAAACAATAAACCGAACAATGCCGAAAAATAAAATTTTTAGAACTTAACTTGAACTCGGTTAAAAATCAGCAACGTGATGTTTTTACAGTATGTTGCTAGGCTTGAATAGCAGCCGTATTATCAACAAATCCACGCAGTAACGCGCAAGTAGCCTACAACAAAGTTAAGTTTAAAAAACGCTGTCTTAGGCAATGACAATCTTGATATGTGGCGAATAGCTAATACCAAGGTAAGGTGCATGTTTTAGATGCAGTTGGACTGATTAATTTGCAATGACCATGATCTTATTCTAAATCGTAATAGAGAATTCTTTACTAAAATATTCGTTACTAGGCGTAGCATTTTTTGGAATCAATTATTTAAATATTGTATGTTCTTTGATGTGAACCGAACCCACTTTAACAGAAGTTGAACTCTTTCATAATGTTAATTTATTTAGACTTTACCACCCATGTTATCCAACTTTATTTGCAAATAAGTACCGGTACTAAAAGCATGTCGCTGCGCTGTTGACTTCGATACTGCCGCAATTCTGTGCGTGCTGTTTTTTGTGATTGTAAATGCGAACTGTGTTGCTGCAACTTCTAACTGCGAAGCGCTGTTTCAAGCAGCTACCTCAGAAAATAAGGTTATATATTTTTAATTTTTAGGTCACTGGCAAGGGCGATGGAAGTGGGGTGCTAAGGGGAGCGGAAGTCCCTCCCTAAATTTTTAGATCCCCTCTTAAAAATCTCAGCCCCTCCTAAACCTCCCCTCTTGAAGTTCCGCACTTTAATGGTTTTATTGTCTTACATTTGTTGGTATTTTTGGCATTACACGAATAACAGTGCCGAGTATTGTTAGCGCGCACTGCTCAGGACATTATCAATTTGCTTGCATTGAGTTTGCTTCTCTGTATATTTTTGTTGTGTGGAAGTTTTCGTTGTGTTTTGTGCTTGTTCTTTGAATTTGTTCTGTCTGACATGTTGCTTTAATTGCTGAAGAAACAGTATTAGTCCTAAGTCCCTATTACCACTTCGTCCACTTTTCCAAAACTTTGTTGTTTTTTGTATTTTTGTCGACAAAATTGGGGCAACTTTTTTTACAAAAATATTGTTTTGGTAATGGAAGTCTGCTTCATAATGACGCGTTCGCAATACGCTTTCTATCCATCAGAACTTTTTCCGGGATAAACCATAGAACACGGTCGATAGCGGATTATTCTTATAACGTAACATGAATTGCAATATTTTCTTTATAAACTTCATCTACAAGGCAAAACACTAATAAGGTTGCGTCTGTTTAGAGCGTATATCATAATCTTATCACTTGGTCTCTCAGATTACTCGACCAGGGTAAGGTGGGGTAGCAAGCCCTCCTTGAGCGACTTTTGCTCTCTTTCCCAAAATACTAGGTTTTTTAATCTAATTTTTGTTTTGGTTAATCTTGGGTTCAGAGCTATCTATTCCAACTGTCATTTTTGAAAAAAATCAGCGCTCTGGCTAGTTCATTAAGATTTTTAAAAAAATCCCAAATCGGCCGTTTTACCCCAAGAGGTGGGGTACAAGGCCGTATTTCGGGGGTATGGCGGGATTCAAACCCCCCTCCCCCGAAATATTTTTATAAGTTTGAACTAAGACACTCCAAGCTCTGCAATCGTCAAATCATGGCATATAGTATGCAGTTTTAAGATGTAACATTTTGACCCGCAAGCCATTGTTGCGGTATGCGTTTGTACATTTGCAGCATAATTAATTCAGCTATAACCAAATTGAAGTATATAAGACACGAACCCATGAAAAACTGAAACCTTTGTGTACTAGTCATACAAATAAATTACGGCAAAGCATGGAGACTGATTATTTAAAGATGAACTGAGTTTGATTGCTATTTTTAGTGGTCGCCCGCCAGTGGCGTAAAAGGAGCAGGCGCCTGGCTTGTGCTAAAACTGTCGCTGTATGTGCATTGCCAGTTTACTGCAAATTTTACTATAACGTCACGTTCAACCATTTTTTGATAAAAGTGTGCTTAAATGAGTGTTTTTCTATGTGAAAAACGTAAAAACCTGATGGCAGCCTCCAGACACTCGGTTTTGCGCCACATTGTCAAATCCTTAGAGCGCCATTGTAATGTTTATGCCAGAAAGCGTTAACATAGCTCACAACGTCGTAAAAACTTACGTTAAAAATTTTGCTATACCGGTGGTGAATATTCATATCAAACCCCTCCCCCGAAATATTTTTCTAGATACGGCCCTGGTAGGATAATACGGCCCACCCCAAAATGCCATAACACCCATCGGTGGGGTTTTACCTATACATCTCAAAACCACTCATTTTTCCGCAATTTAAAAATAATGAATAAAAAAGGCAATCTTTGTTGGAAATTTTTACATTTCTATTAAGTTACAGATTATTGAAAAAGGAACAAAGTAGAAAAACGATTTTAAGACTAACAGGACAGTGGCGGCTCGTGAGTTTAAAATTAGGGGGTGCTGCATTAGAACAGTTTTTTTTTAGGAAAAAACGAACTTGTGTATAGTTGCGGCGTGTGAGTAACACGTTAAAACCAAACACTTTATTTTCATTGAAATAAGAATGCGGTTTTGATGAGCAAAAATAACTCCAGCGCATAACTTTTATGCAGCTTGAAAATAAATACAATACACATTTTATGAGTGAAACTGGCATAGCTAACAACCATTTTCCACCAAATCATATTAAACGTTCGCTGATGCAACAAATTGGACTGTTCATTATGAGCCCCTTTGGCAATGTCGATTTAGAGCACGTGAGCACTAGCAGCATAAGCTCTTCTATCATGGGCTCGCAAGTACCGGTAGTCAAATTATCCAGATTTGTCGTCATTGGAAGGTCACATCTTCAATTCAAGGAAATTCACAAAACGATAGACTAACATCACATTTCTGACTCAAGGTATTGATTATAGAGGCTTTCCTTTGTTAAATGAAAAAGTACACGAGTCTTTGACACTAACTGGTATCGAGAAGAACCGCTAAAGGTGTACCTTGTAAATCATCCAGAGAGAAAAGTAAAAAGAGAAGTTTCTGAAATAAACAAATCGATGTGAATTCACAGTATGGAGAGCTTTTGTTACGATAAAGTTTCAAGTCTTCTTTTAAAAGAGAGTCAATCTTCATTTTCGTGCAAGGCTTGCCACAGGAAATTAGTTCATAGCAAAACTATTGTAATTGCAGAATAAGTTGACAAAAAAGGTGAATTGCCCTCACAGGTTTGATGTAACTTCTACGAGCATGTGTTGATGTATAATTGCATTTATCTCTCATACAACATATACATAAACTCCTATCCTCTGACAACCTGTGAACAAACATTAAAATACTGAATGAAAATTTATCAAGTTGCAACCACACATATAAAACCTGAAATAGAAATTAAAAAAATGTAAATTAAGTCTCTTCAGTGGTGCTATGAGCTTCAAATCCAAGAATTTTCTGAACTTTAGAAGTTTATGACCGTACATTTTCAACATCAGCCAGAGTAAGTTGTTTTTATGGTTTTTAAAACTTCAAGATATCTTATTGTGACCACGATGTCATCTTGCGTAGGTATTAGGTAGAATAAAGGTTATCTGGAAGAATGCATTGTAGGTTGATGGATGTACTTCATGGATGTGAAGCTCATAGCACCACTGAAGAGACTTAATTTAATAGTCGAAACGTATCCCGTCTGGTGCAAAATAAAAAAATGTACTTTCTACATATAAAAGCTAGATGCATTACCAGTCACTGCAAATACTGCATTTACCAGCTAAACTTTTCACTGTTGTATTACTTCTTTTAAAACAATAATTAAGATATTCAGCCAATAACTAAAATGAAACTTTTTTGTATCGTCAACACAGACTGTTCAATAAAAATTAACGAAAACTCAAAAACTTACATAATTAAATGCAAGAGAACCAACTGTTCATATTATTACATAGGTACAGCTTTACTATACTTACTACAAGCATAGGTGGCGAAACCGGGGACGCCTGGGGAGCACTGGCTCTCCCACTTTTTTTTCAGGGAGGGCCCTGGGTGGCCCTAATTTACGTGTTTGTTTCTACAGTATTGCCTCTGCATGAATGTAATTGAAACTTAATAGACCTACCATCGAAATTAAAACCCACGAAAGAGCTTAAATCCAGAGATGTCTTCTTTAAAATTTTGTTTGTGGGGTGGGGAACGGAAATTAGAAGCAAGAACCGTGGGTCTGAAGCCCACACAAATTGGATATACTGCATGTAGACAGGATAAAAATGGGTTGTGGGCATAGGGCCGGATATACATATAGGCTAAGCTGGCTGAAACCTAGGGCCTCGTAGAAAATGGGGGGCCTCATCAAGAACAATGAAGACCTTCCAAATCTTAGCAATGCGCACTATCCCAACACGCCACAGCACTTCACAATCTAATCGTATCTAGTTGCATGCTGATATATAACTGTTAAGTGCACTAATCTAATGGCAAAAGAAACCCAAATGCTATTTTTCTGTCAACTGTTAACGGCATAGCAGACACATTAAGATACAACACGATGGTGCTAGGTAATAAGTCAAAGCACATTAATATGTGAGGAAAAAAAAAACACAACATCAAAATAGGATAAATAACTTGCAAATTAACAGCACAGAATAACAAAATATGAGAATGAAGGCAACTGTACAAAAAAATCATTTAAAATGTAAGAGATGCAATGGAACAGAGGTTAAAGTTTTTTAAAAGCTTACTACACATAGCAATATTGGGCGCAGATATTAAATCATGAGGTAAATTATTCCAAACTTTAGTCATACATATAAAGAAGAAATTACGAAATTGGTCAGCATTGGCACAAAATTTGAATTTAACTGTACAGTTATGAGAACGAAAGTTGTAGCCTACTTTCTATAACAGTATTATAACAGATTCTATTTGAATAAGGTTGTTGGATGCTTGAGTAAGGTTTAGTAGTGAAATTTGGTTAAAGGTTAAACAAATTTTATTGTTAAATAATTGCTGCTGTTCACTGAAATCACAGTTGGATCTTTATCTACTGGTAACTCCCTTCAATACTACTGTAATATTTATCTACTCTACATTACTTTGATACACAATGGCCTCACAGGAATTGAAACAAATTTGGGAAGCCCTAAAAAAGGTAAGTGATAAACAAGAAGAACACAAAAAGTTGTACTTAAAAAATCAAGAACAAGATACTGCTGCTAGTAAGTTGTACTTAAAAAATCAAGAACAAGATACTGCTGCTAGAACAATAGATGTTCAGGGAAAGCACTTGGAAGAGGTTTCTGAAATGATATCTTCAATTGAGGTAACTGTTCGGGAACTTGCTCATAAGGTCTCCATCAATGAAAGAAGAATTGACGATTTGGAACAGTACAGTCGCAGTAACTGTTTGATACTCCATGGCTGCCAAAATGTTCCTGCAAAAGCAACTAATGAGGTATTTGAAAGTTTTGTTCTAAATACTTTAAATTCCAGACTAAACCTGCCATCTGAACTAACTCATTCAGATATTGATATTAGTCATGTTCTGCCTTCAGCTAAAAATAAAAATCCCATCATTATTAAATTTGTTAGACGTACAGTGCGGAACATGGTGTTTAATCACAAATCCAATTTGAAAACCAGGCAGGAGTCGGACCCCAAATTAGCTCTCACTGAATCTCTTACCAAGAGGCGACTTCGTTTAGTGGAACAAACCAGAGAATCATTTGGGTTCAAAAATGTATGGACACTTAAAGGATCCGTGTTCTGCAAATTCATGGGACGAAAGCATCTTATTGATGATTTTTGTGACATTAATAGGATAAGATTTCCTGATTCCAGCAAAGTAAACTATTAAGTTGTAACCTCGACCATTAACCAGCTTCAAACAACTTACGTCACATACAGAAGTCCCCGAGACCTGCTCTTTCACTTCTAGCCCCTTAGCCTAAATAAAAATACTGATTATTTTGAAATTTAAGCTTAACGTAGTTTTGCATTGTGTAGCTTGACTGTTTGTTTTTTTATTTTATTTTCTAAACCTGTAGCCTATTTGTTTTTTTCATGCCCTTTTCCGAGCTGTTGTGTGGTAATTGTCAAAAAATTATAAAAACAAAGCAAAAATCAACTGAATGTAAACTCTGCTCCCTTCATAATTCATTTCATAATCAATGTGCTAATATATCATCTTATAGTAACAGTCCATTGCACTCAGAACCTAAAAAAGAGTCATTTTGCTGTTCCTGTAACCCCTAATAGCAGTAGTAGTCATGCAGCTAATCTATCCGGCTTGGGTTTTGATGCTACTCATTTGAATACTTTATTTAATAATATTTGTGTGGATGCAAGTGATGAAGATTTAGAGAACCTTCATTTTAGCAATATTGATGAGCAGTATGTCGATGTGTCTTCAATTAAATCCCTAGCATTTAACAACACTTCAACATCTATTTTTGTAATGTGTGTCAACATGAGATCTCTTGCTAACTTGCAAAATTTTTCCAAACTTGAGGCACTAATTTGTAGCATGGAGCTGAAACCCGATATAATTTCCATTACTGAAACATGGATAAGACCATATGCTTCTGGCCCTTACAATAGCTTGTGTGGTTACAATTTTGTATCAAATTGTAGGAAGTTGTCTATGGGAGGTGGAGTTGGCATTTATGTTAAGAGTAGCATTAACTTTTCAATAATTGATAATTTAACTATCATGAAAGAAAAACTATTTGAATCCGTGTTTATTAACATTGAATTCTGTAACAAAACTCTACTAGTTGGCTGCTTGTACAGATCACCATCCAGTGATGTTCAAAGTAATGAAATTTTTGTAAGTACTCTGAAAAATTGTCTCAATCTTGTTAAATTTAACCAAGAATGCATCATCACTGGAGACCTAAATTATGATTTAGCTAACTGTGAAAATGAGCATGTTAATAACTTCACTGAAATTATGTTTGAAAACTGTTACTCTCCCTTAATAAACAAGCCAACGCGTATAACTGATTTGTCCGCATCAGTGTTGGATCATATGTGGACTAATATATATGATGAATCCATTAAATCCGGTATTATTACCAGTCCCATATCTGATCATTTGCCTGTGTTTATGTGTCTCAATTGCGATAGTCAGCCAAAATCTCCCAATCCAAGTTTAACCAGATGCTTTTCATCAACAAATATAAATAAATTTAACAGCCTACTTGAAAATATTGACATTAGCTTAATTTTAAATGAAACTCTCCCAAATTCTGCTTTTGAACTTTTAATGGAAAGTTACTCTCAAGCTTTTAGTCAAAGTTTCCCATTAAACGCTTTTCCTCCAAATAATATTAAATTTAATAAACCATGGTATGATGATGAGTTGCACCAGCTTATGTTGAACAAAGACAAATTGTTCAAAAAATTTATTCGCAAAAAGTCACCAACTCTTAAAGCTAAATACAATATGGCTCGAAATGTATATTTCCACACCTTACAAGCAAAGAAGAGTAATTATTATGCCTTGCTATTTGAAAAAAACAAATTTAATATGAAAGCAACTTGGAAAACTATAAACAAATTGCTTGGAAAAGTAGCTTCCTGTTCTTCCCTTGTGGTTGATAACCAACTGACTTCTGACTCTCTTGCTATAGCTAATTACTTAATTAATCATTTCGCAAGCATTGCCAGCAAGTTGGTTGACAATCTTCCCCCTTCATTGCATAATTTTAGGGAATATCTCGGAACATCCTCTGCTGATTCCATGTACTTAAACTCTACATCTCTGTTGGAAATAAAAAATATATTACTAGAATTAAAATCAAAATCCAGCAGTGGAATTGATGAAATCCCATCATCAGTTCTGAAAAGTACCCCTGATAACATACTACAAGCTCTAGCTCATATCTTCAATCTTTCTTTAAGTTGTGGAGAATATATTTCAGCTTTTAAAATTGCAAAAGTCGTTCCAGTGTTTAAAAAAGGTAACCCAACTGAGGTGAATAATTATAGGCCAATTAGTTTACTTCCAGTAATGTCAAAAGTGTTGGAAAAAATAATGCACCGTCGTGTAACTTCGTTTTTGACCGAACAAAATTTCTTTTTTAAGTTGCAATTTGGTTTTCGAAAGAATCATTCCACTAGTCTTGCCAGAGGTGGGCATTCCGCAATTTGAAGCGCAAAGCGCTTTAACAAATTATTTTTAGCCATTGCGCAAGTTGCGCTGCGCTTCAAGGAAAATAAATCCTTCTTGCGCTTTATTGCGTTGCGAACTGAAAAAATATATAATAGTGTGCGCACTGTCGGAAGTTGAAATACTGCGTTGCGCTTTGTCGGATTCATTAAAGCGCAATGTGCTGGAGTAAGCAGTTTTTAGTAACTGTTTTTAATAGAATAGCAGTTTGTTTCTTGATGCGTACAATAGGCCTATAGGTCAATTTTTTGTAGCAGAAATTTTCAGCTCATCAGAAATGTGGTACACCAAAGTCTTTTGCTTTTTAAAATTATTGCAAGTGCTTAAAGAGATCATTGAGTGTTGAATAAATCGTATTTACTTGTTGTTGTGGAAAACTTCGCCGCATGTGCAAATTATGATTTACCGCGACGAGGTGCTTTTGACGGCACGCGACAATGCAACGTGGCGCAGTGGTTTGGAGCGTCGTTTTTACGACGACCATGATCGCAAGGTTGATGGTTCAACTCCCAATCTAGTCTCGTTGTTGCGTCCTTGGATAAGATGCTTCACGTTGATTATCTCTGCTTGGTGAAATCTGGCAAGCGGCAAATTAAATCAGTCAGAAGCAAACTTCAACCGGAAAACTCGGAAACAAAGACAACTCCTAAGCGAGTCTGGATTCGTCCTAAGCAGCGCCTCCTTCGCTTTCTCGTGATAAGAGGATGAAGATGAAGAAAGCAATCATCAGCAACGCATCTTTTTTCGCTTCTTATTTAATTTTCCTGTTCACTGACCACGCAAAATCCTGTAACAGTCACTAGCATTAAAATCGTTGTCGCGTTGTAGTTAACTGCGTGCTGTTAAAAGCACCTATAAAAATAACTCAAGAAAAAATTGCATTGCTTGTACACCTACTCGTTGCGCTTTATTAAATTTTTCATTGCGAAAGTTGCGTTGCGCTTTTTCTTTTGTATAAACCTCATTGCGGAAGTTGCGTTGCGCTTTAATGCAAAAAAATTATTGATTGCGGAAGTTGCGTTGCGCTTTAATGCGAAAAAATAATTGATTGTGAAAGTTTCGTTGCGCTTCAGTCAATTTAAAAATTAGGTTGCGCTAGTTGCGTTGCGTTTCATGACTTAACAGAACTTTTGCGCTTTGTTGCGCTGCGCTTCAACCAATTTTTAAAAAATGCCCACCTCTGAGTCTTGCTAATACCTTGCTTACTGAGTACATAGTTGAAGCGTTTGAAAATCGCAAGAAAGTTTTGGGTGTATTTTTAGATCTTTCCAAGGCTTTTGATACTATAGATCATAACATACTTTTACATAAGTTAAAACATTGTGGCATTAGAGGATTAGCCAATGATTGGTTTCAAAGTTATTTAAGTGGTAGAACTCAAATGGTTGAGCAACAAAACGCTTGCTCCCAAGTTAAATCAATTCAATTTGGAGTTCCACAAGGTTCAATATTAGGTCCCCTTTTATTTCTAATTTACGTCAGTGACTTTCACAATTGCATAGCCGCTGGTGATATGATAATGTTTGCAGACGATACGAATATATTTTTCACTGGAAGAAACTATGAAACATATGATTGTGCGAACAAGCAATTATGTAATATTGATCATTGGCTCATTGCCAACAAGCTGTCACTAAACGTTGAAAAGACGAACCATGTAGTATTCAGAACTCCAAATTCTAAGCCCCCTTCCAATAACCTCACCTTACTTATAAGAAACAAACGCATTAACAGGGTAACCTCAAGCAAGTTTTTAGGTGTAATTCTTCATGAAAATTTAAGTTGGAAACCTCACATGGATACAGTACTAAAAAGGCTTCGCATAAGCTTGGGTGTTGTTCGAAAGATATCATCATACCTTAATCGCAGTGCTCTCACTATGTTGTATCATTCTATGTTTAACTGCCATATTTCCTATTGTGTAACGACATGGTGTTTCGGAAATAAAACTATCATACTAAATTTACAACGTTCAGCAAATAAATTTATAAGGCTAATTAATGGATTGAATTTTAGAGATTCAGTCAAACAAGTAATGGTGCAAAGTCACTTATTGTCTGTTGAGCAAACGTTGGAATTTGAGATAGCTTGCTTTATGAAGAGATATAATAAAGGCCTTTTGCCACCTTGTATCGATGATTTTTTTCAAACCAACAGCATAAATAGTTCAGCAGAAAATATCACTAGAAGTACCAGAAGCAGCTCTAATCTCTACCCTAAATTTTGTAGAATAAATGTTACGAAACAATCAATGAAATATAAGGGACCGTTAATCTGGAACAAAATCCCCCTTGATATAAAGCGGCTAAAATCGTATCGAAACTTCCGCAAGCATATTCGTTCGCATATTATCTCCCTCAACCAAAAATAACTCCCACTCCACTCGCTAAGACTTTTTTCCTTTTTTATCGAGAATGCATACTGCTCCGTCTTTTTTTCTTTTTCAGAACCTGAATTCGGTGGAATTAATGTAACAATTGACAAATCATTAGAAGAAAACTGTAGAGATCACAAGACGAACCAGCGTTATATTCCGGAATAGCATACTACGAATTGGACATTATATGGACAGAAATTAAATTTTGTATTGCTAAAAGAGAACTCTGTAGACTACCGAACGGAAGGGACAATTAAGGATGATTGATTTTTAATAAGAATTTGCATACTAGTAGTATTATTAATACAGAAGGTTCTTGGTTTAATGGCATGAAAATCTACAGGTTGCAATGCTTGTGTAATGTGTATGTTTTGTTTTTTATTTTCTGTTTTCGTGTTGTTTTTTTAGGTGCAGCGACCGTGCTAATTTTTTTTTTTAAACGCTTTAGTTCTATGTTTTTATCTTGAGCATGTTCAACGTATAACGTTTTGTCGCTGTTTCCTTATTTTTAACCAAGCTGTTTTTTGTGTTGATGATGGCGTTGTTTTATGGTTAAAAATAAAAAAATCCTACTACTACTACTACTAGTATTCAAAATATCATCAAAGTGCAAATCAGACAGATTGTAATCAATTTCAAACATTTTTTGGGATAGGGTTTGGGCTAGGTAATTAAATTTTGACATGACTAACAGCTAACGGCAAAATAGGCTTTTTTGCTATCTTGCCAGTCACGGCACAGCAGATACAGTACTACCATAAATTTAATTAACCCATGCATGAAACATCTAGGTCTATCCTATTCCTACCTGTAACTTTTTTGTCAGAGGCTAGAACAGTTACGGCACACTAACTGTTCCAGCACAGCCATTTGATTTCCAAATTGCATTTTGGCTTGGGTTGGCTTCGATCCCTCACTTTGTTTTTCTTGGTTTTTCTGACGCGATTCCTGGCACCATACCTATTTTAGCTACTTCCTGCTTCTGTCTTGTCCTTATATGGTAAAGTCATGTGTTGCCCACCACAACTTATAAACGTTAATTACACTAGCGCCTTGCTTTTCAAAAATTTGCACCTCTTTAGATGCGCTTCGGTTTCCTCACCTACTTCTTTTCAGTATTTGAGTTTGAAAACGCTGCTACATTTTTTGTTATTTTAAAGTTGAGTTGACCTCGGTAAGTTTTTGCCTTTTCTAATTTTTCTGAATGATTTTAACTTGAAGAAAGCTGAAGATATTAAAGAACCTGAGTGTTTTTGTTTTATTTGAAAGAGGAAGTGAAGGTCTTGGCGCTCCGCCCGAGCAGTTTAATGTTGGAAAGCCAGTTGAGGTTCTCTAACATGAAGAATACTTACCGTTAAACTTCTTACAAGAAAATTACATGAGATACTTTAAAACTACTGAAGAATTTTCAACTTCTTAGAAGAACGTATTTGGCTTGAAAAATTCCTGCAGATCTCCGAGTTAAACAGAAATAAGAATTGCTACGCTACTAAATCCAGATAGTCCCCAAGATTTGTTGTGGTTGCCAGGTTGCTGGCTTTGTGACGCCTACGTTAAGGACTCGGCATTATTGTTAATGGACTGGAAAAGTAGCTAGGCTGTTTAGAGCTCTCGCACTGGCGATTGCGCATGTATAAATCTGTTTTCAAAAGCTACTGAGCTGAAAGCCGTGGTTTATAGCGGAAGTTCATTTATTTCCATCGATTTCATCTCGTGAAGAAATTTCCACCAACCTAAATTCCATCAATTTCTTATCGGTATTCGGACGAACTGAGAATTTTGATCACTCTTCTCAAGGTTTTTGTTATTTGATGATTGTGTTGATATTACTTTTGATTATTTTTATTATTGGTTATTTTGAATTTGTTTTACATTTTGTTGTAATATTAAAACTTCTGGAGATGACCATGGGGTAATCGAATGTAGGGATGCTAGGTTTTTGGACCAGCCGGAGATACCAGTTAAGGATTCTCTCTCTATGTCAAGAAATAATGTGGCACGGGGTGGGCGTGGTTACTCTAATTCTGATGTTGTCGACAGACAGTGATGTGAACTGTCGCAAGTTGCTGACGTGGAGACGGCGGTTGATGGTAGGTTTAAAAAATCTTACCGATTATTTGCGATGCGCTACGAGTTGCGAGGTGAGTGAATCAATTTGTAAATTTTGTGAAATTGAAGTCGAATATGGGGATTTTAAACGTGCTGTTGGGGTTATAATGGATAGTAAATTGGTTACTGAATTGTTAGACGGCATGGCTGATCAATACGAGAAATGTCATTGTTTGCTTGAAGAGGTTAAACGTAAACTCTTTAATGACCCTAGGGAGGAGAATGTAAAAGATGTGGTCCCTAGTGATAGTGTTTCTTACGTCGACTACTATAGTACTACATCCTGTAAAAGGTCAACAGTCTCAAGAGAATCGAGTTCAAACGTAAACGCTTGGAACTGACGATAAAGCTAAAGCCTTAAATCGTAGACGCACTGGGGAAATGTTGAATCCAAATGTTAAACCTTTTTCGTATGCGGCGTTCCACACTGTTGTTACTTGTGACAAAAGGCAGCCTTCCGATCTTTTTATCGACATGAGTCGACGGAAGTCAGAAGTAGCGGGTTACCTGGGGCTCTGTCCAGCTCTGGCTTAGCGCCGCTAAATGTTCGGGCGGGAGCTGCTTTCACTGCGCCTGGCAATGACGAACCCATTTTTAAAACGTATCTAGATAGGCAAGGTCGGTTATGATGGCAATAACATCGCATTTATTTTCTTTGAAAATCAGATACGTGAACTTATGAATGAGGCACCTTGTGATGAACAAAGACTTGAGGCCTTAAGGGCTTCTTGTGTGGGCCAGCCTCGCGAAATGGTTAATTTGTTTGTTGCACCCATGAAAAGTTTGTCAATTTCGCAACGAATCAAAATGGCTCTTGGTCGTTTGAGACAGCGATATGGAGTGCCCGGTGGGCTTACCATAGAACCTAAAATTATCGAAATCCGAAGTGGATGTGATTGGTTTTAATTTGGCCTCGTTGAAGCAATTTAATGAGGATTTAAATACGCTTGAAGTTTTTGCATATGCCCACGACGAGTTTCAAAAACTATCAGGGCAATTGTTGCTGGATGTTGCTAATCGGCTACCTGGGACTCTTAAAAGACGATATTTAGACTATTTGGCTCGTTGGAACCTTGATTTTAATTACCCTGGTTTTGATTCCATACGGAAATTTATTTTACATAAGTTGAGCGTCATGTCATCTGATTACGCTCTAACGCTTTTCAGATGTGGGGAAAAGGATAAGCCACGTGATTCTGGTTATGGGCGAGCTTCTGCACGTGTTCGTCAAGTGGCGGTGAAATCACAAGACAGACCTTTAAAGAAGCCTGCTACTAAGCCGGGGTCTGGGATAGTTAAGTCACACGGGCCGAAAGTCCCCCCGCTGTGTTTTGTGTGCGATGATGTTACATCGAGACATTTCTTGGGCAGTTGCACCAAATTCAATAACCTGTCAAAGGATGATAAAAAGCAAATTGTAATGAACGCGAACAGATGTTTGAATTGTTTAGCTCAGGGGTCGGCAACCTGCGGCTACGGGGTCACATGCGGCGGCTCTTCAAACCCTCAGTTGTGGCTCTATTTGAAGGTAAACAAAGATCTTTTTTTGGGAATCATTTTCGGAATAACTGAAGTTTGTAGATCTGACGGTAGTTTTGCGGGTCCCGCTGGGTTTCGCATTGTAACAAACAGACGAATTTGGCTTTTTAAGTACAAAAGGTTGCCGACCCCTGGTTTAGCTAAAAGGCACTTTGCTCGGAAAAGTTCGCTTGTTCGTAAATGCACTGTTTGTGGTCCTAATAAAGTTCACAAGCATGCTACTGCTTTGCATGACGTGTTTGGTGGGATCACGCCTGCGCAACTTGGACCCGCTGGCGTAGGAAGTGCGTGTGAGACGGGGTCATCTACTTCAGAGAATGAATCTGGTGAGAACTCAATACCGCCTTCCGTAAGGAAATTAAATCCAGCTTTAAATGGGGTGCTGCTTCGCACAAGCGCTGTAAAAGTCATCAACCCCTTAAACGGAAAATCCGCACTTGCCTACGCTCTGCATGACACGGGCTCTCAGGTTACCTTGGTGTTTGATCAGTTAAAAAATGAATAGGGGCTTGACGTTCGAGACGATTCCGAAGTAATTCGGACATTGGCAGATCAGACCACTAAAAGTGGTGGTTTCACTCACTTTGACCTGCAGTCTCTCGCTGATGATAGGGTTTATCACGTTCATGACGCCCTAATTGTACCTGACTTCGCGGAAGAGAGCGCTTGTCTTCCTCATACCGTTAAGGTGGCGCACTTAAAGCATTTCCAGGATGTTAATATTCCTACGATCCCTGATCGCAACAAAATTGATATCTTAATCGGGCAATCCGACAAAGAGTTATTTGTCGTTTTGGATGAGCGTGAGAGATTGAACCCAGAGGAACCCAGTTTGGCGGCAGAGCTGGGGAACATCAATTTATGACACGCAGAGCTTTAGTCGCTGATAAGCAGGCTACTTGTGAGTGTGAGCGCCTCAGAGTTGAAGTTTTCAGATTTAAAAGAAGTTCTTCGCAAGCAAGAACTTGAAGACGAAATTATTCAACCGTCTAAAAGCGAAGAGCTTGCTGGTGAATTGGTAGAACCTAATGTTAAGCGTGTTGACGGACGTTATGAAATCCCTGTTCCGTTGAAATCCGATATTGTGAACAGTTTGACAAATAATTTTCACAGCGCTGTTGATCGCACAGCCACTCTTCGTAAAAAAGCTCTTAAAGATGCTGGCTTAAAGCGAATTTTTGCTGATACTTTTCACGAATTGATCAATAAGGGTTGGTTAGTTCCTGTTGTTGACTCTGATTTTGATCACATTAAGTGCTGGTATTTACCGTTTTTCGTGTCGAAACAAGATAAGCCAAGAGTGGTATTTGATGGCTCCGCTGCATTCCAGGGTTTGTCGTTAAATGATGCAGTTTTTCCTGGAGTTAATTTGTTAAATGACTTAGTTGGTGTCCTTAATCGTTTTCGCTTGAGTAGGTTTGCGTGCATAACAGATTTAAGTAAATGTTTCTTCCAAGTTGCTTTGCCACGTGAACAGCAAGATTGGTTTCGTTTGGTGTGATTTAAAGATAATAAGATTGATATTGGCAAGATTCAGAGTTATCACTTCACTAGGCATGTTTGGGGTATTAACTCAAGCCCTTATATCGCTGTGTTTGCTATTGAGCGACTGATCGATGAAAACCCCGCTTGTGCTAGCCAGTTGACTTTGACTTCGATAGAAAGTAAGCGTTACATGGACGATTTGTTGTCTTTTGACTCGTTTGACGATTTGAAGCTGGTAACGCAAGAGTCGAAAGCCCTTTTTGAAAGTAGAGGGTTTAAATTGCGTAAATGGGTGGCCAACAGCGTGTCTAAGTCGGTCTTGTTAAATCTTCCTCCTGAAGATCTGGGAGCTAATGACAAAGAGATTGACTTGACCTCTCACCTTATGCCGGATTCCAAAGCTTTGGGCCTGGTATGGGATGAAGAGGGTGATCGCTTGCGGGTGTGTTCAAGGCGTAAACTTGTTGATGTTTCCACCAGACGTGAAATGTTGAGTGTTTTGGCTAGCCAATATGACCCGTTGGGGTTTCTGGCTCCTTGTTTTCTGGGTGGAAAATTAATATTGCAGAAGGTTACTAGCTCGGGTCTTGGTTGGGATGAAATTCTACCTGGCGATGGGTTAAGTAACTGGATAGCTTGGGCTGTTTCAGTGGAACCGTTTTTGGGATACTTTGTTCCTCGATGTTGTTTCCCAGAGGATGGAGCTGAGATCGAGAAGAGTAAAGTGAGTTATCAACTTCACGGATTTTCGGACCCGTCCAACTCGGCATTGTCGTGCGTTGTATATCTGAGACGAGTAGTTGAAGGGAGACGTTCTTGTGTTGCCTTTATTCAAGGGAAGTCAAGAGTTGTTTTGGTAAATCAGAGCAATTTGGTGATCTCGAGAAAGGAGGTGAAGGCTGCTGTCATGTGCTCTGAGTTGATGAAGAGTGTGTCAGAGTCGCTTCAGCATCTTGGTTGCGGCCTTCACTTTTGGACCGACTCCCATGTAGTGTTAAGATGGATAATTAATCCGAATCTTAATTTACCTCGTTTCGTTAAGCGACGCATCGATAAAATACATTCTGTCGCCTCTGCTGAGATCTGGAAGTACGTTAACACGTGTTCGAATCCAGCTGACGTGGGTACGCGAGAGGATAGTTTCAAGAAGTCCCCTGGTCATACCCTTTGGATTAATGGTCCTAAATTTTTGTGGCAAACCAGGATTGTGACTCATTCCCCTTCTTCCTGTGTATCAGTTAAGAGACTAAATGTTGACAAAAACTTATTGGTTGATAGTAAAAACGTTTGTGCTCTTGATAAACTTATTGAAGTTTCGCCCGATTTATATACTTTGAAAAAGCGGCTAAGCTATTTAATTTGTTTCAAGCAATATGTTGTCGCCAAAGCTAGAGGGCTAACGTTTAAAAAACCGATGTTAAATGCTGATATGTTGGAAGATGCGTTGACCGACATAATAAAGTATGTTCAGTCTCGGTGCTTCGGGGCTGTACAAATACTAAAGCGAGACTCTGCAGATGCTTTTGACGCTATCTTGAAAAGAATCAATCAAAACGCAAATAATGTTGCCGATATGAAACGGGTCTCTGAACTGAAAACGTTGCGAAACTTAAGTCACTGATTTAATTTGTGTGGGCACTGATTTAATTCTTCGTGTAGAGGAACGACTTGAGAATGCTGAGTTGCCTCTTGATTGCAAACACTCTATCATTTTGCCCGGAAGTCATACTCTGACACGTCTGATTGTAGTTCATGAGCATGTTCTCGCTGGTTACGTTGGTCCATCGTACACGCTTATTAAAGACAGGCAGCGTTTTTGGATCATCCACGGGGTTTCTAATGTCAAGCGCTTCCTTTCAGAGTGTAGCACATGTGCTCAAAGGAAGGCTACTCCCATTCGACAGCTCATGGCTGACCTTCCGGTGTGTCGAGTCACCTCTACCAATAAACCTTTTAAATTTAGTGGGGTGGATTATTTGGGCCCCTTCGTGTTGAGGCAAAACAGAAGTGACTGCAAAGCTTGGGGGCTTCTTTTTGCGTGTCTATGTACCCGGTGCATTCACGTGGAAATTGTCACCAGTCTAGACCTTGATAATTTCCTATTTGCCTTTTCACGCTTTATCAATCTGAGGGGAGCTGTTGATACTGTTTATTTAGATAACGAGAGTACTTGACAAACGCCCAGCTTTACTGGGCTCTACAGAACTTCACAACTCCTTATGTAAAAAGTGCATTAACTGGGTTTTCAGTCCCCCTTATGCCAGCAGCCAGGGAGGGAGCTGGGAAATTATGCTTAAATTGTTTAATTATTTAAAAAGGCCTTAGCTTCGGTTATTGGGAAAGCACGGCGTAAGCTTTCACTTATTGAATTGCAAACCTTTACTTCGGACGCAATGCGCATCGTGAATGATCGGCCTCTTACTACTTTAAGTTGCGAACGTAATGATTTGGCGCCTATCACACCCTCTTCGTTTCTGGGTCAGAATCTTGCACCGAATACACCGTTAAGTGCTTTTCATGATTGGGGTGACCTGCGCAAGGACTTCTCGTATAATTCTACTTTGGCCCACCGGTTTTGGCTCTCTTGGATAAAGGGATCCCTACAGGGGCGGAGTAAAGGAAGAGTTGCCCGAGAGAATCTTACCCCGGGTCAGTTGGTTCTGGTGGGAGATGCCTCCGATATTTCCAAACGTGGCACTTATAGACTGGGATGCATTCACGCTGTTTATCCCCAAGCTAGGAAAGCGAGGGGTTCGTTCGCCTGGCTACCGTGGCAGTATTAAAACATTCTGGGTCCGGAGAAATCGAATATATTCTGAGAGATGTCTTAAAGATTGTCTCCATCTGAAATTCTTACTGTGCCGTGTTATTTTGTGCGCCTTGTTTGATGTGAAATGAAACAAATATATTTAACTGGTAGGTCTACCTTACCGAGGTTTTCATAATTTTGTGCACTTGGTCTATTATTGTGTTGAAGTTTATTACCGTGTGTTGAAAGTTATATGCTGTGCTGTTTATTGTGTGTTCATGTTGAAACTTCACCTGTGGTTAACTTTCAAGGGGCTCCTATGTTCCAGCTCAGCCATTCGATTTACGAATTGCATTTTGGCTTGGGTTGGCTTCGATCCCTCACTTTGTTTTTCTTGGTTTTTCTGACGCGATTCCTGGCACCATACCTATTTTAGCTACTTCCTGCTTCTGTCTTGTCCTTATATGGTAAAGTCATGTGTTGCTCACCACACCTTATAAACGTTAATTACGCTAGCGTCTTGCTTTTCAAAAATTTGCACCTCTATATACGCTTCGGTTTCCTCACCTACTTCTTTTCAGTATTTGAGTTTGAAAACGCTGCTACATTTTTTGTTATTTTAAAGTTGAGCTGACCTCGGTAAGTTTTTGCTTCTTCTAATTTTTCTGAATGATTTTAACTTGAAGAAAGCTGAAGATATTAAAGAACCTGAGTGTTTTTATATTTTATTTGAAAGAGGAGGTGAAGGTCTTGGTGCTCCGCCCGGGCAGTTTAATGTTGGAAAGCCAGTTGAGGTTCTCTAACACTAACTTTACATGAACCAGTAAGGTATGGCAGCCTACTGGCCCATACAAATTTCAACCTGAAGCTGTTGTTCTTTTTGTTGTTTCTTTGTTGAACATAACTAGACTAAACCAAGCTTGTTACGACATTAAAAAAAACTACTGTTTGACGGTGTCTAATCTACTAATTTACCTGGCTTAGCTTACAACTGCCAACTTAAAATCGCTAAATTGAAACTATTTTGTGGGCTACCTAGACTAGGTTGCAACGTTGCTTCTTGTTTGGATTACCCGTATGTAGGCCTAGGCCTACTTAACTTTTGTGCCTAAGTTTTACACTACTGGGGCTGAATTAACAGTTTAATATAGGGTGGTCATTTTTATCTGCCAAACTGACACCGTTAGTACGTTTAAAACCACTCTAAAAAATACGTTAGCTTCACGTGACTTTTCACGTACCTATATTTATAGCAATCTGAGAGGCCTGCAGTCGATTTTGAACCAGAGGTGTATCCAATTATTAAAAGAAAAAAATCTTTCAAACTAAATTTTGAAAAAAATAAAAAATCTGGATTCGCTGGATCTGATTAGGGGTGCTGCAGCACCGCAGCAAATGTACACGAGCCGCCCCTGCAATAGGATTTGTCTCAGAAATACTCAATAAAACGAATAACATTTTGGATTGCGAATGGACAATTGGGCATAAACTAATTATGCACCATAAACAGCATTCAAACAAATGGAAAACGTCAAAAATCGATTCAATGGCTCTTATACTCTTCATCAAATTTCAGAAATAACATCGAATTTGCAGTGGGACAGATATACTAAAGAGGCTTCTTAATATAAACTTCATGTGCCCAATTTTGGCACTAGTACCAACGTACCTGGGGAGGATCCAGGGTAGCAAAGGGGCTCACGCTCTTTTTAGAGCTAAGCTTATTACTCTTTTTTGCTGTAATTTTTTTAGGAAAAATTCGTCTTTGTAGAGAAAATAGGCAAAATTCACTAGGTAATAGGCATGGTAGGCCTACCTAATGAATTTAATGTAATCGGCTTTACGAAATTGTAACATTGCCTCGTCAATTGTTATTTTGTACTCGTTGAATCGTCTTCTTATTTTTCTTATTTTACCAATGGGACAATCGGCGCTTCCTGGGGTAAAACGCACATGCGGGTTTTCTGCCCTCGTAACCTGGTGGGCGTCTTCCCCCAAACGCTAGAATTGATTTTGGTAACTAACAGCTCAGACTGTTTACGTTGATACCTGATCTAACTATGTGCAATTCTAACTATATGAAATACTTAAAACGACTCACTATTATTTTTTTATTAGAATCAATAAACTAGTTTCCTCTATTCCTAAATTTTTCAAAATATCATGACTTTGCCACCTAAAATACATTTTATGATTTTAAAACTTAAGTACCCAACATCCCGCTGCCTATTTTCTGGCATAAGTTTCGTAACACGATGGCTTTCCTTTCCAATGTATATTCGTAGCAACTATGACGTGGTTACTGTTAAGCAGCTCTGGGCGTATTATTCCGGTGGGTGTCTTACACCACTTTACCCTAATAGCGCGGTTGCACAAATGGGGTCGGGGGAGCGAGCCTCCCCAGAAGTTGGTACAGTTTTGTCGGATTCAGCCCCCCGTCCTAAGATAAGTTCCAACGCCCCTGGTCATTGGTTTCACCAGACTCGGAATTAAATCCGAGTCTATAGCTCGGAAAGCAAAAGCTCTATCAATTCGGGCTATTTGATCGCTTTGTAAGCCATGCAAATTTGCTTAGACATGAAAAGCAGTCATGTAGTCGTTGAAAATGTCCTCGGCCTTGAGGACAGATTTTTGAAGTCCTTGGCCTCGACCGTGTTGTCCATGGCTTTAGCGTTGGTTTGTGTGTCCTTGGCAAAAATTTAAAATCCTTGGCCTCGACGTTAACGCCCTTGGCCTTACTACAAGTGCAACATTTGATGAAAATTATTTGCTATTGTTACAGCTTCACTTTCAACAGCCGCAGAGAAGCATCTTAGATGCAAAGAATTCGAAATATATAGTTTTAAAAACAGAACAGAGTGCGGGTTCCCAGGTGTGGACAAAGCATCCTGCTTGGACATGGGTTGCTGTTATGATACCACTCGTTCCGATGTACCTTGGTGCTTTCATCCTTCGAATGACCCTCTCTTATTCCAAGGTACGTACTGTTTAAATACCTCAGCGTTTAAGCCGAATCAAAGCTTATGTAACTAGCAAGATTGCACTGTTAATTTTTAAAACTGCCAAAGTTGTACCCATTTTCAAATCTGGTGACAAATATTTAATGCGTAACTATCGTCGCATTTCCCTCTCACTATGCTTGTCAAAATGCTAGAAAAAGTCCTCAATAATCAATTTATAAATTTTTTTGGTAGATATACCATGAAATTTTCAATAATCACAATACGGTTTCAGAGAAAAACATGGAGTAGTGCATTCATTACTGAATGTCATCACACCAGCATAATGCGATGCAATTGAACACAATAAATTTACAGCACTTCTGATGGATTTTCGTAAAGCTTTTGACACCGTATCCCAGAAAATTATGCTACAAAAACTCCTTCATTATGGAATTAGAGGTCCAGCTTACAGTCTAGCGGAAAGTTATCTTTTCAATAATAATAACGCATCTTCCTCGACAACTATTAGTATAGGCGTTCCTCAAGGATCCATTTTGGGCCCTTTTCTCTTTGTAAATGATCTCAAAAATGCTACCTCTTACCAGCCCGTCATTTTGTTGATACGTGCCTAATTCTAAATAATTCAACAACAAATCTTGAAAATAATTGTAATTTTGAACTTCGTACACTGCGCAACTTGTGCAATGTAAATAAATTACAAATCAATCCCGCGAAATGCACGACTATGATTTTTCCTCAAATCAAATTCTCCTGAACCAGACTTTTAAGTTATAATACCTCGAATAATATGTGATTCTTCCAAATATCTCGATGTTACCATAGACTGAAAGTGAAATTTCAATCGGTATTCCAAGTAAGCTAAGTTTTGTTTTTTTCTTTACTACGCTCTTGTACACCCGCACTTAGTATACAAGCTTCCAGTTTGGGGTAGTACACTCGTAGCCTATCTTCCTAAGCGGCAAATTCTCCCAAATAAGGTCATTAGAGTTATCACTAACTTTGATTGACGTACTCCAATAACTCCAACATTTCGAAATTTAAGAATCCTCAAAATTGCGGACATGTATACATTTCAAATTGCCAAATTAATGCACCAATTTTATTATAACTCTCTACCTTTTCTTTGTCCACGTTTTTTAGCCCACTTTCGGACATTCATAAACGTTTAACCAGATCAGAAACAAAAAGTAACTTCTATCTTCCCAAACTCTCCACATGCCGTTGTCAAGGATCAATTAAATACCATAGAGTTAAAATTTGGAATTCGTTAACCCCATTATTAAAAACACAGTCTTTCAAAAAATTTCAGGTGAACTTGAAAAACCATCTTAAATATACCAGTAAATCCGTAACTAGTTGTGTCTCGAACAGGTAACCTTTCAATATCATAGTTACCTACTTTGGCTCGTACATGGTATAGCAATCGCTTAAGTGGCCGCTATAAACTTCGGGCGACCGCTGACTCGATAACTTTTAACAGTCACTACGCAGTCTTCCTTGAAATTTCAGTAGCTTGAATGTGTTCTCCTTTTATTTAGCTTTACTGTGTTTTTGTAATGAGTTTGCTTATTCTGCGTCAGCACTGAAATGAATAAATAACAACTGATTTAAATGCCTGCGTTCGAATCTTGTTTTATTTATATCGATTTCTTCTTTGGTAGCATTTAAATCAGTCCAACTCAATTTTTGGATAAACAGCAGTACACTGTGCTTTGTTAGACGCTTATTTGAACCAAATTAACTAACTTTTCCAAGCCCGCTTATCCTTGGGAAGTCTCGGAGGCAGCTGCTCCAGTTGAAGCCTTCAAGCTTGGTCCTCTGCGACATAGGGTAGATGTTGTGGTGAGATGCCAAAACGAGACTGAGTAATATCTTCAACGTAATCTCGCCATCGAGTTCTGGAACGGTCTCTAGACCTTCGACCAACCGGTGTTGAATACACCATTTTTTGGGGGTTTTCTCCTGGGACATTCGTGTCACATATCCATATACCACCTCAGTAGCAATCTTTTTAGTCGTAGAAGCAGTGATTGTTTGTTTAGAGATTCACAAATATCTGCACTTCAAACCTTGTCCAACAAGGTTGAGCCCCTAACTTTTCGCAAAAATCTAATTTCGGCTCCTTGGACTCGAGGTCTCACTTTCTCATTGCTAAATAATCCAACATTTATGGCCGTAAGTCAAATTAGAAACATAAACTGATCTCAAGATGGATAGCTTTGGGTTGGACTAAGCTCCCGTTTCGATACCACACATCGGTGAAGCTGGCGAATCACTGCACTTGCTTTTCCGATGCTGATATGCAATATCTGTTATTTTGTCTGCCATCACATGTGAATGAGACCCCGAGATTTTTCAATTTATCCGACTGTTTCCGTGATACTCCACCAACCCGCAGAGGGCATTGCTTTGGTTGTCTGGACGGGAACATGGTTTCTGTTTTTGTTGTACTGATTTTCGTTCCGGCAACAGAGCATGAAAATGAAAACCTTTTAAGGAGTTACTAGATACCATATTTTGGTATGGTCGAGTTGAACAAGGTCATCCGCAAATAACAGACGTGGTACCGAGCAATCACCGATCTTCACTCTACGCCACAAGATTCACTTGTCTTAACTATTCCAACCATAGAAATGAAGGAAAAATGGGTGAAAAAGAGACGGCTTGCCGTAGTCCCACACTTGAAATGTTTTGACCCTACGCTGTTAATTCAAGCATAGACTTCGGATCGAATGCATGTGCAGCGACTTAGTTGCAGTTAGTAACTGGCCACCAATGTCATGCTTTAACAACATGCCCAAAGCATGTCGCTGAGGAAGCGTATACGCTAAGGAAGAGTGTATAAGAACAGTTTTCGAGTTATTGTAAAAATAAATTGCCGTTTTGTATGCCATGCCAACCCGATCTGAAAAACCGACATGATTAGAAAACACAATTTATGATGAAAGTGCGAATAGGACGATTACATGAGCGTAAATGTGGTTGGATTAGTAGTTCGGTTGAGAAATGATTAGTCATTGGTGTGTTTTTTAGTGAATCAATTTTGGAATTTTGCGAAGGAAACAGTGAATTACACTCATCAGGTGGTATTTGCAACGAGCTCGAAATTGCTCCCTCAAAATCTATCAGGAGACTGGATGAGCATAACAGCACGCTCGGCTCGTGTTCGGGTGCGAGTTGGAGAAAGTGAGTATTGTAAAAGTTTGAAGTGACCAACAGCTTGCTATTTGTATTTTTGATTTTTTCGTGTTGTGTCAATTTACTAAAGAACAGCACAAATAAATCAGATATTCAATGATGCAGGTTGCTGGTATGGTCTTTCACGACGAATTCAATTCGTACATGGAGTCAATCGCATTTGACACAAGTGCAGATGGTTACTGACTCAATGAGTGTAGACTTACTCCTAAACCTCCCTCGATCGCTGCTCTTCCTTTTTCATCATTATTTTGTATATTAAACTTTTTTTAGTGCAGACTTAATGGTCAAAGTCGGAGTGATTAATTTATATTCATACTAGTTTTTTCTATCTCTAGATGTTCAAAGCACTTTCATTTGGATAGCAAAAACGTTTTTAACTCAATTATGTTTCCGTGATGTTAAAAATCTAAAAGAGATTCTCAGCAGACTTACATATCTTGTAGATTTTAAAGTTTTATGGTTCAATAAATTTCCCGGCTCTATAATGTAGCTTTCATATGACATTGCTCCCATCGTTCAAACCTAGCGTTGTATACTGTAGTCGCAACGTAACCTTTGTTGAAAATTTAACAAACTGTATCAGCTGTTCAGAGGAAAAAAACTGCTGTTCAGAGGAAAAAAAGCTGTTCAGAGGAAAAAAAAAGAGGAAAAAAAAACAGCTCAGATGGCCGAGTGGTATAGAGCGTCTGTCTCTTGAGCTGTAGACTCGGGTTTGATTCCGAGTCGGGTCAAACCAATGACTTGAAAATTGGTATTCACAGCTTCCCTGCTTGACGCTCAGCATTGAAGGGACAGTGTGGAGAACAAGCCGGCAAGTTTACTTGTTGTGCCGTTGGGAAAGGCACTTAGCGGGATTCCCCCATCTTGGTGTGGTAGACAGATGGCTGGCAACTCCTAAGCGAGCTCGTATAGCGCATTGATCGCTTTCTCGTGATTAACTAACTAACTAACTAACAAATATTCTAGAAAAGGAGCCTATAATAGACCTACTCTTTATACGATTTGGTTTTAACTTATCTAGGGTTTCCGCATAAATGGGACATAGCTGAAATGCTCTGCTTGAACACGAATCATCGGCAGACTGAAACACTGAGATGCAAAGCAATAAAACGCGTTTACGCTGACGCTTCTGCCGTATATTTTAGATTTATTTAAACATTAACTACCAAAAATGTTTCGCATCAGTATGGGGCGCCGTTGTGAAAAAAACGATTTAGCAGTATTTTCCCTGATCACTGAAAAGCTGTTAAAGTTATTCCTTTTCATAAACAAGGAAATACAGACCATTTAAACAACTACAGAGCAATTAAGAAACCTATTTCAATCTTAACCTGTTTTGCTAAAATATTTGAAAAATTACTTGATAAAACACTCCTTTAATTTTTTACCACACATATCGTGATATTATCAACGCAGCACGATTTTCAAGAAACCATCTCGACCACCCGCGCCATTCTTGATATTCTTACAGCATGATATGATAATATTTGTGAAAAAGAAGAAGCTGCACGTAGCTAACCTGGGGCCCCTAGGGCAGACGTACGGGTAATCAAGGATATGTATCATGGAGCGACAACAACTGTAAGATATGTAGCAGGACTGATTGAGGAATTTGAAGTATAGGGTTGGACTTCACCAAGGGTCAGGTGTTAGCCCATTTCTGCTTGCCATCATTTTGGACAAAGATCGAGAAGGAAGCGCCATGGGATATGATGTTTGTAGATGACATAGCACTGTCCAGACAGAATCATAAAGAACTAAAGGAGGACCTGGAGATTTGGAGAAATGCACTGGAGAGAAGAGGCCTGAAAGTGAGCCGGAGCAAGACCGAATAGTTAGTTAGTTGCATATTTATCCTCCTATCACGAGAAAGCGATCAATGCGCTATACGAGCTCGCTTAGGAGTTGCCAGCCATCTGTCTACCACACCAAGATGGGGGAATCCCGCTAAGTGCCTTTCCCAACACACAACAAGTAAACTTGCCGGCTTGTTCTACACACTGTCCCTTTAATGCTGAGCGTCAAGCAGGGAAGCTGTGAATACCAATTTTCAAGTCATTGGTTTGACCCGACTCGGAATTGAACCCGTGTCTACAGCTCAAGAGACAGACGCTCTATACCACTCGGCCATCTGAGCTGTTGGCGCTGTGAGCTGTTGAATATTTAAAAGTGGGAGATGCAGACGTTAAAAAAGAGTTGAAATTGCAAGGGGTGTAGTAAAGAGAGTGAAAATTTTCACGTATCTTGGTTCAACAGTTGGTAGAGATGGAAGATGTGAGGTAGAAGTAAGGAGAAAAGTACAGGCAAGTTGGATGAGTTGGAAGAAGGTTTCTGGAGTTGCGGGTGACAAAAAGTTGTGAGCAAAGGTTAAAAGCAAGTTGTACCAAAGTGTTATATTAGCCGGCCATGCTTTATGGAAGTGGTCGGCAACCACCGGGCCGCGGCCCGGTGCCGGTCCGTGTGAAGTTTGTTACCGGTCCGTATGCGTTTTCAAAATAAATGCTTTGAGTTTAAAACATTTTTATAACGTGAGACGCAATTTTGGGACGTTTTTGTAAAAATGCTAAATAACTCAATTCTGGTGACCCAGTATGACAAAGTAACATTACTCAATATCACAAAACTAACCAAATTGAAAAGTCAAATCTTTTAATTGAACAGCGAACATTTGATTATGCTGTCATTTTATCGTAAATCTTTTGTAAATCAAACAGCGCTTGGTTAAGAGAAAGAGTAACGTCAAGAATCAGGTTTGAGAAGCTACTATAAAAAAATTAAGCAATGCTGCTGCAGCAAGATTGAAAAAGTTTAATACTCTGGTCAGAGTAATGCAAGATCGAGATTTTCAGTTCTGAATAAATATGAGTGTTTTATTGCTTAAACATTTTTGATTTTTAAAGGCCGGTCCGCAAAAACAATTCAGTTTCAAACCGGTCCGCTGTGCGAAAAAGGTTGCCGACCACTGCTTTATGGAATGAAAACAGTGGCGATGACCGAAAAGCAGGTGGGAAAGATGGAAGGGGCAGAGTTAAAAAAGAACAAGATGAAGAACGAGAATGTGAGAGGGACGGTGAAAATTGCAAAGCTGGGAGACAAACTTCGGGGCACAAGGTTACGTTGGTACGAACACGTGAAGAGGAGAGAAGATGGTTACGTTGGGAAAAGAATCATGGAGATGGTAAAAGAAAAAGAGGTAGGCCAAACAAAGATGGATCGATTTGGTGAGAGAAGGCATGGAGATAGTCGGAACGAGGAAGGGAGACGAAGTTGACCGAGTCCTACGAAGAAGACTTTCGCGCTGTGGCGACCCGGAATAGGAAAAAAGCCAAAAGAAGGAGAAGAAGCCGCTCGTATGTACCCTTGGGCAGATGTAGGGGATGCATTCCCTCCACCAACTATTTTTGGCAATGTTTTTGGTGAATACTATTCTATCATGTTTTTGAATCTCCGATAACTAATCCGTACGCCTCAAGCATGCATAAATCGAGAATATGCGAACAAAATGCATGATATTTTGGTAAAGCGCTCAGAATTATAGAGGCAAGAATGTATACAAAATTTGCCTTAAAAATTGCTTAAAACGCACTAAAATGGCGGTTACAATATGCAAACTTTCAAAAATCATCCGAAAGAGCACACCCCCCGGACCCCCTAGAGCTGTTTTCGTTCATCACGTTGCTTCAATTCAACTCTGTCGGTAAATGCGCTTGAAAAGTCAAATTTTCGTGCCCCCTCTCTCAAAAAATTATGAATACGCCCCTGATATGGAAGATTTTCAAAGAGCTTATTTACACTCCTTTTCTGGTCTAATCGCCCAACGTCTTTGTGTTTAGATGACATTCCATCTAATTTAAAACTGCAACTTTTCTGTATCCGCGCCAGCAGTTACCTCGCACACATGGCCTCAAAACTTTCGATGGAGCTAGGCAAGCTAGCCCCCCGTTGGTTATGATTTTGACCCCCTCTCCTCCCAAAAAACGTTACTGGCTGGCTACGGCCTGCCAGTCAGAGAGAGCGATCAGAGGCGATGTACTGCTCAACTTTTGTGCACTTGTTTGAGTGCACAAAAGTTGAGCAGTGTATTATCGCCGCAAATGTTTTAACGTTATCTGTTAAGTTATTTGTCGTTGTTGTGTTTAACGCGATTCCATGTGAATTATGAATAAGGGATTTCCATTTGAATGTGGGTATACTTTGATTGCAGTAAACGTAACACTGGAGTCAGATAAACTGTTGCACTGTTCAGTGTTCATTATAGTGCCTATGCCGTATAATGCAGAGCAGCTGAGCAACATAACATGACGAGTTAATAATTTGTAATGACATGCCAAATTGACTAAAATTTATACAAAATAAGGAAATAGAATTGAAAAAATGAAGATTTGATACCATACCACCTGACTGCAGTCTGTAAGTAGCGATATATTTATGATAGACTTGTGCCCGTTTACAAAATCGTGAATTCCTGTGATAGCAGCCATTGCCACATTAAAATTGGGATTAACAAAAGACGCACTTATTTCATCCATTTCACTTCATTTTAGTTTGGGAAAATAATTACGCAATAACATAAATAGGAACAATCACCCAGCCCAAAAGAGGTGAGCGGTCGTCGAGTGTGCAGCCTCTCACCTGACAGGGTAATATTTTTAAAGCAAAATTGAAAAGGTTTCCGAAGAAGAATAAACTTGATCACATGAAATATAGATTCGCTGCGCTAGCACACATGTAGCCTAATGCGAATAAAACTTAAATTAACAAAAGCAAGCAGAAATTATTTACATTTTTGTCAAAAGGAAATAATGTACAAAGGTAACAAACAATAGCACTGAAACAACAGATTACGGCAAAATAGGCACTGCTAAGCATCAATGTTATTCATATAAAGTGGCTGTTTACCTGTGACGATAGCAATCCGTAGCGGGATAGTAGCGTACCAAGTTGTTACGAGATACCAAGTAGAAAGTTGGTTACCAAGCATGCAGCGCTGACTACCAAGCATACAGCGCTGACGCATGAAGAAAGATAATACATTTCTGGCACTAGCCGCGCTTCAATTATTTTGACTGTTTTTTACTTTTACCAACTTAAGACTGGAAAAGGTTTTTCAACTCACTATGCCTCGAAGTTCCGTATCAACTCTAAAATAACACGAGATGTAATTTGTTGCTACTATGATCCTATCACATGTCAAAATCAAACCAGGGTTGGCGAGTCGTTGTAAAATCATACGACTCTGATTCCGATTCCAACTCTCACGTATTTTTTTAGTTCGGCTCCAACTCCGACTCCGTTTTTTTTGTTTGACTCCGACTCTCGACTCCGACAAAAAGTGAAATGTCGGCTCTGATTCCTTCCATTTCAACACAAAATTTTACTTCATTTTTTTCCCTATACTACCAGTGTTGCCAATATTGTAAGGCAAGAATCTACTAAATCATACTTGAAAATTCGCTGAAATCCGTTAAATGCATGGTTGAAATCCGCCGAAAAATCCGCTAAAATTCAAATTTATTGTACCACCAAGTTTCATTTGTTGGTCACAAATTCTTTCATTCAATCAAGACCTAGAGCAGGAGTTCCTAACTTTTTTCGTCTCGTTTACCCCTTGCCCAATGAAAAAAAGTATACCGGTAATTTACCCCCATTGCAATAGGCCTACCTGGCTATCACTTTTTTAATAGGCTACATTAAATTGAAGTTTGCTTCAGCGTATAACTTACCGGTACCGGTAGTAAATTCACCCCCTTGGTGAGAAAAAATTACCCCAAGGGGGTAAATTTATCCCCAGTTAAGAACCCCTGACCTAGCCTATAACATATCAGCAAGAATAATCACAAGAGATTTCAAACGTTAAAAACAAAAACTAATAGTCAGTATTAAACCTATATACTTGTTGAAACAAAAGAATATAAAAAAAATGAAAGCAAAGAAATGAAAGAACAGCAACGAAAGCAGTGAACAAGCAATTTTTAAAACTGCAGCAACACAGAACACTACTAGCAATGAGAGCCAATGCAATTCTTACAGCTTTGTTCATAACACAAAGTAGCTGATAAAATTATGGCACCTTGCGATTACCGGTAGGCCTACCGTAATTATGCATTGGTACCTATAACACACACTAGAAGCTACTACAATCAGTCACAACTTCATCATCAAATGAAATCTTACCCGTATTAACGGTAACCCATTATTTCGTACACTATACATATAATATACTGGTAACATAAAAAGTCTATAAAATCATAAGCAGCATAGGCAATTTCTCACTAAATGCTAGTTGTACTGTGCAGTACCTTGTAGCCCTAAAAACATAACCAAGGCATATTTCTAAAACATTCATTGATTCAGTAATACGTAGAAGCAGACTAATTTAACTGGTTAATAGCGGAAAGTCTTTGATGTAAAAGTGTGATGAGGTAACCGACTGCTAACTAACTACTACCGGTACTATCTGCTACAACACTACTGCTACAAAAAAAGTTATAAGCTACCGGTACTTGCTAATCCGGCAAAGCAAACAGAGCACGATGCGGCACTAGAATAAACAACTTGCAGTTCCAACTTCCAATGCCACAGCCCTTTGCTAGCCACTTGCACCCCCCTGTGCTTGCACAGCACACTTGCAAGTCGCAACTTTTTTAAAAAGTAGCTTTGAAGCGGATCGAGCACTTTTATATCAAAATCCGTACCACGTACTCACGGACTTTGGTTAATATTTCATTGTAAAATCTTTTAAAAATCCGCGATTTTGAAAAATACCCACCAACACTTGTATAGAAATCCGCTAAAACATCCGCTGTCCGCCAAATGCAAAATTTTTCCGCCAAATAGAAGCAATCTCCGCCAAATTTAGCGGATTTTCCACCAAATTGGCAATACTGCCTACTACCTCGCTTTATAACCTGATTTGAAATGTGTGCATTTACTCTACTTTTAAAAGCTATAGCGTGTATTTTGGAATAAAAGTAGAGGTTAAGCTATTTCCCATTTTGAATGCTTTATTGCTATAACTTTTTTTTGTCACTGCACCCCCATTTTGTAACCTGATTTGAAATCTGTGTTTCTGGGCTATTATAAATTCTAATATAGACTACTTCATGTTGTAGTTTTAAACTATTATTCACCGACATTGAATGTTTAGTTGATGTGATTTGTATATATATTTTTTAATCTTAACTCCATGTCCCACGATTGAGTTTTTTTTCAAATACAATCTCAAACCATTATTTCCCATTGTGATTGGTAGTGAAAACCTCATTACGCAATAGGCTATTTCATAGTGTAGGAAATTCCTCTTCTTGGAAGCTGCATTATTGTGGCTTTCGCTCGATTAGCATTTTCTGCAAGCTGAATAGGTGAAAGTAATTGACTGATTCCTCCTGTTACGAGAAGGCCCCGCAAACACTATGCACAGCATAAATCCACTCCGAGTCTTGACTCTGGCAAGCATAATTTCGACTCCTACTCTCGACTCTGGCAAGCATAATTTTTCGACTCCGACTGCCAAAAAAACCTCGACTCCCACGACTCCAACCCTGAATCAAACGTGGAGTTATTTAAAGCACATTAAATCTTTTAAATTCTATCAAAACATAGATATTCATAGTTTACGAATGGTTAAAAACAGAATCAGATTGCCAATTATAAAAAGATCTACTGTATTTAAAGGAGATATATTTCGTTGTTACAGCTAAACGAAAAACGAAAAAATAAATCAATAAACTCTTGCCTTGCTTGCACGGAAGATTTCACTCTGGTCCTAACTGGAAAAAAAAAAACATCAAAAAAACCAATGGCTCTTCCCTGAAGCTAAAACCGTTCTCAAAGGAAGAAAATTTTTTCTAACTATCCAATAAAAAATCTAAAGACCAAAGGTAAATCCAAAGTTTGTTATGAACAATATAGTGACATAATAAACAACATAAATCACGTGAAAAAGAGTTGCTTAATCACAAGAGTAATAAACGCCAAATGATTAGGGTGAAAAATTGGAATATTATACAAGAGAAAGTATATCAGTACTAAAGTAATACTACTAATTTTTCACCCTTATTATTTGGCGTTTATTACTCTAGTGATTATGTAACTGTTTTTCACGTGATTTATGTTGCATATAATGTCACTGTATCGTTCATAACAAACTTTGGATTTACCTCTGGTCTTTGCTCTTCCTTTGAGAACGGTTTTAACTTCAGGGAAGAGCCACTGTTTTTTTCGATGATTTTTTTCCAGTTAGCACCAGAGTGAAATCTTCTGTGCAAGCAAGGTAAGAGTTTATTGATTTATTTTTTTGTTTTTACAAGACTGATGATGCTGTTATAGCGAAATATATCTCCTTTATATACAGTAGATCTTTTTATAATTGGCAATCTGATTCTGTTTTTAACCATTCGCAAACTATGAAATTAGACAACAGCAAACAAGAATCGCCTGACTTGATGTATTTGGAGTAGGGCCAAAGGATTCAGAAATTAAATGTGAATTTAACATAGATATTCATGATAGAAGTTCTTCTGGTAAAACAAACCGTCGTGTTGATTACAGTTAATTTTATGCGATGTGCAGTGTTTACTGTGGTGAAATTAATGCAGACATAAAATTGATGAATGCGGTTTTCGCATTGACTTGTGCCGCAATAACTGATCAAAACGTAACCATCTTGACGCAATTCCCTAAACAAGACAGTTTGTTCATCAAACGTTGTAGTTTTGATGAAGTGAGCAAATGCTTGACTATTGTTTCAGGAAGCCCGATGAATTGTCCAGCTGGTTACACTTGGGAAGAACCTTTGTGTTTAAAAGGAATAGTAGTATACATGAGACGGTATCCAAGTTCCTTGATTTGCGAGGCGGATGGTGCAACGCATCCAATATTTAGATCGAGAGAAATGGAAGAAAAAGTGGTGAATTTCATGGGTTCGATTGTGTTTGATGAACCGAGCTTCTGGCTTGGCTTAGCTTTCGACTTGGATGTGAACAAACTCAAGTGGGATACACACGAAGAATTCATGCCTGAGGAATACGACAAGTTTCAAACAAATCATCTTCCAAACATCTCTAAACCTTGTTCCGTCTATAGCAACGGCAAATGGTATACGTATTATTGTCATTGGGATCGGCTTTCAATTTGCATGGCCTGGTCTTTTAACGTTAAACCATTGCGTGTTTCATCAATGACCGATCCAGATATTGATGGTATTTATTATCCCGAAAACGGAATATTATTAAACGGAGCGCCAGTGTACAAACAGTTAAGCTCTTCTGGGACTTCTTATTTGCTTCGCAGTAACATATCCGCACGTGAGTACACTTATTGTAGTTACAGAAAGCAATCAAATACTAGGTTGTGCACGGACTAGCAGTTGTCTGTATTTGATTACACCATCAGAGAAAACACATCCATAATGACGGAAGATCATGACTACTAATAAGTAATCACAGCAAAGGTGTGGTTTTAGAGAATCCATTTTGGATTTTTGCGAAGGAAGCAACCGATTCCACTCTGTTGGTATTTACAGCAAGGTCAGCATTGCTTCCTCAAAACATTTCAGGAGATTGGATGAGCAGAACTAGTCGCCCGGCCAGCGTTCAGGTTCAAGACGAAAGAAGTAAGTAGCCTATGCTCTACGCTGGTAACAGTTTAAATGCAATGAATAAATATCGGATTTATGTGATTTTTTTCGTGTACAGTTGATTCATATGAACAGCAGCACTAAACTAACCAACTATTTATAGTGCTGGTTGCTGGTAGATTCTTGCGTGACGAGTTTAGTTCACAGCTGGACAGTGGTGCCGATCCTGGGGGGGATGCATCCCCCCCAACATTTCGGCTGCATCCCCCCCAACATTTGGCGTCGGCGGTAGTGCTCATTAAAGTGTTATTACATCAGTAGTCCAATGCCGTCGAGTGCTGGAGAAGATTGGAGTTGGCAAGTGGCAGTCTGACATAACTTACAAAACTCGCAAATGTATTTCGAGCAGCATCCCCCCCAATGCTCAACATGAATCGGCACCACTGCAGCTGGAGAAATTAGCATTTTACACACGTTCAGCGGCTGCTGGCTCTAAAAAGACAAGTTAACTTCAGAGTTTCCCTCCTATTCTTCAAGTTGGAAATCATCATTTTCCATATTACTCTATCTTTCAGTGAATAACGTGATGATCACAGTCAGAGTGGTTATTGATTTTTATAATATTTCGTTTAACATCTTTATGATCATTGATCAAAGTCATGTTTTTCATAATCTCCATTACCCCGAATTGTTTACAAATGGGCACTTAAGACAAATGTACATTCGGGGGAAAGAGGTGCCCCAGGTGCCCTAAAGCGATACCCCAAGTGCCCTGTGCCCATTTCCCCAAATTTTTGCAAATGGACAGTGGAGCAAATGGGCGTTTGAAGAAAAGGGGTACCCTAAGTGGCCAAGAAGGGTACCCCAAATGCTCTATGCCCATTCACTCAAAATTTTTGCAAATGGGTAGAGGGGAAAGTTGGCACTTGAGGTTTTGGGGAAAAGGGGACTTTTGGGGGAAAGGAGTACCCTAAGTACCTTAATTGTTCGTTTAGACTTTTTAGACTTTTTTAATAGTTCCTTTAGACTTTTTAGTTCGTTTAGACAAAGCTGGCGTGCGGACGTGTTTTAGACAGCTAATACAGGAAGCAGTTTTTAGCGTGCTCGCTGCAAACCTTGCAATTTCACCAACTTTACTGCAGCCATCTAAGAATGGAAGCTAAAATAGATACTATATTACTGGCAATTGAAAAGCTGTCTATGCGAGTCGGAAGCCTTGAAAACAAATTCATGCTTTTTGAATCAAGATTTCAAAAAATTGAGCACCAACTGGAATCAAACAAAGAAGACATTGCAAAATTGACAAAGAAATTAGATGGATTGGAACCGCAAGTACAATTTGACGAACTATGTAGCAGAGTAAAGTACCTAGAAGACGTGGCCGACAAAGCTAAGAGAGAAGCCCTACAACAAGAATCCTACAATAAACGGCTTAACCTCCTGATACACGGTGTAGAAGAAACCGAAGGTTCAATTTGGGAAAAAAAATCCGAAACACAAGTCAAATTAAATGAAATTCTGAAGAATAGACTGAAAACAGACCCGATTACATTGCCGTTAGCCGACATGCATAGACTACCTCAGAGACCAGTAATTGTCCGCGGGAAACGAATAAATCGGCCAATCATTATCAAATTGACTAACGCTTTTGACAAAAACAGAATTCTGAACAACTTAAAGAACTGAAAGACCTACAATCAAGAAAGGCAAGAAGAACAAACTCATTCATCAAAAGAGAACTCTGTTCAACCAACCAAGTCGCCTGTCTACATAACCGACCACCTTCCGCAAGCATTCCTCGAACAGAAGAAGCTTCTACTACCGGCCTTTAAGGAAGCCAGAAAACTCGGGAAAAAAACCAAGTGGGTTGCAAAAAGTGGTGAATACTGTTTATTTGTTGACAATCATAGAGTGTTGGGTTAATCAAGCTGCAATCATATTATTGAAAACACAAATGGCTCCTAATTCTCTTACTTTAATAACTAATAAAATGTTCGAACAACAAACTTTATAGACCCTCATTCTCTACGAGGCCTCTGGCTAGTGACAATAACGCTCTTACCACAGATTTGTACGATGTCTGGGAAATATCTTACGTTGCCGTCTAACGCTACACTGGGTTAATACTTGATGGAACGAACCTAAGTCTATAATCCCTAGTTAAATCGTTAAGTCTATAATATATCTAAGTCTATAATCCCAAGTTAAATCGTGTTGATTCAGTAGGTTCTTTTGTTGTGCAGAGGGCAAGCTGAATGCTGTTTTTTTGCTATAACAAGTGTGCGTTTCAACTAGCGTTCTACTAAACTGCTAAACTTATTTCCGTTGCCAACCAGCTCTGTTTGTTTTGCATGGCGTGTGGAGCTTCGGGCGACGGGGAGCTGAATCACTTCCTTCGGTCGAGCCACGCAGCCCCTAGTACATTTAACAGCTGTTCTGATGCTGGAGAAGTGTGCGAAAGTCTCCATAAAATTATTATCCAAAACATAAGTAATTGTGAGTATTATGACATTGATTGTAGACTTGTGAACGGAAATTCTGATGACGCTTTGATACTTCTTCACGTTAATATCAGATCTTTGCAAAAAAATTTTGACCCTTTATGTGAACTGATTACCCTGTTAAACTTTACACCTCAAATAATTTGTATTACCGAAACTAGAATTAAAGACCAACCACTGATTAATGTGGCGATTCCTAATTACAGCTTTGTTCACGCCAACTCGACTTCTAATGCAGGCGGTGTTGCAGTCTACTTGCATTGTTCCCTTAAATATATTCTCTATCACCAACAATTTTGCTTAAGTAATTCCGAATGCATGTGGATCAAAGTTTGTAGCTCGTTCTCAAAATTTATTTTAGGTGTAGTATATCGCCATCCTTGTGGGGTCTCAGTTGATAAATTTATTGACGATTTCGAGATGTTTTTACAACAGAAGGAAAGCTTTATTTCATTCTAGGTGACTTTAACATAAATACAGCTCTGAACCAAACTTCAGCAGTCTCGAAGAAATTCTTGTGCACATTAATTAGTAATGGGGCTATTCCACTGATCACCAAAGCAACCAGGATTTCAGATCATTCCTCAACAATAATTGATCACATTATAACCAACGATATCAAGAATAACATTCAACCTGGAGTCATCGAAAGTTGTTATCTTAGTGACCACTATCCCATATTCTGTCAAATCGGCAAACCAACTCCAGCACCTTCCTTTAAAAAGTGTAAAGGTCCTGTTAATTATTATCGCGACAAATCAAAATTCAATCCAGAAGATTACAACCTGGATTTAAATTTAGCATTAAGCAATCTTTTCGAAAAGACACCTGAAATTAATAGTCAAACATTCGATACTGTATTTAATAAATCCATTAAAACCATCAAAGACATAATTGATATACATGCTCCTCTCAAAAGTTACTCTCGGCGTCAAAAAAGGTTAAAACGCAAGCCATGGATTACTAAAGGTATTTTGGTTTCCATTCGGAAAAAAAATTCGATGTTTAAGCCTTACTTCATTAATGGTAACGCTGCGCAAAAACACTTATTTAAGACTTACACGAACAAACTTACAAAAATTAAAGCTCTGTCTAAAAGTCTGTTTTACAAAAACGAACTAAGTAAAAACAAAAATGATCCCAAAATAGTTTGGAATATAATTCGTACTTTACTTTCCCAAATAAAAAATCACCTCACAATACACAACAAGAGATTGTTTCCAAAAGCGATATAGTTGAAAAATTTAACGATTTCTTCTGCACTATAGGGGAAAAACTAGCCAATAAAATATCCACCCAAGACCCGAGGAATTTTAAATGTTTTATGAAACATCGAATTTCAACCTCCATATTCCTTGAACCTTCTAACCTTTACGAAATTACTGATAACCTACGCAACCTTAACGTGAACAAAGCTATGGGCCACGACAACCTCCCTGCCTATTTTTTGAAAATCGCCTCTAATGTTATCGCTCCTTACCTATTACCAATTATTCACTTTTCCTTTTCCAACGGTATATTTCCTGAACATTGTAAGATTGTTGAAGTTGTTCCTCTCCATAAACAAGGTAGTAGAGATGACCCCAACAACTACAGACCAATTTCAATACTGCCCAGTATCGCTAAGATATTTGAAAAACTCCTTCATAAGAGACTGACTAAATTTTTTGATAAACATAACGTAATAAAGCCTAGCAATATGGCTTTCAAGCAAACGTGTCGACTACCCATGCCATTCTTGACATTCTAACATCTTTATACGATGGCATTCGTGAAAAGCAATTCTCCGGCTTATTTTTTCTTGATCTGAAAAAAGCCTTCGATACTGTGAGCCACAACATTCTCCTATCTAAACTTGACTACTATGGAATCAGGGGCATGACCCTCAAATCAATGAACTCTTATCTTCAACGAAAACAATATGTTCTGATAAATAATATAGAATCTAAGTTGCAATCCAACAATTATGGCGTTCCACAAGGATCCACACTTGGTCCATTACTATTTTACTTTACATTAACGATATAGGCAACGCTATCCACTCTATTCCAAGGCTCTTTGCAGACGATGCATGTTTTTTACTTAATCACTCCAATCTTGCGACTCTTAATACCGAATTAAAATTAACTGAAGTTTTCAAATGGTGTAGTGCTAATAAGCTGACTATTAATCCTAACAAATGTCATTGCATGATTATACCACCATCCACGAAGGACTTTACTTTAGACTTCACCTTAAAAATCGATAATACAATCATCCCTTCTAATGAAACAGTAAAATACCTTGGTGTAATAATTGACTCCAAACTTTCCTTTGCTCCTCATATTAAGCAGCTTGAATCGAAATTGTCAAGAGCTAATGGCATAATCAGCAGGTTAAAATCAACCCTTCCTAACGACGCACTGTTAAAACTCTACTATGCACTCTTCCAACCTCATTTATTATACGGTTTGACAATTTAGGGTTCAACTTTCCCCACTTATTTAAATCCAATAAAAACTCTTCAAAATAGAGCAGTAAAAAACATTGGAAGCGGCCCAATGCACGACAACTCAAATCCATATTACGTTAGGTTTAATATCCTAAAACTTCAAGACTTATACATTGTTGAAACTGCCAAAATTGTTTATAATTATATACACCGACCAAGCATGCTTCCCCCCTCCTTTCTCAATTACTTCAATAGGGCTCATTTAATTTCCCAACGCTTCTCAAGATCTACCACTACCCATAGAGATCTTTTATATATTCCTCTTTTCCGTGCAAAGAAGTATGAAAAAATGCAAAGTAAAAAATGCAAAGAAGTATCAAATACCAGGGTGTGAAGATTTGGAACTCCATCCCTGCGGAAATCAGAACGATGTCACCGGTTTTTTCAAAAAAAAATTAAAAACTCACTTACTGCAACAATACTAAACTGTCTGTCCTTATTCTGTCGCGCGCTTCTACAGTGATCTCTGACAGCTATAAGCAATTTTATGAAACTGTTTTAGTGTACCGAAAATTTATCTCTTAAAGGGGGCTGCATGACTCGATGACTGTAAGGTCCTTTCGCAGCCTCCCTGTCGCGTGAGTACTTATTTATTCATTTTTTTGCCTGTATGTAAATTAGTGTTTTTCTGTTATATATTTTTGTGTTGTCCGTATGTGCGACAAAATAATAAATTTGACTTTGACTATTGTGCCCATTTTTTCCAAATGAACATTGGGGCAAAATGGGCACTTGGAGCCCCAAATACCTATTTGAAAAAATTGAGGGGGGCGGGCAAAGGACACTTGGGTACTTCTTCCCCAAATGTCCATTTGCCCCAAGTGCCCATTTGCCTCAGTGCCCATTTCTAAATATTTAAGGGAAATAGGCTTAGGGCACTTGGGTTACACTTTCCCTCAAACGTCCATTTGCCCCAAGTCTCCATTTACCCCAACGCCTATTTGTAAACATTTGGGGGAAATGAGCATAGGGCACTTGGGGTACCCCTTTCCCCCAAATGCACATTTGCCCCAAGTGCCCATTTACCCCAATGCCCGTTTGTAAACATTTGGGGAAAAAGGCATAAGGCACTTGGGGTATCCCTTTAGGGCACGTGGGGTACCTCTTTCCCCGAATGTACATTTGCACCAAGTGCCCATTTGCCTTGGTGCACATTTGTGAACATTTTGGGGTAATGGGCTCAGGGCACTTGGCATACCCATTTAGGGGACTTGGGGTACCCCTTTCCCCCAAATGTCTATTTTTTCGTACTCCCTAGTGCCCATTTGCCTCACTGCCCATTTGCAAACATTTGAGGGGAAATGAACACAGGAATATTAGGGCACTTAGGAAACCCATTTCCCCCAAATGTCCATTTGGCAAGGAGCCCATTTGCACCAGTGCCCATTTCCCCGATGCCCAATTCCCCCAAATATATATTTTCCTCTAATACCCATTTTCCTAAATATTCATTTTTCCAAGTGCCAATTTGCCCCAAGTTCCCATTTGTACTTTGGTGCCCATTTGCCCCGGTGTCCATATGCTCTGGTTCCCCTTTCCCTCAAATGCCCATTTGCTCCAAGTGTGCATTCACTCCAAATTCACTTCCTCAAGTGACACCACTTCACACTCAAGTTGCGCCACTTTCTGGTTTGACCCCACCTGCATTTGTGCAGGACCTATTTGTCCAGGACTCAATCGTCCGGGATCCATTTGTCCTGGTGCGCATTTGTCCGGGACCCATTTGTCTGGGATCCTATCGTCCCGGATCCATTTGTCCTGGACCCATTCGCCTGGAGCCCATTTGTCCGAGACGTATTTGTCTGGGATCCATTTGTCTGGTGCCCAATTATCCAGGACCCATTCGTCCTAGAAGCTTATACATAGTTTCATACAGTTTATAGATGTTTCCATGTGGTTACATTCGGTCCCATACGGTCTTGTAAATGGTTTCATGTGGTCCGATTTGGTCTCACAAATTATTCCATGTGGTTCCCCTTTGGTTCCTTACGGTCTCATTCGGCTCCATTTGGTCCAGTACTGTCTTATAAATAGTTCCATGCAGTCCCATACGGTTTTTAGTTCTACTGTCAACCTAGTATGTCAGCATCTGATTCTACAGTAGCTCACTGTCAATAGCGCTTGCAGTAAATCCAGTACTCCAGTAAGTTGTCTAGGCCACTGCCACTAGATGGCGGTAAAAACAAGACCTTTTCTACACAAGTTTCCAGGCTAGTTCCATACGGACTATGGTACAAGTACCGAGTACTTGCCTTGACGATCTTCGAGTACGAGTACTGGTGGTTGGCTTCGAGTACGAATATTACAAGCTCGAGTACAAGCACCAAGTACATTTTGATTTTTCGCAATTAAACTTTACGTTTTAAAATCAATAATAAAACACGACGTTGTGTTTTTCCATTTCATTTTGCTAATATTTCAAAACCTGCGTGCGATAGAAATTTAGATTTTTATCATGAATGACAAAGTGAGGTCTCGAGTTCAAGCAGCGGAAATGGGATTCTTGCGAAGAATTAGCGGTTTGATCTTGTTGGACAAGGTTAATAGTGAAGATATTTGTGAATCTCTAAACATCGAAGCGCTGCTTCTCCTACTAGAAAGATCGCAATTGCGTTCGTATGGACATGTGACACGAATGTCCCAGGAAAGAACAGCCAAAAAACTGCTCTGTTCAACACCGATTGGTCAAAGGCCTAGAGGCCGTCCCAGAACTCGATGGCGAGATTACGTTGAAGATCTTAGTTGGTCTCGCCTTGGCATCCCAGCAGAGCATCTATCCTTTGTTGCAGAGGATCGAGATGCTTGGAGGCTCCAACTCGAGCTGCTGCCCCCGTGACCCCCCAAGAATAAGCGTGTCCAGAAAATTGTTTGATTGATTGATTAATGAAGAATAGAGGCTAAACATCAAATGTATGCAATAAAAAAAAATCGAAAATTTGGCAAAAAAAATCGAAATATTTGTCCTGAAAACGTCAGAAGTCTTGAGTCATTTTCATTTAAATCATTTATTTTGGTGAAAAAACAGGAACCGGAACAAGTCAGCAAATGTTAAGGGGTCGGGGAATATCCTAAAAATCGCAACAACGTTTATTTAAATAAAGCCACGATCGTGACGTCTCGGAGAAAAAATATCAAAGTACTCGTGTACTCGACTGATTTTTAGACCGAGTCCGAGTACTTTCAGGGTTGAGTACGAGTACTTTTTGAGATTAAAAATTTCGAGTACGAGTACTCAGAAAAGCTGTACTCGAGTACTCCATCACTGTAAAATTTCGTTTAGAAAAGCTGTTTTACTTGTAATTCTGGAAAAAATTTTTAGCAAAAGATGAAACAACAGCTACAGCAACAGCAGCTACTACTGTCACAGGAACAACTCCTAGACGCTCTGCTTCACCTAATGCAACAATAGCCACTGCTACCACTGCACCTGCTTCAGCAACAACCTCTGGTTCTCCTAATGCAATATCAACTGCTACTGCCGCTTCTTTAACTCCTAAAACAACTTCTGCTACTGAGGTTAATATTATCTCCACTGCTTCTGCAACTGCTGCAAAATTAAGCACTACTTCTCTTGCATCAGCTACTACAACTGCAGCGACTAGTACTACAACTGCTGCAACGTTTGGAACTACTAAGGCAAATGCTAAATCAGCTGCAACTACTGCTTTTGTATCCACAATAATCTTCACTATTATCACCAGGAATGCTACTACAGCTGCAACTGCGACAACAGCAACTACAAGTATTTCATCAGCAAAAACAACTCATGCCAATGCAATTGTCACTGTTTCTTCAAATCGTAAGAAAACTGAAACATCCAAGATTTCACGAGGAACCGAAGTTGAGTTAACAGAAAAAACTAAGTCGGATACAAGTTTTATAATTTTTTCCGCGGCTGCAGGTTCGATTATTGCGATGGGATTGGGATTATTTGTTTTCCGTCAGCGTCAAAAGTGAGTTAATTATTTTGTTTTCCGTCAGCGTCAAAAGTTTTGTGGCTACAACGCTAATACGAATAGTGAGTTTACATAAATAACACCAAGTTGCTTCTTGCAAATACTCGTTACTCGGCGAGTCCGAGTAATTTTCCTTGAGGCACATCCCTAAGTACAAGGCGTACGAGGCAAATCATTTAAAACGAACAAAAGAAATACACGAAAAAACAAGAAATCATTATGCTAATGTAACAGCAGCCCCCAACAGTCAATTATTTTCACGTGAACGATGCAGCAACAATGAAATAAAACTCTTAAAATGTCATCAAAAATACTACAACTTTTGATACGGTATTGAATTGGAAATAAAAAAGCCTATAACCACCCAAAAATCAATTTGAAAAACTCAACTCCGCTTTTAACAAGACATAAGCAGCCACTTTTGTCTGCAAACTCTCAATGTGATTGTAAAATCATAGTCTACTATAGTAAAATCATTCCCACAAACGGTGTGGCATTATTGCGACACTGAGCAGTAGAATATTGCCTGAACAGTGTTCAAGGTACTCTCGGTAGCGAATTTTTATTCGACAGACTCATATGTGAAATGCTGAATTTTAATTAGCACTAAAAGTTTACTATGACTTGAATAGTTGGGCCCCCCTGAGCCTCCTTCAAAGCATATTTTATGACTTAGGGGGCCCAGCCTTCCCTTCCACTAAGGCGCCCCTGTCTAAGTCACGGTCCGTTGTGTGGTTGTCAAGTTCGCGCTCGTATGTTCATTGTCCAGTCACGTTGCTAGTGTGCAAGTTTGCAGCAGCTTGCTCTGCAATTTTCGCAACTGCAGTGCCCACACGCCATAATTACTCCTCACGAAAGAAAAACACTTGTAAGTTGAAGATTATCTCCGCGTTTTGTTTTATCAGAAGAGAATTTTATATGTTTTTCTTCCATTCTTGAATGTAATTTCTTGTTTGTGACTTCGCAGATTTGAACAAATAAGAAAGAGGAGTAAGTAGCCTATCCGCATTCGTTGTCTCACAGGATGGACGATACTGCCTGATATGAAAATTAAACTCTTGATATTTTTTTCATTGCATTGTGTCTTTCCAATCAAAAATAAATGCACTCTCTCTCTCTCTTGTCATATAGTACACAGTTGTCTTTCATGAAGATGTTTCCGGCGCTTGGTCAATATTGCTACACTTGTTGTCATAGGCCTTTGCCATTGCTGGATACATCGCCAACTCGCCAACAATGTAGATTTTCGGCGAGTTCAGATTTTTTTCTGGCTTTTGCAAGTTGTAGATCACATGATAGACGTAAAAAGCGCAGCTGCTGGAATAGTGTTTTTGGATTCTTTCTTTTCTGGCGGGACTCAGCATTCCGATCTTGTCTTGCGACATAAAACAATGTAATGAATATACGATATTAACGTACAATTTGATATCAGCACGGAAATCCACTATACTGGGGCTTAAGTCTCATTGTTTGCTTCTTCAGCAGTTTTTACGTTGCTGCGAGTGTAGGCATAAAACATGGGTGCAAAATGCTTCCAAGCCAAAACTGTTAAAATGAGAAGCTAGAACAATGAAAGAAACTGCTAAGCAGTAACTTTGGATTCTTTTTTTTTTTCAGCTGATAATTGTCAACAATATATTGGACATAGGTTTATTTAGAGCATCATCAACATATTCGAAATCGCCCTTCGATTTCAAATCTGTGTTCGCTTCCCAAAATTCGTGTTATGCTGACTTCCTAAATCTGATTGATTGATATGAGCATGTTTTGAACATCGTCTTACCTATCATCATACACTGGAAGTACATTTGAAATTTCTGCATAATCAGCAATTGACGTGTAATGTGTCTGTGGTTTGTACTGTATTTCAATGTATACTGATAGTGATAGCTGTTTAACTGATATTTCGTCTTGTCTTTTCGTGCAGTTTTCAAACGTATAAAACCAGCGATTAAAGTTAAAAGTAACTATTTTTCGTGGCACGTAGTGCTCTTTGTATCTGGTACTTCATACAAGAAACCACCAGGTCAAACCTGCTCTGTCTTGTGGATGTCATTAAGAAAAAAATTTACCAGAGGCCTCGATGCCTCAAAAAATTCATCAGAGGCCTGGCTCGAAAAAATCTGTGTCCATGTACAGTAGCATCAACTGGGTTTAAAAGATCACCAAAGAATTCTCTCCACCGATTCAAAATAGCATCTTGATCTCTCAGAGTGACGCCATTTGTACCTTCGATGAAGAAAGCGGCTTGAGGTCTTTTTCCACGCAAACGGCGAACGGTCTGCCAGAATACTTTGTTTGCCATTTTGAAATCACCGTCCAACCTTTTTCCGAATTCCTTCCAGGCCCTTTCCTTAAATAGTTTAACTTTTGTGGCTGCCGCCTTACTTGCTTCAGAGTACTGCGAACGAAGTTCAACCAATGACTTATTTGCAAGGCAGACCTTATAGGCCACTTTTTTCGCACGAATAGCCTCTTTAACTTCTTGGTTCCAGCAAGGAGTTCTTTTCTCGCTACTTTTCGTCCCTGCAACACGCTTACGTCCGCAACAGTAAGTAACGGACGTAATGACTGCTGTTCGCAACAAACACTACTCAGTTTCAATGTCTTCTGTAGAGGTCGGAAGTTCTTTGAATTTAGATGCAATGTTGTTTGCAAATGCAGTTCGTACCTCTTTGTCAGTCAATGATTCCGATTTGATTTAATAAATTTTTCGTGGTCGAAAAGTTTTTCGTTTTCTCAAGGGTTTCAAATCTTTCAAAGTGCAGACAACTGGGTGGTGATCAGTTGACAACTCCGCCCCTCTTTTAACACCAACATCAGACACGGTAGAAAACAAGTCCGCCGAAACGATACAAAAATCAATCAGGGAGCGTTGTCCCAAGGAGTCTCTGTACCAGGTGTACTTATGATTTCTTTTGTGCTGAAAAAATGTGTTCATTATGCACAGTCTATTGGTGGCAGAGAACTGCAATAAACACCTTCCGTTCTTCTTAATGTCAAAGTCACCATATTGCCCAATAACACCTTTCCAGGTTGCATTGTCGATGCCCACATGTGCAGTGAAATCGCCCAAAAGGACAAGGGATTCTGATGAAGTTGCTTTTCCCAATGCAGCCTCAACTTCCCCCAGAAAGGTTTTGTACAGTACGGTGATTCCATGTTCGGTGCGTACACCTGCAAGATACATAAAGATCGCTATTGTAGTCTTAGCTTTAGAAGACAAACCCTTCCTCCCAGTGGTACCCTGTCAACGACACACTCAGCTATGTTGGGGCTCACAAGTAAGCCAACACCAGCTTGAGCACGCATTGCTGCATCAACACCGGAGTAGAAAATTTTCCACCCACCGTTCAACTCGACAGTTCCAGAACCCCGGCGCTTTGTTCATGAAATTCCCACAATATCAAGGCGATACTGCTGGGCTTCGCAAACAAGCTCCTGCTCTTTTCCTGTCAGTGACGAAACGTTTTAGTTTACGAAAGCTAGATCCCAGCAGTTTGGTCCAACTCGAGTACATTTTCAGTGCGCTGCCCCCATTTGCCTTTCCAAACGCTTAGCAACTGCGTTGATAAGCTTCCGGTGACGGTCAGCTTGTGGGGGAGACTGCTGCTTACTTGTCGAACGAGTCCCTCTGCCTAAAGCTCCAACGCGGACCTTTTTATCCTGCTCGCCGTCTCATGCATTATGAACATTGCTGTTACATCTTTCCATGTAGCTACAGTATTGGATTGCTACTTAGTCTGTTTTTCTTCTTCAACCTTACCGCCATGAGTAACCCTGATGGAAGTGACTAAACACTACCGACGACATTGCTCTAAGGATCATTGACAACTCAAACCTCCCCACCACGTTAAGGTGACAATCCATAGAAGAGCTTGTCTGTACTGTTTCTAACAAAAACCACAAAGCATAATTATTAGGACGATTTCATGCATAATAAGTGCTGCCCTTCTCAATCACCGCACGCATTTTTACTATTGCAACTATTTCAGAGTAATCAAATAAAACTGCACATAAAATTAGCTCAAACAAATATGAAAGAAGTTTAAGTTTTTTTATGTTTGTAAGGAAATTTTTGATGAATATAATTTTGACAAGTTTTGACTTCATGCAAAATTTTGACTTTATTTTGACTAATAAAATGTAGCAAAACAGACTCCTGAACACCTGAAACGACGTTAAAACACGTTTGATCTTGTGATAAGATCCTGAAAAACTTTTGACTTTATTCACTTTGGCGGGCTCTTTAATAATTTTAGAGGACGATTGTGTGGAATATGGATAGGCTTTCTCCAAACTGATAATTCTAATCTGTCATTTGTCAAAACTATTTTTTCTACCCGTTCACTTTTTCGTTTTGAAGTGGAAAAGCTCAAGTTTATGTTTTTTTCAAAACGGATATTCTGTAGGTTGGTTTTTCAATAGAATTTTCAGTCGTTTCAACAATTTTAATGAAATGGTGGTCTTTTAAATGTGCTCATCAGACAAGTAAAAATGAGAACGAAAAGTATATTTTGAAATATTGTATGTTGGAAAAAGTTTACCGAAATTCTTCCGCAAAATATGGCACAGTTGATATTAAGAATAACACATTTAAAATTTGAGCCCTTTTACGAAACATTTCAAGTTGACAATTATTTTCAATTGAAGTCCAAAGCTCCTTTGTGTCTGCGTTTGAATGTGGTTGGCTACAGTAGATCCCGACAATTGGGATCAACTAAGTACTTTCTAGGCGCTTAGCAACAGCATTATATGGTTTTTGATTACGATCTTACTTTTTGAACAAACCTCTCGGGCTGAAACCCGATCGTAGATCATTTATCTTACTCGTCGTCCGTTTTACGGACTACTGTTTCTGGCTATATCAATGGAATCTGTAGCCTCTTCATAGAGTTAAGTTTACTTTTTTTTTCAGGCGCTGCGTAAGAAAGGCGATGGTCTCTTCACAATCTTCCCCAGAGGTCTTCCCAAAAGACTACACACAAGACTCAGCAAGCGAATACTCAGAAGACTTCTCACAAGAGTTAACGATGCAACAGTATCAATTTGAACAGTATCGCAACTGGATGCTATCAATGCAAAGAAACTCTATGGTTTCTCAGTTTAATTATGATTCTTATAACATATATTATTAGAACGGTTTCTATTATTAGAACAGTTTCGCGTAAATTTAACTGATGCTGCTGTAAATATATTTGCATGTACAAGCGAAGTTACATAGAAAGTTTTTGATGGTTTGCTAGTTTAAAAAGTTTCACGAGCTTTTTTGATTCCAGCAATGTTTTGTCAAAAACTAACTAAAACAAAACCTTGCAATCTTTAGGGAGACTGAATTGTTCTAAGTTTACTTTAGCCTGGTTAATATTTTTTGGGATCTTCTACATGGGGCTACAGATTCGGACATGTGTAAGAAAAAAAGAGTTGACAACGCAATCAAGCCACAAACATAAGCCCATATTGCAACCTGTGAAGCTATAGCTTCACCAGTGACAATTATACATTGTCGTTTTCGCTGAAAATTTCATCTGCGAGTATTATTTTTTTGCTAGAATTGTCGCTGGTTGAGCAATACAATTAACTTTGACTGGCTTATTCGAATGAAGTATTGAGGACGAATGTTTAGCTTTAACAGGTTTTGCACTTACTCAAAAACGAAACTTCAGATGTGGTAAGAAATGCATTTGTTAAAAAAGAATAAGTCGTGTGTGTACAACAAACATACCTGAAAAAATTTAAACTGACTCACATTTAATACGGTATTAGGCTATGCTAAGCGAAACCTCCATGAAAACTTTATTAAGACTAACATGCAAAACTTTTCTCAAATTTGGTCAATTAGAAAAGAAATCGTTGATTGTAAAAACACATTCACCAGCAAATTAAATTTGCTATAACATTGTTGGTTGAAAATACAAACACAAATTCTCCTGTTTTTCTTGCCAAATTATGCGAGTTCTTCGCAAATGTTGGTGCAAATACGTCAAAGAGTATTCCACAGCACAGTCATTCCTTCAATCTTTTCACCAACAGTTGTCAATAGCATTCAATATTTTGCACGCCCAGAAATTTGTGAAGATGTGAATTTTTGTTTTGACGACATTGAATTTGTCTCTGCTGCCTAAGGATCTAATGAAGTTCCAACGAAATTATCAAAATGCATAATATCCTCTCTGTTAACCAAAATGTTCAACAAATGTATAAAGCAAGAAATGTTTTCGAAATCCTTCAAAATTGCCAGCGTTATCCCGATTCCTAAAGTGCCCACTGTTCAGCCCACAACCATTTGATTATCTAGCGGCATGGCCTAGCGCAGAGGTGACGAACATGCGGCCCGCGAAAGAATTTCCTGCGGCCCGTGAACATTTTGGCGAGACAAGTACTCTTAAACTTTTTCCCCCTCTAATCTTTGCGATACGATATCAAAAGCTCAGCCCCCGATTGAACCATGCGCGTATCACGCAGGAATCATACAGTACAAGCCTTTCATCTGTTTCACGGTTCAGCAGTTCATCCATTGTTATGTAATAATAATAACATAACTCGCGGTCCATTGCAGCTTCATTAAGAGCTTAGCTTGCCTTACAGTAGTAGGGTTTATGTAAGATTGCAGACAGGAGCGTATTTATGGGAAGGGGTTGCATTGAGCCATGCCACCCCTTTTGGCCTTTTGACTCTGCCTTTTAGTAAAAGAAATAAAATTAATGGTGCCAAGTGACTAAAATATGCCAGACTTTTTGATAGTTTCTGTCGCTTATGGCCAGGGGCGGATAAAAGGGAGTAGGATGAGGGATATGCATCCTCCCATCAGCCATTTTAAAAAATGTTTTTGATGTATACAATTTTTCCATAACTTCAAACCTCTTTGATAGCAATTAGCCTTACGCCTTAAGCACACATAATCGAAAATGTGCGAACAAAATGCTTCATGTTTGGCGAAGCACACAAAATTAAGATCAAAAAATTTAAACAGAACTTGCCTAAAAATTATTCAAAAAGCACTAAAATAGCCATTACAACACGTAAATTTTAAAAAATTTTCCGGGGGAGCATGCCCCCGAACCCCCTTAAAGCTTTTCTTGTTTCTCAATCAGCTTTAAATTTGTTCTGCCGAAAAAAAAATACGCCTAAAAAAATGTGGAAATTATGCCCCCCTCCCCTTTTTAAAATTTCTCGCTAAGCACTGATTGCAGAAATAGATTGGTAGCTTGTAGTTCCACATATGCAAATTTTACAGCTTTTTAAAGGTATTTGTTATTCTGTTTTCCAATCTATATTTAACAAGCCGTTTATTTTGATGTCTTCAGCAAAGACACGAAAGACTGTAGATGGATTTTTATAGTATTAGGCGCAATAGATCTATGACTAAAAACTTACGCGGCCCGCTTGTTCACTGGTAAATGACAAAGTGGCCCGCGATAGCAAATAGGTTCGTCACCCCTGGCCTAGCGGTACCGCGCGCAGGTTACAGATCCTACGTGACGGGTTTGATTCACGACTGGAGCCGGTGGCATTTGACATACATACCGGGTGGCTGCTGAATCGAAGAGCGCAAGCTTACTTTGCAGTCTCCCTCAATATTACTGTTAAATTTTCAATTCAATATAGCGTAATTTGAAAATAACCTCAGTTACTTACTTACATATCGTCGCAGTGAAACTAAAGTAGCTTATGTCACATTTTTACAAAAGTAACATTTTTGAACTTTTGTTCATTTTAAGGCATTGGCTTTCTGATAAGAATGAATTTAAAGGGAATTATTTCACAGGATTAAAGTTAGCCTGTGACTTATGTCCACCTACGCCTTTATTGTTTTCACAGTAAACTAGCTTATGTCCGTTTGTGGACGTAAGCCACTTCAGAACATCTATTTCACCATGTTTAATTGAAATCAGTGGACATAAGCTCGTTAAGCCAATCACCAAAGTTACATTAATAAACCAATTAAATGTCTATTTTGTTGTCTAGAGTTATAATAAATGCATTATTTGGGCGGGAAAATGATAAGGTCAAAATGTCTAGAACCGAAATTTGCAATTGAGGTAGGCTAAAGTAAACATGCCAGGTTATGAAAAACGTGATTGTTTGCACAAGAATCATATTGGGATGCTAGAAATTATGATATATGCATGTGGCCTCAACCTTTTAGCATAGCTTAATGACTAGGTTACAAAGAGATCAAGCTTGTGCATCTAGTTACCATACGATTTGGAATTGAAACTGGATCCATACAGTAAAGATGCTCGTAATAAAATTCACCATGAGTGTTTATTGAATTATATACTACTCATGAGACTAGGCTTTCACTCCATTATTAATCAACTTTGAAGTTCTGTTTAATGAAGGCCTAAAGACAACCTTGAACTAAGGCTGTGGCGGTGTGGTTATTGTATAGCAGCTATGGGTCATCTTGCTGAATCTTTCACCATCAACATTAGATGAAATAAGGTTAGCATTACCAGTAACTGATAAGTTGTTCTGTTGTAAATATTGTAATAATTAATTGCATTATGCAAACTGTTTGCACCTTTGCTTGTTGTTCAGCACCATCACGGCAAAAACTGAGCTCTTTGTGTCTGTATATGTGTTAACAGGTTTTTAAGTTGCTCTTATTGGTATATACTGATAGTTTTAAATGGTAAGAATTAAAGTTAAATCAAGGGTTTCCACAGAAGCCTGGCAGTTTGATGGGACAGTAGAATCGCCAAACAAAAGATGGTCATATGCTCAATTTGGAGAAAATTGGGCAGATTCCAGAATTTTTGGTACAGTTATAGGAAGAGCTGGAAGTAAATGGGTGGTACAGTGGGATATTGATAGCTCACAAACAACTTGTGAGACTGACTACCTCCTTTTGGAAAAGCCTAGCAATAGTGATGGTACCGGTATTGAATTTCAAAACAAGACTACTGCTGCTGGATGTTCTGACTCCAGTAATCCAGATTCAGCTGAATCAGACATTGTGGTTTCGGATGATGATGAGGAGTTTAAAGTGAATGATGAGATCACTACTAGCTCTTCTGATGAAGATGCAGTTTACATGAGAAAGCAGGTTCTAGAGAATGTAGAGAGAGAAAGCAAAAGTAGACATATTGAATATTACGCTGAAGGTGAAGAAGTGTATCTCTGTTTGCGGGAGAAAAGGCTATTCAAGGCAAAATATTCTCAATGTCCAGTTGGTAGTAAGGTCCATAATGAGAAAGTCACTGTAAACCACGCTAGATTCATTATAGTAAAAGTACTGAGAGCTGCTGCTGCTTGGATTAAATTTGATGAGGATAAACATTGTGAAAATGCATTTGTGCTTTGGACTCATAAAAATGTTCAAAAAATTCCACTAAGTGAAGGCTTAGATTGGGGAAGTGATGCAAGATCGCCAACAGTTTTAGAAACAAAGAAGCAGAAAAGGAATCCTGAAAAATGGCAGAAAAATAAGAGAAAGAAAGCATTAGACAAAGGAATAATTAAACCAGGGCAACCACTAGAAAAAGTTGATGATTTTGCAGAAAGAATTAGAGTGCCAAAGACACCATGCACTGATGGCTGCAGTAAGAAATGTACAAAGATTATTGATGAAAAAGAAAGAAAAAAAATATGTAATAACTTTTGGGATATAGAAGGATGGGATATGAAGACAGCTTATCTGACTGAAAGAGTCAAACCTGAGCCAATAAAGAGAAGAAGAATCAGAGCAGAAACAAAATCAGGAAAAAGACGTACCAGAAGCAGCATTCCATCATATTCTTTTATAACTTCAAATAAAAGAAAAGTTATGGTTTGCCAGCGCTTTTTTTTGGCAACTTTAGATCTTTCCCAAGGTCGAGTTAAGTATTGCTTGAAGTATAAGAGATCTGATACAAATACGCCTGTGTCAGATAAACGTGGAAGATCTGATGCATGCACTTACAACAGAGTTGACCTTGCACGAGAAGAAAGCATTTTGAACCACATCAAGTCCTTTGATACATTAGAGAGCCACTATACCAGAAAAAACACCAAGTATGAATACTTACCTGATGGACTTAACTTGTCCAAAATGTATCGATTGTATTTAGTGTGGTGTGCTGAAAGAAATGTTAAGGCTGAACCAAAAGGCTTGTATTGCCGCGTATTTCATTCACGTTTCAACCTAAAATTTAACAAATCGAAAAAAGATGCATGCGATTACTGCACTTCTTTCAATAACATACCATTAGAGTTGTTAACTGAGCATGCAAAAGAAGAACACAATTCTCACCTGTTTGAAAAAGATAAGGCAAGAGAATTCAAAAAAGAAATGAAGATGAAGGCCAAAGAAACTGAATGTGTAGTTACTGCTGCTTTTGATATGCAGAAAGTTCTTCTGCTCCCACATGGTGAAACCTCTTCGTTTTATTATTCTCGACGATTGCGTGTGACAAACCTTTCCATAACTGAACTGGATTCGATGGTAACAAGATGCTATATTTGGGATGAAAGTCAAGCGAAGAAAGGTTCTTGTGAAGTTAGTAGTATTGTTTTTAAATTTTTGAAGGAAATGCATTTGGCAGGTAAAAAAGTGATCCATTTTTTCAGTGACAGATGTGGAGGCCAAAACAACAACAGAATGGTTTTGGTTATGTTGTCATTAGCTCCAAATATATTTCATTTTGATGAAATTACAATGAATTATCTTGTTACTGGACATTCTCAGAACGAGAATGATAATGCCCACTCTTGCATCGAAAGCCACACTAGAGGTAAAACAATTTATACTCTTGATCAATGGGAATTGGCTATTCAGATGTCATTTATCAAAAATAAAGTAAAGGTTTTCAGGATACATTATGATGACATTATTGATTTTAAAAATGCTAAAGCTCTTCACCCTTACTCCAATGTCTTAACAAAAGGGGCAACAGAAAATTATGATGAAATGCATCAGGATTGCCAAAGTAGAGTTTATTGGTCAAAAATTATGCAAGTGAAATTTGTGAAAGAAAGGCCGAGTGAGATGCTGTTCAAGTATAACTACTATGACCAAGAGTACAAAAGTGCTACATTGGCATGTTTTCCAACCTTAACGCGACGAAGTAACGATTCTACTTTCTACAGTGAAAGAAATTTGCCTAAGCTGTATTTCAAATCTTTGGAAATTGCTCCTGAGAAAAAACAGGATTTGATGAAGTTATGCTCACGAAATCTTATACCTGATCATCATCACCAATATTATGAGAGCTTTAAATGAAAAATGTTATTATAGTTGGTCATAACCCTGGCTTTAGTGGTTAGGTTTATAGCAATTGTTTGATGCGTGCAACTTTGTGGATGAAGTACGAGCTATATTTTCATTTATTTAGCAGCAAAGATTTCTTGGCATAACTCCTTACAACAACTTTAAATGAGACTAGAATTTTTGTATTGTATAGAACTAGCATAATAAAGTTTCGTTTATGAGTTATTTTTTGAGTTTTTTTAAATATGGTTTTAAGGGAGTGATAATGAATTGTTTTAATTGTGCAATTGTAAGTAAAAATTCATTGTAAGGGCACTGCCTTCGAATTAGCACTTTATGCTAGTATAATTGCAACGAAGTTTTTAAGAGACCATACAGATTATCAAAACTTTGCAGTTATATTCTATAGTTATAAACATGAAGTGATTATAAGTGCAGACTGAAATGTTACTGAATTTGTATTATTATAATAGTATCTGCAATGAAGTTTTTAAGAGAGTAATAATGAATTAATTTGAACGTAGGATTATAAACATGCAGTTATGATAAGTGCAATTTTACCACCTGTACGTTAAAACATTATGAGTTATGACAGTTATACTTGCAATGAAGTTTTCGAAGAGAGTAATAGTGTATTATTATGAATGTGTGGTTATAAACATGAAGTCATGGTAAGTGCAATTTTCTCTGTGTTAAACATGGCAGTAATTATTCATATCAAGCCATTTTAAGCTCAGTTACACTGAATTAGATCTTTATCATTGCAATCAAGTCTTTAGCGGAGCAATAGTGAATTACTGTGATCGTACAGTCTGTTGGAATCTGTGTTAATGTAGAAGAGCCACTGTGATTGTACAGCTATGAGCAAAAAAGCTACCGTAATATATTTAGCCACTAACTGAAGCAATTTATCTTCTGAAAGTGTGCAGTCAACTTGCCAAATTTTGTTGTTGTTTCTGTGTTACTATTGTGGTAAGCTTTTAGCATTTTAGCACGTTTGTATTGTTTCAGGATGATTGTGTAGTACAATGAAAATAACATTAAAAGTTCTAAGCTTTGAGAAATGAATAGGCTAACTTTACTGTTAAATTGATTAATCACGCTGTGTTTCAAAGCATGAACTACCATTAGCTTTGTTGATGATGAAAAATAAAGCAAAAGAAGCAACGCAATTATTATTTAAGTGTCTTTTTTTATTCCCTAACTCTTGCTTATGTCCAACACACATTAAGGATTGTATGGTTATTATTTATTCTAAAGTAGCTTATGTCCATTAGGGGGGTAAAAAAAAATTCTGGGGGGGTGCATACATTTGTTCAAGTGATTTTGCATAAGAGTTGCTCGAGTTGTACTTGGATGTTAAACATGCTGTTTTTGCTTTTTCAAATATTCGTAGAAATTTCAAAAAAAAAACTGAAAAACATAAAACCTTCAATATCTCAAAACTTAAAAATGTGACATAAGCTACTTTAGTTTTACTGCGACGATATAGCGTACAATATGCTATTATGATTTAATAATAGTCAATTCGATATGTTGACTTACTGGGGCATAACTCACAAACAAGTCGATATTTTTTTCCAAAAATTTTCTCAGGCAATAGCGATGACCCAGTGGAATAATTTGATGCAAAAAAAAAATCAATTTTGCCAAAAAATGGCTTCGGCAGTTTTTGCACTAATGTGACGATATGCTTTTACATGAAAGTTGCCAAACAGCTCAGTGTTTCTCTCCTTTTCAAAATCTTGAAAAAATGAATACCGTAAAACCTCTATTTGAGCGCCATGGAGCTCTACTTCGGTCCTACTAAACACCACGAAGGACTGAATCACCGCATAGGAGCGACAAAGGACTTACTAAACACCGCAAAGTACGACAAAGGGCTTCAAATTGATCTACTAAGGGCCGCAAAGAACGACAAAGGACTTGGAATCATATCACAACAAAGAACGACAAAAGACTTTAAATTAGGGTTAGGCTGGGGGTTATCAGGTTTTTTGTAGTACTTTGCGGTGTTTAGGAGGATCCGCTCTATTTTTCAATCCTTTTTTGTATAGTGGCGTTCTATTAGAGGTGGCGTTCTATTAGATGGTGGCGCTTTATTTTTCAACTAGCTGCTTAGAATTTTGAGAAGATAAATTTTATTAATGAAAAAAACAACATCTAACAAATAATTGAAAAAGGACACGAATACAGGGTGATTACTGGTAAGTAATCAAAAATTTGCCAGTGAAAATCAATTTAGGACAATAATTAGCATAGGCCTAATATGAATGTCTTTTTTGAATGACGATTTATTAGGTGGCGTTCAAATATGGGTTTTTCGGTATTTGGAGAAGTCAAAGCCTTCTTGAGAAATTGAGACAATTTCTTGCAAACAGGTAAACTTCGCGAAAAGACTAGTTTGAGATTGAGAAACAGCCTGAAAATTTTGCAACAGTGTGACTAGATTATTTGAAGTTTAAAAGCCAGTTCAGGTTAAGTAAATTGTTAATGGATTAGTAGCCAACAAGAATCCGTACAGAAAACGGTATTCATGTTACTAAAAAATATCATAGCTGTAGATTTTCTGAACTTGGGTAGAATATTTTTTATTCTCTAATTTTGAACACCGTTCAAAACAGCTTGCAACTTTGTATTTTATGTATAAACTTATGAATGCTGAAGAAGTCAGAGAATCTACAGTAACGTGTTCATTTATTTAGCACATATTTTCATATTCATATTCACATTGATATTTGAAAGGTATACAAACTTTTTAAGAAATTTGATAAGGCATAGTATACCATGGAAAAAAAGGTTGAAGAGCACTGATTTACATAATTGACTTCTATTTCAAGATTTAATCATTTTTGTTTTGTTTGAAAATATCTCATTTTTTGAATCGTTTAACTCGATAAGTGATAGCTAGTTCCAATAAATATACAACATAAGTCATTCTTTTCAAATTTGAAAAACCGTTACGACTTTTCGATCCTTATATTTATACGTGTGTCGGCACGAATTTGCCTGAAAGGTTCTACAAGATTCGTTTATGAGTATAATAGTATGCAGAGCAGTCGATTTAGGGGGGCCAAGCGTTTATCAGAGGGGGCCAAAGTTTGAAATTAAGCACAAAAACGACTGTTTTCAAAAGAGTAAGCTTGTTGATTGGGGGGGCAAGCATGTCGATTGGGGGGGCCAGGCCCCCCTGCCCCCCCCCCCTTAGCGCCGGCCCTGATAGTATGCATGTATAACGAATGCGTAACCAATTTTAGAAAACATATGACCAGAGGTAGGCAGCTCTAGTCAGAAAAGTTGAGCCGCGAGCGCACGAGAAACTACTCGGAAATTGTTGTGCCGCAAGCGCAATCGCGCAAGTTTGACGTTTTGACTAGGGATGTGCCTCAAGGAAAATCACTCAGACTCGCCGAGTAACGAGTATTCACGACATTACTCAGCCGAGTCCGAGTATCTAACTCAAAGTTACGTGAAGAGCAAAAAAAATGTCATCACGTCCGTAGAAGTCCTAATTTCGACTCAAATTCGGATAAAAAGCGAAGAAAAGGTCAAAATGATAATGGTTTAATACTCGATCTGGAACCCAAAATAAAAACTACTGGAAAAATAATTAAACTGCCAGGGAATTATGGAGCTAATGATGCAACACCTTCCCATCTAACGCTGACAGCCTGAAGTGTTAACAATGCTCCATGCCTAACCTATGCCTTACTTCTTCGTATTCCAAATAAGATTTATTTGCTTTTATGATGTCACAATAAAGCTTTGCCGGTGAGACAAAAAATATCACACAAAGTTTGGTTTATGAAGTCCAAATAAGACAAAATATGGACGCAAGCCAAAAATAAGGACATTTCTTAAAAATAAGGACAATAATATTTTCCATGATGTAAGCTTTCAACATAAGAACAAACCTTTGAAATAAGGACGGTATGGAATCCCTGCGTATAACTGGTGCGTGAAGAATATTCATTTTTATTAAATTCTAATTTTTAAGAACACTCTCTGGTTCCACAGAGCAAGCGTTACCGGTCTACCGGCAAATGTTTTACCTAAAATCGTTGCAACACTTGAACTACTGGCTGTTTTTTGTGCGCTATTACGCGTCACAACAATAAATTAAAAAGACAAACCGCCCAGCACAGCACGACATGAATCCCTGCGTATAACTTTTAAATCACCTGAAATACTTATGATACGTTCGCTATCTTCATCTAAATCTTGTGGTTTTGACAACATACCCACCTTCTTCCTAAATTTAGCTGCTGATATCCTAGCGCATCCTCTTGCTCTTCTTTTTGAATCTTGTTTTGCTCTTGATATATTTCCTGATAAATTAAAAATTGCAAAGATCATTCCCGTTTTGAAAAAAGGTGACCGTCAAGAAATTTCAAATTATCGCCTTATATCAATATTATCTTGTCTTTCTAAAATTTTGGAAAAACTTATTAATGTTAGAACTGTCTCTTTTTTAAACAAAAACTCGATACTAATTCCTACACAGTATGGTTTTCGCAATTCTCACTCAACTACCCATGCACTATTAGATGTTGTCAATAATGCACACAATAAGATTTACGAAAATAATTTTACTGCTCTTATCTTTATAGATCTGAAAAAAGCATTTGATACGGTTAACCATTCGATTCTTATTCGGAAATTATCGCATTATGGCGTTAGAGGTATTGCTATAATGATTTATTTTCTTCATACCTTCATGACAGAAAACAATTCGTGAAAATTGAAAATGGTAAATCTGATATGAAAGTCACTGAGTATGGCGTACCGCAAGGTTCAGTTCTAGGACCACTTCTAATTTTGCTTTATGTCAATGATATTTCTTCATGCTCATCTAATAATCCTGGGCTGTTTGCTAATGACACCTGTTTAAATGTTAATGACTCTAGCCATGTAAAACTCATCGAAAAAGTTAATGAAGAAATTTGCTCTGTAACAAATTCTGTTTTTATAATTCTTCAAATTATCCAACCACTTATATTCCTATAATCAACACAGCAAGATATCTTGGTATAATTCTTGATGATAAGCTTTCATTTCAACCTCACATTAAATTATTAGAAGGCAAATTATCCCGATCGTTAGGAATACCGAGAAAAGTCAAACCTTTTTTATCAACCTCCTGCATGCTTCAATTATATTATTCTTTTTTCCATTCTCACTTACAATATGGCATTCTTTTCTGGGGATCTGGGCTACTTCTAAAACCTATCTTAGCAAAATTAAAGTGCTACAAAACAAAGCAATTAAAGTAGTAGGAGAGGGAAAGTGGAGAGATCGTGCGACACCATTTTACAAAAAACTCAAAATTCTAAAAATCGTAGATGTGTATAAACTTGAAACTGCAATTTTCACGCACAAATATCGCACTAATAATTTACCAGCTGGTATGAATAATCTATTTCAAGATACCAGTCAAGTTTATACAAAATGTACACGTACTGTAAACCAAAACAATTACTTCATTCCGTTTTACAGAACAAATCGCCTACAAAACTCAATTCAATATCAGGGTGTTAAATTATGGAACAGCATTGATCCAAAAATCAGAAATTTAAAGTCACTAAACCAATTCAAAACAAAATACAAATTTCTATTATTGAATGATTACTAAATTTTATCTAAACACTGCTGCATTACTATAGTATAAACACTAATTATATAATATCCAAACTAAAACCTGCTTTTATATTTGTTTTTTTATCTTTTTCTTCGGCCACAATATAAATTACAGATTTTTCATTTATTCTACTTTAAAGGTGGCTGCTTGACTCGAAGACCACTTTGGTCCCTTCGCAGCCTTTCCTTTGTCGCAGGCCAATTGTTGTTCTATCAGCATTGTGTTTTTGCGTCGTAAATAAAACTGATTCCGATTCTGACATGCAGAGCCGTAGCAGCCACCCCCCAATCGGGTGGGCCTACCCTGCCAAAAGGGGCCCCAATTGTTTTAAAGGACACAAAGTTGCATCAATTCAAAAACAAAATTTTGCTTTGCGAATTGCGTTGAATGGGAGTTTTATGCTCAGATTCGATGTTTCAATTTTGAAATTCTTCGCAGTCGTTTTCTTTTAAATAGCGTCATAAACTGTGTAACTGTTTGTAAGAGTGCGCGTTGAACTTGAAAAAAGAGGTCGGTGCAGAGTTTGGTGCAATTGTTTTTAAATTTTTAAAGTCAAAGTCATTACTTTAAAAAAATTAAATTCAAATTCATTAATACTTGGTGAGCGGATTTAAAATTTTATTTATTTATTTATTCGCATTTTTATCCTCCTATCACGAGAAAGCGACGGGGCGCCACACGAGCTGGCTTAGGGGTTGCCGACCATCTTGTCCACCACACTTTTACGGGGGAATCCTGTTTAGTGCCTTTTCCAACGGCACAACAAGCTAGTTAGTTAGTTAGTTGCATATTTATCCTCCTATCACGAGAAAGCGATCAATGCGCCGTACGAGCTCGCTTAGGAGTTGCCAGTCATCTGTCTACCACACCAAGATGGGGGAATCCCGCTAAGTGCCTTTCCCAACGGCACAACAAGTAAACTTGCCGGCTTGTTCTCCACACTGTCCCTTCAATGCTGAGCGTCAAGCAGGGAAGCTGTGAATACCAATTTTCAAGTCATTGGTTTGACCGGACTCAGAATCGAGCCCAGAATCTACCTATCCAAAAGCAGACGCTCTATCCACTCGGCCGTCCGATTGGTAAATTAAATTCAATCCTACCCTAGTTCTGTGTCAATAACCATAATCTGGCACCGAATACACAAGTCCATTAAAAAGAGGTTTCGCTGGTTCGACAACGTCTGTTTTCCAAGAAGCACAGTAAAAAGGAAAAGAGAATGAAACAGAAAAAGAAAATATTTACTTACGAATTACGATGCAAATGTTAAACAAGTAGCTTCTGAGGAAGAGATTCAAAACAAACTTTTCTAAACAACTGGTGGACCAGGCTATTATCTCGATACTAAAAAGTTTAAATGATGTAGCGTGATCTGATAATTTTATTTTTATTTGGCAACCCTGCCTTTGTTGCACGAGGAAGATGCATTGCGCAACTCACTCAGTTGGTAGCGGAGATGGCGAGCGAGCGATGCTAGAAAATGTAACTGAGTTCTTGAGTTAAGTGTCGGCTTATGATTTACCGTGTATTTCTTTGGAGTTTGATGATTGTATTTTTGTTGAGACGAAGACGCCGGATATTAAGATATTAAATCCTTGGCACTTTTGTTTGTGCTTTGATTAAGCTATTTACGCCAGAAAATTGTTCAATATTCACTTCAGGATTATTCAGTAGAATCAAAAACCTTACATTAATATCTGCACTTCTTACATGAAGTGAATTTGGAATATAACTTGGAGATATTGAGGCACTTGAAGAGAAGACCGTCATTGCTTGCCTATCCTTTTTGCGGGAAAATTCAGGCCTCAAGGATCGGTGGATCGTTTGTGGGATTTGGTGTGGCAATCGTCGTGGTCGTGTTCGAGAGGCGTGACCCTTGGGCGAGGCTATCCAGGTCAATGCTTTTCACATTTTTGTCGCAACTGTGTTGTTTGGGCTTTGCGGGTTTGGTGGTGGCATTCGTGATTGCTGGTGCAAAGGTAGAGGTGCCATTAACTAGTTCCTAGAGGTTTATCTGGGCTTTGGTTTGATAAAAATTGAATTTGCAAATTTTTGTCGCTACTGTGTTGTTTGGGCTTTGCGGGTTTGGTGGTGGCATTCGTGATTGCTGGTGCAAAGGTAGAGGTGCCATTAACTAGTTCCTAGAGGTTTATCTGGGCTTTGGTTTGATAAAAATTGAATTTGCAAATTTTTGTCGCTACTGTGTTGTTTGGGCTTTGCGGGTTTGGTGGTGGCATTCGTGATTGCTGGTGCAAAGGTAGAGGTGCCATTAACTACTTCTTAGAGGTTTATCTGGGCTTTGATTTGATAAAAATTGAATTTGCAAGTTTGTCGCACGGGCAGTCGACTATGTCTCGTATTGATTGATTGCTGCGCCGTAGTTGCAAAGCGGAACTTCGAATCTCATTTTGGTTTATCACGTACTGTCGTAATCTTGAGTTCGAATCTTGTGCTGGTTGGTTGCTGCGTCGTAGTTGCAAAGCGGAACTTCGAATCTCATTTTGGTTTATTACGTGCTGTCGTAATCTTGAGTTCGAATCTTGTGCTGGTTGGTTGCTGCGCCGTAGTTGCAAAGCGGAACTTCGAATATCATTTTGGTTTATTACGTACTGTCGTAATCTTGAGTTCGAATCTTGTGCCGGTTGGTTGCTGCGTCGTAGTTGCAAAGCGGAACTTCGAATCTCATTTTGGTTTATTACGTGCTGTCGTAATCTTGAGTTCGAATCTTGTGCTGGTTGGTTGCTGCGTCGTAGTTGCAAAGCGAAACTTCGAATCTCATTTTGGTTTATTACGTGCTGTCGTAATCTTGAGTTCGAATCTTGTGCTGGTTGGTTGCTGCGTCGTAGTTGCAAAGCGAAACTTCGAATCTCATTTTGGTTTATTACGTGCTGTCGTAACCTTGAGTTCGAATCTCGTATTGATTGGTTGCTGCGTATCGATTTGTATTGATTAGTTTCTCTTAACATTGACTATTGATTAGTTTTTTTTAATATTGATTACTGTTTTTATTGTATCAACGGTACGATATTGTATGAATCTTTATCCATCTTTGTTCACTTGAGAAAAAATAATGACGTTAATGTCGAGTGTGAAGACTCTGAACGTGATTTGCTGCATTTAAACACAGCACCTTACACCAGCAATGTCGAAGATACTATACCAGATGTTGGTGTAGATACAGAAGATGATTCCAGTGAGCGTATTGCATTAGCAATCAATAAAGTTAAAAAACCTTGGGTAAGCGATCCTATAAAAAACCCGCTGTCAGATCATCGTAAGCTGTTGACTAGTTCGAGAGAATTAGAGGTCATGACTTTAGTTATGCGGGATTATGCTCGCAATGATGAGGTAAACGATGAGCAACAACTGACCGCAATGCTTAGTTATATCAAAAAAGCTCATGGTATCTATCTCGAAGCTATTTACTCCTTGATAGAAAGGCAGAAGGTAAGCGTAAAAACAAAGAGTCGGTCCCTGCCACTCCTTGATAGAAAGGCAGAAGGTAAGCGTAAAAACAAAGAGTCGGTCCCTGCCTTGCCTCGTGTTCAAAAGTTACTCTCGACGTATGACCCGTCTATTACCGAGAGACTCCAACGTTACTATGAAAAAACAAAATTGTCTCCGGAAAATAGAAGTAAACTATCCACGATATCTGTTTCCGAAGCAACTCGTCGATCTAGGTTATCTGACGAATCACGAACTATCATTCATCGCATGCAACAACAGCATAGTGAAAGCTAAGCAAATTGAATGATAAACTTGTTGATATGACGGTGTCAGCGGAGATAGCCGGAATCGAGCGAATGCGACTTAAAAAGCAAATTCAGACGTCTGAATGTGAACGTGAACTGTTGTCTTCGAGAATAGAAAAAATGTCAGAAAGTGTAACGAAAGTTACAATGGATGAAAAGGTACAAGAAGAAGCCGCCATTTAGGAAAGAGGTGAAATGCTTAAACAGAACTTAAGGTTACAAAAAGAACTGCTGGATTACAAAGCGATAGCTAACGAAGTACTCTTTCCTGGTGCTGCCAATCCCAGCTATTTACTCCCACATCGAGAAAAACATTCAGCTACCAATCCTACCATGTGAAGGCCCTACCAGCCCACGGCTTCTGTAGGTCTGAGAATGCCTCATACAAATCAAGCTCTGATCGCTGCTGCGCATGAACCTGATCAGCCATGTTGCAGTAAAGATTTGTTTGCTGAGCCCACTGCGTTTGTACAACATACAGGTTTTCAAAACCCGACTTCGAGGTTAGAAAGTGGGAAAAAGAATGATAATGACGTACCCCGTCAATTAGAAAACTCAGCCAAGGGAAGAACTGAAAATACGGCTTCCGAATTCAGAACTGGTGGAAGCATGTTACGGAAAGAGCTTCCGGAGTTTACATGTGATCATACTTCCAGGTATGGTCTAGTTAAAAACGAACGACATGTGAAGATCTCAGTTCCTCACTGCATTCCAAAAACCCTGAAAGCTGATGGGGGTAATGGTTTTTCTACTGCATTGAATGACTGCGATTTTGAATGTAATGACGCAGCAATGAAAAGTGACTTTTTCGATGGTAGATATCGGAAAATGTTTCAACCCTGGAATCTATCAGGGGGACCCCGTCAAAATGAGCCAGAAGCCTATGGAGCTTATGAGCAGGGGCATGTAGATGGAACGCTGCATGCCAGATATTCAACTATGCTTGAAAGTGGTAGTCGAGACACCACTCGAACAGTGGCGCGGGAACGTTTTTTGGACAGGGGGCTCAAAATAGTAAGATCGTGTCAACGTCTGGGGGACTTCGCCCCCCAGACCCCCCTTTTCTCCAATGTACGTTTTTAAGAGCAGGACGCACAGCTGACCTGTCTTGATAGACATCAATTGCATGCTCGCTCAAGTGACCGGAATTTTTTCAAGATAATTTTTTATCATGGAAAACAAGATTGTTTAGGGCCTACTTCCATTAGGCTTTTCTAACTATGCACGAATTATTACGAAGCATTTTGTGAGTGCAAGCATTTGTAAAATGCAGATACCTCAATGACAAAACCGAAAAGTAAAGGCAAACAAAATTTGCCCGATCTAACTTTTGCTTAACTGATCAGTAGGGCAATTTTTTATTGACCTAAAAAACTCAAAACATTGACTTTATTTTATCAAAAAATTGATATTCAAATGTTTCGCTTATCGCTGTATTGCAATCTTTGTAACATCAAAGTATGTTCGAATAACTAATGCATTGTCTTTTCAATTCTAATGTTTTTGACTACCGATACGTAGCGACAAAAATATGCAACAAATGAAAACACGACGAAAAGCTTATTTTATCATACACGAATTTTGCCAAAATTGCAATCTTGCAAAGCTGTCTGAACGGATCTTCACAATCGAATCAATGAAATTACATCAAACATTATATTAATAAATTAAGCATGTGTAAAACTGTAATACCGATAACAGTCTGACGACAGCATACACCTCCCTGGTACCACCAACAGTTACGAACTTCCATCTCTCAGTTATCTGAGTTATCTCTTTTTGAGTATAAAGTAGAATCGCGCAAAAAAAGCAAGATGGCAAAAATTGACCTAATGAAAAAAAATTGATCTAAAAAACAAAAAATTGACATAATTATTGACTTTATAACTTCATCAATATTGATCCCACGACCGTGAAATTTTGTTTCCACATTGTTAGAGTTATTTTCTACTTCCAAAAAATAATTGACTTTATTGGCCGTGAATCGCCCTGCTGATCAGAGTTACATGTAACAAACAATGCCCCACCAAGGTTAAAAATAACAAAAAACACACGATCAAAATAAAGCACTGAACCATTTTTTAACATAATGAAATGTGTAGATATAGGTATTTAGGTAGACGTATTAGCTTAATTTTAGTAAAAATCATCGGTGCCAGTTCAGTAGTGATTTAGCCGCTTCATTAGGTAAAAACATTTCAAAACCATTGAAAAACTCAACCAGAAAAGAGAACTTGCACAAGCTCAGAAAAGCATGATCAGGGGTGCCCAACCAGTCGATCGCAATCTACCGGTCGATCTGTGGATGCTTGGCTGTCGATCGCGAGCCGATTTGACATGTACACACATTAGGTTGGTCACCAACATTTACAGTTCATGTAACGCGTCCGGGCAGTGAAAATCTGTTTGTAGCTCTTTACATAAATTTTGGTGGAATTCGGAACATGTGAAGGATTAAGGACCGTTTTTTTGCACTTCACCGCATTTTCGTCTACGATTTGCGTGATTCCCATGATCAGTAAGGACTTTCATGAGCATTCAGAGTAGTTTGGCGTAAAGTGTTTGGCAGCTGCAAGAATTGGCAGCCATTATACTTTTACTGGTCCATCTTCCATGACTGCTGTAAAGGTTTGCGAACGCTGATATAAATTACTGTTAAAAGTGAACTTCAAACATTGAAAATTTTACCAGATTTCACGATGACTTAGTGAATAATAGCTGAGTGATTTTTAAAGAATAGTGATTCTTTGTTGGTTAAAAGCGCCATAAAAATTATTTGCTTCGTTAAGTATGTACGTTGCGAGCATTAATCACGTCGCACTCAGTGCATAATTTGTTCGATTGTCAGGGGGGGCTCAAATGATTCAGGGGGGGCCAAAAAAAGTCCAGGGGGGCTTGAGCTTCCCCGGGCACCCTACTTCCCGCGCCTATGCACTCGAAGGTTCAGTGGCAAAAGAGCTGACTATCCAATGTTCCAACAACTCTTGCGTGATTTTGATTTATTGTGGGAGTCCGATCCGTACACTCCATTGCAAAAAATAGCCAATTCCGTCACCGATCCAGTGTATGAACTAGGGTTGTAATTCCGGGAAATCCCGATCCCGAATTCCCGGGATTTGGGGTATTTTTTCCAATCCCAATCCCGGGATTATATGTCTAGAAATCCCGGGACTTATTAAATTTACTATACCCCTGATTGACCGTTTTATGTCAGCCTACGGAAGTGAGCATCATGTAATGTTACAATTCTAAAGTACAGAATTAAGTTTTACGTACCCTAGCTCAGCGTTTCTCAAATGGTGCACCGCAAGGGTTAGCTAGGTGCGCCAAACTTGTATTTCGTAAATTTACGACCTGTTATTTGCACTATTCTTTATTTTCGGAATTTATACAATTGGATACGATGACCATCTTGAAGTTGTAAGATATCCGACATTGCAATTATTACAGTCATATTCTTGGCGCAAAACCCTTTTCCTGGCATGCTGCTCTACATGAGTGGAGTCAGAGAGAGACTAAATAAAGTTACTATTTTCTACACTCGATAAAGTTGTTGATGGAAACAGTATGATGTGCTCTAATGCCTCTAATGCTTATAGCAGCTAACAGATAGCTCAGCTTCTGCCCAGAGAATGAGTGCAAGACACGAGCGCACACATATTACAAGAAATAAAGAGATATTACAAGAAATGAAGAGATTTTTGTTCTTTCCATACTACTTTTTTTAATTATTTGCTCAATCCCGAATAATCCCAGGATTATAAGTCTAAAATACCGGGAAATCCCGATCCCGGGATTGTATAAACTGGTCCCAAATTTACAACCCTAGTATGAACACATAAAAAGCGCTTGGGAAGTGAGGAATCCTCGTGAGGGTTTGAACCAAATCTGGAGTATTCTTGAAGACCTGTACGGAGACCCTAGAGGACTTCTTGACAATGCGATCAGAGATATTAAATGGGATAAGGAATCGATTTCTAGTAAAGTATCCTCGTTGCAAATGTTTCGAACCAAATTGCGCAACTTAAAGTGCATTGCTGAGTCTATAAACATGTCATCGGAGTTGAACAAACCGAAGCTATTGTTTGGTATTGTAGAGTGTTTTTGCCCTTTTTCATTCACCCAATTTACGCAGAAAAATCAAGATTACACCGTGTGGCAATTCACAACAATAATGAAGTTCTTGGACGAGCAGATCGTTAACCTCCTATTCAAAGAAGGTCACACCTTTGACATATCTATGATCATAAGCGAAGATAAAAGCAATAAAAAGCCCCAAGATAACTTCGCCAAGTGGTATCAATAAGGACGAACAGTATGCAAGCTGCGAATTCCGAACAACGCGATCCTTCAAAGGGTAAACAACACCCAACAAAACAAGACAACCAGGAGGCTTCGGGAAGGAGCAATTATCACCTAAGAAAGAAACCGCCAGAAGGATGTGCTATCCACTCGACGCAAAGTTATGCCACAATCGAGTGTAGACAATTTCTAGAAAAGAACGAGGAACAACGAAGAGAGTTTGTCCGAAGAAAGAGGTTATGTGTTTATTGTCTAGAACGCCACCTTGCGAAGTATTGTCCCGAGAAGTCGCCATGCGTAAAGTGTAAAGGAAGGCACACCGAACTCCTAAATCTAGAAAAACGGAATATCTCTAACGCCTTCACTTCGAACGAACCCAATGAAGGTGTACGTAGAAACGAGACAAAGAATGCTATTCCAGACTGTTCTTTGAACACTGCAGAGGATTCGACCACAAAAAGTCTAGCTGGGAGCGACTGCGCTGCATCCGTACCGTTGATGGCGTTAACGGCATTAAGAAAATCAGACAACGACGACCCTCCTGAAGAAATAACTTTCTGTGCTTTATTAGACACCGATGCAGGCATCAGCTTATGCACGAGACAGCTGGCTGAAAAACTGTGGAAATGGGATCTTAAGGACAAAGTGAACATTACGTTTCTGGAGAAGTCACCCGAATGCTTTCCTTGCATCGCGCAGACATTACATCTTAAGCACAGTGACAATTCTATGAAGCTGCAAAGTATCCCGTTTATTGACGTAAGACTACCATATCATCAGTATATTCCAAGTCAGGAGACATTGAGAAAATACAGCTCAGATGGCCGAGTGGTATAGAGCGTCTGTCTCTTGAGCTGTAGACTCGGGTTTGATTCCGAGTCGGGTCAAACCAATGACTGTAAAATTGGTATTCACAGCTTCCCTGCTTGACGCTCAGCATTGAAGGGACAGTGTGGAGAACAAGCCGGCAAGTTTACTTGTTGTGCCGTTGGGAAAGGCACTTAGCGGGATTCCCCCATCTTGGTGTGGTAGACAGATGGCTGGCAACTCCTAAGCGAGCTCGTACGGCGCATTGATCGCTTTCTCGTGATAGGAGGATAAATATGCAACTAACTAACTAAAAGTCTACCTGACGAGTGCTTCCCGATTACGGAACGCCGAGTGGACATGATTTTTGGAGCTCGAGATATGAGAAAATTTAAAGTGTTTGAATGCTGCGTATGGGAGGAACTTGCCTCACGAGCCATTAATTGCTACACATTCTCTTGGGGAAATATAGTGGGGAATGAGAGAGGATGACCATTCCTTCCATCACATGTGTGCAATGCATACAGTTGCTAGAGCGTCAGGAAATTTTGCGCAAGAGATTTTTCAATTGGTTGCGGATCAGCATAGAATTTCTACTGAGGAATGTGCAGAGTACATGCCACTCATTATGCATGATATACGCTATTATAAAGATCAACTAGTACTTGAACCAGATCATGAAGATATGCACATGTCCAAAGATGATGAAGAAGTTCGTACATTCTATGAAGACAACTTAACTGAAATATATGATCAGAGAAGACAGAGAAGAATTCAGTTACCCTTGCCATGGAAAAAGGGCTTTCCTGTAAGTATTCCCCATGTAATATTCTGCACTGAAATATTTTCGAACAAACTTTATTTTTTACAACTCTTAGAATGAATACCGCATAAGAAATTATTGCAAGCAGTGTTACAACAGTAATGTGACGTAACAATACGAAATGCTACAACTATTTACAACAGTAATGTGACGTAACCATGGTACAACTATGATGTTACACCTTCCTACTTAAGAACAACACCAATAATCAATCAATCAATCAATTTTCTGGACCCGCTTATCCTTGGGGGGTCGCGGGGGCAGCAGCTCAAGTTGGAGCCTCCAAGCATCTCGATCCTCTGCAACAAAGGATAGATGCTCTGCTGGGATGCCAAGGCGAGACCAACTAAGATCTTCTACGTAATCTTGCCATCGAGTTCTGGGACGGCCTCTAGGCCTTCGACCAATCGGTGTTGAACAGAGCAGTTTTTTGGCTGTTCTTTCCTGGGGCATTCGTGTCACATGTCCATACCAACGCAGTTGCGATCTTTCTAGTCGGAGAAGCAGCGATTCGATGTTTAGAGATTCACGAATATCTGCACTTTTAACCTTGTCCAACAAGATCAAACCGCTAATTCTTCGCAAGAATCCCATTTCGGCTGCTTGAACTCGAGACCTCACTTTCTCATTCATGATCCAACACTCATGGCCATAAGTCAAAATAGGAACATAGACCGATCTGAAAATGGATAGCTTTGCCTTGGTGCAAAGCTCCCGTTTCAGTACCACAGATCGGTGGAGCTGGCGCATTACTGCACTTGCTTTTCCGATGCGGATATCCAATTCGCTATTTTGTCTGCCGTCACTTGTGAATGAGACGCCGAGGTACTTGAATTTCTCTGACTGTTTTAGTGGTACTCCATCAATTTGGAGAGAGCACTGCTTTGGTTGTCTGGACAGGCACATGGTTTCTGTTTTTGTTGTACTGATTTTCATTCCGGCAACAGAGCATGCATCCGAAAACCTGTCAAGAGCTTGCTGGAGACCATTTTGGGTAGGGTCGAGTAGCACGAGATCATCTGCAAATAACAGACGTTGTACAGTGCATTCACCGATCTTTACTCCGCCACAAGACTCACTTTTCTTAACTATTCTATCCATATAAATAAGGAACAGATTAGGTGAAAGAGAGCAGCCTTGCCGTAGTCCCACACTTACTCTGAAAGGTTTCGTCGTTGCACTGTTAACACGAACACAGATCTCGGAATGCATGTACAGCGATTTAATGGCAGTTAGTAACTGGCCATCAATGCCATACTGCAACAGCACCGCCCAAAGCTTGTCTCTAGGAATGCGATCATATGCTTTTTCAAGATCAACAAAACATGCATTGACCTCTTTTGCATACTCCCACGACTTCTCAAAGATTTGCTGCAAGGCAAAGATCTGATCCATTGTGCTTCGGCCAGGACGAAAGCCACACTGAGCATCTGTTAGCTTAGGCTCGACTATTTCACGGCATTTCTTTTCAAGGCATTTGGCATAGACCTTACCCGGGACACTGATGAGAGATATGCCCCTATAATTGGTGCATTTTCTCTTGTCTCCTTTCTTGTGGATAGGTATTATCACACTAGTTTGCCATTGCTTTGGTGCTTGCCCAGTACTACACGCCACCTTACAAACACGAGTCAGCCAACGAACACCATGTATGTTCATTGCTTTTAACATTTCAGGTCTGATATCATCCTCACCAGGTGCTTTTCCAGTTTTCAATGATTTGATTACTGCATTCACATCTGCTTCGGTTATCTGAATATCTTCCCCAACCTGTTCTTCGTGAATTTGTATCGGTGTAGCATCAACTGGGTTTAAAAGATCACTAAAGTACTCTCTCCACCGATTCAAAATAGCATCTTGATCTTTCAGAGTCACACCATTTGAATCTTCGATAAAGAGAGCGGCTCGAGATCTTTTTCCACGCAAACGGCGAATGGTCTGCCAGAACACTTTGTTTGCCGTTTTGAAATCATCGTCTAACCTTTCTCCAAATTCCTTCCAGGCCCTTTCCTTAGACAGTTTAACTTTTGTGGCTGCCGTCTTACGTGCTTCAGAGTACTGCGAACGAAGTTCAAGTGATGACTTGTTTGCAAGCCAGGCCTTATAGGCCACTTTTTTCGCACGAATAGCTTCTTTAATTTCTTGGTTCCACCAAGGAGTTCTTTTCTCGCTACTCTTCGTCCCTCCAACACGCTTACGTCCACAACAGTTAGTAGCGGACGTAATGACTGCTGTTCGAAACAAACACCACTCAGTTTCAATGTCTTCAGTAGAGGTCGGAAGTTCTTTGAACTTAGATGCAATGTTGTCTGCAAATGCAGTTCGTACCTCTTTGTCAGCCAATGATTCCCATTTGATTCGATAAGTTTCTCGTGGTCGAAAAGTCTTTCGTTTTCTCAAGGGTTTCAAAGCTTTCAAAGTGCAGACAACTAGGTGGTGATCAGTTGACAACTCAGCCCCTCTTTTAACACGGACATCAGACACGGTAAAAAACAAGTCCGCCGAAACGATACAAAAATCAATCAGGGAGCGTTGTCCCAGAGAGTCTCTGTACCAGGTGTACTTATGAATTCTTTTGTGCTGAAAAAATGTGTTCATTATGCACAGCCCATTGGTGGCACAGAACTGCAATAAACACCTTCCGTTCTTGTTAATGTCAGGGTCACCATGTTGCCCAATAACACCTTTCCAGATTGCATTGTCGATGCCCACATGTGCATTGAAATCGCCCAAAAGGACTAGGGATTCTGATGAAGTTGCTTTTCCCAATGCAACCTCAACTTCCTCCAGAAAGGCTTCGTACTGTGATTCTATGTTAGGTGCGTACACCTGCAATATACACAGAGATCGCTCCTGCAGCCTTAGCTTTAGAAGACAAACCCTTCCTCCTAGTGGTACCCAGTCAACGACACATTCAGCTATGTTGGGGCTCACAAGTAAGCCAACACCAGCTTGAGCAGACATTGCTGCATCAACACCTGAGTAGAAAATTTTCCACCCATCGTTCAACTCGACAGTTCCAGAACCCCGGCGCTTTGTTGATGAAATTCCCACAACATCAAGGCGATACTGTTGGGCTTCGCAAACAAGCTCCTGCTCTTTTCCTGTCAGTGACGAAACGTTCCAGTTCCCGATAGCTAGATCCCGGCAGTTTGGTCCAACTCGAGTACGTTTTCTGTGCGCTGCCCCCATTTGCCTCCCCAAACGCTTAGCGACTGCGTTGGTGGGTTTCCGGTGACGGTCAGCTTGTGGGGGAGACTGTAGCTTATTTTTCGAACGAGTCCCTCTGCCTAAAACTCGAACGCGGACCTTTTTATCCTGCGCGCCGTCCGATGCAGCATGAATATTGTTATTACAACTTTCCATTTAGCTACAGCATTGGATTGCTACTTGGTCTGTTTCTCTCCTTCGACCTTACCGCCATGGGTGACCCTGATGGAAGTGATTTAACACTACCGACGGCGTTGCTCTAAGGATCATTGAAAACTCAAACCTCCCCACCACGTTAAGGTGGCAATCCATAGGAGAGGAACACCAATAATAAAAATGATTAATTAGATTACTCGCACACGTAGTCTCTATACTTTGAGGGAAATCGAATGGGTCTTCCGCTACGTGAGGTACGTGCAGGAGTGACTTCGGGTACAACATTTGCTGGCTGGTTAACAGTGCCATCATGATTTGAGTTTGTAACTGAAGAGCTGCTAGGAGTAGAACTACGATAATGACTAATCTGTCTTTCAACTGATTGCGGACTTATACTAGTTTTGTACAAATCACGGCGATTACGACGCATACGGCCATGCTCATCACGAATTACATAAGAACGAGGTTCATTACGTACATCAACAACACATGATTTGTTCCACATCTTATTTCTGCGGCAACAAGCTACGTCTCCTCTTTTTAAAGGAGGCAACGATTTTGAATGGCGATCGTAGTAACGCTTCTGACGGGTTTGCATATTAATAAGATCTGCAGAAGCATCCACAACCTTGGGTGAGAGCAAAGAAGTAGCCACAGGTATCTTAGTGCGTAAACGTCTACTCATGAGCATTTGCGCTGGTGAATATTTCATACCAACAACGGGTGTATTGCGATACTCTAACAAAGCTAAATATGGGTCTTGATTTTGCTCATAAGCTTTTTTGAGCATATTTTTCACTGTTTGCACATAACGTTCAGCTTGACCATTACTTTGACTGTGAGTGGGGCTTGACGTGGTTGTTTTAATTCCCCAAGCTTTGGCAAAAGTCAAAAATTCTACACTTTGAAACGGCATATTATCACTAACCACTTCAACAGGAATACCGTGACGAGAAAAAATACTCTTGCATTGTTCAACAATAGTACGCGCAGTTTTATCATGCAATGGCAATAACTTAGGGTATTTAGAATAATAATCTACAATCACCAAATAATCCTTATTTTGAAAAGTCAGCTCATCCATCCCTACTTTGAAATAACTCTCATTGAAAATTTCGTGAGATAAAAGCGGTTCACGCTGTTGTTTATTTTGAAATTTGATACATAATTCACAATCACCGATAATCCGTGCAATGTCGGCATTCATTTTAGGCCAATAGAGCAACTCGCGAGCTCTGGCTTTGCTTTTTTCAATGCCAAAATGCGACTCGTGAATTAATCGTTGCACGTAAGCTTGTAAAGATCGAGTTACAACAATGCGTTGATGAGTGAAAACAATATTATCTGCTATGTGTAACGAATCGCGAATGTGCCAGTACGGCCGCAACGACAAAGGAACATTTTTTTGGCTGCGTGGCCAGGTCGTCTGGCAATAGTGCAAAATCTTTTGAAGAAGTTCATCATTGGCGGTGGCTTGTTGGATTTGTTCAAGCTTGGTCGTGGTAACAGGCAAGCTTGTCACCAATAAATGTACGACTTGGATGAGATCTTCATCAATATCAGAGTTGGCTTCACCGGGTATGTATGCTCGTGATAATGTATCTCCCAAATACAGGTACTTTCCTGGAACATATCGTATTTTTAATTCGTATGGCTGCAGACGAAGCATGAGGCGTTGAAGTCTCGGAGGGGTTTTACTCAAAGGCTTTTTCCATATATACGCCAAAGGCTTATGGTCGCTTTCAACTGTAACAGAGCCGTGACCGTACACGTATTGATGAAATTTTTCACTTGCAAAGACGATTGCGAGTAATTCTTTTTTAATCTGCGCATAGTTTTTTTCAGCTGAAGAAAGCGACCTAGAGGCAAAAGCAACAGGTTTTCCATCTTGTACCAGACATGCTCCACAACCGGCCTGTGACGCGTCACATTGCATAATGACCGGCTTGTTGACATTATAAAATGCCAAGACTGGTTTGCTCACCAGAGCACGTTTTAATTTCTCAAATGCTTCTTCTTGATCTGCGCTCCATTTCCACTCACAACCTTTTTTCAATAAAATACGCAGGGGAGATGTGATAGCTGATTCATTTGGGATATATTGCGATAAGTACTTCGTCATTCCGAGGAATCGTTGCATCGAAGGAACGTGACATGGAGGAGGCATATTAACAATTGCTTTAATTTTGTCGTCATTTGGCTTTAATCCTTCTTCCGTTACCAAATGCCCCATGTAACGGACAGAAGTTACTTTAAATTGTATTTTCTTTCTGTTAAAACGAACTCCACTTTCTCTAGCTCTATTCAATAAGGCTAGCGTAATTGCATCATGCTCTTCTTCATTTTCTGCGGCCACTATGATATCGTTTGTGATCACGTGCACACCTTTTATATCGCCACATGTATTCTCGTTACGCTTTTGCATTACCTCGCTGGCGGAGGATAGACCAAAAGGCATCCTCAAAAATCTTTTTCGCCCCCACGGCGTGTGAAATATAGTAAGGTACGATGATTCTTCTGTAAGGGCTACATGCCAATAACCATCTTTCATGTCTATGACTGAAAAAAGACGTTTGCCTGACAACTGAGACTGCACATCCGCTGGAGTAGGAATGAGGTAACGTTCACGTAAAATCGCCGCATTCAACGGCTTGGGGTCCAGGCATAAGCGCAAGCTTTTATCTTTTTTCTCAATTACCACTAAATTGCTGACCCATTCAGTTGGACTGTCCACATCTGCTACAATCCCATCTCTAGTAAGGCGTTCTAATACCGACTTCAGTTTAGAACGAAGGGGATAAGCTATGTGTCGGGGTTGTTGTATGACCGGTTTTGAATCATCCTTGAGGGTGATGCAATACTTTTGTGCATACAAGCTTGTCCCGGCAAATGCATCACCGTAATTGCGAATCACTACATCAAGAGTTAAGGGGTGCTATCCTCGAATATCATCTATCTTTTTTACTAAATTTAACAGCTCACATGCGTGTTCGCCTAGTATCGGTATGTCAACAACCTCAGTAACGTGAAACATTAGGACGAACCTGCGACCCGTTCTATCATAAACCGCCATGTCCAACGAACCCAGTGGTGTGATTAAAGTGTTACCAAACCCGCACAGCACCGTTGAGGTTGGTTTAAGCGAAGGCAACATCATACTCTTGTAGACATCATGAGGAAGAACATTTGTTTCTGCACCTGTATCTAACTTGAAAGTGCAGAAATGGGTTTTGGCGTTGGTGTCCTCTACTTCAAGCGTTGATCGCATCTTAGATTTTTCTGTGTTTTTGTGGAGAAGGGAGTGCACTTGCATAAATGTCTGCTCCAACTGCGATTCAGGAGCGATTTCATGAATGTTCCTGGAGGTGCTAGGCCTACTGGGTTGCGTGCTTCTGCATTCCGTAGCAAATTAATTACGCTTTCCACATTTACGACAGCTTTTCCCGTAAGCAGGGTAATCTCGTGGCTTGTGGACTAATCCGCAGTATTGACAACTAGAGCTGTAGCGGTGCGACGAATAAGCTGCGGCTTCACTGTTTCTGTTGATTTGATTAACCATGACTTCCTCCGAAGATTTTTTAGCGTCGGTGGACATAATTTGCATTTGAGCTTTAGTAGCCTCCATCGTTCGACAAATATTCATGGCTTTATCTAAGGTAAGATCGTCTTCCTCCAACATTCGTTGCCGTGCCGTGTCATCGCTTGTGCCAAATAAAATTTTATCTCTCAACTGCCTATCCGCTGCAGCCCCAAAGTCACAATTGCTAGCCAGAATACGTAATTCAGTTAGCCATTTATCAAATGGTTCACCTATAGCCTGCTGGCGCTTCCAGAACTTGTAGGACTCAAAGGCCGGTCTTCGCTTAGGGTTGCAATAGGTTTTGAAACGATCTAAAACAACTTTACATGTGGTCGCTTCATTATCAACCTCGATACCAAAGGCATCAAAAATATCTCTTGCTTTCTCACCTGCGCAATTAAACAAAATGGCGACTTGCGTGTCACGACTTTTAGCCTTCAATTCAGCAGCTGTAAAGTAATTTTGAAATGACTTTTCCCATCGGCGCCACTCTTCTGCTAAGTTATCTGCAACTGTGTTAAGCTCTGTAGGCGCATGTAATTGACTCATACTTCAAAAAAAAAAAATAAAAACTCACTTCTGACACCATGTAATATTCTGCACTGAAATATTTTAGAACAAACTTTATTTTTTACAACACTTAGAATGAATACCGCATAAGAAATTGCAAGCAGTATTACAACAGTAATGTGACGTAACCATGGTACAACTATGATGTTACACCCCAGAGTCTTGAAACTGCCAGACGTCGAGTGCAGGCTCAAAGAAAACGGTTAGTACAACAGCCGGAACGAGCTCAGAAATATGAAGATACCTTTCAACAGATGGGCATGCGGAAATTGTGCCATTGGATCCATCGGAAGAGGAGGACACTCCAGTACATTACATAACCCATTTTGTGACGCCCCACGAAAAGTTTCGTGCTGTTTACAATGGTGCCCTTAAGAGAGATGGAATGAGTTTAAATGATATGCTGCGTCGGTTTATAGAGTCTTTGGTAGTGATTTTGTTGAGATTCCGGCAATATGCATGTGCCGTAATTGGTGATATCAGAAATATGTTCTTTCAAATTGGTCTCGATCCGAAGGACAGAGACATGTTAAGATTCTTGCCATTCACAAAAGGTTCTTCCTGCAATGCTTCCAACCAGTGGAGATTTAAAGTCATGCCTTACGGCTTGATATGCGTACCAAGCATAGCCGGATATTGCATCAAATATACTGCAAAGAAGAACTACAGCAATGCTTCAGCAGATACGGTGGAGAAGGTTAAAAGGGACTTTTACGTTGATGACTTCATCACTTCTGTTCCTAATGTTGGTCATGCTCAGCCTGTAGTAAAAGAAACTATTGATCTGATGGAAACTACAGGATTTGTTGTGAACAAATTTTCTAGCAACTGCAAGGAAGTCCTGGATGGTTTAGATCCCGATTGCTTAGCACCATCACTAAAAAATAGAAATCTGTCAAAGGACGGTCTGCCTGAACAAAAGACTATAGGAATCGCCTGGGAAGCAGAAAAGGACGAAATTGTTGTCCGAGTACGCAGATCCGAGCAGCGAGCTTATTCTCGCTTGACCAGACGACTTGCCCTCAGTCGTCTTAACTCTTACTTTGATCCTTTAGGCCTTTGGAGTCCTTTCTTCGTCGCTCTTAAGCTGTGCTATTGAAGAATTGTCGAGGACACAACTGGATGGGATGATTATGCCAATACTGAGCTGACTCAAGAATGGATCTTGTTGCTGGATGAACTGGCCAGTCTATCAAGTTTATCTGTACCCAGACAGTACTCTAGCTTAGTTGATGGAGAGTCATCTTTTCTGTGACGCTTCTCAGTATGCTTTGTGTGCCTGTGTTTACCTTCGTGTGATTCAGGAAAATTTGTTCGACAGTGCTTTGGTTGTCGCTAAGAGTAGATTGTTTTCGCATTCCCAGATAAATAGGTTTTCTATCGCTCGTAAAGAACTTGTTGCTCTGTGTGTGGGAGTTGATATGCTTAAACAGTGTGAACAATACTTGACCATTCCTATTTCAAAAACCTACATGTGGGTTGATTCTATGACTGTCATAAAGTGGTGTCAATGCAAACAAAAGCAGCTTGCTCAATTCATAAGAAATCGCGTTGACAAATTTTTGAGAAGCACAAATAATCAGTTACCTGATTATATTAACACCAAGACTAACCCAGCAGACATTGGGTCCCGAGGAATACGATTCAAACAAAGAAAGGAATATGAGTTGTGATGTGTGGGACCATCATTCTTGCGAAAACCCGAAAAATGCTGGCACGTTGGCGTCAAATACCTCAACCCGACCGTTAACTCAACTGAGGTATCCTCAGAGTTCGCATCGTTGCCTCCAAGTCATTTAAATGTTGTTGAAGTCACGGAATCTTGCTACACGTTGCGGATTCTGTCTGAATCTAGTTCGAGCATGGAGGCTGAGCATAGCCTGATCCTGTTACAGCAATGTTTTGACGCTCTTAAGATAATTCGAGCAGATGCGCCTCCTGAAGAAAAGACGGAGTAAAAGTGTCATCATAAAGCTGCTCGTTTATTACTTCTACAAATGTCTCAGAATGAAACTTTGGGTAAGATTATCTCAGAAATGCGAGATAAGAAACTAACTTTTGAGCAGGCTTTCTTCAAGATGCCAAAAAACGAGCGCCCTCATTACCTTGTTCAGTTGCTGAAATTCGTCCCCTTTCTGGAGAATGATCATCTTTTAAAGATCGGAGGAAGGCTACAGTTTCACGAATTTTCTTCCAACTTCCAACATCCTGTACTTCTTCCTTACCGACATTGGACTACAGAATTCTATGTCCGAAAGAAGCATGTGGAATGTGGTCATTTGGGGGCACATTTTGTTTTTGGGGCTCTTCAGCAGGATTATGAGTTATGGCCGATTGGTGGTGTGACTTCTGTGCGACATTATACAAAAGATTGCGTGGGTTGTAAAATTAGGAGACGGGTTCGTGGTGAGCAGTTGATGGCACCTCTCCCCTCGTATAGATTAAAACCTCGCAGGCATGTTTTCGCGTATGTTGCGTCTGACCTCGCCGGTCCATTCGGTGTAGTGGTCGGCAGGAATCATGTTAAGCGCTGGCTCTGTGTATTCGTGTGCATGGTTACCACTGCTGTTCGGATAGAGATTGCGGCCGATTTGACGTCATCATCTTTCATTAACGCTTTTCGCAGGTTTTTGTGTTCTGCAGGATTTCGCAATCGTTACATTCCAACGGATAATGGGACGAACTACGTAGGAGCCAACAACTTGCTGCGAAAGGAGGTAAAAGAAGCTTTAGCACATTTGAGTTCTTCAACCGACATTCAAAGCCAAATGTGCGAATGGGAAGTGCAATGGGAATTCGGCCCACCTGAAGCATCCAACCATGGAGCACTTTATGAGCGGCAGCTTCGAACTATTAAAAAGGCACTTGATGGTTTATCCGATTTATCGCTCAGAACTCCTTCGGACGATGATTTTTTAACCTGCTGCAAGTTGGCACAATACATCATGAACTGTCGGCCATTGACTAAACCAGATAATGACGGATTACCTCCGCTTCGACCTATAAATTTGATGGTGGGAGCACTACAACCTAGTTATGATTACATATATCCGTGTGTTTCTCGTCCACGCGACGAATTACGAAAAGGTCATCGCTACACTCAACAAATAGCCCAATTGTGGTGGGATCGGTGGGTTAATGTCTATACTGTCATGCTCCAAGAACGTCAGAAATGGAGAAAGACTCGACGTGAATTCAAAGTCGGCGATCTCATCTTATTATGTGAAGAGCCGGCTCCACGAATATTAAAATATCCGTTCGCCGTCATAGCTGACATGTCCCCAAATCCAGACGGACACGTACGGACTATTACCGCCAGCATGAGCGATGGTCGCTTAAGAACGCGAGACATTACAAAAATTGCCCTTATCGATGCCATAGACAATGAAAGTGATGAACTTTGATCCATTGTATGAATCACTCAGAATGAGTGCGATATACTGTGTTGTGTCCTTTGTTAGGTCTAATTGTGTTGTTTTTTTGTGGTGAAATTATGTTTTGATAAGCTCACTAATATGTGAACGTCATTTATATAACGTTAGGGAGACTGTAGCGTGAGCTGATAATTTATTATATTTGCCAACCCTGTCTGTGTTGCACGAGGAAGATGCATTGCGCAACTCACTCAGTTGGTAGCGGAGATGGCGAGCGAGCGATGCTAGAAAATGTAACTGAGATCCTGAGTTAAGTGTCGGCTTATGATTTGCCGTGTATTTCTTTGGAGTTTGATAATTGTATTTTTGTTGAGACGAAGACGCCGGATATTAAGATATTAAATCCTTGGCACTTTTGTTTGTGCTTTGGCTAAGCTATTTATGCCAGAAAATTGTTCAATATTCACTTCAGGATTATTCAGTAGAATCAAAAATCCTTACAGATGACATGTGTGTGATGTCTCATCTGTTTTTTCGTTGCTGTTTACACCCAGCAGCTTCGTGCATGAACACCCATTGTCAGCAATATGATCTGGCGGTACGCACGCAGGTTCAGATCATTTGCGACGGGTTCGATTCACGACTGGAGCTTATTGTATCTGATGTATATACCGGATGGTTGCTGATTAGCACGGCACAAGTTCATTCGGCAATCTCCCTTCAATACCGTTGAACTTTTATTTCCATAGTAATAAGTGCTCGCTTGCCATGCTCCTCGAATTTACTAAATGCGTTGCTACTGTTACCAGTGCTGAACAAAGCTTCGGAAAACTGAAACTTATTAAAACGTTTAATAGATTTCATATGCCACACAGCAAACTATATTTTTACTTTTCATTTATTGGCATTTTTATCCACCTATCACAGAAAGCAATGAGGGCGCTGCTCGAGCTCGCTTAGGAGTTGCTCGCCATCTGTCTACCACACTTAAGACTGGGGAATCCCGTTAAGTGTCTTTCCCAACGGCGCAACAAGCGAGCTTGACGGCTTAATTAACGTTATCCCTTTAATGCTGAATGTCTAGTGGGGAAGCGGTAAATACGAATTTTTCAGTCATTGGTATGACTCTACTGGGAATTAAACCCGGAGTCTACCAATCCAGTAGCTGACACAATATCCACTCGGCCATTCGATTGGTTCTTCACTGGCCTTGTTGTTTATCTAAAGTTAATGCGCTCGATCTCCAAATTATATGCTGTCGTAACAGCATCTGCGAACGAAAAAGTGCGTTTTGGCTAAACGATTTTAATGGTATATTGTATAAATGGGTGTAACAAACTTGTCTTAAAATTACGCCTTTTATTTTTTCGCGCTTTACTACAGTATTCGCATTGTGGTGAGACACTGAGATGTTACTCCTGAAAAAACTTAAAACAATTCGTATCTAAAGCTCAATATAGGGACCCTTGAAAAGATTTTTGGGGGGGGGGGCCAAAATTGAGCTGCTAAGTCACTGAATGCTATGACATGGGAAAAAACTGGAGAAAAGTATTGAAGAAAATCATCAATCCATTCGGCAATTACCGGAACTTAAAAATAAACAATTAAAGTTTGAAGTAGGCCTTACTTAAACTCACAGGGCCTGCGCCAAGGGGCGGTCAGGGAGAGCTTAGCCCCCTCAATCGACATGTTTGGCCCCCTCAACTAAAAAGCATACTCTTTTGAAGACAGCGGCTTTATCGCTTAATTTTAAACTTTGCCCCTTCCCCCCCCCCCTGATAAACGCTTGGCTTCCCAAAGTCGAGTGTTCTGGCGCCGGATTTGTAAACTCATAATATGTCATAAATTTGAACTTTTAGCGATCCGTTTGACGAAACAATTTTGATCCATTTTGCTTGCGGAGTCGCACACCCCTAATGCTTTTGTGCAAAAACCATAGTAAACCTACAATCTTCTAAACACCTACCATGTACGACCTCATTCAAAGCAAGGCGCATGAAATAGGAAGTTAATATTGTTGCTCTAATGTATGTTTCATAAAATGTGTATTTTGACGGAAGAAAATTATGCTTTCGTTCATTCAGCAGATCAAAAATATCGTTTACATACAAACGATTTTGCTTACAGTAGCCTACATTTCAACAAGAGGGGCGCAATTGCAGTCCAACATTTTTCAACCCCCCTCCTCATCCCCCCGTCCGCACCTTTCTACACACACGCACACAAACAAATTAATGTTGCATCGTAACACGTATTGAAATCATTTCCAAGTAAAAAAACGCCGCGGTGTTCAGGGCGGGCCCCTTACCAGGCCTGCCCCCCGACCGGGTTCAGGTGGCGGCTCCGCCGGCCCTGGAATAGCTTATCCACCTGACCACCTCGGCGGCTTAGCACCTAAAACAGCCATTACCGACTCTTCAAGCCGGATAAGTAATGACAGCGACGTGGCCCGCGAAAAATTTTGGGGGGTGCTACACGCGGATTTAGGCAAATCATCCAGGAAAAAGGTCTTCATTTCTGAAGAATATCTTCTCGAGGAAAAACGGGAGGCCCCCTTCTCCCGACTACGCCTCTGAGTAATGGTAAAAAAAACTGTGAAAAAATATATAGTATATGAAGCAGAACTGGTGTAGAGAAAACAAGAATGACCCTCCTTAAAATGCTTCGCCGAAACGCTATCCTACATTGCGCTCTTTCAAATTCCATTTTTATCAAACAATCACTTTTGTTTGAAACAATTATTGTGTATTACCAACATAATTTTTTCTTTACTTTGACTTCATAAACCTTCAGTGAAAAACTGCAAGGTAAGCTGCAGGTTTCGTTCTGAAAGTTTAAGAAAAATGTTATCTGTAACCGGTGTCAGATTCCAATAGCAATTTCTGAAAATGGATAAACAAACGCTGACTTTTTTAGCGATTCTTTTTCTCGCTGAAGCGAAACTAAATGAAGGTAATGTTGGTAAAGCTTTCTCGAGAGTGACTTCATTGCACCAACAGAGTACCAGTACTAGTAAGTTTTGTGCCGACCAGTTGTAGTAAAATATCAGTGTTACAGTAGCCTAATTAATAATAATAATAAATGGAAGGTGATTTAAGCGCTACGCTTTTACATCGTGTCGATCAATGAGCATCGACAAATTGAAGAAATGTTTGCTGTGGTAAACAGACAACTTATACATCATACAAATTATGAGTTCGTACCGGTACCGGTGCAACGGAAACCTGGCTCCAAGGAGGTTAGAATAAGAAATCAGATAAATTTAGCTCACTGTTGTCTATTCGTATAGTCAGTCACGGAAAACAGACCGGAAAAGCAATAACCACAAACTTGCTCAATAAGATTGCATGCGAACACAGCCAATTATGATGCAACAGTACGACAATACATACAACTGATAACACAAGCTCCACGCAAGCCCCCTTTTCAAAACGCTTTGTCAGACTGCATGGTCAAAACATTGCGAAAATCAACAAAATTAAAAATAGCGTGAAAAACACAAAGAACTCAGCAAAATGTTATAAAACCTGCCGTAAAATCAAAAACATCAACATCTAATCACGAAAACGAATGGGGCACCTAACTTGTCTCCCTTTCCGTGCGAATACAAGGGGCTCGTCTGGTTCATGATCTGCATCATTATTAAGTTGGGTGCTGAGAGGTTCAGTGGGCGAGTCAGCAGATGAAAGGCTGTCACTGCAATTATTGGTCGAGTTACTAGTGGCTATAGGCAAGTGTGCAACTTTAAGGCGGTCAATGGATACAAAGTTTTTATGTCCTGATTTTTATGTCCGCAACCTATCAGAAGGTTACTTGTTCATATCACATCGGGGTCACCAAATGCAACAGAAACCTGACTCCAAGGAGGTGAGCATAAGAAATCAGATAAATTTAGCTCACTGTTGTCTATTCGTAGTCAGTCGCGGAAAACAGACCGGAAAAGCAATTACCACAAACTTGCTCAATAAGAAATGAATGCGAACACAGGCAATTATGATGCTACGCTAACGCAGGCTCTACACCGGTAACTCGCTCAGCTCAGTATGTAGTACGCCCACCTTGTTCCACCCAAAGTAAACCCATTATCCACTAATTCCCAGTTTATTGCAGGTTGACTGATTACCAAAATGGAATACCGGTACGTAATTTAAATCTCCAAATAGCAACAACAAAAAAGCAACACTGAATCAGCACAACATAAGTTACAGCAAGGTTAGGTAGCAACAGTAAGATTAGGCAATTAATAGGCTATCAATATTGGCAGAGTAACAAATAGATGGAGTATGATGAAATAGTGATGCATTTAATCTACACTTTACAAAGTAATAGATACCGCTAACGCATTCACATAACTGACCTGTACCCTACCGGTAACGCTTTCATAAATAACCCGTAACCGGTTTAAGAGTATTTAAACAAAGTACATTGTTAAACCGTACATTGTTAAACCTTTTACATTGTTAAACCGGTAACTACTGATTGCCAGGAACACGGGATGATTTTTAACGAAGGTTGAACACCAACAGTCATCGGCTATAACTACCTCCACAAAATGTAGCCGTCATTAATGGTGCAAAAAAACTAGCAGCTTTGTCTCAATTTCATGGGCATATTATGACGCAATCTTGAGAGTAATCTGCGGCGCAAATCAAAGACACATTAAGTCCAAACAGCAAGCTTCAACATTGGAGCAAAATTTATTTGTAATTAATTATTTTTTAATTGAAGCCAAAGATCTTGGCGGATTTCCTTCAAATTTTTTACATTCCGTAATTACTATTCATTGTAACTTCGTGAAAATTTCAAGTTCGAAGTGTTTTTGCTTCAGTTTTTCCCACACGGCGAGTCCAAAACGATGGTTTTTATGAGCTCATTATGCGTAAAGGTGCGATTAGTGATCACTAGGGCAAGTTTCTGCAACTTTTTTTTACAGCTTCGGGAAGCTTTCTAAGCAACGAAAAATTTCATTACAGCATCTACAAAGCTGTTTGCCAAACTTTTATATAGCAACTTTTTGCAACGTTTTTGGTTTTTAGAGGCAACCTTTTTTTGCAACTTTTACGAGATAGTTTTAAAAAATCTCGCAAAGAAGTATGAACAGTCTTGTCTAATTATTTTACAAATAATTTCCTAGATGTAAGTAAGCCTGCGTTACGTCTACTTTGTTTAATGCAAGCCGTAATTGTCACAGAATGCGCAATGAATGAGGTTTTCCAGCGTCATTTGTTCTGTAACAATAGGCTCGCAATATTCTGTAATTATGAGCTTCCGCATGCTTGGGCAAAGCAGCTGTTAGCTAAAGATCGTCACTTTGCTCAAGACGATGTTTGGAAATATTTAGCAGTGTACCGGTCAGAGCTGAATGTCTCGAGACGTGTCTCGCGTTTTATTAGACACGTTTTATTAGTGTCTCGGTCTCGGTCTCGCCATGCCAATGTCTCGTCTCGGTCTCGGACCTTGAAAGTCTCGGAAAATGGTCATGTCTCGATCGAGACATGAAAAAATTTTGGATTTGAAACAGCATTCAGGTTTTTGATACGGAAGCAACTATGGTACTTACCCGATGTATTCAAAGTAAAACATTGTGCGTGATTTTGCACTTCGCAAAAACATTTGGCCACATTTTGTTTAGACCACATTTTGTTTCGGGTGTTGCGACCATGCCTACTAATCCCCTCATCTTCAAGTTTCACTCTCGCTAGCATGTTACAACGTTGATCGTTTTGTCGCTTCTTCCCTTTTCTGTGTCCGTTTGTATTTGAAATCCTATATTGCTGTGTTAATTTATTTTGACGGTGCAGAAATATTTGGCCACATTTTGTTTAGACCATTTTCCTTGGTTGTTCAGGCCTGCAGAATTGCAGGTTTTTGCTTTCTTTTTGTGAGCAGCATATATGAAAACTGGTCTATTTCAACCCATAAGCACATGCATTCGATGGTAATCTACTCTAGACCAGGGATGTCTAACCTTTTTATTTATTAGGAACTCATTGCAAAGCTAAATATTTAACTGGGCCGCAAAGCGACCAGAATTACAATATTTCATATTATAGTTCTAAGAAAAAAAAATTAACCATTAATAGGTAGGCCTTGTACTGAGCCGCATTTTGCTGAAAATGCATCTTTTTTAACAACAAAGAAAATTTAACAATCCATTAATATAATTAATTATTGTAATAATTAATCCAATAATATTAATTTAGTTTTAACTTTTAACAATATGGCCTTCACTCAAAGACATAACGACCGCTAGCCACGCCTAAAAAATTAATATATTTTTTATGGGCAAACGGTGTGTCAAATCAAAACATTTTCAAGAGAGTAACGTGTCATATGTCATAAAATTAAGATTTCTAGAAATTTGTTCCCTATGAAAGATGCTATTCTCGTCTGGTTTACAACAGCTATCAAAAGATTATTCAAAGTAGTCCAGGCCCAAAAAAGGCTTCAAATCGAAAAAAATGCAGGGATTACAGTTGCGGGAAATTTGGTTATCGACATGGGAAGTGCTTCCAGATTTGAGCTAGCTCTTTTTATGAGAAAGTTATTAACCAGATAGATTTTCAAAAATGCATAGTGTCACAATGGCTTTAAAATGTTTATGTTAATTAATTTATTATTTATCAAATATAAAGTATTTTGATTAAATTTCATGAACACTCTCGTGCTCAATACTAAACTTGCTAAAAAATTGTTTTAACGGAAGATAGTGGGCTGCAATGCCGACATCCCTGGTCTAGACCAACATAGCCTACCAATGACTTTTTGTTTAAAGTTTTCTTGACATCTTTTTCGTTAAATTAGAAAAGAATATTAGGCCGTGTAATCGTCTGCGAGAAGTATTGCTTGCCTTGCAAGCTACAAGGACTTAAATCTGTGATAATAAGCTGTTTCGTTGTTATTATGGTGAACTCGTTAAATCATTAATTGTAATCGTTAAAAGGATATGACCAATAGCACATTTATAATAGGCTACATCAGTTCATATCCGCGACGGCTTGATTGCTTCATTTATTTTTGCTAATGTCATTTTGCTATAAAGTTATTTCAATAACTCGGCTTAGTAGAGCCCACACTCCAGTGTATTACTACCGCTTTTATATTTTCTAATATTTGGCTTATGAAGTCTCGTCTCGAGTCTCGTAACTTTAAAGTCTCGTCTCGGTCTCGAAGCTATGATGTCTCGTCTCGGTAGGTTCGGTCCTCGTTCCAGCTCTGGTACCGGTATTTGAATAAATCACGTTCATCTCAATAATAGACACAAACTTTGTCAACTGATTTTACCGCTTTTTAAATTTTTTCACGCAACTTCACAACTTTTGTAAAATAATTGCAACTTTGCAACTTTTGTTAAAAATAAACGCAACTTTTTTATTTTTTTAGAGCAACAAAAACTTGCCTTAGTGATCACATTAACTTATACGCTGTTAAACCAAACTCGTCTCTGATTGGTCAATCGATTTTTTCCCTAGTGATCAGGTAGTAACGAAAATATGCAGTTTTCGGTCATATGAGTTATGTACAAAAACTGGCTTGTAGTGCTAGTCTACAGTGGCGTACGCAGGGGGGGGGGGTTTCAGGGGTCAAACCCCCCCCCATTGACGACTAAAAAAAAATGAAAACCTCTCTTTTTGAAACGATCCGCCTTTTTTCCTACAAAGATTGCCGAAATTGCTATCAATTATCGTGTTTTTGTGTGCTATCCAACTTCCTTATATAATCTTGAAAAACTTTTATTGTGATGCAATAATACCGGTAGTCAAACTTTTCTGGTGCGTTGAACCGGCTTTTCTTCGTGCGGAGCTTGCCGAAATTGCTGTCATGTTTTTATTTCTGTGCTGCCCAACTTCCTAATTAAATTTCGAGAAACTTTTATTATGATGCGATGAAACAATACCGGTATTCCAACTTTTCCGATGTGTTTTGCTTGAACTGTTATTTTGTCATTGATGCTGCTGTAAAGCAATTAGTAAGCAAGAGTTTCCTTAAATACGGTGTATCTGCACTGCAGTAACTATGGCTGCACACAAAATTAAAAAAAAAAAAATTCTTCACTGTACTCGTTTCATTAAACTCGCTGTAGTACTGCAGCGTGGTAACGAGTGACGGGGCCCGACCCCGCGGCTTAACGTCTGGACAACGCAGCTTTAAAGAAACGTCGCAGCGGTGGCGAGCCGTTGGCTACTCTGTGTCCGATTTGACCGGCCTGGAAATTGAACCTTAGACCTTCCACATCGATAGCGACATCAAAAAATTATTAAAATATAAAAATCCAAATTGACACTACCCTAGATGCTAAAATTAAAATAAAGATACTGCCAAGGAAGACGAGACCAACGAAAGATTTAAAGAACCCCATGCAGGGGCGGAACGGGAAGGGGGGAAGGGTGGCAAAATTGTTTTTACGCACCGTAACTGTCTCAGGAGCTGGAGTGCTCCGTTTACCAGGCACCCTGATTATGTGCTTGAGAGTATCTGATGATATCGACGCAGTGATTTGGGTAAAAAATACTTAGATAATATCAACGCTGTTTTTGATTTTAATCGCATGATCAGGGATTCCTCTAGCGCGTAATTTATTGTAGTTTAAAAATGTTTCGGTAGGGAGGGCAGTTTGTTCTCATGCTTCACTGTCTTCACTTTTCCAGACAGGGGATACTGGATACGGCCTCTTTTATAATGAGTGCATATTAAATGTTTGTATATCAAGGTTTATATGCGTTGTTTATATCAATGTTGGTTCTTGAAAAAGGATTTTTTTGGAGGGAAGCAATAACTTGTTTTTCCCTCCCGACTACACCCTGTTTGTGACGTTGCGAAAGCTGGCCAACTCAGTTCAGTTTATTATTTCAGCGCACGAAAAAAAGGCACAGTGGGGATAACAGCGAAAGAGCAGAGCTCACCAAGTCTACTGCTACCACAATAGTGACAAATAAAATTGGCGTTTCCATAGATAACTGCACACTGACACAAAAAAGCAAAGAAAAAGTTGGTGAAAGGAAACACACTTTGTACAAATTATATACAGTTATACACACTCTTTTCTAACCATACTGTGGTCCAGCCGGTTACTATATTCGGAGCAAATAAGTTTTTTATTCAGCTAAGAGACTGCAAAACAACAAACTTCGAAATCAATTCACAGATTAAAAAGCACTACACATTCTTCTTTGGCCGTGGGGTGCAGCAAAGCAGCAGAGCTCATCGTAACAAAAGCTGAACCCACATGACCTCAAGACAATTCAATTAAGCTAGCCTTTACTTGAAAATTGAAATCTACGCATACACGCACACACATCGGCAAGAATACAATATCAACAATCACGGAGAGAATATTCTTTTTATAATCATAAAATACCTTAGGCCTACACAAAACTAAAAATTAATTGCTTTCATTTACTTGTAATTGTTAAGTAAAATCTTTTTATACTCCATTTTAAAACGATAGAACGAATATGACTTTATTTCTAAAGGAATCAAATTCCGTAACTGAACGCCATAAAATTTTATTGAGCTCTTACCGCTGTCTGAATTTACGAAATTGAGAAAGTAATTTTGGTTTGATTTGCTTCTTGTATTGTAATTATGAGCTTCTGCAATTGGTAAAAAGTATGAATCAAAAATTGCAGGTAGGGCTTTTACATGATAGCTGTGCATAAATTTGCTTAATTCAAATTTATATATATCTGAAATTTTTAATATTTGAAACTTATGGAATAACTTGTTGTTATCAATATGGTCCTTCCATGTAGACTTATTTATTATTTTTAGAACTTTATTTTGAAGAGTTTGTAGAGATCTAATCGCACTTTTTGTTGCGCTACTCCAACCAAGAATACCGTATAAAATATGAGAAAAGAAAAAACTGTAATATAAAGCTACAAGGTTTGTATTATCTAGATATTTTCTCATTTTAGCAATTATCCCAACACTTTGAGATAACTTTTTTTGTAAACATTCAATATGTGGTTTCCAACTTAAGTTTTCATCTAATAAAACCCCGAGATATTTTGTTGCGAAACATCTGTCAATTTTAATTCCTCTTACATTCACTTTGAAATCATCAGACTTAACGGTTCTCATGCCGAAGGGTTTTATAAGTAGGTATTTCGTTTTTGAGTAATTTAACGAAAGTTTGTTCGCATTTAACCAGCTTTCAACTTTGCTTAGCTCCTTGTTTACACTTTTGTTCAGATCATTTAGCTCCATTCCACTTAGCATCAAAGCGGTGTCATCGGCATACAACCGAGTTTCAAATTTGAGGCACTGGGTAGATCATTGATGTAAATTGAAAATAATAATGGTCCTAAAATGGACCTCTGCGGTACACCACAAGTTATTTTAAGTTCTGTAGAATACGTCCTGTTTAAATTAACTATTTGCTTCTTGTTGCTTAAATAGTTTTCAATTAATTTTAAAGAGTTGCCCCTGATGCCATATTTTTCTAATTTGTCAAGAAGAATACTGTGATTTACAGTGTCAAACGCTTTTGACAGATCTAATAATATTAAGCATGAGGTGTGATGATTGTCACGCAAATTTTGAAGTTTGTTTATTACATCAGAAATGACGTGGCTTGTCGAGTGTTTTGCTCTAAAACCAAATTGTTGTTTTGCTGAAATGTTGTGAGTGATAAAGTAATTATTCAATCGATGATAACTAATTTTTTCAAATACTTTCGAGAAAGGTGAGAGAATAGAAATAGGGCGATAGTTTGTACTTTTGTAGCTGTAGCCACTTTTGTGTAGTGGTGTAACTTTAGCAATTTTAAGTTTTGATGGAAAGATACCTTTCGAAATATATTTACACTAGAACTCCGATTATCCGAACGTCTATTATCCGAAACGCCTATTATCCGAACGCGACTTTAACAAAAGAAATTAAAACCTGACAATAAGCATTAGAACGTCAATTGCGTTTTAAGAGAAAATTGCGTCGAAAATCAAAAATCATTTGACGCATGCACAGCGTGCTGTAAGTTTTAACAGATGAAGAAGAGTGTGATGAATCAGAAATCAAGGGTCCTACACATTCTGAAGCATTTGATGCATTTGAAACTGCCATGGCATGGTGTGAACAACAGAATGAGTGTTGTTCAACACAGCTGTTGTTCTTGAAAAAAATGAAAGACTTGGCAGCAACCAAAAGAGTGACAAATTTAAAACAAAAAAAAAAAATAAATGATTACTTTACTGCCACTGCTAGTAATGTACAATAAATAACCATGTACCTCTTTGTACTGTACTTTTAATGCATTGTATATGATCTAATTTCATGTGTATTGCATGTTGTTCGATTATCCGAACAATTAACTTATCCGAACCACCCCTGGTTTTAATTAGTTCGGATAATCGGAGTTCTACTGTATTAAATATCTTAGATAACAATAATGAAGTACATTTGGCAGTCATTTTTAAAAACTTAATCGGAATATTTTCAATTCCAACAGCCTTTTTTTTCATTTAATTTCATCAATTCTAGATAAACTTCTTTTTCGGTGCAAGGTTTGCAGAAAAATGATTTTGGTAATGATTCAATATAGCAGTGAATATTGGTGCCCTCGGATGAATTGTTGGTACTTCGCTTTGATGCCATACTCGGACCAATATTCACAAAAAAGCTATTCAGTTTGTCGCATATTTCTTTCTCGTCTGTAAGAAGAGCATTCTCATCTGTTATTAGTTTCCTTATTGAGTGCTTTTGTTTACCATTTCGCTGCAAAATTTGGTTGATTAATTGCCATTGTTTTGAAAAATTTTGTTTATTCATTTTTATCATTGCATAATAATAATTTTGTTTGGCAGTTCTTTTCACACTTGTCAGAATATTCGAATATTTTTTGTAAGAGTCAATTAAGGTCAAATCATTTTTCTTGTAACACAGTTTAAACATGGCATTTTTCTTTTGAATTGATCTTAAAATACCCTTATTTATCCATGACTTATTGCTCAATTGGAGTTCCTTTCTCGTTTGAGTTCGTAGCGGAGCATAAGCATTTACTGCTTTAGAGAAATCGTGCAAAAATTCGTCGAAGATAGTATCTGCATTTTAATTACCACCAATCACGAAACAGTTATTTTTCTGAGATATTAAGCTGTTTATGTCATCCAAAAAGTTTTCTCTATCAAAATGTTTCATATCGCGAATTAACTTTTTGTTATGTCTAGTAAGTGATTTAAATCCTAAACAACATAACGTTGGTAAATGATCAGATATATCGCACGTAAGAATTCCTCTATTTGTTATTTGATTTGTCATGTTTGAATACATGTGATCTAGTAAGGTTGCGCTGGTTTCGCTGATACGAGTGGGTTTATTGATTAGTCAGTTAACCTTCCTATGACGCAAAAATAAGGTCAACTAAAATTTTTTTAGTAAATTTTTAACCACCGATGAACAGCTTGAGTTTCTGTGAAACCTTTTCGCTCCTTAAACGAAGCGCAAAGAATCAAGCAAATGTGTGAATGAAATATCTGGATTGTTTCCTTCGTTATGGCATTATATAGCTTAATCATGGTAGCTGCAATCGCGCAATAATTTAGACTAGAAACATTACAGTCCGATGCATTTTAATACCTCTGAACTACTATAGGTTAATGGTGATATTTTTGCGTCATCACGATGTGACGTCACTGAACCCCCCCATTGAAAAATCCTGCGTACGCCACTGCTTGTCTACGTAATGCTGCGTCGCGAATCTTAGCAAAATAGAGCCCTCCAATGTAGTTTTAAGGGAATGCAATTACTTTTGTGGCTTAGTGGTAGTATTTTCCTTCAATTAGTCAGATTTAGTGCATTTGAAAGCTGATTACGGAGAAAGTTGATTTTATTTCCATAGACTGTTAATAATTTGCTGTAGTTTTGCTGGTTTATGCAACAACTCTGTTTAATTCATACAAAAAAGCTGTTGATCTACCAGTTCCTAAACACTTACGGGGTAAATTCCCCAGTGCGGTAGCTGTTAGACTACCGGTACCGGTACATACCGTCTCATGTCACTCATGTGTACTTTGAGATGTACCAGTAATCATTGCGATAGAGAATGGGTCAGCAGTTCAAATCTGCAGACATTGTATCTAAGACAAACTCATCAGTAAGGTTGCAGGGTACAGTACTGTTGATTAGGTACCGGTACTAGTATTAGGGTACCGGTAGTCTATTGGGCACAGAGTGGAAGTGCAGCAGTACAGTACGGTACTTGTATTATCTGCTGTGCATCTCCTAGTCTATTTGTAGTTAACAACTGAAGGAAAAAACAAATAAGTCTAAGATCTGCGGCGCGACTGATTTATGATGAGGTTGATAGACTAGCAGTGTGTACAGTAAGCAGAGGCAAATTCAGATTCATAGTTTGTCAAGCTTTGAACTGAAATTATTTTGAGAGATTTCAGTTTGAGTGCGCGAACAATAGTCTGCACTATCTTCAAATCTGCTGGTATACACGTAATAGGCTTAAGTTTGTTTTATTTAACAATTGTATGTAAATACGGAGCCACAGAGCCACTGCATCTTTTCAAACAACAAGTATAATGCAGATTCCAGTAAAGCAGGTATGGTACCGGTCAGTAATCAAAAGGTTAAAACAAGGAACTGTTCAAATCATATGATGTTGTCCAAAGGTGTAAAGTGTTGTGAATGTGCTAACTACGTATGGTACTGTACGGTAGTGTTCCCTCTGGAGTGAGAAATTTGAGAAAAATGCATTAAGCCGTGGTCACAATTGGGCAAAATCGATTGTAAGCGATATTTGATTGCGATATTCTTTACTTTTTGTTCATCGAATGCACTGGAGCCTTTACTTTTTTGAATGAGTATCAAATATGCCTTGTTTTTCCTTTTTTTTCGGCGCAATTCGATATTTCATATTCGATTCTTTTTGTCCTGGTTAGGCCTACTTTATCTCACTTTAGTAAATTTAAAATAATCGTCAGTGTGTCATTACCTTGTTTTTGCTGATAAATTTTTTTTTGTGCCAACAAACAACAAAAAAAAATTTTAATATGGCAAAGTTGCTTCGCATATACTATGTCCATCGTTTGTCTGTAAGTTACCGCATGAATGTGAGGACATCACAAAAAATGCTTGACGTTCAGCGCTAAATGCTCAGTGTAATATCAAATATCGATTACAATATTCTTTATTCTTAACTTTTTTAAACTATCATCGAAATCGATTATTTCTTTACTTTTTGGTGAACTATCGAGTATCGATTATTTCTATACTTTTTTGGGTATCGATTCCCAACCCTGGCCGTGGTTTGGGTTTGAGGTTAGGGTTCAGGGCTAGGGGGTTGGGCTTAGACCCTAACCCCAACTAATAACTCACTAGTGGTCCTTGTGCTCTTGATATATCTACCTGTTGAAAGATGCGGCTTAATTCAAACAAGCTCCGTGAATTCTACACGCAGCAGTTTTATCTGTACAAATTTGACTTCTGCACTTGTTCATTGTGTTTTGCCAACACGAAATGGTGGTAAATTGAGAAACACATATTTAGGCATTTAGTTGTAGATCATGAAGTCTTTGTCTGCACTCTGCATGTGCGAGAACCAAGTCTCCATACTGAATGAACTTCAGTCCCTGACTAAGCTCCAGGAATTTTGTCATGCGTGGTGAAAGCTCGAACTGTGTATCGGTGTGGCAATCTGCTAGTGCCTGGTCAATCAAATCACTTTTGGGTCGTAATTGAAGGATCAGGTTTGGGTTCATCAAATTCTTGTCAACCTGACAAGGTCACCTCCTAAGTGACACCAAAATAAAAATGATGCATATTATTGCAGAAATAAGTGCACATTACAATACTGTACCACCACAACTTTTGAAACGGAACAGACCTATGTGAGCTTTTTGCATTTGGTAGAATCAGAAGCAATGCAATCCAACTTTTTTACAGAAAGTTTAAAACGTTGCTTTAACTTGTACAGAGCTGTGGTGCCACCTTTACTGCAAAAAGTGCAAAATCATGATGCAAAATTTGTTTTGAAATTCAACACATTCTTTAATCAGTACGAAACTATAATGGAACATTTCTGTAAAGTCTCGGAATTTTTTGAACTCTCTACACTATTTCCATTATGGCAGAAAAGATTAACTTTGCGAATATTTGATTTAATACAATTGCAATGCCCAACCATTGTGCAGTATTTGGCTGCAATGCAACTTCTGAAAAAGACAAAGATTGCTCATTTCATCGCCAACCATTAGAACCCAAAGTTAGTTAGTTAGTTAGTTAGTGTCTTTTATTTCCGTACCGTCAACACAAGAATAACATGCATAAATAACATACAGTATAATTGGACAGCACGAGAAAAGGGAAGAAGCAACAAAACGATGAACGTTGTAACATGCAAGGGGAGAATGGAAGATCAAGAAAAGTAACGTGAGAAGCATGGTTGCAGCACCCGACAATAGAGATTTATCAAATAAAGAAAAAGAACACACACACATGCAGCACAAAAAAAAAAAAAAATACGACGGTCAGATAAAAAAGACAGCTAAGAGAGTCACAGATTCCACACTGCCATGCTATGGTGCAATGGTAGGAAAACATGACAAAGTGAGAATACAATGGTTAAAATGCTGAACAACAAAAATTATTTTCCAGGCAAATATGCCCATGTTTGTTCTTATCATTTTGTCGATGATGACTTCAAAGCCACTGCTACCACCAGCACAGCAGTTCCACATTTTTAAAAAAGAAACCTAAAGAAAGATGCTGTTCCTCGTTTTAATCTTCGTGGTCAGCGAAAGGATCAAAAAGGACATGGCAGATCAACTGCAACATCAAGAAATACCAGCAGAAAGCAACATTGTTGGATTTCATCTGACACTATCAGCTCAGATGATAATACAGAAAGTTTCAATGAAGATGTAGCAGCTCAAACACCCGTGAATGAAACTAATGAAAGTAATGACAATGAAGACCTAGAGCTTGCAACAAAAGAAATAGCCAAACTAAAAAAAGAAACTGAAGCACTCAAAAAACAAATTTTTAAATGGAAAAATTTGTCAGGTGACGAAATTAAAAATTATGCAGGAATTAAAGGATCAGTATTTCATACTGTTGCGGAAGTGATCGAAGGATTTCAACCTCTCAACTACAGGTCAGGCAAAACAGTAAAATCAATAACTTCACATGATCAGCTGCTTGTATACTTCATGAAACTGACCTACCATATTTTGACTTGGCAAAGTGATATGACGCAACATTTTTCTGACGTACCTGTATGCATTTCATGAAATCTTTTTTGTTGGATGCTGCGTGAAGAATATTTCCTCTCTGGAGAAAGATAGAAGAAGTATACCAGAAATATTTGGAGATATATTCAACTGCAGAATTATTGAGTTTCATCTAGCATAAGCCGTCCGTGTCTTCTGTCGCATTATGCGGACAGGTTATTCTAAACACCGATGGCTTACTCTAGGTGAGACCCAAATTATTTTGGACTGCTAGTATCAGACCACAGCAAAGTTATCTCGCATTTGAAGGCAGGAAATATTAAATTGTACCCGATATTAAATTCAAACGCACTCATAACACTAGTCAAAAAAAATTTGATTTTGAAGTTTACTGCAAGTTTAATTTTTTTTTCTTATGAAATAGACAATATACGCCACATCGAGTTTGTTAAATATGAAAACTTTTATTCTTTTGTATATTTTGTTTCCTAACTTCTTGTTTAAAACAATGCCCCTCCTCTGATTCTAATTAAATCGATATTTTCAAACTGGAGACTTGGTTCTCGCACATGCAGAGTGCAGACAAAGACTTCATGATCTACAACTAAATGCCTAAATATGTGTTTCTCAATTTACCACCATTTCGTGTTGGCAAAACACAATGAACAAGTGCAGAAATCAAATTTGTACAGATAAAACTGCTGCGTGTAGAATTCACGGAGCTTGTTTGAATTAAGCCGCATCTTTCAACAGGTAGATATATCAAGAGCACAAGGACCACTAGTGAGTTATTAGTTGGGGTTAGGGTCTAAGCCCAACCCCCTAGCCCTGAACCCTAACCTCAAACCCAAACCACGGCCAGGGTTGGGAATCGATACCCAAAAAAGTATAGAAATAATCGATACTCGATAGTTCACCAAAAAGTAAAGAAATAATCGATTTCGATGATAGTTTAAAAAAGTTAAGAATAAAGAATATTGTAATCGATATTTGATATTACACTGAGCATTTAGCGCTGAACGTCAAGCATTTTTTGTGATGTCCTCACATTCATGCGGTAACTTACAGACAAACGATGGACATAGTATATGCGAAGCAACTTTGCCATATTAAAATTTTTTTTTGTTGTTTGTTGGCACAAAAAAAAATTTATCAGCAAAAACAAGGTAATGACACACTGACGATTATTTTAAATTTACTAAAGTGAGATAAAGTAGGCCTAACCAGGACAAAAAGAATCGAATATGAAATATCGAATTGCGCCGAAAAAAAAGGAAAAACAAGGCATATTTGATACTCATTCAAAAAAGTAAAGGCTCCAGTGCATTCGATGAACAAAAAGTAAAGAATATCGCAATCAAATATCGCTTACAATCGATTTTGCCCAATTGTGACCACGGCTTAATGCATTTTTCTCAAATTTCTCACTCCAGAGGGAACACTACCGTACAGTACCATACGTAGTTAGCACATTCACAACACTTTACACCTTTGGACAACATCATATGATTTGAACAGTTCCTTGTTTTAACCTTTTGATTACTGACCGGTACCATACCTGCTTTACTGGAATCTGCATTATACTTGTTGTTTGAAAAGATGCAGTGGCTCTGTGGCTCCGTATTTACATACAATTGTTAAATAAAACAAACTTAAGCCTATTACGTGTATACTAGCAGATTTGAAGATAGTGCAGACTATTGTTCGCGCACTCAAACTGAAATCTCTCAAAATAATTTCAGTTCAAAGCTTGACAAACTATGAATCTGAATTTGCCTCTGCTTACTGTACACACTGCTAGTCTATCAACCTCATCATAAATCAGTCGCGCCGCAGATCTTAGACTTATTTGTTTTTTCCTTCAGTTGTTAACTACAAATAGACTAGGAGATGCACAGCAGATAATACAAGTACCGTACTGTACTGCTGCACTTCCACTCTGTGCCCAATAGACTACCGGTACCCTAATACTAGTACCGGTACCTAATCAACAGTACTGTACCCTGCAACCTTACTGATGAGTTTGTCTTAGATACAATGTCTGCAGATTTGAACTGCTGACCCATTCTCTATCGCAATGATTACTGGTACATCTCAAAGTACACATGAGTGACATGAGACGGTATGTACCGGTACCGGTAGTCTAACAGCTACCGCACTGGGGAATTTACCCCGTAAGTGTTTAGGAACTGGTAGATCAACAGCTTTTTTGTATGAATTAAACAGAGTTGTAGCATAAACCAGCAAAACTACAGCAAATTATTAACAGTCTATGGAAATAAAATCAACTTTCTCCGTAATCAGCTTTCAAATGCACTAAATCTGACTAATTGAAGGAAAATACTACCACTAAGCCACAAAAGTAATTGCATTCCCTTAAAACTACATTGGAGGGCTCTATTTTGCTAAGATTCGCGACGCAGCATTACGTAGACAAGCACTACAAGCCAGTTAAGTACATAACTCATATGACCGAAAACTGCATATTTTCGTTACTACCTGATCACTAGGGAAAAAATCGATTGACCAATCAGAGACGAGTTTGGTTTAACAGCGTACAACGTGCCATCACATTGAAACCCCCGTAACCTTTGAGACATTGTGCAGATTTATTTTATTATGATACCACGTCTCAATTTGTCCTGCATAAGGCGTGAGTGAAATAAAGCTAACAATGCTGATTACAACGAATTTCGCGAGACAGCAACCCTGATAATCTGAGCGCCGACAATGCTAGCAATTAATCCCGCAAGTTCTTCGCCGTAATGCGAAGACAGTCGCATAGCACCGAACTCGAAAAGGTAGTTTGATACTAAGACACGGAAGTCATTAGGCGCGGAGTATGCATGCTGTAACAGTGCATTTTTACTAAAAATGTTGAACTTCTGTTTCTAAAAGTTTGGATTTTATGACGTTTTTGCAACTTTTAACGGTTTTCAACTGCAGCGCCCGTTATTTCGTACGCAGTAGCGGCGCTACTTTTGCAAACAAGCAGCGGAGCGGTAAACGGCAGCGCCGCTGCTTTTTTCGTCAAAAGGCGGTAGCGGCGCTACTTTTCAACTTGTAGATCATGCTCAGCTGTGCGTATGCTAATGTGGTAAACTTGTCTTTCATCAATACCCAGTAACATAACTTGGGCTTTATTCAACTGAAGATAATTTACAAATAGACAAAGGTACTCCAGGACAAACGTTTGCACTGCAGATCTGATCGAACCGACATAAGATTGTAAAAGCTACACTGTCAGATCGGGGTGCAACATAAGCTTTAGGTGGGCGACGGCTAGACTTTTAAAAACGAGGTAACCGAGTAGCACGAATTAACTGTAAGCAATGTCACATCACACTTCCCGCCTACGAAGTAACAGCCTCACCATAACGACTTGGTGGTACTCTTACTTTCCCCAGCAGATGTACAAACGGCTTTGGGTTGTGGCTCGTCATCAACGCTTAACAGATGTGAAAGAGACTTTAATATCAGTAAATTATAAACAAGATTGATACATGCGGTTTGCGCTTTGACTTTTCCTGCAAAAAATTAATTGAGCATAACATAATCACTAATCAGTTTGACGTAGCAGCCGAAGTAAGACGTTTGTTGATCAAACAAAGTAAAAGATACTCACGATTTCAGAGAAAAAATTTGTTCAAACAATGTTAAAGTTTTGATGAAGTAAATCAATGCATTGTTATTGTTGCAGATATCACATCAGATTGTCCAATTGGCTACACTTTGGAAGAACCTCTGTGTTTCAAAGCAATAAGAACACGTAGAAATTGGTCTGCGTCGATAAGTTCATGCACAGCCGATAACGCAACGTTTCCGATATTACGATCGAAAGAAGCACAAGAAAAGCTGCTGAAATTTACTAGTTCTGCCGGGGATGTTTTACCGTTTTGGCTTGGCTTAACCTTTAATGACACGATAAACAAAATCAAGTGGGATACAGACGAAGAATTCATGCCGACGGAATACGACAAGTTTTATTCAAGTCATCATCCGAACAGCTCTAGACCTTGTTCTCTCTTTTACATTGATAGCGGTGAATGGAGAAATGAGTATTGCCATAATGATTGGCATGCAGTGTGTATGACCTGGTCTTCCAACATCAAACCATTATACGTCTCTTCTGAGACCGATCCGGATATTGATGGAGTATATGATCCAGAAAACGGGGTATTGCTGAACGGAGCGTCAGTTTATAAACAACAAAGCTTATCCGGGACACCTTATCTACTTCGCAATAGTGAAATATCTACGTCAGTTCGTAAGTAAATTTTCTTCCATTCGATTCCAAATGTAACGAAATGTTTAGTCGAAGTTAAGAGCATGATTTTTCAGATTGATTAATGTTTAGTAGAGATGCTTTGATTCAAATACTTTTTCCCGTATATATACAGATTATATCGACCGATATAGAGGCTTCACGACGAAATGTTGTTCAAAAAGTTGCATTTTCAAAGTGGTATAAGAGAGCACTGCTAATTGCACCAATTCACAATAGAAATTGGAATCACAACAATTATACAGAATGATGATTACTTATATACGGTATTAGTGAATATTTTGGTTCGGTTCTTCAACTACATGCGTTTTTGTTTTCTATTCTCATGTTTGTTAACCGCTTTTTTTTCTTCGAGCAAGTCTCCAACCAGTCAAGTATTGACCACTTTTGTAGGGGAAAAATAAGCTGTTTTGGTCCCAAATCGCAGTTTTTGCCCAGCTTGTTCTACTGCACTGGCTGACGACTTTCACATTCACTAAGTAATCCGTATATTCTCGTGATGAAATGCCGTAATCCTGCATTACGTAAAATAAAGTAAATAAATGAAAAGTATGACACAGTATAACATAAATTAGCGGAAAACCTAACTTACGAGAGTTAGGGACTGCAGTAGAATCATCAAATATAACTTTGTAGATAAATGGGCAGCTGTAGACCTGCGGTAGACAATAGTACAGATAACCGGCCAATAATTGTTTACTCAATAGATAGATTAGATTAGATGTTTCAAAAGTCTTATTCAAATAGAATCCGAAAAACAAATAAGGGTTGGTTAGATTCATAAAGCTCATCTAGGTACAGTATATAGTAATCTGCACTCTCAAATTGGGTGTTAACATCAGATCGACAAATCTCATCTAACAGAAAAGCGCAGTCTAAACAGTTAGTTGCGTAACAATAGTTGTTGATTACAAAACGAAGTTTGGCAGCAGGTTGCAACGTAATGGACGTCAATGCAAACAAAATGGTAGATGAACAAAATGCGCAAGTTCGAAATTCGGCAAAACCATAAGCAAATCTGCTAACTAAATTGTTACCAAACAATTTCTTTACCAAAATGTCCCTGAAGGTGTGTAATAACACCTATTAAAAAGTTGAAGCTCAACTCCTTGGTAAAGTTCGAAAAAATCAGCTCGAATTCGGACACTATCGTTGCCGGCTCAAAATCAGGGGGTCACAGTTTTTGGGTGCTCAAGCAAAACTATTTTGTCGTAAAACCTGTTTGGAGCGTTATGGAGGTCTGAGTTTTTGCATATATGTAACCTTTGTTGTTCATTTTTAAAAAAGGTGTGTAATAACACCCATCAAAAAGTTGAAGCTCAACTCCTTGGTAAAGTTCGAAAAAATCAGCTCGATTTCGGACACTATCGTTGCCGGCTCAAAATCAGGGGGTCACAGTTTTTGGGTGCTCAAGCAAAACTATTTTGTCGTAAAACCTGTTTGGAGCGTTATGGAGGTCTGAGTTTTTGCGTATATGTAACCTTTGTTGTTCATTTTTGAAAAATATAAAAATTAGTTTGATGACGTCACGTGAAAGCGACGACGTCAACCTGATTAATGTTTTGGACATTTTTTGCATTTTCAAATTTAAAATATCACTTTTTGTATTTAACATGTATTTGCTGAGTTGAATTGTCAGTTCTGTCAACGAGAAAATAACGATCACAAGGCGGTCTCACGGATCTTCAATTCCTTAGGCATAAAAATGTAGCTTACGCAAAACTTTTCAACCACGAAAAACTTGTCAAACCAAATGAGAATCATTGGCTGTCATAGAGGTACGAACTGCATTCGCGGACAACATTGCATCGAAGTAAGGCCCGCAACTAGAAGCAAATGCTTAGGAGGGCGAAAAATATTTTAGGGGGGCCAAATTACCTATACCGGTATCATGTATTATAGATAGTAACCAATTTTTTGTAGAAGTGGCAAAATTTTTTTTAGGGGGGGCTCAGCCCCCCCGCGCCCCCCCTTGATTGCCGTCCTGATCTAAGTTCGAAGAACTTCCGACCTCTGCTGAAGACATTAAAACTGAGAGGTGTTTGCTTCGAACAGCAGTCATTACGTCCGCTACTAACTGCTGTGGACGTAATAGAGATAGGCGAATAGTAGTCATTCGTTAAAAAGTAACGGTTAACAAGAAGTATCGGATAGTAACAGATTCGTTTTGTCAAAATACCGATTCCAAATTGTATTCGTTTGCCATCTACAATACAAGATACTCGAAATGAAAACCAAGCGAAAAATACTGGTTTGAACCGGCATATATTGCATTTTTTCTTGCTTTTCATTTCACCGCGAAAGCAGCGGAACTATAAATACCATGGTTGAATCTATGATTTCATCATTTCGGCATTGACTTATTGCGATCAAGGCAATAGAAATGTCTGCGCAACAGTCAAATCTCGATACTATGCCACTTCGCTTCTATACCACTTTTCGTATCAAATCGAAATTTTACCCAAAATGTTAACTCAGAAGCGCAAGCAAACTGACTTAGACCAAGTGAGAAAACGACTGTTAGTTGGTAATCATTATAGGACTCCAATCCTATAATGATTACTAAGTACCAGATATTTTTTTTCTGCTTGTGAGCGTCAAACCAGACAAAAGAGAAAAAAAGTTTCGTTTGCCGCGTGCTTGATAAAGGGAATCGTTAGTGAGTCGAATCCTTAATGATTACTTTTTTCTCTGCTTGTGAGTGTCTAGCCAGACAAACGAGAAAAATGATTCGTTTGCCGTGTGCTTGTCTGCTTGATAATGGGAATCGTTCGTGAGCCGAATTCTTAATCATTACTTTTCTCTCTGCTTGTGAGCGTCAAGACAGACAAAAGAGAAAAAAACTAGATGGCAGCTGCAAGCACCCGCTTATGGCTTCCCGATCAAGCTTACTAGGGACCCAAACGTCTAAGGGAACAGGTGATTGACTTCGCTTTTACAACTTAAAAAAACAACAAATCCGTGCAAAGTATAGGTGGGCATTATCACACATGAAGTAAGTTTAATTTCCTGCAGCCTGTGCTCCATAAACTTAATAATATTGTAACGACTTTTTACATTTCTGTAATACAGTCATCGAAATCTCAATAAAACTATTATCCTAAAATTTCTTCACGTGTACAGTGATGATGCTGCACAAAAAATCAAATCTTCATTATACTCGCCATATTACGCCCAAGCGTGTAATGAGTGGCGGAGCCCACCTACGCGGCGCAGCGCTTGGGCTACACAACTCCGAACAAACGTCGCAACGGTGGCGAGCCGTTGGCGACACTGTGACGATTTGGCCGACCACGCAATTGAACCTCACACCTCCCGCACCGATAGGTGGGCTTAGCAACTGAGCTAATCGGCCGGCACAATGCTACACAAGTCTGCAGCAAAATCATCTTGTTTCTCTGACATTTCCAACAAGCTGGCAAATCTTGCAGTAAATTCAAACAATAAACGCCATGATTCTTGAAGGATTTGTGCAGCTGCAAGGACGACTGCATTCACACAAAACGAAATTAAATCATGGAGCTTGTGCTCGTTTCTAAGGGCCAAGAAATCGCGGCATAACATGGGATGTATTATTTTGATATATCAAAAAATGAAGTTACAAAGTAAAAATTACGAGATTTTAAATAAACAGAAACTACGAAAAAAGATCTACATTTACTTGCCATTAACATGTTTTTTTATTCAGAAACTCATTAACAACAATTTATTCAAGAATTTTTTGAAAAGGATGGCATACACCGCATTAAAGCAGTTTGAATAAATATAAAAAAAGAATGTTGACTCTTTCGTCTTTCTGCCGCTCTCAACTAGGGCTTATTTTAAGGGTAGGGCTTACATTAAAATCATCCTCAAAAATCACGCTAGGTTTTATTTTGCGGGTAGGTCTTATTATCGGGGAAACACGGCAATTACAACCAATTTCGCGAAACCACAAGCTTGATAATCTGATAGCGGATTATGCTAGCTATTACTCTAGCAAACTCTTCGCCGCAATGCGAACACAGTTTCAATGCGAGGAATCCACAAAGCTAAGTCATGAGTCCAATGCACCAACCACTTGGCCAATTCCCATGTGCCCCTTATTGCTGATTAAAACGTCACTTTAACCACAAACTCATACGGCTCACTCACGAATGAAAAAATTTCAAGCCAAAATAGCTCAAAAACATGTTTCCCTACTGTCCTCTAACGGATTACATAAATTTGCTTGACTTTCATGAGGTTTCCTGAAATTTCACGTTTTTTACGTTTGACTCCAAGTCAGGCGCTCTGGAGTAACCCTTCATTATATTGATATTTTTGTTACCCACATTGAAATAAATATCCTCCGATAATTTGAAGGTCCTAGCTGTTGTCATTTAACAGTTATGAGCTTGTGAACATTTTCTTATTATTGACTTTTGACCCCAAACCACTTGACTGCCACCCCCCGCAAGTTGTGAGACCCAAGTTTACGTCGAGGTCTATCATCCCTGAACATTTCAAGCCTCTAGCATCAGCGGTTCAAATGCCCTAGACTGACGATTTGGCCGACCAGGCAATTGAACCTCACACCTCCCGCACCGATAGGTGGGCTTAGCAACTGAGCTAATCGGCCGGCACAATGCTACACAAGTCTGCAGCAAAATCATCTTGTTTCTCTGACATTTCCAACAAGCTGGCAAATCTTGCAGTAAATTCAAACAATAAACGCCATGATTCTTGAAGGATTTGTGCAGCTGCAAGGACGACTGCATTCACACAAAACGAAATTAAATCATGGAGCTTGTGTTCGTTTCTAAGGGCCAAGAAATCGCGGCATAACATGGGATGTATTATTTTGATATATCAAAAAATGAAGTTACAAAGTAAAAATTACGAGATTTTAAATAAACAGAAACTACGAAAAAAGATCTACATTTACTTGCCATTAACATGTTTTTTATTCAGAAACTCATTAACAACAATTTATTCAAGAATTTTTTGAAAAGGATGGCATACACCGCATTAAAGCAGTTTGAATAAATATAAAAAAAGAATGTTGACTCTTTCGTCTTTCTGCCGCTCTCAACTAGGGCTTATTTTAAGGGTAGGGCTTACATTAAAATCATCCTCAAAAATCACGCTAGGTTTTATTTTGCGGGTAGGTCTTATTATCGGGGAAACACGGCAATTACAACCAATTTCGCGAAACCACAAGCTTGATAATCTGATAGCGGATTATGCTAGCTATTACTCTAGCAAACTCTTCGCCGCAATGCGAACACAGTTTCAATGCGAGGAATCCACAAAGCTAAGTCATGAGTCCAATGCACCAACCACTTGGCCAATTCCCATGTGCCCCTTATTGCTAATTAAAACGTCACTTTAACCACAAACTCATACGGCTCACTCACGAATGAAAAAGTTTTAAGCCAAAATAGCTCAAAAACATGTTTCCCTACTGTCCTCTAACGGATTACATAAATTTGCTTGACTTTCATGAGGTTTCCTGAAATTTCACGTTTTTTACGTTTGACTCCAAGTCAGGCGCTCTGGAGTAAATCTTCATTATATTGATATTTTTGTTACCCACATTGAAATAAATATCCTCCGATAATTTGAAGGTCCTAGCTGTTGTCATTTAACAGTTATGAGCTTGTGAACATTTTCTTATTATTGACTTTTGACCCCAAACCACTTGACTGCCACCCCCCGCAAGTTGTGAGACCCAAGTTTACGTCGAGGTCTATCATCCCTGAACATTTCAAGCCTCTAGCATCAGCGGTTCAAATGCCCTAGACTGCGCAAGATTGGCGACATTTATCGGTTTTTTGACCTTTGATCCCGAGTCACGTGACATAGAACGTTCATGGTTGGTACACTGTAAGAACATATCAAGACACACCAATCCTATCAATTTCAAGTTCTTATGTGTTTTGAATGAATAGTTATACGCCAAACGACATATTTGCGTATTTGACCTTTGACCCCAAGTGACGTCACGCAAAACTAATCATTGCTGGTGTTTTTGTACTGTCGTTGAGATGCATCTGCTCCGTAAATTTGAAGGTCCTACCAGTTGCCATTCACAAGTTATTAGCGTTTGATCAAACTATTTGTCAATTTAATTGATTGACGTTTGACCTTTGACCTGTTGACCGCCACCCCCCAAAAGTTGTTAGGCACAAAATCACATGGAGGTCTATCATCCCTGGGAATTTCAAGTATCTAGCATCAGCGGTTCAAAAACCTTAGGCTGCACAAAAAACTGCTGAGGTTCGTTGATTTGACCTTTGACCCTAAGTGACGTCACGATCAGGTCATTGTTGTGCATATTTTTGTTCCCCACATTGATATGCATATACTGTGAAAACCTCTCCTATGGATTGCCACCTTAACGTGGTGGGGAGGTTTGAGTTTTCAATGATCCTTAGAGCAACGCCGTCGGTAGTGTTTAATCACTTCCATCAGGGTCACCCATGGCGGTAAGGTCGAAGGAGAGAAACAGACCAAGTAGCAATCCAATGCTGTAGCTAAATGGAAAGTTGTAATAACAATATTCATGCTGCATCGGACGGCGCGCAGGATAAAAAGGTCCGCGTTCGAGTTTTAGGCAGAGGGACTCGTTCGAAAAATAAGCTACAGTCTCCCCCACAAGCTGACCGTCACCGGAAACCCACCAACGCAGTCGCTAAGCGTTTGGGGAGGCAAATGGGGGCAGCGCACAGAAAACGTACTCGAGTTGGACCAAACTGCCGGGATCTAGCTATCGGGAACTGGAACGTTTCGTCACTGACAGGAAAAGAGCAGGAGCTTGTTTGCGAAGCCCAACAGTATCGCCTTGATGTTATGGGAATTTCATCAACAAAGCGCCGGGGTTCTGGAACTGTCGAGTTGAACGGTGGGTGGAAAATTTTCTACTCAGGTGTTGATGCAGCAATGTCTGCTCAAGCTGGTGTTGGCTTACTTGTGAGCCCCAACATAGCTGAATGTGTCGTTGACTGGGTACCACTAGGAGGAAGGGTTTGTCTTCTAAAGCTAAGGCTGCAGGAGCGATCTCTGTGTATATTGCAGGTGTACGCACCTAACATAGAATCACAGTACGAAGCCTTTCTGGAGGAAGTTGAGGTTGCATTGGGAAAAGCGACTTCATCAGAATCCCTTGTCCTTTTGGGCGATTTCAATGCACATGTGGGCATCGACAATGCAACCTGGAAAGGTGTTATTGGGCAACATGGTGACCCTGACATTAACAAGAACGGAAGGTGTTTATTGCAGTTCTGTGCCACCAATGGGCTGTGCATAATGAACACATTTTTTCAGCACAAAAGAATTCATAAGTACACCTGGTACAGAGACTCTCTGGGACAACGCTCCCTGATTGATTTTTGTATCGTTTCGGCGGACTTGTTTTCTACCGTGTCTGATGTCCGTGTTAAAAGAGGGGCTGAGTTGTCAACTGATCACCACCTAGTTGTCTGCACTTTGAAAGCTTTGAAACCCTTGAAAAAACGAAAGACTTTTCGACCACGAGAAACTTATCGAATCAAATGGGAATCATTGGCTGACAAAGAGGTACGAACTGCATTTGCAGACAACATTGCATCTAAGTTCAAAGAACTTCCGACCTCTACTGAAGACATTGAAACTGAGTGGTGTTTGTTTCGAACAGCAGTCATTACGTCCGCTACTAACTGTTGTGGACGTAAGCGTGTTGGAGGGACGAAGAGTAGCGAGAAAAGAACTCCTTGGTGGAACCAAGAAGTTAAAGAAGCTATTCGTGCGAAAAAAGTGGCCTATAAGGCCTGGCTTGCAAATAAGTCATCACTTGAACTTCGTTCGCATTACTCTGAAGCACGTAAGACGGCAGCCACAAAAGTTAAACTGTCTAAGGAAAGGGCCTGGAAGGAATTTGGAGAAAGGTTAGACGATGATTTCAAAACGGCAAACAAAGTGTTCTGGCAGACCATTCGCCGTTTGCGTGGAAAAAGATCTCGAGCCGCTCTCTTTATCGAAGATTCAAATGGTGTGACTCTGAAAGATCAAGATGCTATTTTGAATCGGTGGAGAGAGTACTTTAGTGATCTTTTAAACCCAGTTGATGCTACACCGATACAAATTCACGAAGAACAGGTTGGGGAAGATATTCAGATAACCGAAGCAGATGTGAATGCAGTAATCAAATCATTGAAAACTGGAAAAGCACCTGGTGAGGATGATATCAGACCTGAAATGTTAAAAGCAATGAACATACATGGTGTTCGTTGGCTGACTCGTGTTTGTAAGGTGGCATGTAGTACTGGGCAAGCACCAAAGCAATGGCAAACTAGTGTGATAATACCTATCCACAAGAAAGGAGACAAGAGAAAATGCACCAATTATAGGGGCATATCTCTCATCAGTGTCCCGGGTAAGGTCTATGCCAAATGCCTTGAAAAGAAATGCCGTGAAATAGTCGAGCCTAAACTAACAGATGCTCAGTGTGGCTTTCGTCCTGGCCGAAGCACAATGGATCAGATCTTTGCCTTGCAGCAAATCTTTGAGAAGTCGTGGGAATATGCAAAAGAGGTCAATGCATGTTTTGTTGATCTTGAAAAAGCATATGATCGCATTCCTAGAGACAAGCTTTGGGCGGTGCTGTTGCAGTATGGCATTGATGGCCAGTTACTAACTGCCATTAAGTCGCTGTACATGCATTCCGAGATCTGTGTTCGTGTTAACAGTGCAACGACGAAACCTTTCAGAGTAAGTGTGGGACTACGGCAAGGCTGCTCTCTTTCACCTATTCTGTTCCTTATTTATATGGATAGAATAGTTAAGAACAGTGAGTCTTGTGGCGGAGTAAAGATCGGTAAATGCACTGTACAACGTCTGTTATTTGCAGATGATCTCGTGCTACTCGACTCTACCCAAAATGGTCTCCAGCAAGCTCTTGACAGGTTTTCGGATGCATGCTCTGTTGCCGGAATGAAAATCAGTACAACAAAAACAGAAACCATGTGCCTGTCCAGACAACCAAAGCAGTGCTCTCTCCAAATTGATGGAGTACCACTAAAACAGTCAGGGAAATTCAAGTACCTCGGCGTCTCATTCACAAGTGACGGCAGACAAAATAGCGAATTGGATATCCGCATCGGAAAAGCAAGTGCAGTAATGCGCCAGCTCCACCGATCTGTTGTACTGAAACGGGAGCTTTGCACCAAGGCAAAGCTATCCATTTTCAGATCGGTCTATGTTCCTATTTTGACTTATGGCCATGAGTGTTGGATCATGAATGAGAAAGTGAGGTCTCGAGTTCAAGCAGCCGAAATGGGATTCTTGCGAAGAATTAGCGGTTTGATCTTGTTGGACAAGGTTAAAAGTGCAGATATTCGTGAATCTCTAAACATCGAATCGCTGCTTCTCCGACTAGAAAGATCGCAACTGCGTTGGTATGGACATGTGACACGAATGCCCCAGGAAAGAACAGCCAAAAAACTGCTCTGTTCAACACCGATTGGTCGAAGGCCTAGAGGCCGTCCCAGAACTCGATGGCGAGATTACGTAGAACATCTTAGTTGGTCTCGCCTTGGCATCCCAGCAGAGCATCTATCCTTTGTTGCAGAGGATCGAGATGCTTGGAGGCTCCAACTTGAGCTGCTGCCCCCGCGACCCCCCAAGGATAAGCGGGTCCAGAAAATTGATTGATTGATTGATACTGTGAAAATGTGAAGGTCCTACCTGTAGTCATTCAAAAGTTATTAGGTTTTGGTAAATTTGGTTGTTTGACCTTTGACCTTTAACCTGACGACCGCCACCCCCCAAAAGTTGTTAGGCACAAGTTCCCAATAGGATCTACCATCCCTGAACATTTCAAGTCTCTAGCATCAGCGGTTCAAAAACCTTAGGCTGCGCAAGATTGGCAACACTTCCCGATTTTTTTGACCTTTGACCCCGAGTCACGTGACATAGAACGTTTATAGTTGGTACACTGCAAGGACATATCAAGACACACCAACCCTATTAATTTCAAGTTCCTATGTGTTTTCCATCAATAGTTATACGCCAAACGACATATTTGCGTATTTGACCTTTGACCCCAAGTGACGTCACGCAAAACTAATCACTGTTGGTGCTTTTGTACCCTCGTTGAGATGCATCTGCTCCGTAAACTTGAAGGTCCTACCAGTTGCCATTCACAAGTTATTAGCGTTTGATCAGAATTTTGATCATTTTATTTGATTGACGTTTGACCTTTAACCTTATGACCGCCACCCCCCAAAAGTTGTTAGGCACAAGATCAGATGGAGGTCTATCATCCCTGGGAATTTCAAGTGTCTAGCATCAGCGGTTCAAAAACCTTAGGCTGCACAAAAATCTGTTAAGACTCGTTGATTTGACCTTTGACCCTAAGTGACGTCACGAACAGGTCATTGTTGTGCATATAATTATTCCCCACATTGATATGCATATACTGTGAAAATGTGAAGGTCCTACCTGTAGTTATTCAAAAGATATTAGGTTTTGGTAAATTTGGTTGTTTGACCTTTGACCTTTAACCTGACGACCGCCACCCCCCAAAAGTTGTTAGGCACAAGTTCCCAATAAGATCTACCATCCCTGAAAATTTCAAGTCTCTAGCATCAGCGGTTCAAAAGCCTTAGGCTGCACAAAATTTGGTGTTGAAAAAAAAAAAAAAGAAAAAAGAAAAAAAAAAAAAGAATTTTTCGGAAACAAAATATTTTTTATCTAGAAAGTGGGGGGCTGCCGGGGAAAGTTAGGGCGACCAAAGTGTAGACCTAGGTGGGACACACATTTGAACTCTAGGTCACTTTTGAATTGGAGCAGTAGTTTAGCAGCTACAGCTGCTGGAAGTGTCAAAAAGTGCACAAATGGCCAAACAAAAGTAATATGGCTTCCCTTTTCGGGAAGCGATAAAAAGAAAAAAAAAAAAAAGAATTTTTCGGAAACAAAACATTTTTTATCTAGAAAGTGGGGGGCTGTCGGGGAAAGTTAGGGCGACCAAGGTGTAGACCTAGGTGGGACACACATTTGAACTCTAGGTCACTTTTGAATTGGAACAGTAGTTTAGCAGCTACAGCTGCTGGAAGTGTCAAAAAGTGCACAAATGGCCAAACAAAAACAACATGGCTTACCTTTTCGGGAAGCCATAATATTCGTTTGCCACGTGCTTGATAATGGGAATCGTTAATGAGTTGAATCTTTAATGATTTTTATTGATTACTTTTTCTCTGCTTGTGAGCGTCTAGCCTGACAAAAGAGAAAAAGATTCGTTTGCCGCGTGCTTGTGGGCTTGATTATGGGAATCGTTAGTGCGTCGAATCCTTAATGATTACTAAGTACCAGCAGATATTTTCTCTCTGCTTGTCAGCGTCATTGGCAAACAAAAGAGAAAAAATATTCGTCGCGTGATATTTAATTGTTTTGATTCTGCTGCTCTTTTTAGATTCTATTAAATTTTGATTTGTGATTGCAAAATTTTAAAATTTCGACCAAAAAAATTTAAAATTTTGACGTTGTTTTTGACATAAAAATTTTATCACAAAATAGCGACAACATGTTTAAGCAAGTAAAAATAATGTTGAATAGTTTTTTATGAACGAAGTACAACAAAACCAACATAAACAACGAACAAAATAGCGCTAAAATTGTTTCAATCAAATTAGTCCAAAGGTACAAAATAACTTTTCGCGGTTCAAACAAGTTAAAAAAGGTCCAAATTTCCGAATTTGTACCCAAGATTGTCCAATGTGGCAACCACGCTTTTCTTCACTGTTAGAATTAAGCTGATCCTCAAAACTCGATCTCCGGCTACTGCGATACAACAATGAAATTCTGGAATTATTCGAAAACGATTGCTCGTCATAAGCACTGTTTACTACTTTTATACTCGAATGGTGTTTTAATGCGCTTGTGTTGAAAAAGGGACTACTAGACTACCAGTTCGCTTTCCAGAAGCTGGCAACCAATGATTACGACGTAATTTGTTTCATCTACTTATTAAACAACGCATATTAAACAAAGCACGGTACTAGCGCAGACAACTTTCTTGCCTTTATGGCGCTCAGGAAATATCGAAATGATGACATCATAGATTCAACCACAGTACTTATAGTTCCGTTGCTTTTGCGGTGAAATAAAAAGCAACGAAAAATGCGACATAAACCGGTTCAAACCAGTATTTATATTTCGCCTGATTTTCATTTCGAGTATCAAGTGAACCATGTGTGAGCATAGCCTCAGAAAACTGACCTGGAAGAATTTAATCGTCAAAGCAGCAAATTAGCAATGAGTGAAGAAAACGCAGTGAAGTATGGATGCATTTCACGGCTATTGGAAATGACAAAGCGAAGTGCGATCACTGTGGGCATGAGCTTTCATACCGGGGTTCAACTTCCAATTTACGCAACCATTATCAAAACAAACGCTTTGTATTTGGATCTTTAGCTACGCAAAAATCACCTCGAATGAGCTCTGTGAGAGTTCAAGATTCCCCATCTAATGACGATCCCACCGCACGCTGCAACTCTGGTTCTGTAGCACCTGGTTCTAGCACCGAAAAAAGCCAAAGCATCAATCCTGAATTGGTAGGAGCAAATGCGCGAAAGTCGGATTTTGCAAATGAATCTATGAAACAGTCGCCTCTATCTTCATTCGTTGTTCGGCCTACTTCCGTCGTTCGTCAAAAACGTTTAAAGAAAGCATTGCTGGATATGATCGTAACAGACGTGCAACCATTTGCAGTTGTCAAAAATCAAGGTTTTCGTCACTTCTTATCATCAGTTAATCCATCTTACAAACTACCCAGTAGAGCAACAATTGCTCAGGAGCTACTTCCAACAGCATACCAAAAAGCCGTTGAAGAGGTCAAGCCATTAAGTAAAGGTGCGAAGTCAATCTGTTTGACAACTGATTCGTGGACATCAGTTACAACTGAAAGCTATCTTGCGGTTACTGCTCACTTTTTTAACAACGAGTTTAGACTTGAATCATGCTTATTAGGTTGTTTTAAGTTTGGTCAAAGACATACTGCGGAAAATCTTAAAGATAAACTGCTCCACATTATAAGCGAGTGGGATAATCAAGAAAAAATTGTACTTGTGGTCACAGATAATGCTGCAAACATGACCAGCGCTGTTAAAAACGCGGGATTCAAACATTTACCTTGTTTTGCTCACACTTTGAATTTAGTCGTACAAAAAAGAGTACTAGAGATTAAACAATTACAGCAGAAAGTTAAAACCATTGTCGAGTACTTTCGCCGCAGCACAGTCGCAGCAGAAAAATTCGCATCCCTTCAATTGCAAATTAACAGTGGAGAGCCAGCTCGGAAATTAAAAAATGATGTTATAACCAGATGGAATTCAACCTATGATATGCTTCGAAGATTTTCTCTGCTACAGGAGCCGTTGGAAGCAGTTCTCGGCGTTCCCTACAATCCAGTACCTAACCTTACTTCTGAGGAATGGCTTGTTTTGCGTGAAATATGCGCAGTCCTTAAACTTTTTGAACAAGTGACCAAAAAATATGTGCGGAAAAAGATATCACAATATCCAAGGTGATAGCTCTTGCAAATGGAATGCTCAGTGCGTGTCATCGTATCAAAATTACTTTGACCACCAACATGGCTAAAAAAGCAATGACTGCCTTGTTAGATCGAATTTCCATACGTTTCAGAAACATGGAAAAAGTTCCTGTTTTGACAAGAGCAACATTATTGGATCCACGTTTAAAAAAAAAATGGTTTTCGCTCCAACTCTCTCTGCGACCTTGCTCGCCAGAGTATCGAAAATCACATCTGCAACCAAATGTTATCAGAAAGCGAAAAATTAGAAACTGAAGCTTCGGCTAACAAATCAAGAGAAGAGATCATTCAGAGCGATGACTTACTTTGGGGTGATTTTGACAGGCGTAATTCAGCTGCAATGTCAAACGAGACCCCAAGGTCGAACGCTGTTGTGGAGATGCGCCAATATCTACAAGAATCACCTATTTTTCGAAAGAACGACCCACTTGCTTGGTGGAAGAGCAGACAAAACGTCTATCTACATTTGTTTAAACTTTGCCGAAACTCATTTGTGCATGATGGCAACTTCAGTTCCAAGTGAACGAATATTTTCAAAATGTGGCCAGTTGATATCAGAGCGTCGTAGCAGGCTGAAGCCGAAAAATGTTGAAATGGTTATTTTTTTACATGCAAATTATAAGCTTTTCAAATAACATTCTCTCTAAAAGATTTGCTTTTGCATTTGTTTCTATTTGACTTGTTTTCGTACACATTTTTATTTCAGATGTCATTTTTCGTTTAGCTCATCAGTTGCTTTTTTATGCTTTTTCTTCCTGGTGAGTTTCAGTGCAGCAAATGAGTAAACCACGCAATGTCCACAAGCATTGTGTGTGCAGCATGAGTATTGCTCAATCCAAAACCAAACCTTTTTTATCATCATTTATAATACACTGAGGCGTGTGAGGAGTTAGCGGGGCCTATCTCTGCGACACAGCGCCTGCGCTACGCAGCTTCTAACGAAGAATTATCGCACCCGTGGCGTACCAGTGGCAACACTGTATGATTTAGCCGACCGGGGATCGAACCTCTGATCTCTCGGTCCAAAGGCAGAAGTGATAACCACTACGCCAATTTCTGGCTAGCCCGGATCCAAATAGTATAGCGTATCAGATAAGAAGTACCAAATATCTTCTCTCTGCTTGTGAGCATCATGCCCAGACAAAAAAGAAAAAATATTCGTCTCATTTAATTGTTTTGATTCTGCTGCTCTCTTTAGATTCGAATAGATTTTGATTCGTGATTACCTCAGCGAATACAAGTAACGGATAAAAAGTATCGAATATCTTTTCTAAAGTAATCACTTGAAACCGTTACTCAAAAGTGACGGCTAAGCACATCTCTAGGACGTAAGCGTGTTGGAGGGACAAAAATATTAAAAAAAGAACCCCTTAGTGGAACCAGGAGCTTAAAGAAGCTATTCGTGCAAAAAAAGTGGCCCACAAGGCCTGGCTTGCAAATAAGTCATCAGTTAAATTTCATTCGCAGTCCTCTGAAGCACGTAAGGTGGCAGCCACAAAAGTTAAACTGTCCAAGGAAAGGGCCTGGAAGAAATTTGGAGAATGGTTAAACCATGGTTCTTCAACGGGGGCAATATCGCCCCCAAGGGAGCGATTTCGGCCTTCAGAGGGGCGATTGTGTTAATTGTTGAAATTGAGGGGCGATTTTATCTTTCAGGGAGGCAATTTCAGACTTGCCAATATTGTTAATAACTGAACAAACGATAGAAATGAAATCAGGTTTAGTGGAGACACACTCAATGAACTGTGGAGAAAGTGGATTAGCGGATGTGAAGACGAGTAGTGTCGTGCCATTGGGGTAGGGGGGCGGGCCCCCTAAATTTTCTGGGATGTGTTACTTTTTACAATTTAAAAAATTTAAAATTAAAAAAATAAAAAAATCAGCCAGTGTCATTTCGTTTTTATCCTTTAAACGAAGCCTATACCCCCCTTTTCTTTACTATTAGTTCCATTGTTTTGTTTTTTAATTTTTGCTTCAATCATTCACTTTGACTAAGGAGTAAAGTTAGTTTTTGATCTGTAGTTAGAATATTTTAAAAAACCTTTTGCGTGCGTTGTTGAAGATTACAACTATGTCATCCCATCAAATGCGTCAAAACTAATAAATGATTGTGGCCTCCTTTCATTTCTTTTGGCCTACCTTTTGCTTTTAGACATGGACTACCGACCTACTAAAATATTTTTGTAGCCTATTGTTTGAGTCTTGTAATGTAAAAAACAGGTTTTGTTTGCACTTGCTTTTTTTCTTCGTTTTTTTTTTTGTTTTTTTTTCACTCATTGTCTTTGGTGACTGGGGGTCCCTTGCCTCCGGCGGCTGGATCTAGCCCCCAACTCCACACCAAATATCCTCCCCCTTTGTTAAATCGAGGAGCTACACTGATTACGCATAACGTCCATAATTAAGCAGCGGTTTGAGATATCACAAGAAATTTCAATTTATCATCCAAAAATTGGGGTATCACGACCTATTTCAGTATCTTTTCCTGACTTCCTTTTTTCGTGATGTTACTCAATGCTAAATACGGCGTTTTAGAAAGGTTGTGAATGATCAGTATCTGTTTAAGAAGTTATTACTCGGGTCCCTCCAAATTTTTTGGCTGCACGACGTTTCTCGTGAAGACCTTTTTTTGGTCTTCACCAGATTTTAGTGGGAAAAATAGTAGCTCTGCGGACGTGAAGGCGTTGTGGGGGTGTGTGTGTGGGGGGGGGGGGGGGTAGCGATTTGTACCCGCACTTTTTGAAAAGGGGCGATTGTGTAAAAATGTTGAAGACTCCTGGGTTAGACGATGATTTCAAAATGGCAAACAAAGTGTTCTGGCAGACCATTCGCCGTTTGCGTGGAAAATGATTTCAAGACACTTTCTTCATCGAAGATTCAATTGGTGTCACTCTGAAAGATCAAGATGCTATTTTGAATCGGTGGAGAGAATACTTCGGCGATCTTTCAAATTTAGTTGATGCTGCACCGACACAAATTCACGAGGAACAGGTTGGGGAAGATATTCAGATAACCGAAGTAATGTGAATGCAGTTATCAAATCATTGAAAACTGAAAAAGCACCTGGTGAGGATGATATTAGACCTGAAACGTGAAAGCAATGAACATGCCTGGTGTTCTTTGGTTGACTCGTGTTTGTAAGGTGGCATGTAGGGCTGGGCAAGTATCTAAGCAATGGCAAACCAGAAAGTGGTAACCGTAATATATATTCACAAGAAAAGACATAAGAGAAAATGCACAGATTATGGGGTATATTTTTCATCAGCGTCCCGGGTAAGGTCTACGCTAAATGTCTTGAAAAGAAATGCCGTGAAATAGTCAAGCCTAAACTAACGGATGCTCATTGCTCAGTGTGGCTTTCGTCATGACCGAAGCACGACGAGCCAGATCTTTGCCTTGCAGCAAATCTTTGAGAAGTCGTGGGAATATGCGTAAGAGGTCAATGCATGATTCGTTAATTTTGAAAAAGCATTTGATCGCATTCCTAGAGACAGGCTTTGGGCGGGACTGTTGCAGTATGGCAGTGGTGGCCAGTTACTAACTGCTATTAAGTCGCTGCATATGCATTTCGAGGTCTGTGTGCGTGTTAACAGTGCAACGACGAAAACTTTCAGAGTAAGTGTGAGATTAGGGCAAAACTGCTCTCTTCCATCTATTCTGTACCTTATTTATATGGTAGAATAGTCAAGAAAAGTGAGTCTTGTGGCGGAGTAAAGATCGGTGATTGCACTGTGCAATGTCTGTTATTTGCAGATGATCTTGTGCTACTCGACTCTACCCAAAATGGTCTCCAGCAAGCTTTTGACGGGTTTTCGGATGCATGCTCTGTGGCCGGAATAAAAATCAGTACAACAAAAACAGAATCCATGTGTTTGTCCTAACAAACAAAGCAGTGCTCTTTCCAAATCGGTAAAGCATTACTTAAGCAGTCTGAGAAATTCAAGTATTACGGCGTCTCATTCGCAAGTGAGGGCAGACAAAATAGCGAAGTGGGTATCCGCATAGGAAAAGGAAGTGCAGTAATGCGCCAGCTCCACCGATCTGTGGTACTAAAACGAGAGCTTTGCACTTGGTCGAAGGCCTAGAAGCCGTCCTAGAACTCAAAGGCGAGATTACGTTAAAGATCTTAGTTGGTTTCGCCTTGGCATCCTAGCAGAGCGTTTATCTTTTGTTGCAGAGGATCGAGATGCTTGGAGGATCCAACTTGAGCTGCTGCCCGAATATATTGGATTTGTTGATACTCTTTTTCACTGTGTTGAGACATTTTTGTATGGCTAGTAGGCCTTCAATATGAAGCCTGAATATTAGAAGATCTGTGAGACCGTCTTGTGATGACGTCATGAATTTTGGTGACGTCATTGTTAGTTTTTGTTGACAGAACTGACAACTCAACTCAGCAAATACATGCTAAATACAAAAAGTGATATTTTAAATTTGAAAATGCAAAAAATGTCCAAAACATTAATCAGGGTGACGTCTAAATTTTTTATTTTTCAAAAATGTACAATAAAGACTACATGTATGCAAAACCTCAGACCTCAGTCCTTAATGCTCCAAACAGGTTTTACGACAAAATACTTTCGCTTGAGCACCCAAAAAATGTGACCCCCCGATTTTGAGCCGGCATCGATGTTGTCCGAATTCGAGCTGATTTTTTCAAACTTTCCCACTGGTGTTTAGCTTCAACTTTTCACTGTGTGCTATTAAACACCTTCAGGGACATTTTGGTAAAAAAATCGTTGGGCAACAATTTAGTTAGCAGATTTCCAAACTATCTTATAACATTCCCTTACTACTTGCGTGACAAGAGCAATGTGGTTGTAGCCTTGAGTTTTCAGTTAACCAACCTAACAGTCACGCATTTTCACAGCGAGTAATTGGATCAGTCAGTGGCGCCGCCAGGGTCAAAAAAGTGGGGGGCAAAATGACGTTACATCTTGATGACGGCACATACGGGAAATATCCTAGCCGGCCCGTAACCGTGCGCTGTGTGCATTCGGCTTAAGTTAGCAGAAGCTAAGTGAGCATCAAGGAAGGAAAAGGCGTTGATGATGGCTTGTTTCGGATAGTGCGCCTAAACTGATTGTCATTCAATGATTTCAATTAAAAAACGAATAGTTTAATGTCACAAGAGCTTTATTGTCAGGGCCGGAATAAGGTGGGTGCTAATGGGGCTGCAGCCCCAGGTCCAGCGAAAAAATAGGCTCTTCGATTACAACGTATTTTGAACAGCTAAGTGATTTTTTCATCAATCGACTATTTTATTTTAAAATCGAATACTAATTACCAACCTTTGTTAAGTAGGCCTAATCTATCCAGTTTAGATTAGGGCTAAGAAAGTGATTCATGATAGTATCAATGCCAAAAATTTCAACAAATTTACTTTTGAATTTAAATCACAAGATCGGCAAGATCTGCAGCGATTAAACAAAATCAGAAAAGACCAATTACGAGTTTGAGAGGTTACGATCTATTACTTTTAGTTGCGAAATTTGGACCAGTGCAGCGCCACCAACCCAATGGCTGAGGCATTCATAGGAGCAGCAGGAAACAGGGTCTAGAAGCTAACTTTGAAGCTATTCGAGTCCTTCTAAATCAATCAAATCTCCCTATTGTTACCGTAGAGCGAGACAGCGCTGTTTCGGACTATTAGCCCTCACCAGCCGCCCTCAGGCTTTAGGTATACTCATCGTTCCAAGTGCTTGACCTTGATCAGCCAAGCACTTTTCCGGATTTGCATATCTTAATAGAATTTAACCTTTGTGGTACCTAACATCATGTTAAATAACCACTCAGGTTAAATTCCCCATGTGGCCAAGGTACAGTAGCTAGACACAACGTCGTCCTACCTGGCCTGCTGAATGGGAAGTCAGAACGACTTCCATGTGTTGGGTCAGAGGACAAACCATCCCCCATCACCAACAGTTGCAAGAGGAACTGTTGGTGATGGGAGGTCATCAACATCAGTCATCATCAACAACAGTTGCAAGACCAACGTGGAAGTCGTTGATGGGGGATGGTTTGTCCTTTCAGTCCTTTCAGGAGGTCGCCGTTTCAGCGAGTCATTGAAATTTATGATTATTTTGTTGTAATAATTATAAACAGTATGGCGTAAATTAAAGATAGCTTCAAACAAAACGCCGTACGATTTTTCGTATAGGTACGTAAGCAAAATCAAGTCAATTTATTTTTCGTCCAACAAAACTACAGTATTTCCCGCAACTATAATAGACGTATACAGTAACAGCACAACAAGTGAATAAGGGAAAATCAAAGGTACGTTAGGATACGAAAGAATACGAAATATACTACAGAGGTTATGAAGGATCGAAGGTACAGTACGTTAGGATACGAAATAAAGGCTATTAAGGAGGTAACGTTAACTTTGCATGACTTGGGGAAACTAATCGTGGAATCGTTTACAAAACAACTAATAGAAAGCATATTTGCAAAAACTGGGCTCTGTGGTATGACATCTTCTAAAGCTTTGTACGTGCAAAGTAGGGTGTTCTGTTTGAATTCAGAAAATATGTTTTTTGAATGTGTTTGACACTGATATGTAGACTACAGTGGCGTACATTTGTGGAAATTATTGGGGGTGATGATTCATTCATTCATCCATTTATTGACGTACCACTATCAAGTCAGCACAAAATTTCAACAATGCCAAAAAAATGAATATAGCGTAAAAGTTGACACAAAGGCACGCTAGGAGACCATAAAAGAGCAAAAGCTCACCCAGTCATGGCCACATGAGCTATTGCATCATCAACTAAAACGTCAAGATCGTGTCAACTTCTGGGGGGCTCCGTCCTCCAGACCCCCACCGCCATTCTTTTTTTGCACGTTACCTTGTTTCAAAAGTTTTGAGACCATGAACATGAACTTCTGTAACTATTGTACACTGATTCAGTCTGCAATAGTCTGACTGAACAATATTTACAAAATAACATCCGGTCTGAACATAAGCTGAACGTTTTCGGGCATATCGACAGTCCTTCGTTACAGCGTGATCAGAAATAAAAAGTTAGCGCATGGCAAACTAATATAAGTGAACTAATTGAATTAGCTTGAATGAATTCACTTGAATTAGTTTGCCCTGGACACGTTAGCTTGCCATTTTCGATTATGTTCTAACAAAGGGCGGCAGCGTGGCCGTGTGGTTCGGAGCGTCGTTTTTACAACGGCCATAATCGCAAGGTTAATGGTTTAACTCCCACCCTAACCTCGTTGTTGCGTCCTTGAATAAGACGCTTCGTGGCAATTATCTCTGCTTGGAGGAATTTAACAAGCAGCAAATTGAAGAAGTCAGAAGCAAAAATCGAGCGGAAAAACCGGAAACAAAGGCAACTTCTAAGCGAGTCTGGATTCTTGTTATGCATTGCGCCTCCGTCGCTTTCTCGTGACAGGAGGATGAAAATGAAGAAATCATCATCATCAAGAACCGTCGAGTTGTTCAAAAACGCTCATCATCAACAATCGTCGAGTTGTTCGAAAACGCTCAGCTCATGCGGGTTTTCTGCCGTCGAGTTGTTCAAAAACGCTCTGCATGTTGTTTTCTAATTAAAGACGTTCTATGTTCTGACTTTAAATGAGTGTTTTTCTATGTGAAAAACGTAAAAACTTGTTGGCAGCCCCCAGACTCTTGGTTTTGCGCCACCTTGTCAAATCCTTGGAGCGCCACTAAATAGCGGTAGCAGTAACAAAGAAAAAATATTAATTAGCACTCCAAAATATTTCCTAATTGAAGGCGATATATTGACCACATATTTGAATAGTGGCGTTTCTGCACCTCGTATGAGCAATGATCGATTTCTTTTGAAATATAACTCATGTTTTGGTAATAAAACTAGATACATAAGTCGCTCTTTTGCAGATTATGCTCCAAGATGTTGGAATAGGTTACCATATGCTATTAGATCGATTAAAAATAAGCAAAGCTTCCTAAAATGCCTTAAAACACATTTTTTAATCTATTTCTTGATGAAACGTTTCAGTAGTAATTTATTTTTTTTTGTGATTTAACTATTACTTCATAAAAGGTGTTAATCTACAATATTGCTTGATGTTTAACCTGTGAAACTCCATTTAGATTGCTAATATTGTCATTTTCCCATTACCATACCTGATTGTGGCTATTTACAATATTGCTTAGTAATTTACAAAATTTTAGTTTTTCTATAAAGGAACCTTGCTGTGCTAATTTTTTCAAGAAGCTGTAATTTTTATTTGTGTGTGTATATTTTGTGTGTGATTTATCTATTGCTTCAAAAAAAGTGTTAATTCCATAATATTGCTCAGTACATAGCCTATGAAGGTGAAACTCCGCTTGAATTGCTAGTATTGTCATTTTTTTCTTTCGTTACCATATCTTTATTACTGCTAGGCCTGTGATGGTAATTTACAATATTGCTTGGTATTTAGCCTGTGAAACTCTGCTTGAATTGCTAGTATTGTCATTTTTCCTTTGGTACATATCTGATTTTTGCTAAATTTTTTCAATATCACTTTATATGCTTTTTGTTTATTTTAGCTACAGATAGTCTGTAAAATGATCTCATATCATTACATGAACCTCTGAAACAAACTTAATCTTATGAATAACCAATCTTTCATGTTATACTAATGATTTATGTTATGCTGTATAATATGGTGTAATTCTGGTGTACTTGTGTTAAGTGTGTGGGCCACTTACTGCTGTCTCAGTAAGATTTTCACATACTTAGGTCTTATTATCACCGTCTCTTGGACCGCATTGATGTGACTGCATTTCTAATGCCGCGACAGTCACCTATGCGGTATAAAAGTGCTTTGTTGTTGTTGTTGTTGTAATGTTTATGCCAGAAAGCGTTAACATAGCTTACAACGTCGCAAAAACTTACGTTAAAAATTTTGCTTTACCGGTGGTCGTCGTCGTCGTCGTTTGGCGGGGCATCTCTTCCAAGACAGATGGAAGGACCAAGGCCGAGGGTTTATCCTTTTACCACCCTGGCCACCAAACTGCTTGGGTCAGATGCTGACTGTAAGGGACTTCAGCCAGCATCTTGTTTCGTCATCCAAAACCATTAGACCAAACATACCTCGGGGTGCTCGATGTATGGGACACTGTGAGATGATGTGATCTGCGGTTTGTTCACTGGCACCACACTCACAATTCGCTAGAGGAGCGAGACCCCATTTGTACATGGACGAACAGAAACGTCCAACACCAGAACGCAGACGGTTGAGCTTGACCCAGGCTGCCCTGGGCAGACCCATACCCAAGGGTCTGGAGCTAGCCTTGGGAATGAAAGCGTGGAGTGACAATGCGTTGGCAGAGTACTCCATGTCCCATTTCGTGTTCGTCCACTCGGCTGCACGGACGTCCATCTCAGAAAGACTGTCTAGTAATTTCCGAGCAGCAGGTACAAATGAGCGTCTAGATTTCAATCTTTCCCTACATACGTCCTGTGACTCATGAAACTGGCCATGTAAAATGTGGTCAGGGTCCAGGGAGCTGCGGTTGGCTAGGGAGAGTGTCGCTCCTTGGCGGCGAAGCTCAGCTGGCTGGATGCCTGAAAGAACCGGAAGGTAGACCGATGGAGTGGGACGCAGGCACCCAGTGACAATGCGCAAGGCGTCATTTATTACACTGTCGATAAGCCGTATGTGCACGCTGCGGCACCAGACTGGTGCGCAGTACTCGGCAGTCGAATAGACCAGAGACAGGGCAGCTGTGCGTAATGTCTTAGCGCTAGCACCCCAACCTGTTCCGGCAAGTCGCCTCAACAGTGAGACGCGAGCACTTAACTTCTTGCGCAATGCTTCCAGGTGAGGACGATAAGTGAGCGATCTGTCCAGTTTGACCCCAAGATAAGTGGGAACTGGACAGAAAGGTAAGGTCTTACCGATGTTACAGACCTTAAGCTCACGCTTAGTCTCTCGATTGTGGAGGTGAAAGGCCGCCGTCACCGTTTTAGTGTGGCTAAGCTTCAATCGCCAGGTCTGGAGATATTCCGAGAGTGTAGTCATGTCCTGGCTTAGAGTCCTTTCCAACTCCTTCCATTCTCCAGATGTATGAAGTATCGCCAGGTCGTCGGCATAGGCGAACTTCTTGGAGGTTATGGAGGGAATATCATATGTATAGATGTTGAAAAGGAGGGGGGCCAGGACCGATCCCTGGGGGACGCCATTTCTCAGGCGTCGTAACCTGCTAGGCTTGCTGTCGCCAGTTGTAAGGGTGAAGCTTCTGTTGCGGATCAGCTCCATAATCATACGAACCATGTGCTTGTCCGGCAGAAGCCGCAACAGCTTGCAGGTGAGGCCACGGTGCCAGACAGTGTCATAGGCAGCTGTCAGGTCGATAAAGACGGCACCGGCCTTCTTTTTCGCTTCGAATGCATTCTCAATGCTTTGCGTGAGCAAAGTGACTTGATCCACGGTGGATCTTCCGCGTCGAAAACCCGCCTGTTCCCATGGGAGCAAAGGGTCAATAAGAGGTTCGACGCGGGCGTAGATAAGTCGCTCGAGAATCTTGTAGGGAACACAGAGCAAGAAGATCGGACGATAGCTTCTTGGGTCCTCTACAGGTTTCGAAGGCTTTGGGACCGCTACTGCTAGCGCTCTTCTCCAGATCTTAGGAATTTTGAGGTGGTGCAGGCAGGAAGATAGGAAGCCACGTAGCCAAGATTTTAAGCTGGCTCCAGCATGGATTATCAGCTCCGGACAAATGGAATCAGGTCCAGGAGCTTTGCCTGGTTTTAAATGTTGGAGGGCAGCAGCGAACTCCCGATGGGAAAAACTCCCAGAGACATTCGCAGGATGTAATGGATCAGCCCTCCAAAGGTCAGACACTTCCTGTAAAACGAGCCGAGATGAGCGTCGATTCACACCTTCGTATTTCCCGTTTTTAACCAGCTGAGAAGCAATAGCATCAGCTGAAACGGGACATTGACGAGGGGATTGTCGTGACCTACCAGTCAAGTTGTTTATAGTATTCCATGCCAGCCGGCTGGAGTGCGAAAAGTCAATGTTGCGGACCGTCTCTGACCAGCGATTTCTCCGCTTCCCGTCGAGCCTTGTGAGTAGGGCTGTGGCAGCCCTATCCGAATCAGGGCCCCCAGGTGACTGCAGGAAATGCTGATAGAAGTCTTCACACTCCGCATCCCAGCAAGGTATGTGGTTTGATCGTCGACCACGAGGGATGCATTTCTTCGCCGCAGTGCTTATTACCTTGCAAAAGCACTGGTAAACCTGATCGATGTTTTGAGATTCAGGTGGCGGTATACTCTTGGCCAGTTTGTTGGTTAGGTTAGAATAGTGGTCCCAGTTGGCCTTGCGGAAGTTCCATCGCTTTACAGGCTTGCTCGGTTTTGGATGAGCAAGTTTGGGTGGACTTATAAGCGAGGGTCGGTGCTGTGACCTTGGGAACTTTCCTAAGATACGTCTGTCAGGTAAGCGACTGTCCAAATCGACACTGGCAAATGCAAGATCTGGGTTGGTGTCTGTTTTCCAGCGGCCAGAGTGGAAACTGGCGGCCTCCTTGGGGCTATATAGCAGGGTGAAGTTGTTGGCACTGGCCCAGCCAGCCAGGCATTCACCATCTGGATTGTTATTATTATAGCCCCAGTCAACATGGTGGCAGTTGAAGTCGCCAGCATAGAGGCAGGGATGGGGGAATGCTGGAAGATCAGATGCTTGCATCCGTGTTGGAGGGGGTTTGTAGACGTTGACTATTTTATAGTTATCAACATCCACGCACACCCACTCGATCTCCGATGTTGGTGGGGACTGGTCGATTAGGATCCACTTCAGACGCTCATGGACAAACGTAGCAAGACCATGCTTCCTGCTCAAGGAAAACCCAGCTAGATGGTAGCTCGGAAGATCTAACCTTTCTACCGAGGTGCAATGGGTTTCCTGTAAGAGGATGACGAGTGCCTCACACTGTAACGCAAGATGATGCAACACGCTCATCTTGCTTGCAGTGAGGCCTTCGATGTTCAGTTGGAGAATGCTGGGCCTTTGGAACTTGTTGACAGTGCGCCGAAGATGCGCATCGCCCCGTCCTGAAAAGGACGTTTGCCGCTGCCCAGCTTGAACATCGTTAGGTGTCTCGCCGTTAAGGCAGATTCGGTTTCTGTCAGCCAGATTAAATAGCGTAGACAGAGTAACGCTCCGGGCTACGGGAAAGCATCTGCCATCCGGAGCATATCGAGATTCTGGTCAGGTCATACCGGTGGTGAATATTCATATCAAACCCCTCCCCCGAAATATTTTTCTAGATACGGCCTTGGTAGGTAATACGGCCCACCCCAAAATGCCATAACACCCACCGGTGGGGTTTTATCTATATATCTCAAAACCATTATATTTTCCACAATCTGAAAACAATGTATACAAAAGTCAATCTTTATTGGCATTTTTTACATTTCTATTACAGATTATTGAAAAAGGAACAAAGTAGAAAAACGATTTGAAGACCAATAGCATTTATCTCAGAAATACTCAATAAAACGGAAAACATTATGGCTTGCGAATGAACAATTGGGCATAAACTAATTATGCACCATAAACATCATTCAAACAAATGGAAAACGTCAAAAATCGATTCAATTGCTTTACTCTTCATCAAATTTCTAAAATAACATCGCATTTGCAGTGGTACAAATATACTAAAGAGGCTTCTTTTTAATATAAACTTCATGTGCCCAATTTTCGCACAAGTAGCAACGTACCTATTTGAGGATCCAGGGTAGCAAAAGGGGCTCACGCCCTTTTTAGAGCTAAGCTTTTGCTCTTTTTTGCTAATATTTTTTTTTTGGAAAAGTTCGTCTTTATAGAGAAAATAGGCAAAATTCACTAAGTAATAGGCTTGGTAGGTCTACCTAAAAGTAATATAATTGGCTTTACGAAATTGTAACATTGCCTACAATTGTTATTTTGTACAATTAGAGTTGAATTGTCTTCTTATTTTACCAATGGGGCATTCGGCGCTTCCTTGGATAAAACGCACGTGCGGGTTTTCTGCCCTCGGTACCTGATGGGCGTCTTCCCCCAAACGCTAGAATTGATTTTGGCAACTAACAGCTCACACTGTTTACGCCGATACCTGATCTAACTATGTGCAATTCTAACTATATGAAATACTTTAAACGACTCACTATTTTTTTTTTTTTGTTAGAATCAATCAACTAGTTTGCTCCCATTCCTAAATTTTCAAAATACTATGATTTTGCCACCTAAAATAAACTTTATGATTTTAAAACTTAAGTGCCGAACGTCCTGCTACCTATTTACTGGCAAATGTTCCATAACACGATGGCTTTCCTTTCCAATGTATATTCGTAGCAATTATGACGTGTTTGCTGAGAAACAGCTCTGAGGCGTGTTACTCCGGTGGGCGTCTTGCACCACTTTACCCTAATAGCGCAGTTGCACAAATGGGGTCGGGGGAGCGAGCCTCCCCAAAAGTTGGTACAGTTTTGTCGGACTGAGCCCCCTGTCCTAAGATAAGTTCCAACGCCCCTGGTCTCTGGTTTGACCAGACTCGGAATTAAATCCGAGTCTATAGCTGGGAAAGCAAAAGCTCTTACAACTCGGGCTATTTGATCGTTTTGTAGGCCATGAGAATTTGCTTAGACATGAAAACCAGTCATGTAGTCTTTGAAAATGTCCTTGGCCTGAGAACAGATTTTTGAAGTCCTTGGTCTCGACCGTGTTGTCCATGGCTTTAGCCTCGGTTTGTGTGTCCTTGGCCTTGACAAAAATTTAAAATCCTTGGCCTCGACCTTAACGCCCTTGGCCTTACTACAAGTGCAACATTTGATGAAAATTATTTGCTATTGTTACAGCTTCACTTTCACCAGCCGAAGAGGAGCATCTTAGATGCAAAGAATTCGAAATATATAATTTTAAAAACAGAACAGAGTGCGGGTTCCCAGGTGTGAATGAAACATCCTGCTTGGACTTGGGTTGCTGTTATGATACCACTCTTAGCGGTGTACCTTGGTGCTTTCATCCTTCGAATGACCCTCTCTTATTCCAAGGTATGTACTGTTTAAATAACTCGGCGTTTAAGCCGAATCAAAGCTTATGTAACTTGCAAGATTGCATTGTTAAATGTAAAATGAACGTGCTACTTGCCAGTTTTAAGTTTAGCAACAGAATTAAATCGTCTTGGCGTAGCAAAAACCCTCTTGTCAGGGGATAGCGGAAATATTTTCTTATCTTAGGCCAGTGTTTCTCGACCATTTTCTTATGCGAGCCCAATTTGTTTAAAAACACTATCTGCAAGAACAGTTGCGACTCACTTAAATTGAGCACATAAATAAATATCATACAAAACTGATATTAAACAAAGTAAATACATAAAAAAACAGAACTTTTTACCGCAACAAATTTTTAAAACCTGGCTTGTTGATTTGCTTTAAAATAGCAACTCTGTTTGACGCTTAGCATTAAAGGGGAGCTGAAGAGTAAAACTATTTTTTCAGAAAAACTTTTAAAAAATACTCGGAATTAAAAACTGACCGTAAAAATTCGAACTTATTTTTAGTTGACTAGAAAACAGAAATTGAAAATTTGATAAAAACTTTCAAGTCTACAAATTGCTCACTGAACCGTGCACTTTGTACATTGCGGCATCAGCGGTAAGGTTTGCGTTGCTTGTGCGCGTACAGTAAACTAACTACGGTAGACTACTGCGGCTCACCAGGCCAGCTCTGAGCTGATGCTGGAAACAAGCTTCGGCTAGGAGTCTAGGGCTGATAGTGGAACCTGACTGACTGTTGTAGTGCAGCCATTGCGTTTTTGAAAGCGGAAGTGGCAGTGGGTCAAAATGGACGCAGCAAGCTTTATGAATTAGTACACCTAGGAGTTGGGCTACTGGTTGAAAAAGAAAATTAAAAAAAAACAAGTCAAAAAACAGCATGTTGCACAGCAAATCTCACGGTTGAAAAATAGTCTAGACTTTAATCAGTACTCAATAAGTTGAACTTAAGACTAGCCATTACAAACACTAGCCATTACCCTACTATTTAGTGTGATTAAACTTATTGAGTCATAAACGTTTAAACAGATCAGAAACAAAAAGTAACTTCTATCTTCCCAAACTATCCACATGCCGTTGTCAAGGGTCAATCAAATACCATAGAGTTAAAATTTGGAATTCATTAACCTCATAAACAAAAAACACAGTCTTTCAAAAATTTTCAGGTGAACTTCAAAAACCATCTATGTGCAGTGGCGTACGCACGGGGGGGTTTCGGGGGTCAAACCCCCCCCCCATTGACGATTGGAAAAAAATTAAAAACCGCTCTTTTTGGACCGATTAGCTTTTTTCATACAGAGACTGTGTTTTTCTGTGCTGTATCATATTGCCCATAATCTCGAGAAACTTTCATTGTGATGCAATAATACCGGTAATCAAACTTTTCTGGTGTGTAATGCTTGAACCGGCAATGGCTAGGCTGGCTCAACATGCAAGCCTGGACAAGGTCAATGGGCAATAAAGCTGAAGTCGTGTTGTGATATCATGAAGACATTGTTCTCAACGGCTATGGGTGGACAAGACAACGTTTCGACGCAGAAGGCATGCAGATATTCCGCTTGCGATGTCATAATTTTGCGCCAAACCGGCCAGTCGGCGTAGTGGTTAAACACATCGCTATCGGCGCGGGAGGTTTTGGGGTCGATTTTTGGGCCGGTACCGACCGTTAGCTCAGTTGTTAAACGCACAGGTTATCCGTGCAAAAGGTCTGGGGTTCGATTCTCGGGATGGTCAAATCGGCACAGTGTCGCCAACGGCTCGCCATTGCTGCGACGTTTCTGTGTTACCCAAGCGCTAAGAGATGGACCCCAGAGACGTTCGCAGGGGTCGAGAGTCAGCACTCCCCTTCCCCTTTTACAATTTCAGAAAAAAATGAAACCTTTCTTTTTTAAAACGAACCGACTTTTCTTCATGCGGAGCTTGCCGAAATTACTATCATGCTTTCATCCCAAACAACACCATCCCCCACAAAACATTTTAGCGTAAACCATTCCCTTACAAGTACAATGATCATCCCTCCTTACGTCTGCGTGAAAAGTTGTACCATCCCCCCAGAAGTGTTTTTACAACTCGAGCACTAATTACGATGCAATGCTAGTAACAATACCGATACCTGGTAGTCCAACTTTTCTGTTGTGTTTTGCTTGAAGTGCATTTTTGTCATTGATGTTGCTGTGAAACAATTAAGAAGTAGGAGTTTCCATAAATGCAGTGTATCTGCAGTAACTATGGCTGCACACAAATTTTTTAAATCAAATCAAATCTTGATTATACTCGTTTCATCAAATTCGTTGTTGTACCAAAATGTGGGAGCGAGTGGCAGGGCCCGACCCCGCGGCTTAGCGCCTGGGCAACGCAGCTCCAAAGAAACGTCGCAGCGGTTGCGAGCCGTTGGCTACACTGTGTCCGACTTGACCGGCCTGGGAATTGAGTCCCAAATCTTCCGCATCGATAGCAAAATCTTTTAACACTACGCTATCATCGCCCGGTTTTTTGAGAAATTTTATTAAAATATGAAAAACTAAATTGACACTGCTCTAAGTGCCAAAAGTAAGATAAAAATACTGCCAAAAACGACTATAGACCAACGAAAGATTTGAAGAGGCCTAGGGGCGGAACGAGGGGAGAGACAGCATTGTTTTTTCGTATCCTAAGCTGACTATCTCAGGAGTTAGAGTTCTTCGTTTCCCGTAAACTCCCCGATTATGTGTTTGAAAGCATCTGATATCGACGCTGTGATTTGGCAGAAAAATACTTAGATAATATCGACGCTGTTTTTGACTTTAATCGGATGATTAGGAATTCCTCTCGCGCATAATTTATTTTAGTTTAAAAACGTTTTGGTAGGGAGGGCAGTTTTTTCTTATGCTCCAATATCTTCACTTTTCAAATTTCAAGCGAGAAACTGCCCCCTTCATAATAAGTGTACCGTATATTGACTGTTTATAACAAGGTTTAGCCTATATGCGTTGTTTATATTAATGTTGGTTCTTGAAAAAAGTTTTTTTTGAGAGAAGGAATTGCTTGTTTTACCCCCTGGGTGCACACTGTTTGTGACGTTGCGACAGCTAGCCAGCCTATATACTTTAGTCAATTAACCTTCCTATGGCCCAAAAATGATTGAATTAAAGGTAAAGGTACGGGACAGCGGGTGCAAGCACACATTGTTTAGGCCATTTTCAATTGTCGGCCCATTACAATTTTTAATCACGAATGATTGAACGCTGTTAAGGGACATAACATGACGAACAACACATACACAAAACCCTTCGCACTTCCGCTTGTGCCGAGCGCCTGGCGCGAAAGCTGCCAATACTATTTTTAAAGTCTTTAGTATGACCCGACTGGGAATAAAACCCCAGTCTACCGGCTACCAAGTGGACGCTCTTAACCGATACACCAAGCGCCGGTCAATGATTGAATTAACTAAAATTTTTTTCGGAAAATTTTTAACCACGGCCTGACAGCTTGAGTTTCTGTGAAACCTTTTCTCTCCTTAAATGAAACGCAAAGTATTAAGCAAAAGTGTGAATGAAATATTCCTTAGTTATGGCGTTATATAAAGCTTAATCAAGGTTAACTGCAATTTAGGCTGGAAACATTACAATACGATGCACTTTAATACCTCTAAACTACTGTAATTGCAATGTAGTATCTTTACGTCATCACAATGTGACGTCACTGACCCCCCCCCCCATTGAAAAAACCTGCGTACGCCACTGTCTATGTGCCAGTAAATCCGTAACTAGTTGCGTCTCGTACAGGTAACCTTTCAATATCATAGTTACCTACTTTGGCTCGTACATGGTATAGCAATCGCTTAAGTGGCCGCTATAAACTTTGGATAGTTGCTGACTCGAAAACTTTAAACAGTCACTTTGCAGTCTTCCTTGAAATTTCAGCTGCTTGAATGTGTTCTCCTTTTATTTAGCTTTACTGCGTTTTTGTTTTGAGCTTGCTTATTTTGCGTCAGCTCTGAAATGAATGAATAACAACTGATTTAAATGCTTGCGTTCGAATCTTGTTTTATTTATATCGATTTCTTCTTTGGTAGCATTCAAATTAGTCCAACTCAATTTTTGGATAAACAGCAGTACACTGTGCTTTGTTAGACGCTAATTTGAATCAAATTAACTAACTAACTTTTCCAAGCCCGCTTATCGTTGGGAAGTCTCGGAGGCAGCTGCTCCAGTTGGAACCTCCAAGCTTGGTCCTCTGCGACAGAGGGTAGATGTTGTGGTGAGATGCCAAAACGAGACCGAGTAATATCTTCAACGTGATCTCGCCATCGAGTTCTGGAACGGTCTCTAGACCTTCGACCAACCGGTGTTGAATACACCATTTTTTGGCGGTTTTTTCCTGGGACATTCTTGTCACATGTCCATATACCACCTCAGTAGCAATCTTTTTAGTCGTAGAAGCAGTGATTGTTTGTTTAGAGATTTACAAATATCTGCACTTCTAACCTTGTCCAACAACTAGATTAAGCCGCCAACTTTTCGCAAAAATCTAATTTCGGCTCCTTGGACTCGAGGTCTGATTTTCTCATTGATAAACAATCCAACATTTATGGCCGTAAGTCAAGAAAGGAACATAAACTGATCTCAAGATGGATAGAATTGCGTTGGTGCAAAGCTCCCGTTTCGATACCACAGATTGGTGAAGCTGGCGAATTACTGCACTTGCTTTTCCGATGTTGATATGTGATTTGTTATTTTGTCTTCCATCACATGTGAATGAGACCCCGAGGTTTTTCAATTTATCCGACTGTTTCAGTGATACTCCACGAACCCGCAGAGAGCACTGCTTTGGTTGACTGGACGGGAACATGGTTTCTGTTTTTGTTGTACTGATTTTCGTTCCGGCAACAGAGCATGAAAACGAAAACCTTTTAAGGAGTTACTAGATACCATATTTTGGTATGGTCGAGTTGCATCAGGTCATCTGCAAATAACAGACATTGTACCGTGCAATCACCGATCTTCACTCTCCGCCACAAGATTCACTTGTCTTAACTATTCCAATCATAGAAATAAGGGAAAAATGGGTGAAAAAGAGACGGCTTGCCGCAGTCCCACACTTGAAATGTTTTGTCCCTACGCTGTTAATTCAAACTTCGTGATCCCACACTTAAAATGTTTTGTCCCTACCCTGTTAATTCAAACATAGACTTCGGATCGAGTGCTTGTGTAGCGACTTAGTTTTAGTTAGTAACTGGTCACCAATTAACTCAAACATAGACTTCGGATCGAATGCGTGTGCAGCGACTTAGTTTTAGTTAGTAACTGGCCACCAATTAACTCAAACATAGACTTCGGATCGAATGCGTGTGCAGCGACTTAGTTTTAGTTAGTAACTGGTCACCAATTAACTCAAACATAGACTTCGGATCGAATGCATGTGCAGCAACTTAGTTTTAGTTAGTAACTGGCCACCAATTAATTCTAACATAGACTTCGGATCGAATGCGTGTGCAGCGACTTAGTTTTAGTTAGTAACTGGCCACCAATTAACTCAAACATAGACTTCGGATCGAATGCATGTGCAGCAACTTAGTTACAGTTAGTAACTGGCCACCAATTAACTCAAACGTAGACTTCGGATCGAATGCATGTGCAGCAACTTAGTTTTAGTTAGTAACTGGCCACCAATTAACTCAAACATAGACTTCGGATCGAATGCATGTGCAGCAACTTAGTTACAGTTAGTAACTGGCCACCAATGTCATGCTTTAACAACATGCCCAAAGCATGTCGCTGAGGAAGCGTAAAAGAACCGTTTTCGAGTTATAGTAAAAATAAATTGCCGTTTTGTATGCCATGCCAACCCGATCTAAAAAACCGAGATGATTAGAGAAAACAATTTGTAATGAAGTGCGAATAGGACGATTACATGAGCGTAGATCTAGTTCGATTAGTAGTTCGGTTGAGAAATGATTAGTCATTGGTGTGTTTTTTAGTGAATCAAGTTTGGAATTTTGCGAAGGAAACAGTGAATTACACACATCAGGTGGTATTTGCAACGAGCTCGAAATTGCTCCCTCAATATCTATCCGGAGACTGGATGAGCATAACTACACGCTCGGCTCGTGTTCGGGTGCGAGTTGGAGAAAGTGAGTATTGTAAAAGTTTGAAATGGCCAATACCTTACTATTTATATTTTTTTTGTGTTGTGTCAATATACTAAAGAACAGCACAAAGAAATCAGCTATTCAATGATGCAGGTTGCTGCTATGATCTTTCACGACGAATTCAATTCGTAGATGGAGTCAATCGCATTTGACACAAGTGCAGATGGTTACTGACTCGATTAGTGTAGGCTAACTCCTAAACCGTTCTTTTGTCAGCGACATGGCCTAGCGGTTCTTTTGTCAGCGACATGGCCCAGCGGTACCGCGCGCAGGTGACAGATCCTACGTGACGGGTTCGATTCGCGGCTGGAGCCGATCGGACTTGACATATTTAACGGGTGGCTGCTGACTCGAAGAGCGCAAGCTCACTTCGCAGTCTCCCTCAATTACTGTTGAATTTTCGGTTCAATATATTTAACCTCCCTCGATCGCTGCTCTTCATTTTTCATCATTATTTTGTATATCAATCTTTTTTAGTGTAGATTTAACGGTCAAAGTCGGAGTGATTAATTTATATTCATAATAGTTTTTTCTTTCTCTAGATGTTCAAAGCACTTTCATTTGGATAGCAAAAACGTTTTTAACTCAATTTTGTTTTTCCGTGATGTTAAAAATCTGAAAGAGATTCTCCGCAAACTTGCATATCTTGTAGATTTCAAAGTTTTTTGGTACAATAAATTTCCAGGCTCTATAATGTAACTTTCATGTGATATTGCTCCCATCGTTCAAACCTAGCGTTGTGTAGTCGCAACGTAATCTCCTTTGAAATTAAACAGACTGTATCAGCTGTTCAGTGGAAAATAAATAGATATTCTCGTCTGCGTTATATCTACTCTGTTTTAATGCAAGCTGTGATTGTCACAGAATGCGTAATGAATGAGGTCTTCCTGCGTCATATATTCTGTAACAATAGGCTCGCTGTATTCTGTAATTATGAGCTTCAGCAGGCTGGGCAAAGCAGCTATTAGCTAAAGACCGTCACTTTGCCCAGGACGATGTTAGGAAATATTCAGCAATGTATGCAAATGCATCATGTTCGTGTCAATAACAGACACAAATTTGACAGCTGATTTCACCGCTCGTTATATTCTTTCATACAACTTTACGACTTTTGTTAAAAATAAATGCAACTTTGGTTTAATGCAGTATCAATTTAAGCTTCGGCAAGATTTCCATCAGACTAATAACAGTATAAAATTCCAAACTTTTAAGAAAATACTTTACTGTAACAGCAAGTAGCAGTTTGGTAGCGTTTAGTGTTGTCAGCAACGTGACAAAATAATTCCTTAAAATCACAGAAAAAAGAAAACCTGTTAGGTGTCGAATACTTTGGTGTAGAAATGCAATTTTTCTGCTTTGCTCAATAGCCTTTAGCCCATAAGGACAACGTCTACTGCCTAGCAAGATTTCAATTTCATCCTTACACTTTCTAAGCCAAGCGGCATTAGCCTAGCAGACAAGCAAAACCATCGGTAATTGTCAAACTTCAGCAATCCCCATGCTTGAACCAGGCAATGAAGCTGCCTGACGTCAGTAGGCGTTCACTCTTCAAGCTAAAGGCCTTGAATGACGTAGATCTGTGCATTAGGATGCTCCTAATCGATTTTTTCTTTTTCCACTTTTTTAATTGTTTATTATAGTTTACACGTTCACTCGGGTTTGGTAAAGACTCATGTCGACGTCAACCTAAAAAAAAATGAATCTTTATGGTACTCGGAAAAAATTGCAACTATTAAATTGTCTTAAAGGGGCAAGTAGCAAAATTTGCTTTCCAACCGAAAAAAATTATTGCAAAAATTACTTAAAGATTATAGAAAGTTAGAAAAAATATTTTTTTGGAAATGTCAGGGTGTTCCCCGAACACCTTGAACATTCTGAAAATACGCCACTGAACTTAACAGAAAAACTTAATGATTTCTTCTGCTCCATATAATAAAAAGTACCAAACGAGATACTCACTCAAAACCCACTGAGTTTTGAAACGTTTCTCGAAACATCGAATTTCTTCTCCTTATTCCTCGAACCTCGAGACCTTTATGAAGTTGTTGACATGTCACGTGCCTTTAAACTTTGATTGAACAAAGCTGTAGGCCATGACAATCTTATGGCTTTTTTATTAAAAACTGCCTCGAATGTTATAACTCCTTATCTCCAACCACTTATTCATTAGGATTTTTCAAACGGTATTTTCCCTGATCACTGAAAAACTGTTAAAGTTTTTATAAACAAGGAAATATAGACGATCCAAACGACTACAGAGAAATTAAGAAACCTATTTCAATCTTAACCTGTTTTGCTAAAATATTTGAAAAATTACTTGATAAGACACTCCTTTAATTTTTTACCACACATATCGTGATATTATCAACGCAGTACGATTTTCAAGAAACCATCTCGACCACACGCGCCATTCTTGATATTCTTACAGCATGATATGATAATATTTGTGAAAAAGAAGAAGCTGCACGTAGCTACCCTGGGGCCCCTAGGGCAGACGTACGGGTAATCAAGGATATGCATCATGGAGCGACAACAACTGTAAGATATGCAGCAGGACTGATTGAGAAATTTGAAGCATAGGGTTGAACTTCATCAAGGGTCAGGTGTCAGCCCGTTTCTGTTTGCCGTCATTATGGACAAACATCGAGAAGGAAGCGCCATGGGATGTGATGTTTGCAGATCACATAGCACTGTCCAGACAAAATCATAAAGAACTAGAGGAGGCTCAGGAGATTTGGAGAAACGCTCTGGAGAGAAGAGGCCTGAAAGTGAGCCGGAGCAAGACCGAATATTTAGAAGTGGGAGATGCAGACGTTGAAAATGAGTTGGAATTGCAAGGGGTGTAGTAAAGAAAGTGAAAATTTTCACATATCTTGGTTCATTTATTTTGCATGGGATGATGAGAGCATTTTGAAGAAGGCAATGATGTTTGAAGTGAATGGACCACGAAAGCGAGGTCGGCCGAAGCAAACATGGAAGAAACAAGTCGAGGAGAATATGTAGAAGATTGGGTTGAGAGTGGAGGAAGCTACAGATCGCGCGAGATGGAGAGAGGGAGTGGGAACGATTGCTGAAGGAATGAGGTGCATCCGGCCACCTTCGAACACGAGGAAAAACCGGATTAAAACCGGACGATGATTGGTTCAACAGCTGGTAGAGATGGAAGATGTGGGATAAAAGTAAGGAGAAACATACAAGCAAGTTGGATTAGTTGAAAGAAGGTTTCTGGAGTTGCGTGTGACAAAAAGTTGAGAGCAAAGGTTAAAAGTAAGTTGTACCAAAGTGTTATATTAGCCGGCCATGCTTTATGGAATGAAAACAGTGGCGATTACCGAAAAGCAGGTGGGAAGGATGGAAGGGGCGGAGTTAAAAACGTTGAGATGGGCATTGGGTGTAACAAGAAAGAACAAACTTCGGGGCACAAGGTTACTTTGGTATGAACGCGTGAAGAGGAGAGAAGATGGTTACGTTGGAAAAAGAATCATGGAGATGGCAATACCTGGTAAAAGAAAAAGAGGTAGGCCAAACAAAGATGGATCGATTTGGTGAGAGAAGGCATGGAGATAGTCGGAACGAGGAAGGGAGACGAAGTTGACCGAGTCCTGCGGAGAAGACTTTCGCGCTGTGGCGACCCGGAATAGAAAAAAGCCAAAAGAAGGAGAAGATACCGCACGTAGGTACCCTGGGGCAGATGTAGGGAATGTATTCCCCCCACCAACTATTTTTAACAATGCTTTTGGTGAATACTAATCTATCATATTTTTGAATCTACGATAACTAATCCGTACGCCTCAAGCATGCGTAAATCGAGAATGTGCGAACAAAATGCATGATATTTTGGTAAAGCGCTCAGAATTATAGAGGCAAAAATGTATACAAAATTTGCCTTAAAAATTGTTTGAAAAGCTCTAAAATGGCGGTTACAATATGTAAATTTTCAAAAATCATCCGAAAGAGCACACCCCCCGGACCCCCTAGAGCTGTTTTTGTTCATCACGTTGCTTCAATTCAACTCTGTCGGAAAACGCGCTTGAAAAGTCAAATTTTCGTGCCCCTCCCTCAAAAAATTATGAATACGCCCCTGACATGGAACATTTTCAAAAAGCTTATTTACGCTCTTTTTCTGGTCTAATCGCCCAATGTCTTTGTGTTTAGATGACATTCAACCTAATTTAAAACTGCAACTTTTCTGTATCCGCTCCAGCAGTTACCTCGCACACATGACCTCAAAACTTTCGATAGAGCTAGGCAAGCTAACCCCCGTTGGTTATGATTTTGACCCCCTCTCTCCCCAAAAAACGTAATCAGATTGCCAATTATACAAAGATCTATTTAAAGGAGATATATTTCGTTATAACAGCATCATCAGTTCTGTAAAAACGAAAAAATATATCAATAAACTCTTACCTTGCTTGCACAGAAGATTTGACTCGGGTCCTAACTGAAAAAAAAAAAAACATCGAAAAACCTATGGCTCTTCCCTGAAGCTAAAACCGTTCTCTAAGGAAGAACATTTTTTCTAACTATCTAATAAACAATCGTAAGACCAGAGGTAAATCCAAAGTTTGTTATGAATGATACAGTGACATAATAAACAACATAAATCACGTGAAAAACAGTTACATAATCACAAGAGTAATAAACGCCAAATGATAAGGGTGAAAAATTAGAAGTATTACTTTAGTACTGATATACTTTCTCTTGTATAATATCCCAATTTTTCACCCCTATTATTTGGTGTTTATTACTCTTGTGATTATGTAATTTGTCAGGGACATGGCCTAGCGGTACCGGGCGCAGGTGACAGATCCTACGTGACGGGTTCGATTCGCGGCTGGAGTCGATCGCATTTGACATATATAACGGGTGGCTGCTGACTCGAAGAGTGTAAGCTCACTTCGCAGTCTCCCTCAATTACTGTTGAATTTTAAGTTCAATATAATTTGAAAATAACCTCAGTTATTTATTTATAACTGTTTTTCACGTGATTTATGTTGTTTATTATGTCACTGTATCGTTCCTAACAAACTTTGGATTTGCTTCTGATCTTAAGATTTTTTAAAAGATAATTGGTTGGCGGTACAGAACTTAAGAATAGCTTTGAAAAAAGCTGTTTTCGCGTTAGGCTTCAAGAAACCCTCTGTCATAACTCTTTGAGAGCTTTGAGAAAAGCTGTTTGTCCCAGAAGCTTTTCGTGACGCACTCTTCAGTGGGTAATCGCGTCAAAGTGGAAACGAGAAAGCAAGGTCTGGCGATTCATAAATATCAGTTTCGGACGGCAGCGAAGCGGTAGTTACATCAACGAACCCAATCGAGCGCGGGAAAATCACGCACACTTCTCATTGGACAAGTCGTGCGAACCTAAATTCTACTCGAACAGTTAAATAGTATAGGCAAACTCTTTCTGTTTGCATAGATTAGGTCGCCGTACTTTGATGTAGCTTGCTTCGAGCAGACTAAGATGGAAAAGACTGCGCGCAGTGTCCAGAATAAAGAATTGATCATCGTTGTAGTTGGCAGCACATTGGTCGTTTTCTAATAATCGTTGTCCAATTGCCGAGTCCAGTGGCGCGGTAACGTTTTTCGACAGGGGGGGCTCAAAATAGTAAGATCGTGTCAACGTCTGGGGGGCGAAGCCCCCCAGACCCCCTTTTTCTCGAACGCACGTTTTTAAGAGCGGGATACTCAGCAAACCTACTTTGATAGACATCAATTGCATGCCCGCTCAAGTGACCGGAATTTTTTCAGGATAATTTATTATCATGGAAAACAAGATTGCTTACTACCTTTAGGCTTTTCTAACTATGCACGAATTATTACTCATGTATTTGTAAAATGCAAATACCTCAATGACAAAACCGAAAAGCAGGCAAACAAAATTTGTCCGATCTAACTTTTGCTTTGCTGATCAGAGTTACATGCAACAAACAATGCCCCATTGAGGTTTAAAAATAACAAAAAAACATGATCAAAATAAAGCACTGAACCATTTTTTAACATCATGAAATGTGTAGATTTAGGTATTTAGGTAGGCGTACTAGCTCAATTTTAGTGATAATCATCGGCAGTGCTCGAGTTGTGAAAACACTTATGGGGGGATGGTAGGCTACAAATTTTCACGTGGACGTAAAAAGAGAAGGTCATTATAGTTGTAAGGGAATGGTTTACGCTAAAATGTTTTATGGGGAAATGGTGTTGTTTTCAGGGGGGATGGCATCCTCCTCAAATCGAGTAGCCTACTGATCATCGGTGCCAGTTTAGTAGTGATTTAGCCGCTTCATTGGGTTGGTAGAAAAAATTCAAAACCATTCAAAAACTCAATCAGATGAGAACTTGCACCAGCTCATATAAGCTTGATTAGGGGTGCCCAATCAGTCGATCGCGATGTACCGGTCGATCTTTGGATGCTTGGCTGTCGATCCCGGGTCAATTTGGCATGTACACAAATCAGGTTGGCCACCAACATTTCCAGTTCATGTAACGCGTCCGAGCCGTGAAGACCTTTTTTTAGCTCTTCATAAAAATTTTAGTGGAATTCAGAACATCTGAAGGATTGACGACCGTTTTTTTGCACTTCACCGCATTTTCGTTTACGATTTGCGTAATTCTCATGATCAGTAGCGACTTTCATGAGCAGTCAGAGTAGTTTGGCCTAAAGTGTTTGGCAGCTACAAAAATTGGCAGTCATTATACTTTTACTGGTCCATCGTACAAGACTGCTGTAAAGGTTTGCAAACGCTGATATAAAACGCTCTTAAAAATGAACTTCAAACATTGAAAATTTTACCAAATTTTACGTCGACCTAGTGAATAATAACTGAGTGATTTTTAAAAGAATAGTGATTCTTCGTTGGTTAAAAGCACTATAAAAATATTTGTTTCATTACGTATGTACGTTACGAGCACTAATCTCGTCGCACTCAGTGCAAAATTTTTTCAATTGTCTGGGGGGGATCAAATGGTTCAGGGGGGGCTAAAAAAGTTCAAGGGGGGCTTGAGTCCCCCCTGGTGCCCTACTTCCCGCGCCTATGCGGGCCGAGTCACATTCTGGAGTGAGTTGTTTTCACTTGCACGCTCGGTTAAGTTGCACTCGCTGGGAGGCTGTGTGCTGTCGTAGCCATTTCGGAACATGCTGCTTGATGCGGTCTTGAAGTCGCTGAGCTGTTTTACTTACGTACCGACTGTCACAGTGGCACTTATACTCAGAGATGACGGAACTCTTTTGAATGGCAGGTAGAACATCCTTACGACTTGCAGGCAGCATTTGTCTGGAGAAAAATACAGTTCGTAAAGCCACGGATCCATGACAGTTTTCAACAGCGATTCGGAGGTTCCTTTAGAGTTGTTAATAGATAGTTAGAAAAAATTTTCTTCCTTTGAGTGCGGTTTTAGCTTTAGGGAAGAGCCATTGGTTTTTTCGATGTTTTTTTTCCAGTTAGGACCCGAGTCAAATCTTCTGTTCAAGCAAGGTAAGGTACCGGTACCTATGAATTACAAAAAACTTATGGCTTCATAATCGATAATACAGTAATACGTCAAAAATCTAGCAGCTTGTCAATAATAAAACATACGATTGGACCTCTGCAAAACTAACAAGAAAATTACAAGGTAATGTCAAAACTGTCAAGTATTAACAGCACTGTGCAAGTGCAGCTAGCAGGTAGCTGAGAATCTGAGATACACACCAGCAACTTACCCATTACCAGCAGCCTAGACTGGCTGACTGATAAAATCTCATAGTAGCCTTGATCTAAGCTAGACTTTTAGTGGTAGTCTACTTTCTCACACTTTCTAGTAACTAAGTTTACAATTGATGGCAAGAAAGTGCAGTTCGGGGGACCGCGGTCAAAAAGTTATCGCTGCAAACACTTTATTTCTTTCTAAATCTCACTCGCTTATCAGAATGAGAGGTTTTGTTGCTTTACACCTTAGCGTGATTGAAATAATAATAATAATAATAAATACTTTCTAACACTTGTTTCACCAACGAACAAGTTAATATTTTGTCAAAATTAGTTTTAGAAAGCTTGCGTACATCTCACAAAAACATTTTGTCTTACCCTGTGACGCTAGCCTATACGAGATCTGAAAAAAATGGAGCACGGTGGAGCAACATTCTTGCGCTACTTGCTCCACGAATCGCTAAGGAGCAATACCAAGCTTCACGAAGCATCAGCTCCACCATGCTCCACGGGGCGACGCGATGCGCGACGCAGCTTCATTGCATCATAATAAAACAACTAAAAGTTGGCGCGTGGCAACGCTTCGTTTGCTCTAGTGTAGACACTAGACAAGGCTTGATGGTGCCGTTGTAGCGAAATATGTCTCCTTTAAATAGATCTTTTTACAATTGACAATCTGATTTTGTTTTTAACCATTCGCAAACTATGAAATTAGACAACAGCAAACGAGAATCGTCTGACCTGAAGGTCTTAGAGAAGGGCCAAAGGATTCAGGAATTAAAAGTGAATTTAACATAGATATTCATGATAGAAGTTCTTCGGGTAAAACAAACCGTCGTGTTGATAATAACAGTTGATTTTATGCGATGTGTAGCGTTCACTGTGGTGAAATTAATGTAGACATAAAATTGATGTATGCGGTTTTCGCATTGACTTGTGCCGCAAATAACTGATCAAAACGTAACCATCTTGACGCAACCCGCTAAACAAGACAGCTTGTTCATTAAACGTTATAGTTTTGATGAAGTGAACAAATGCTTGACTATTGTTTCAGGAAGCCCGATGAATTGTCCAGCTGGTTACACTTGGGAAGAACCTTTGTGTTTGAAAATAGTAGTACCAATCATGAGACGGTATCCAAGTTCCTCGATTTGCGAGGCGGATGGTGCAACGCTTCCAATATTTAGGTCGAGAGAAATGGAAAAAAAAGTGGTTGATTTTGTGAAATTGCTGAAAGAGCATGAACCGAAGTTTTGGCTTGGTTTAGCCTTCCGCGTTGATTCAAAACTACGGTGGGATACAGGCGAAGAATTTATGCCAGAGGAATACGACAATTTTCAAACAAATCATCTTCCGAACATCTCCGAAACTTGTTCCATCTATAGCTATGGCAAATGGGACGCGCATTACTGTTATTGGCATCGGCTTTCAGTTTGTGTGGCCTGGTCCTCTAACGCTAACCCATTGAATATTTTATCAATGACCGATCCAGATATTGATGGAGTTTATTATTCAGAAAACGGAATATTACTGAACGGAGCGCCAGTGTACAAACAGCGAAGCTCTTCTGGAACTCCATATTTGCTTCGCCGTAATACATTTATGTCTACACGTAAGTAGATGTATTGCAGGTACATAATGCAATCAAATAGTGGGATGTGCACGGACTAGTAATTGTCTGCATCTGATTACGCAATTAGAGAAAACACATCCATAATGACGTAAGATTATGACAATTGAATAATAATGATAAGTGTAATATTTGGTTGGTTTGATGATTGATAGTTTTACAGTAATAACTAATCACGGCATTGGTGTGGTTTTAGAGAATCCGGTTTGGAATTTTGCAAAGGAAACAACCAATTCCACTCTGTTGGTATTTACAGCAAGGTCAGCATTGCTTCCTCAAAATATTTCAGGAGATTGGATGAGCAGAACTAGTCGCCCGGCTGGCGTTCAGGTTCAAGACGAAAGAAGTAAGTAGCCTATGCTCTATGCTGGTAACAGTTTAAATGCGATGAATAAATATCGGATTTATGTTTGATTTTTTTCGTGTACAGTTGATTCATATGAACAGCAGCACTAAACTAACCAACTATTTATAGTACTGGTTGCTGGTAGATTCTTGTGTGACGAGTTTAATTCACAGCTGGAGACATTCGCATTTTACACACGTTCAGGCGGCTGCTGGCTCTAAAAAGACAAGTTAACTTCAGAGTTTCCCTCCTATTCTTCAAGTTGGAAATCACCATTTTCCATATTACTCTATCTTTCAGTGAATAACGTGATGATCACAGTCAGAGTGGTTATTGATTTTTATAATATTTCGTTCAACATCTTTATGATCATTGATCAAAGTCTTGCTTTTCATGATCTCGGTAGTTGATGAAGTCGTTGGTCTAAGTTTCATATTGACCAGCTGTGTATAACATCGCTGATCAATTCATCTTTCAATTATAAAATTTCATTTAGAAAAATTGTTTTACGTGTAATTCTGAAAAAAAAATTTTTTAGGAGAAGATGGAACAGCGGCTACAGCAACAGGAGCAATCACTGTCAGAGGAGCAGCTGCAAGTACACAAACTCTCAGTGTTTCTGCTGGTACAGCAACTACTAGTACTACCACCAGAGCTGGGCACTGGGTACTTTAAAAGTAACGACGATATCGGTACCGATACTTTGCAAAAAAGTACCGTCGGTACCGATAACGGTACATTTTTAAAAAAGTAACAACGATATCGTTACTTGGTACCGATTTTCGGTACGTTTGAAACGAAAATTTTTTTCTTAAAATTTGATTTTTGTTTTGGTTTTCGTCTTGCCAAGCAACGATAGTAAAGCCTTATCAAGCTTTTTGTCGCATCTGGTGTAATAATCTATTGGTCTCCTTCATTAGTCATGAGACTAGGTATAAAGAGTATCTGTAGGGACTTACTGTTTACAAGTATGTCCCTACATATCATCATCAGAAACTCGCCGTGTAGAGCAGAGTCTTTTGTCACATCCCTGCTTATCTGGTTACGTTGCTCCATTCGAACAATGCTAAGGGCGTGAAAGAGCTTATGGCCTATTTACAAAAAAAGTGTAGCAAAGGTTCTTGCTGAGTGAATTTCATCATTGCGTTGAAGGAGAGTGTTTTCATTTTTAATGCCGCTTTCAGTAGAGGTTGGTGTATCAGTAGCATCGTACTCAGAACTTTTAGATGAATCCAAATCTACATTTTTCTCAGAATTTGCAGGTCTATTGTTTTACTTTGATTCAACGACACAGAAATAAATTTTTTGCATGTGCTATAGACCAGTGGTGTTCAACCTTTCTTACACAATCTCTTTTTTTTGAAAGTGTGGGTCCAAATTGCCCCCACAAAACACTACACGTCCGCAGATCTACTATTTTTCCACTGAAAATCGGTAAGAAACAAAAAATATCTGCATGCGGCCCGCAGTTTGCCCAGCTCTGGCGATGAGGAATTTTTTTATGATTTTTATAAAATTTTGTTATTTGCAACACATTTGTAAAAGTTTTTGAAAGATCATTAAATAGGTACCGGTATGTTGCTAATAAATCTAAATATATTTCTACAAATTCACCACAGTTTAAAAACATCTATTTAAAACCCAGCAGTCTGTTTCACTCTATCTTATTCAAATAGAATAGATTTTATTTGAATAAGATACCCCTGATGATCCCTTTTGCGTGAAACAGACTGTTAGGTTTTAGATAGATGTTATTAAACTGTGGTGAGTGAATTTGTATTGCTCTAACTAAACTCAGTAATCCAGCACTTTTTGAAACACTGATTTGCATCGTTATTGAATTTATTTTTATTCAGAAATCAATTGTTAACAATATTGGTAGTAGAATTCGTCTATAACGGCACCTCTAGGGAATTTAAAGAAACTGCCGTTACAGGCGAATTGACGTCATAGGCCCACGCAGGGAGAGGCTACGGTGCCATGCCCCCCTTTGGCTCTGTAATTAAGTGCTAAAACCTAACTTTTAGTCTATAATTTCTCAAACTAATAATGGTTGCAGTCTCCTGTCTGCAACCACTGATCTGCAACAACGTGGTTTCGCGGTACTTTTCGAAGATGGTTTTTGTGGGAAAAACCGGAACGTTTTCCGCTTTTGCTTTCTTTAGTTTACTCAAAAAAAGTTACCGAAATATCGAGTAAAACGGTCAAAAAAGTAACGACGGTACCAAAAACGGTACATTTTTTAAAAAGTATCGACGACACCGATAACGGTACTAAAAAAGTTTCGCGGTACTTTTGTACCGCGGTACCGTCCATTTAAAGCTGAGCGTCAAACAGGAAGCTGTGAATATCCATTTCAAAGGCATTGGTTTGATTCGACTCGTAATTAAACCCAAGTCTACAGCACTCGAGGCGGACGCTCTTACCACTCGGCCGTCTGAGCTGTTGAATCAAAAATGTTGTATAACTCTCGAGGCAAGTCACAAATTACAAAATATGCACCAACCATCAAGAAAAGGTACAGAACAAGCTATCTTAATCAGTGGTTAGCGCAACAAAAATCAGAAGAAATGTAACCATTTCCCTCGCCCATAGGAATGAATCGCAACTCATAAAACGAAAAATTTTTTGCGCAGAATGCGACAAAAAGATTGTTTAAGGGTTTTGAATAAATGGGGACCCCAAAACCAGAAGGGGCCTAGGCTACGCCGTAGTTTTCAATTAAAGGAGTTCGTCATAAGTCATAATGACGTGAAGCTTTTTTGTGTCGTGATTAAAATAGAAACAGAATTTTTAACATCGAAGTGTGTAAAGCAGGGGTGCCCAGTTTTTTTTAGAGAAACCATATTTGATGATGTAAAAGTGCTCGAGGACAGGAGTCGAGAGCCAATAACATTTAATAGCATGCTACGCTATTTTTAAAAAAATTTGTTGCACTCCGGATTATCACGTAGGATAAATCGTTCTAACTTTTTCATGGCGCTTAGTTTTCGTGTCTGTGATTATCAGAAAGCACTCAAAGTTGTAAGGTAAATTCATGTGATGATAATAATAGACGATAGTTTGTGCGACGACGCACGAGAACAATATGAAAACTCATCGCGAGACTGGAGACCCTGGGTGTGGTGTAGTGATTTTTAAACATTTTTGTTCTACCGCTTCCGTTTGAAAGTTGGAGACTTTTATCACTTCCTTATCAGGAAACAAGTTTTAAGATAGGCGTACGCCGAACGTAGACATTTTTAAAGATGGGGTAGCGTAAGTGCGAACACACGTTTTGCTTTGTGAGTTTAGTATCTACTATCTTATGAATTAAGATGTAGCAAGCGACTAAGTTTATTGGAGCAAAAATCCATATGCGCACTAGGAGTTAGGGATGAATCTTATAACGGAACTAATAGATAGCGAATAAGTTCAGTGGCCCGGGAACGTTTTTTGGACAGGGGGGGGGCTCAAAATAGTAAAATCGTGTCAACGTTTATGTCAGCGATACGTTTTTAAACTCTTGATCGATGCCTTGCCATTACAGCAGCATTGTCGAAAGCCTGACCAAGGCAGTCTTGAATCTGAAGTCCATTTCTTCCACCTGTTTCAAAGTCTGTTCTGTAATTTGCTCAGCACTTTTTCCTTTCATTTCAATGAAACGAAGAAAGGATTCTTCAAGCTTTACGTCGCTGTCGTTCATTTTGACGTAACGTATGATTTTGGCTTAGCGATGATTTTGGGGATGATTTTGGCTTAGTTGATCTTTATTAGATATGTCCGCAGTACTATCAAGGATAATGCAGAAGTACTTGCTATTTTTCTCGTGTTCAATGATCTTCGTTCTGACCAAACAGTTCTAACCAACACCCCAAACAGTTCTCACACCAAACACCCCAAACAGTTCTCACACTCATTATAGATGTGAGGTGAAAGGTAAGATATTGAATGTGGCTTGCCAAGTGTAGCTCTTAACAAGTCTTCCCGCAAAACTGAATCGCTGAACAAGTCTTACGGGATGATTTTTAGCGAAGGTTGAACACCAACAGTAAATCGGCTATAACTACCTCCACAAAATCAAGCCGTCATTAATGGTGCAAAAAAACCAGCGGGTTTGTCTCAATTTCATGGGCGTATTATTACGCAATCTTGAGAGTAATCTGCGGCGCAAATCAAAGACACATTAAGTCCAAACAGCAAGCTTCAACACAGGAGCAAAATTCATTTGTAATTAGTTCTTTTTTAATTGAAGCAAAAGGTCTTGGCGCATTTTGTTCAAATTTTCTAGATTCCGTAATTACTATTCATTGTAACTTTGTGAAAATTTCACGTTCGAAGTGTTTTTGCTTTAGTTTTTCCCACACGGCGAGTCCAAAACGATGGTTTTTATGAGCTCATTATGCGTAAAGGTGCGATCAGTGATCACACTAACTTATAACGTTCGATCACACTGAAACCCCCGAGACTTTTGAGACCATGATCGCAAGGTTGATGGTTCATTTCCCAACCTAGTCTCGTTGTTGCGTCCTTGGAAAAGATGCTTCACGATGATTATCTCTGCTTGGTGGAATCTGGCAAGCAGCAAATTAAAGAAGTCAGAAGAAAATTCAAGCGGAAAACTTGGAAACAAAGGCAACTCCTAAGCGAGTCTGAATTCGTCCTACGCATAGCGCCTCAGTCGCGTTCTCGTGATAGGAGGATAAAGATGAAGAAATCAATCATCAATCAATCATTGTGCAGATTTATCTTATTATGACATCACGTCTCCATTCGTGCTACATCAGGCGTGAATGAAATGAAGCTAACAATGCTGATTACAACAAATTTCGCGAGACAGCAACCCTGATAATCTGAGCACGGACTATGCTAGCAATTTATCCAGCAAGTTCTTCGCCGTAATGCGAAGACGGTCACGTAGCACAGAACTCGAAAGGGTGGTTTGATACTAAGACACGCAAGTCATGTGGCGCGTAGTATGCATGCTGTAACAGTGCATTTATACTAAAAGTGTTGAACTTTTGTTCATAATGGTTTGAATTTTATGACGTTTTTGCAACTTTTAACTGTTTTCAACTGCAGCGCCCGCTATTTCGTACGCTGTAGCGACGCTACTGTTGTAAACAAGCAACGGTAAGCGGCAACGCCGCTGCTTTTTCCGTCAAAAGGCGGTAGCGGCGCTACTTTTCTGCTAGCGGATCATGCCCAGCTCTGCGTATGCTAATGTAGTAAACTTGCCTTTCATCAATACCCAGTAACATAACTTGGGCTTTATTCAATCAATCAATCAATTTATTTCATGACGCAAAAGCGCAGGGGGAAGCGGTGAAAGACCAAATGGCCACCTTAGTCTACCGCACCCAAATGCAGCAGCTTACGATTCATAAACAAAACGGGAAAAAAAAGGAACTAAATAATATCATTATTACATGATGGCACAACATCAATCAGACTTTTAAGTTTCAGGTCAACTTAATCAAATAGGGTTGCAGTGTCGACAATCAGCTGGTAAAAAATTAAGAACACCAAGAAACTTATCATATACTCAGCAAACCAAATGAAAAAAATTAATCAGAGGTACAATACGTTGATAGTACATTTGTTTTGAAATACTTTTTAAATTTGGAAAAAGAACAGTGTCTGTGCGTTTGAGAAATATCTCTCGATAACTTTAGACAGATGTGATGAAGCGTGTTTCTCCCTGTTTCCAAACCAACAAAAGATTGGAAATATACGTTGCGAGTTTTTTGCCAAGTGTTGTAGTTGTATACTTTATCAAGCTTTAGAAAATAGTTGTTGAAAGAAGTTGGTAACATGTTGTTGTTAAACTTGAACATAAATTTCGCAAATTCCATTTTTATCATATCTTCAAGTTTTAAGACGGAACAATCAGAATACAGTGAATTTGTTGGATGATGCAATGAACGAAAGAGACACGCTCTTAGTATACTGTTTTGAAGAATTACAAGTTTATGGTAGTGGCTTTTGCAGGCTCTATCCCAGTTAAGTAATGAGTATTGCAGATGTGAGTGAAACATTGCATAGTAAAGCAATTTGAGGGTGGATAAGGGAACATAGTGTCTTAGTTTATAAATCATTCCGCAAACTTTCGATAATTTGCAAGTTCGTTTTTCGATATAAATTTTCCATGATAACTTGCTTATCAAAGTGAACGCCAAGATATTTAACATAGTCAGATTGTTTAATTTTCATGTGATTTATGCACAAGTTGAAGTCGGATTTCGCTGCCCGCTTGTTTCCTACCAACATAAAACAGCTCGTTTTATAATTTATAGTTAATTTGTTGGCATTTATCCAATTATTGATTTCGTCTACTTCGTTTGCTGTTTGTATTTGCAGAGATTTAATATTGTTATGGGAGAGATGCAAATTGGTATCATCAGCGAACAACGCGACTTCAAATTTAGAAACGTAGGGTAGGTCATTGACATTATATAGAAATGGCAGTGGTGCGAGAGCAGAACCTGGTGGGTCTCCGTAGTTGACACTGCATAGCTTAGAAGTTTTTCTTTCATCCATAGTGCAGATTCTTCGGTTACTTGGATACGATTGCAGTAAGATAAATACAGATCCACGAAATCCATGATGGTAAAGCTTTTTAAGCAAGATAGGATGGTTGACAGAGTCGAACGCCTTTTTTAAATCAAGGATGAGTGAACCAGTAACTTTGTTTTCGTTCAAGTTCGTTAGAAGTTTGTCATATAGCGTTAGAAGTTTGTCATATTTTTTCACAAGTTCGTTAGAAGTTTGTCATATTCAACTGAAGATGATTTATAACTCGACAAAGGTACACCAGGACAAACGTTTGCACTGCAGATCTAATCGAACCGACATAAGATTGTGAAAGCTACACTGTCAGATCGGGGTGCAACATAAGCCTTAGGTGGGCGACGGCTTGACTTTTAAAAACGAGGTAACCGAGTAGTACGAATTAACTGTAAGCAATGTCACATCACACTCCCCCCTACAAAGTAACAGCATCACCATAACGATTTGGTGGTACTCTTTTACTTTGCCCAGCAGATCTACAAACGGCTTTGGGTTGTGGCTCGTCATCAACGCTTAACAGACGTGAAAGAGACTTTAATACCAGTAAATTATAAACAAGATTGATACATGCGGTTTGCGCTTTGACTTTTTCTTCAAAAAATTAATTGAGCATAACGTAATCACTAATCAGTTTGACGTAGCAGCCGAAATAAGACGTTTGTTGATCAAAGTACAAGATGCTCACGATTTCAGAGAAAAAATTTGTTCAAACAATGTTAAAGTTTTGATGAAGTAAATCAATGCATTGTTATTGTTGCAGATATCACATCAGATTGTCCAATGGGCTACACTTTGGAAGAACCTCTGTGTTTCAAAGCAATAAGAACACGTAGAAATTGGTCTATGTCGATAAGTTCATGCACAGCCGATAATGCAACGTTTCCGATATTGCGATCGAAAGAAGCACAAGAAAAGCTGCTGAAATTTACTAGTTCTGCCGGGGATGTTTTACCGTTTTGGCTTGGCTTAACCTTTAATGACACGATAAACAAAACCAAGTGGGATACAGACGAAGAATTCATGCCGACGGAATACGACAAGTTTTATTCAAGTCATCATCCGAACAGCTCTAGACCTTGTTCTCTCTTTTACATTGATAGCGGTGAATGGAGAAATGAGTATTGCCATAATGATTGGCATGCAGTGTGTATGACCTGGTCTTCCAACATCAAACCATTATACGTCTCTTCTGAGACCGATCCGTATATTGATGGAGTATATGATCCAGAAAACGGGGTATTGCTGAACGGAGCGTCAGTTTACAAGCAACAAAGCTTATCCGGGACACCTTATCTACTTCGCAATAGTGAAATATCTACGTCAGTTCGTAAGTAAATTTTCTTCCATTCGATTCCAAATGTAACGAAATGTTTAGTCGAAGTTAAGAGCATGATTTTTCAGATTGTTTAATGTTTAGTAGAGATGCTTTGATTTTAATACTTTTTCCCGTATATATACAGATTATATCGACCGATATAGAGACTTGACGACGAAATGTTGCTCAAAAAGTTGCATTCTCGAAATGGTATAAGAGAGCACTGCTAAATGCACAAATTCACAATAGAAATTGAAATCGCAACAATTATACAGAATGATGATTACTTATATACGGTATTAGTGAATATTTCGGTTCGGTTCTTCAACTACATGCGTTTTTGTTTTCTATTCTCATGTTTGTTAAGCGCTTTTTATTTCTTCGAGCAAGTTTCCAAGCAGTGACGTACTGACCACTTTAAAAAGGAAAAATGAGCAAGTCTGGTGACTAAATTGTTACCAAACAATTTCTTTACCAAAATGTTCCTGAAGGTGTGTAATAACACACATTAAAAAGTTGAAGCTCAACTCCTTGGTAAAGTTCGAAAAGATCAGCTCGAATTCGGACAGTATCGTTGCCGGCTCAAAATCGGGGGGTCACAGTTTTTGGGTGCTGAAGCGAAAGTATTTTGTCGTAAAACCTGTTTGGAGCGTTATGGAGGTCTGAGTTTTTGCATACATGTAGCCTTTGTCGTACATTTTTGAAAAATAAAAAATTAGTATGATGACGTCACATGAAAGCGATGACGTCACTTTGATTAATGTTTTGGACATTTTTTGCATTTTCAAATTTAAAATATCACTTTTTGTATTCAACATGTATTCGCTAAGCTGAGTTGTCAGTTCTGTCAACGAGAAAATAACGATCACAAGGCGGTCTCACGGATCTTCAATTCCTTAGGCATAGAGATGTAGCTTACGCAAAACTTTTCAACCACGAAAAACTTGTCGAACCAAATGGGAATCATTGGCTGACATAGAGGTCCGAACTGCATTTGCAAACAACTTTGCATCTAAGTTCGAAGAACTTCCGACCTCTACTGAAGACATTGAAACTGAGTGGTGTTTGCTTCGAACAGCAGTCATTACGTCCGCTACTAACTGCTGTGGACGTAAGCGTGTTGGAGGGACAAAAAGTAGGGAAAAAAGAACCGCTTGGTGGAACCAGGAAGTTAAAGAAGCTACTCGTGCAAAAAAAGTGACCCATAAGGCCTGGCTTGCAAGTAAGTCATCAGTTGAACTTCGTTCGCAGTGCTCTGAAGCACGTAAGGTGGCAGCCACAAAAGTTAAACTTCCCAAAGAGGGCCTGGAAGGAATTTGGAGAAAGGTTAGACCATGGTTCTTCAACGGGAGCAATATCGCCCACCAAGGGGCGATTTTGGCCTTCAGAGTAGGGATGTGCTTCAAGGAAAATTACTTGAACTCGCCGAGTAAGGAGTATTCACGACATTACTCGGCCGAATCCGAGTCCGAGTATGTACGACGTCAAAATATGAACTCAAAATTAGGTGAAGAGCAAAAAAATGGTCATCACGTCCGTAGAAGTCCTAATTTCGACTCAAATTCGGAAACAAAGAAAAGGTCAAAATGATAATAGTTTAATACTCGGCGGAGTAACAATTAATACTCAGCCGAGTCCGAGCAATGCCTTAATCCTCGGCCGAGTACTCGGACTCGACTCGGCACATCCCTACTTCAGAGGGGCGATTGTAACAATTGTTGAAATTGGGGGGCGGTTTTATCTCTCAGGAAGGCGATTTCAGACTTGCCAATATTGTTAAGAACTGAACAAACGATAGAAATGAATTCAGGTTTAGTGGTGGTACACGCAATGAACTGTGGAGAAAGTGGATTGGCGGACGTGAAGACCAGTGGTGTCGTGCCATCGGAGCAGAGGGGCGGCCCCCCTAAATTTTCTGGGATGTGTTACTTTTTACAATTTAAAAAATTTAAAATTAAAAAAAATAAAAAAACTCAGTCGATGCCATTTTTTCGTTTTTATGCTTCAAACTAAGCCCATACCCCCCTTTTCTTTACTATTAGTTCTATTTTTTTGTTTTTTAATTTTTGCTTCAATCATTCACTTTGACTCAGGAGTAAAGTTAGTTTTTGATCTGTAATTAGAATATTTTCGAAAACTTTTTGCATGCGTTAGATTACACCTATACACGTCATCCACCGGCGCTTGGTGTATCGGTTAAGAGCGTTCACTTGGTAGCCGGTAGACTGGGGTTTTATTCCCAGTCGGGTCATACTAAAGCTTTAAAAATAGTATTCGCAGCTTTCGCGCCAGGCGCTCGGCACAAGCGGAAGTGCGAAGAGTTTTGTGTATGTGTTGTTCGTCATGTTATGTCCCTTAACAGCGTTCAATCATTCGTGATTGAAAATTGTGATGGGCCGACAATTGAAAATGGCCTAAACAATGTGTGCTTGCACCCGCTGTCCCGTACCTTTACACGTCATCCCATCGAATGCGTCAAAACTAAAAATTGATTGCGGCCTCCTTTCATTTTTTTTAGCCCACCTTCCAGTGTTATCAACTTGGATTATTTTGATCTAGATTTAGATTATTTTCATATGATTTCGATGCAAAAATACCCATTTAGATGTTGCATTATTTTTTTTCTAGATTATTTCAGCGTTTCATTTAGATGTGTTTTTTGCACTTGATTGTGGGCAAATAATTGGACATCTGCGACGTTATTTTCTTTTTCTTGCTCTAGTTTGCTCTCTTCACCTGATTTTGCGCTAAAAATCGGAGTCTGTGGATGTAAAGACCTTTTTTTGGTCCTCACCTGATTTTGTGTGGAAAATTGGACGTCTGCGGACGTGAAGACCTGTAACGAGTGATAGAACTGTATATCTGACTCCAGTGTTACTTATTAATTTATTCCACAAATCAACAATTCGTCTTTATTCACGTCGAGCCTTATTCAAATAGAATTACAAACTTATTCACTTAGAATTACAAACTTATTCAAATAGAATTCTTATTCTTATTCAAATAGAATTACAAACAAAGAAAAAAAATAGATTATAATTATTGCACAAAATTAATCAATTAACAGTTATACGTCTACATTATAGTCGGCTATTGAAATATATTTTCTTTCAAATAATGAAGTATAAAAATTAAAACTTCAACTTATCTGCAGTGGAATTACGATAATTAATTTGCTTCTTTTACTTAAATTCATAATGCTTTTTAATAATATAGATAATCATAATTTTCTGTCACAACGCATTCTGATTCTATTGCAACCGTCTATCAAGATGAAACATTTTGATCTGAATGGCAAAAGCATTTAGTTGACTGTACGCAACACCTATGGTTAACGTACCTACGGCGTAATTTAATGGCGAAGAGGAGTCAAACTTTAGTAATAAGACTATAGACTAAATATCCAGGAATGCACAAGGCAACCAGCCACCAGTCTCTCTGCAGGGCTGACCCAAAGACAGCAGCCACAGAGTAACCACAATAAAGTAGAGAGCGATGGGAAACTTATGGTAGGGCTATACAACGCACTACAGCAGCTACCGAAACCAAACCGCTGACTACAGCTAGTCCAGATCACACACTGGCAAGGTTCTAGACTGGCAAGCAAATATATTAACATAAACAAACACTTGGCCAAGGCAAACGGGACACACACACATAGACTATAAACAATGAAACTAAAAAGGTTCAGTAGCACTATCACCACGGCAGTAAGCTCAAACCAAGGATATAAAAACGCAATTACTCCGTAGAGGCAAGAACTCTAAAAGGAAAAACAATAAACTGATGAACTGCAAACCCTTATTTTACCGTCTTAACAACTTACCGTAAATCTTATGACCTAATCAGAAATTGTCATTACACTACAGTAATCAATCTTAAAATCTTCAATAGTCTTAACGGTCTTAATTACCGTCAAAGTCTCATCAATAGTCTTGAAAGTCTTATTTATAAAAAAGGAATTAAACCTCCCACCTTTACGCAAATAACTCAGAAGAACAAATCAAAAAACTACTGTACATTTCAAACTAAAAGCTCAACGACTAGTCTAATTTTAAATTAGAGAACGTTGGTAAATGGTCACGCAACAATAATTTCGTGGTGGCGCTAGACACATTTTACAAATTAATTATTGTTTTGTACAGTTGACAAAATATCATTTTAACGGAAGTATGAAATGTATGAAGAGAATTCCTTTCGGCATTTAACCTACATCAAAACTATGCTAAATGTGCTAATAACGGATGTGAAAGTAGTTTATGGTTTAAATACGTTATGTGAAAATTTAAAGTTTAACGAGGATACATGACATGATCGCTACAGACCTTTTTTTATTGGTCTTCACCTGATTTTGTGTGGAAAATTGGACGTCTGTGGACGTAGAGACTTTTTCTTGCTCTTCACTTGATTTTTGGCGTAATGTTGGACCTCAATTTTCATTTACTCATTGAAAATGTTACTTTGGTATGTTCAGATTATTATGTGAATCATTACTTTTCAAATTTAGATTATATTAGGAAATTTTTGATGAGATTCCAGATTATTTTATTTCTGAACATTTGGCAGCACTGCCTTCTGCTTTTAGACATGGACTACCAAAACAGTTTTGTTTGGACTTGTTTTTTTTTCCTCATTTTTTTTGTTTTTTTACTCATTGTCTCCGGTGGTTGGAGGTCCCTTGCCTCTGGCGGTTGGATTTTGCCCTCACCTCCACACTAAATGTCCTCCCCCTTTGTTAAATCGAGGAGCTACACTGATTACGGATAATGTCCTCAAATAAGCAGCGGTTTGAGATATCACAAGAAATTTCGATTTATCATCCAAAAATTGGGGTATCACGATCTGTTTTGGTATCTTTGCCTGACTTCCTTTTTTCGTGATGTTACTCAATGCTAAATACGGCGTTTTAGAAAGGTTGTAAATGATCGGTATCTGTTTAAGAAGTTGTTACTCGGGTCCCAACAAAATTTCTGGCCGCACGTTTCTCGTGAAGACCTTTTTTTGGTTTTCACCAAATTTCAGTGGGAAAAATAATAGCTCTGCGGACGTGAAGGCTTTGTGGGTGGGGGGAGCGATTTGTACCCGTGGGTGGGTGGGGGGAGCGATTTGTGGGTGGGCGGAGCGATTTTATTTTTCGAAAAGGGGCGATTGTGTAAAAATGTTGAAGACTTCTGTATTAGACGATGATTTCAAAATGGCAAACAAAGTGTTCTGGCAGACCATTCGCCGTTTGCGTGGAAAATGATTTCAATACACTTTCTTCATCGAAGATTCAATTGGTGTCACTCTGAAAGATCAAGATGCTATTTTGAATCGGTAGAGAGAATACTTTAGCGATCTTTTAAATTTAGTTGATGCTGCACCGACACAAATTCACGAGGAACAGGTTGGGAAAGATATTCAAATAACCGAAAGATATTCATATAACTGCCAGATGTGAATGCAGTTATCAAATCATTGAAAACTGAAAAAGCACCTGGTGAGGATGATATTAGACCTGAAACGTGAAAGCAATGAACATGCCTGGTGTTCTTTGGTTGACTCGTGTTTGTAAGGTGGTGTGTAAGACTGGGCAAGTATCTAAGCAATGGCAAGCCAGAGTGTGGTAGCCGTAATACATATTCAGAAGAAAAGACACAAGAGAAAATGCACTAATTATGGGGTATATTTCTCATCAGCGTCCCGGGTAAGGTCTATGCTAAATGCCTTGAAAAGAAATGCCGTGAAATAGTCGAGCCTGAACTAACGGATGCTCATTGCTCAGCGTGGCTTTCGTCATGGCCGAAGCACGACGAGCCAGATCTTTGCCTTGCAGCAGATCTTTGAGAAGTCGTGGGAGTATGCGAAAGAGGTCAATGCATGTTTCGTTGATTTTGAAAAAGCATTTGATCGCATTCCTAGAGACGGGCTTTGGGCGGGACTGTTGCAGTATGGCGGTGGCCAGTTACTAACTGCTATCAAGTCGCTGCATATGCATTTCGAGGTCTGTGTGCGTGTTAACAGCGCAACGACGAAACCTTTTATATTAAGTGTGGGACTACGGCAGGGCCGAAACTAGGCAATGTGCCCCTCCCTACCGAAATCATCTTTCGGGGTGTCGTGAGTTGCGAACCTATGTTTATTATCGTTTAGTACTTTGCTGTCATTGTGTCACGTGATCGTAGGACGTTGTTCATCTGCTTCTTGTTGTGCAATACTGTCTTGCATTTGTCGGAAGTTAGTTTGTAGAACAGATGTACCATTGTTAGTATCGCAGTAGATGTTTAGTTCAGAGCTTTAATTTTGTTTATTTATAGATTTTTAAAGCCTTAATAAAGGTTAAATGTAAATGATCGCTTGAAATATTACACGGGGCCCCCTAAAAACTATTTCTTGGATGTCGATACAAAAGAGCGAGCCCCGAAGGGGCGATGCCAAGCTAGAGGGGGGTCTGGGGGCATGCCCCCCAGAAAATTTCACGGAATTTGACCTAATTTTGAAGGTTTTTTGTGCGTTTTGAGCCTTTAAAGTTCTTCAGTTTTAACAAGATTCAATAGTCTGTTTTACTAGGTCCTTTCCATACTAGGCTGGCTCAAAATCATTAAAAAAAAATTTTTTTTTCGATCGTTTCGTCCGTTTGCAACAATGTTCTGTTTGGTAATTAAAGCTCCTATACCAAATTTAATGAAAGTATTTTAATGTTTGATCCTGGTCCACCCACTTCAAAATTTCTAGAAGGTTGACTGTTTTTCATGTTCGGTCGTAGCCTTCGAATACCCTGAACAAAACAACTTTATCTACGAAAAATAAAAATACAAGCTAAAGGATACACAAGACGTGATTATTTTTTTGCAACAGTGCAAAAACTCCTCCTGCAATGGAGCTTTACCACATTTTTGACAGAATATGCTTGGTACAACGTTCTGCATTTGGCTTGATCAAAAGGTCACTTTGTTTTTCTCGTAGGTTATATACTACTTGATAAGGAAACCGCTTTTGAGATGGTGATTTGGAGATCGTAGATTCGTACTCTGTGACGTACTTGTAACTCTGTGACGAGGCCAAGGGCTCTTTCTGAGGAATATTTTACAGCTTTCAGACGAAGAAGCCGAGATTTATTCCGGATGCAGCTTTCGTCCTTTTCCCAGATGGAAGCGGGTTTACACAAAAATACTGGGTTTTTATTGATGAGCTTGAAAAGTATCCACACTAATCAGGCCCAAATAAATCTATTAGCTGGGTAACAGCAGCTATTGCCGGTATCTGCTGCACTGAGTGGTCACAAGAAGTATCATTTGATATTTTCTCATGGATTTAGCCATGCTTTGGTTTTTCTAAAGACTTGCACTTCGAAAAAGTGCGAGAACCACCAATCGTTGTGTCAAATGCCAAAAGTCATTTTCAAGCTTGTTAGCAAAGGCGTTGCTGAGCTTCCAGAGTCTCTCAAACTCGTGGTTTTATGGCATTGGCAATCATAATTTTACACAAGCTCAAATCTTCATAGAATTAAATCATAGAACTAGCTGCATTATAAACCATAAAAGCAGCTGTTCCACAAAACAATTCCATCACATGATGTCGATAGGGCAATAGCAAAAGTTTATTTCCAAATGTTTTTTTCCAAGGATACAGCCACATTACTACGAACTCCCGAATTAAGAGAAGTTGTATCAAACGCTGAACCAATGATAAGGTGTTTTTCAATGCTCCATGTATCAAGGGTGTCCAAAATTATTTTTGTTTGTTCGGCAGCTGTGCTGTGTTTTTGATCAAGACTAATTTCGAGTAAAATAATGGATTTGTTTATGCCGTGCGTGTACCATTAAGCTCTTTGTTTGGCGTATAGCGGTTAAACCACGTTTACATACTTAGATCGGATATCAAAACTCAAACCCCCTTATATTATTTCAAAGTTGAAGCTGGTACAGTTTAAACTATCTTGTGTGCTGTGTAGAATCTTGCTTGCCCATCATTGAGTGTAGAACTCATTTTTCGTTTCATGGCGCGTGCAACGTAAGTCTGTCCTATCCTTGCAGCGGCTGTATTTACGCGAGTGACTACTTATAATAGATTAGATTAATTAGTCTCTCGAGCTGCAACATTTGCCTAGTCAACTCCTTGAAGTTCAACCCCACTTTCTTACTTCAATTACCTGCAAACGAATTGAGCATGCCAAGCTAGGCAGTGTTGCCAACTTGGATTATTTTAATCTAGATTTAGATTATTTTCATGTGATTTAGTTGTAAAAAATACCCATTTAGATGTTGCATTATTTTTTTTCTAGATTATTTTAGCGTTTCATTTAGATGTATTTTTTTGCACTTGATTTTGGGCAAATAATTGGACATCTGCGACGTTATTTTCTTTTTCTTGCTCCAGTTTGCTCTCTTCACCTGATTTTGCGCGGAAAATCGGAGTCTGTGGACCTGAAGACCTTTTTTTGGTCCTCATCTGATTTTGCGCGGAAAATTGAACGTCTGCGGACGTGAAGACCTTTTTTTATTGGTCTTCACCTGATTTTGTGTGGAAAATTGGACGTTTGTGGACGTAGAGACTTTTTCTTGCTCTTCACTTGATTTTTGGCGTAATATTTAACGTCAATTTTCATTTACTCATTGGAAATGTTACTTTGGTATGTTTAGATTATTATGTGGATCATCACTTTTCAAATTTAGATTATATTAGATAATTTTTGATGAGATTCCAGATTATTTTATTTCTGAACATTTGGCAACGCTGAAGCTAGGACTTACTGTCAGCAAAACGCAAAATCTTTTAACTGTTCTGTTCAATAAGTCTTTTACCAAAGTTAATTCAACGATGAAGGAAAACAGATGGCTGGTATAGAGCTGATTCCCACACATGTGGCTTATTTTCACATCGATTTGGTTATTTTTTAAGACTTCAAAACACCATTTTGGGTGCAGTAAACTTCCTTTTGCAAATCAAATCTTCATTATACTCGCCGTATTACGCCGAAGCGTGTAACGAGTTGCGGGGCCCATCTCCGCGGCTTAGCGCCTGGGCTACACAGCTCCGAAGAAACGTCGCAACGGTGGCGAGTCGTTGGCGACACTATGTCGGTTTGATCGGCCCGGGAGTCGAACCCCTGACCTCCCGCACCGATAGCGTGCGCTTTGCAACTGAGCTAACGGCCGGTTACTTTCTTTTGCAAGCTTCAAAAATACTTTTTTGAGATTTTATTATAGCTGTTAGTAAAATGAAATAGGCTCAAAGCAACACCCTAGAAAAATATAACTGTCTAAACATGCGACACAGATGCAGAATATCGTTTGACGCGACACTGATGGGTCATGACCAGAGCTGCGAACTCAAACTTGAACTCGAAAGAACTCGATCATTTTGCCGAACTCGAACTTGAACTCGAAAAAATTTTTTTCTGAACTCGAACTTGAACTCGCAAAAAACTTTTCAAGTTCGAGTTCATTAGAAAGATATTATTGTTGAGAAGAAATAAAAGATCACAACGAAACATAGTTTGTTGTTCAAGTAGTCACAATCAGTGTAAATTGAAGTTATGATTTTACCAAAAGAAATGCTGCGTGTCGTTAATTTGTTTATGCCATTGCGACCTATAAAATCCAGTGCTGCGAACTTGAACTCGAACTCACTGAACTCGGTCATTTTTGCCGAACCTGAACTCGAAACAATAAACCGAACAATGCCGAACAATAAAATTCTTAGAACTTAACTTGAACTCGGTTAAAAGTCAGCAACGCGACAAGTATCAGCAACGTGATGTTTTTACAGTATGTTGCTAGGCTTGAATAGCAGCCGTATTATCAACAAATCCACGCAGTAACGCGCAAGTAGCCTACAACAAAGTTAAGTTAAAAAAACGCTGTCTTAGGCAATGACAATCTTGATATGTGGCGCATAGCTAATACCAAGGTAAGGTGCATGTTTTAGATGCAGTTGGACTGATTAATTTGCAATGACCATGATCTTATTCTAAATCGTAATAGAGAATTCTTTACTAAAATATTCGCTACTAGGCGTAGCATTTTTTGGAATCAATTATTTAAATATTGCATGTTCTTTGATGTGAACCGAACCCACTTTAACAGAAGTTGAACTCTTTCATAATTTTAATTTATTTAGACTCTACGACCCATGTTATCCAACTTTATTTGCAAATAAGTACCGGTACTAAAAGCATGTCGCTGCGCTGTTGACTTCGATACTGCCGCAATTCTGTGCGTGCTGTTTTTTGTGATTGTAAATGCGAACTGTGTTGCTGCAACTTCTAACTGCGAAGCGCTGTTTCAAGCAGCCACCTCAGAAAATAAGGTTATATATTTTTAATTTTTAGGTCACTGGCAAGGGCGATGGAAGTGGGGTGCTAAGGGGAGCGGAAGTCCCTCCCTAAATTTTTAGATCCCCTCTTAAAAATCTCAGCCCCTCCTACACCTCCCCTCTTGAAGTTCCGCACTTTAATGGTTTTATTGTCTTACATTTGTTGGTATTTTTGGCATTACACGAATAACAGTGCCGAGTATTGTTAGCGCGCACTGCGCAGGGCATTATCAATTTGCTTGCATTGAGTTTGCTTCTCTGTATATTTTTGTTGTGTGGAAGTTTTCGTTGTGTTTTGTGCTTGTTCTTTGAATTTGTTCTGTCTGAAATGTTGCTTTAATTGCTGAAGAAACAGTATTAGTCCTAAGTCCCTATTACCACTTCGTCCACTTTTCCAAAACTTTGTTGTTTTTTGTATTTTTGTCGACAAAATTGGGGCAACTTTTTTTACAAAAATATTGTTTTGGTAATGGAAGTCTGCTTCATAATGACGCGTTCGCAATACCCTTTCTATCCATCAGAACTTTTTCCGGGATAAACCATAGAACACGGTCGATAGCGGATTATTCTTATAACGTAACATGAATTGCAATATTTTCTTTATAAACTTCATCTACAAGGCAAAACACTAATAAGGTTGCGTCTGTTTAGAGCGTATATCATAATCTTATCACTTGGTCTCTCAGATTACTCGACCAGGGTAAGGTGGGGTAGCAAGCCCTCCTTGAGCGACTTTTGCTCTCTTTCCCAAAATACTAGGTTTTTTAATCTAATTTTTGTTTTGGTTAATTTTGGGTTCAGAGCTATCTATTCCAACTGTCATTTTTGAAAAAAATCAGCGCTCTGGCTAGTTCATTAAGATTTTTAAAAAAATCCCAAATCGGCCGTTTTACCCCTAGAGGTGGGGTACAAGGCCGTATTTCGGGGGTATGGCGGGATTCAAACCCCCCTCCCCCGAAATATTTTTATAAATTTGAACTAAGACACTCCAAGCTCTGCAATCGTCAAATCATGGCATATAGTATGCAGTTTTAAGATGTAACATTTTGACCCGCAAGCCATTGTTGCGGTATGCGTTTGTACATTTGCAGCATAATTAATTCAGCTATAACCAAATTGAAGTATATAACACACGAACCCATGAAAAACTGAAGCCTTTGTGTACTAGTCATACAAATAAATTACGGCAAAGCATGGAGACTGATTATTTAAAGATGAACTGAGTTTGATTGCTATTTTTAGTGGTCGCCCGCCAGTGGCGTAAAAGAAGCAGGCGCCTGGCTTGTGCTAAAACTGTCGCTGTATGTGCACTGCCAGTTTACTGCAAATTTTACTATAACGTCACGTTCAACCATTTTTTGATAAAAGTGTGCTTAAATGAGTGGTTTCTATGTGAAAAACGTAAAAACCTGATGGCAGCCTCCAGACACTCGGTTTTGCGCCACTTTGTCAAATCCTTGGAGCGCCATTGTAATGTTTATGCCAGAAAGCGTTAACATAGCTCACAACGTCGTAAAAACTTACGTTAAAAATTTTGCTATACCGGTGGTGAATATTCGTATCAAACCCCTCCCCCGAAATATTTTTCTAGATACGGCCCTGGTAGGATAATACGGCCCACCCCAAAATGCCATAACACCCATCGGTGGGGTTTTACCTATACATCTCAAAACCAATCATTTTTCCGCAATTTAAAAATAATGAATAAAAAAGGCAATCTTTGTTGGCAATTTTTACATTTCTATTAAGCTACAGATTATTGAAAAAGGAACAAAGTAGAAAAACGATTTTAAGACTAACAGGACAGTGGCGGCTCGTGAGTTTAAAATTAGGGGGTGCTGCATTAGAACAGTTTGTTTTTTAGGAAAAAACGAACTTGTGAATAGTTGCGGCGTGTGAGTAACACGTTAAAACCAAACACTTTATTTTCATTGAAATAAGAATGCGGTTTTGATGAGCAAAAATAACTCCAGCGCATAACTCTTATGCAGCTTGAAAATAAATACAATACACATTTTATGAGTGAAACTGGCATAGCTAACAACCATTTTCCACCAAATCATATTAAACGTTTGCTGATGCAACAAATTGGACTGTTCATTATGAGCCCCTTTGGCAATGTCGATTTAGAGCACGTGAGCACTAGCAGCATAAGCTCTTCTATCATGGGCTTGCAAGTACCGGTAGTCAAATTATCCAGATTTGTCTGCATTGGAAGGTCACATCTTCAATTCAAGGAAATTCACAAAACGATAGACTAACATCACATTTCTGACTCAAGGTATTGATTATAGAGGCTTTCCTTTGTTAAATGAAAAACTACACGAGTCTTTGACACTAACAGGTATCGAAAAGAACCGCTAAAGGTGTACCTTGTAAATCATCCAGAGAGAAAAGTAAAAAGAGAAGTTTCTGAAATAAACAAATCGATGTGAATTCATAGTATGGAGAGCTTTTGTTACGATAAAGTTTCAAGTCTTCTTTAAAAGAGAGTCAATCTTCATTTTCGTGCAAGGCTTGCCACAGGAAATTAGTTCATAGCAAAACTATTGTAATTGCAGAATAAGTTGACAAAAATGATGAATTGCCCTCACAGGTTGGATGTAACTTCTACGAGCATGTGTTGATGTATAATTGCGTTTATCTCTCATACAACATATACATAAACTCCTATCCTCTGACAACCTGTGAACAAACATTAAAATACTGAATGAAAATTTATCAAGTTGCAACCACACGTATAAAACCTGAAATAGAAATTAAAAAATGTAAATTAAGTCTCTTCAGTGGTGCTATGAGCTTCAAATCCAAGAATTTTCTGAACTTTAGAAGTTTATGACCGTACATCTTCAACATCAGCCAAAGTAAGTTGTTTTTATGGTTTTTAAAACTTCAAGATATCTTATTGTGACCACGATGTCATCTTGCGTAGGTATTAGGTAGAATAAAGGTTATTATCTGGAAGAATGCATTGTAGGTTGATGGATGTACTTCATGGATTTGAAGCTCATAGCACCACTGAAGAGACTTAATTTAATAGTCGAAACGTATCCCGTCTGGTGCAAAATAAAAAATGTACTTCCTACATATAAAAGCTAGATGCATTACCAGTCACTGCAAATACTGCATTTACCAGCTAAACTTTTCACTGTTGTATTACTTCTTTTAAATCAATAATTAAGATATTCAGCCAATCACTAAAATGAAACTTTTTTGCATCGTCAACACAGACTGTTCAATAAAAATTAACAAAAACACAAAAACTTACATAATTAAATGCAAGAGAACCAACTGTTCATATTAGTACATAGGTACAGCTTTACTATACTTACTACAAGCATAGGTGGCGGAACCGGGGACGCCTGGGGAGCACTGGCTCTCCCACTTTTTTTTTCAGGGAGAGCCCTGGGTGGCCCTAATTTACGTGTTTGTTTCTACAGTATTGCCTCTGCATGAATGTAATTGAAACTTAATAGACCTACCATCGAAATTAAAACCCACGAAAGAGCTTAAATCCAGAGAGGTCTTCTTTAAAATTTTGTTAGTGGGGTGGGGAACGGAAATTAGAAGCAAGAACCGTGGGTCTGAAGCCCACACAAATTGGATATACTGCATGTGGACAGGATAAAAATGGGTTGTGGGCATAGGGCCGGATATACATATAGGCTAAGCTGGCTGAAACCTAGGGCCTCGTAGAAAATGGGGGGCCTCATCAAGAACAATGAAGACCTTTTTTTTCTCTTCACCGATACTTTCAGTGGAAAACAGAACATCTGAGGACGTGTACCTTTTTTTCCTTTTCACTATACTGATATTTTCAGTGAAAACAGAACATCTGAGGACGTGAAGACCTTTTTTGCTTTTCCAAGTGATCAAACAGCTAAGGGCCTCTCATTGTCTAAATCCGGTCCCCATGATCGTATTTAGGGGCGGGGCTATAGTGCCATGCCTCTCCCCTTTTGACTCTACCTTTTAGTAAACAAGAACAATGCTAAAGGTGCCTCTTTTGATGGTATCTGTAGCTAATGGCCAGGAGCGGATCCAGAGGGGTAGGATGAGGCATATGCATGCTCACATCAGCCATTTTCAAATATGTTTTTGATGCATACGATTTTTCTATAATTTCGAACCTCTTCGATACCAACAAGCCTTACGTCTAAAGCACGCATAATTAAAATGTGCGAACAAAATGCATGATATTTGGCGAAGCACTCAGAATTAGGGTAAAACAACTTAAACAAAATTTTCCTGAAAATGATTGAAAAAGCACTAAAATAGCCATTGCAGTGTGTAAATTTTTCCGGGGGAGCATGCCCCCGAACCCCCTGGAACATTTCTTTGTTTCTTAATCAGCTTCAAATTAGGTCTGCTGAAAAAAATGCGCCGGAAAATATGTGGAAGTTATGCCCCTCTCCTTTTAAAATTTCTCGCTAAGCCGCTGCCGGCCCTGGTTGTTAGAAGGAAATATGGTCATTGGTTTAGGGCTCCCTCACCTTAGAAATGCTTCCGCCATCGCTGATTACAAGCGTACGTAATTATAATACTAAAATGCAACAACTCAGACTGTTGGCTACAACAAAAAGTACATTGCAAAATAACTGCAATATATGAAAGTGTCCGTGTTAGTACTAACATTCTGCTCTAGTACAATCAGCATATCTAGGCTAGCAAACTGACCTGATCCTTCATACTATTAGCCCATAATGGTAATAACAGCTATTGACTTGTAGACCTGAGGTTTACTTTACAGTGGAATGCAGCTTACACTAATCTCAACCTTCCAAATCTTAGCAATGCGCACTATCCCAACACGCCACAGCACTTCACAATCTAATCGTATCTAGTTGCATACTGATATACAACTGTTAAGTGCACTGATCTAATGGCAAAATAAACCTAAATGCTATTTTTCTGTCAACTGTTAACGGCATAGCAGACACATTAAGATACAACACGATGGTGCTAGGTAATAAGTCAAAGCACATTAATATGTAAGGAAAAAAAAAACACAACATCAAAATAGGATAAATAACTTGCAAATTAACAGCGCAGAATAACAAAATATGAGAATGAAGGCAACTGTCCAAAAAAATCATTTGAAATGTAAGAGATGCAATAGAACAGAGGTTAAAGTTTTTTAAAAGCTTACTACACATAGCAATATTGGGCGCAGATATTAAATCATGAGGTAAATTATTCCAAACTTTAGTCATACATATAAAGAAGAAATTACGAAATTGGTCAGCATTGGCACAAAATTTGAATTTAACTGTACAGTTATGAGAACGAAAGTTGTAGCTTACTTTCTATAACAGTATTCAAAATATCATCAAAGTGCAAATCAGACAGATTGTAATCAATTTCAAACATTTTTTGGGATAGGGTTTGGGCTAGGTAATTAAATTTTGACATGACTAACAGCTAACGGCAAAATAGGCTTTATTACGGCACAGCAGATACAGTACTACCATAAATTTAATTAACCCATGCATGAAACATCTAGGTCTATCCTGTTCCTACCTGTAACTTTTTTTGTCAGAGGCTAGAACAGTTACGGCACACTAACTGTTCCAGCACAGCCATTTGATTTCCAAATTGCATTTCGGCTTGGGTTGGCTTCGATCCCTCACTTTGTTTTTCTTGGTTTTTCTGACGCGATTCCTGGCACCATACCTATTTTAGCTACTTCCTGCTTCTGTCTTGTCCTTATATGGTAAAGTCATGTGTTGCCCACCACACCTTATAAACGTTAATTACACTAGCGTCTTGCTTTTCAAAAATTTGCACCTCTTTAGATGCGCTTCGGTTTCCTCACCTAATTCTATTCAGTATTTGAGTTTGAAGACGCTGCCACATTTTTTGTTATTTTAAAGTTGAGTTGACCTCGGTAAAAAAAAAAAAAAAAAAGTTTTTGCTTCTTCTAATTTTTCTGAATGATTTTAACTTGAAGAAAGCTGAAGATATTAAAGAACCTGAGTGTTTTTATATTTTATTTGAAAGAGGAGGTGAAGGTCTTGGCGCTCCGCCCGGGCAGTTTAATGTTGGAAAGCCAGTTGAGGTTCTCTAACATGAAGAATACTTACCGTTAAACTTCTTACAAGAAAATTACATGAGATACTTTAAAACTACTGAAGAATTTTCAACTTCCTAGAAGAACGTATTTGGCTTGAAAAATTCCTGCAGATCTCCGAGTTAAACAGAAATAAGAATTGCTACGCTACTAAATCCAGATAGTCCCTAAGATTTGTTGTGGTTGCCAGGTTGCTGGCTTTGTGACGTCTACGTTAAGGACTCGGCATTATTGTTAATGGACTGGAAAAGTAGCTAGGCTGTTTAGAGCTCTCGCACTGGCGATTGCGCGTGTATAAATCTGTTTTCAAAGGCTACTGAGCTGAAAGCCGTGGTTTATAGCGGAAGTTCATTTCCATCGATTTCATCTCGTGAAGAAATTTCCACCAACCTAAATTCCATCAATTTCTTGTCGGTATTCGGACGAACTGTGAATTTTGATCACTCTTCTCAAGGTTTTTGTTATTTGATGATTGTGTTGATATTACTTTTGATTATTTTTATTATTGGTTATTTTGAATTTGTTTTACATTTTGTTGTAATATTAAAACTTCTGAAGATGACCATGGGGTAATCGAATGTAGAGATGCTAGGTTTTTGGACCAGCCGGAGATACCAGTTAAGGATTCTCTCTCTATGTCAAGAAATAATCTGGCACGGGGTGGGCGTGGTTACTCTAATTCTGATGTTGTCGACAGACAGTGATGTGAACTGTCGCAAGTTGCTGACCCGGAGACGGCGGTTGATGGTAGGTTTAAAAAATCTTACCGATCATTTGCGATGCGCTACGAGTTGCGAGGTGAGTGAATCAATTTGTAAATTTTGTGAAATTGAAGTCGAATATGGGGATTTTAAACGTGCTGTTGGGGTTATAATGGATAGTAAATTGGTTACTGAATTGTTAGACGGCATGGCTGATCAATACGAGAAATGTCATTGTTTGCTTGAAGAGGTTAAACGTAAACTCTTTAATGACCCTAGGGAGGAGAATGTAAAAGATGTGGTCCCTAGTGATAGTGTTTCTTACGTCGACTGCTATAGTACTGCATCCTGTAAAAGGTCAACAGTCTCTAAGAGAATCGAGTTCAAACGTAAACGCTTGGAACTGAAGGCTAGGTACGACCTTGAGCTTGCTAAAGCCAAAGCTGAAGCGGCACAGGTTAAAGCTAAAGCAGAAGCACGCTTTCTCATTGAGCAGGCTAATCTTGAGGCTGAAGAGGAACTTGCTAGCTTGTGTAGTCATGGGTCATCGACCACAAATTCTCGAAGGGTTAGGCATAATGATACTACTAAAAGGGTTAATGATCATGTGAAACAGAATTTAACCCGCGTGTTGAGTTGGTAAAAAATAATGCCGGTCTAAGTGGGAGGGTACCTGAACTGCAGGGCTCTAGTAGACTAGGTTTGACTGAACCCGACGATAAAGCTAAAGCCTTAAATCGTAGACGCACTGGGGAAATGTTGAATCCAAATGTTAAACCTTTTTCGTATGCGGCGTTCCACACTGTTGTTACTTGTGACAAAAGGCAGCCTTCCGATCTTTTTATCGACATGAGTCGACGGAAGTCAGAAGTAGCGGGTTACCTGGGGCTCTGTCCAGCTCTGGCTTAGCGCCGCTAAATGTTCGGGCGGGAGCTGCTTTCACTGCGCCTGGCAATGACGAACCCATTTTTAAAACGTATCTAGATAGGCAAGGTCGGTTATGATGGCAATAACATCGCATTTATTTTCTTTGAAAATCAGATACGTGAACTTATGAATGAGGCACCTTGTGATGAACAAAGACTTGAGGCCTTAAGGGCTTCTTGTGTGGGCCGGCCTCGCGAAATGGTTAATTTGTTTGTTGCACCCATGAAAAGTTTGTCAATTTCGCAACGAATCAAAATGGCTCTTGGTCGTTTGAGACAGCGATATGGAGTGCCCGGTGGGCTTACCACAGAACCTAAAATTATCGAAATCCGAAGTGGGTATGATTGGTTTTAATTTGGCCTCGTTGAAGCAATTTAATGAGGATTTAAATACGCTTGAAGTTTTTGCATATGCCCACGACGAGTTTCAAAAACTATCAGGGCAATTGTTGCTGGATGTTGCTAATCGGCTACCTGGGACTCTTAAAAGACGATATTTAGACTATTTGGCTCGTTGGAACCTTGATTTTAATTGCCCTGGTTTTGATTCCATACGGAAATTTATTTTACATAAGTTGAGCGTCATGTCATCTGATTACGCTCTAACGCTTTTCAGATGTGGGGAAAAGGATAAGCCACGTGATTCTGGTTATGGGCGAGCTTCTGCACGTGTTCGTCAAGTGGCGGTGAAATCACAAGACAGACCTTTATAGAAGCCTGCTACTAAGCCGGGGTCTGGGATAGTTAAGTCACACGGGCCGAAAGTCCCCCCGCTGTGTTTTGTGTGCGATGATGTTACATCGAGACATTTCTTGGGCAGTTGCACCAAATTCAATAACCTGTCAAAGGATGATAAAAAGCAAATTGTAATGAACGCGAACAGATGTTTGAATTGTTTAGCTCAGGGGTCGGCAACCTGCGGCTCCGGGGTCACATGCGGCGGCTCTTCAAACCCTCAGTTGTGGCTCTATTTGAAGGTAAACAAAGATCTTTTTTTGGGAATCATTTTCGGAATAACTGAAGTTTGTAGATCTGACGGTAGTTTTGCGGCTCCCGCTGGGTTTCGCATTGTAACAAACAGACGAATTTGGCTCTTTAAGTGCAAAAGGTAAAAGACCGGCCGTTAGCTCAGTTGCAAAGCGCACGCTATCGGTGCGGGAGGTCTTGGGTTCGATTCCCGGGCCGGTCAAATCGGCACAGTGTCGCCAACGACTCGCCACCGTTGTGACGTTTCTTCCGAGCTGTGTAGCCCAGGCGCCAAGCCGCGGAGATGGGCCCCGCAACTCGTTACACGCTTCGGCGTAATACGGCGAGTATAATGAAGATTTGATTTGATTTTTGAAGTGCAAAAGGTTGCCGACCCCTGGTTTAGCTAAAAGGCACTTTGCTCGGAAAAGTTCGCTTGTTTGTAAATGCACTGTTTGTGGTCCTAATAAAGTTCACAAGCATGCTACTGCTTTGCATGACGTGTTTGGTGGGATCACGCCTGCGCAACTTGGGCCCGCTGGCGTAGGAAGTGCGTGTGAGACGGGGTCATCTACTTCAGAGAATGAATCTGGTGAGAACTCAATACCGCCTTCCGTAAGGAAATTAAATCCAGCTTTAAATGGGGTGCTGCTTCGCACAAGCGCTGTAAAAGTCATCAACCCCTTAAACGGAAAATCCGCACTTGCCTACGCTCTGCATGACACGGGCTCTCAGGTTACCTTGGTGTTTGATCAGTTAAAAAATGAATAGGGGCTTGACGTTCGAGACGATTCCGAAGTAATTCGGACATTGGCAGATCAGACCACTAAAAGTGGTGGTTTCACTCACTTTGACCTGCAGTCTCTCGCTGATGATAGGGTTTATCACGTTCATGACGCCCTAATTGTACCTGACTTCGCGGAAGAGAGCGCTTGTCTTCCTCATACCGTTAAGGTGGCGCACTTAAAGCATTTCCAGGATGTTAATATTCCTACGATCCCTGATCGCAACAAAATTGATATCTTAATCGGGCAATCCGACAAAGAGTTATTTGTCGTTTTGGATGAGCGTGAGAGATTGAACCCAGAGGAACCCAGTTTGGCGGCAGAGCTGGGGAACATCAATTTATGACACGCAGAGCTTTAGTCGCTGATAAGCAGGTTACTTGTGAGTGTGAGCGCCTCAGAGTTGAAGTTTTCAGATTTAAAAGAAGTTCTTCGCAAGCAAGAACTTGAAGACGAAATTATTCAACCGTCTAAAAGCGAAGAGCTTGCTGGTGAATTGGTAGAACCTAATGTTAAGCGTGTTGACGGACGTTATAAAATCCCTGTTCCGTTGAAATCCGATATTGTGAACAGTTTGACAAATAATTTTCACAGCGCTGTTGATCGCACAGCCACTCTTCGTAAAAAAGCTCTTAAAGATGCTGGCTTAAAGCGAATTTTTGCTGATACTTTTCACGAATTGATCAATAAGGGTTGGTTAGTTCCTGTTGTTGACTCTGATTTTGATCACATTAAGTGCTGGCATTTACCGTTTTTCGTGTCGAAACAAGATAAGCCAAGAGTGGTATTTGATGGCTCCGCTACATTCCAGGGTTTGTCGTTAAATGATGCAGTTTTTCCTGGAGTTAATTTGTTAAATGACTTACCGTATTTATTCGAGTGTAACGCGCAAAATTTTGTACTGATTTTTAATCAAAAATTAAGGGTGCGCGTTATACACGAGTAAATAGGTCGCACAGCACGCTGTTGCCAGATAAATTCCCTATCACGGCTACAGCGCGCAATACGTTGCTTAGAATTCGAACAATTGTTTGGTGAATCTGATGATGAATCCGATTTTGAAGGGTTTTAAATTCTACCATAAATTTTATTTGGGAATTGTGCTTTAATAAATTTTTTTCGTATGTTGTCAATAAATTTTTTGTTATAGCCACATGTCTTCAACAGCAGTTGTTCCTTTCTATGTGAAAAATATTTTATACTAATTTTCATTCAAAAGTTAGGGATGCGCGTTATACACGGGTGCGCGTTATACTCGAATAAATACGGTAGTTGGTGTCCTTAATCGTTTTCGCTTGAGTAGGTTTGCGTGCATAACAGATTTAAGTAAATGTTTCTTCCAAGTTGCTTTGCCACGTGAACAGCAAGATTGGTTTCGTTTGGTGTGATTTAAAGATAATAAGATTGATATTGGCAAGATTCAGAGTTATCACTTCACTAGGCATGTTTGGGGTATTAACTCAAGCCCTTATATCGCTGTGTTTGCTATTGAGCGACTGATCGATGAAAACCCCGCTTGTGCTAGCCAGTTGACTTTGACTTCGATAGAAAGTAAGCGTTACATGGACGATTTGTTGTTGTCTTTTGACTCGTTTGACGATTTGAAGCTGGTAACGCAAGAGTCGAAAGCCCTTTTTGAAAGTAGAGGGTTTAAATTGCGTAAATGGGTGGCCAACAGCGTGTCTAAGTCGGTCTTGTTAAATCTTCCTCCTGAAGATCTGGGAGCTAATGACAAAGAGATTGACTTGACCTCTCACCTTATGCCGGATTCCAAAGCTTTGGGCCTGGTATGGGATGAAGAGGGTGATCGCTTGCGGGTGTGTTCAAGGCGTAAACTTGTTGATGTTTCCACCAGACGTGAAATGTTGAGTGTTTTGGCTAGCCAATATGACCCGTTGGGGTTTCTGGCTCCTTGTTTTCTGGGTGGAAAATTAATATTGCAGAAGGTTACTAGCTCGGGTCTTGGTTGGGATGAAATTCTACCTGGCGATGGGTTAAGTAACTGGATAGCTTGGGCTGTTTCAGTGGAACCGTTTTTGGGATACTTTGTTCCTCGATGTTGTTTCCCAGAGGATGGAGCTGAGATCGAGAAGAGTAAAGTGAGTTATCAACTTCACGGATTTTCGGACCCGTCCAACTCGGCATTGTCGTGCGTTGTATATCTGAGACGAGTAGTTGAAGGGAGACGTTCTTGTGTTGCCTTTATTCAAGGGAAGTCAAGAGTTGTTTTGGTAAATCAGAGCAATTTGGTGATCTCGAGAAAGGAGGTGAAGGCTGCTGTCATGTGCTCTGAGTTGATGAAGAGTGTGTCAGAGTCGCTTCAGCATCTTGGTTGCGGCCTTCACTTTTGGACCGACTCCCATGTAGTGTTAAGATGGATAATTAATCCGAATCTTAATTTACCTCGTTTCGTTAAGCGACGCATCGATAAAATACATTCTGTCGCCTCTGCTGAGATCTGGAAGTACGTTAACACGTGTTCGAATCCAGCTGACGTGGGTACGCGAGAGGATAGTTTCAAGAAGTCCCCTGGTCATACCCTTTGGATTAATGGTCCTAAATTTTTGTGGCAAACCAGGATTGTGACTCATTCCCCTTCTTCCTGTGTATCAGTTAAGAGACTAAATGTTGACAAAAACTTATTGGTTGATAGTAAAAACGTTTGTGCTCTTGATAAACTTATTGAAGTTTCGCCCGATTTATATACTTTGAAAAAGCGGCTAAGCTATTTAATTTGTTTCAAGCAATATGTTGTCGCCAAAGCTAGAGGGCTAACGTTTAAAAAACCGATGTTAAATGCTGATATGTTGGAAGATGCGTTGACCGACATAATAAAGTACGTTCAGTCTCGGTGCTTCGGGGCTGTACAAATACTAAAGCGAGACTCTGCAGATGCTTTTGACGCTATCGTGAAAAGAATCAATCAAAACGCAAATAATGTTGCCGATATGAAACGGGTCTCTGAACTGAAAACGTTGCGAAACTTAAGTCACTGATTTAATTTGTGTGGGCACTGATTTAATTCTTCGTGTAGAGGAACGACTTGAGAATGCTTAGTTGCCTCTTGATTGCAAACACTCTATCATTTTGCCCGGAAGTCATACTCTGACACTGACACGTCTGATTGTAGTTCATGAGCATGTTCTCGCTGGTTACGTTGGTCCATCGTACACGCTTATTAAAGACAGGCAGCGTTTTTGGATCATCCACGGGGTTTCTAATGTCAAGCGCTTCCTTTCAGAGTGTAGCAGATGTGCTCAAAGGAAGGCTACTCCCATTCGACAGCTCATGGCTGACCTTCCGGTGTGTCGAGTCACCGCTACCAATAAACCTTTTAAATTTAGTGGGGTGGATTATTTGGGCCCCTTCGTGTTGAGGCAAAACAGAAGTGACTGCAAAGCTTGGGGGCTTCTTTTTACGTGTCTATGTACCCGGTGCATTCACGTGGAAATTGTCACCAGTCTAGACCTTGATAATTTCCTATTTGCCTTTTCACGCTTTATCAATCTGAGGGGAGCTGTTGATACTGTTTATTTAGATAACGGGAGTACTTGACAAACGCCCAGCTTTACTGGGCTCTACAGAACTTCACAACTCCTTATGTAAAAAGTGCATTAACTGGGTTTTCAGTCCCCCTTATGCCAGCAGCCAGGGAGGGAGCTGGGAAATTATGCTTAAATTGTTTAATTATTTAAAAAGGCCTTAGCTTCGGTTATTGGGAAAGCACGGCGTAAGCTTTCACTTATTCAATTGCAAACCTTTACTTCGGACGCAATGCGCATCGTGAATGATCGGCCTCTTACTACTTTAAGTTGCGAACCTAATGATTTGGCGCCTATCACACCCTCTTCGTTTCTGGGTCAGAATCTTGCACCGAATACACCGTTAAGTGCTTTTCATGATTGGGGTGACCTGCGCAAGGACTTCTCGTATAATTCTACTTTGGCCCACCGGTTTTGGCTCTCTTGGATAAAGGGATCCCTACAGGGGCGGAGTAAAGGAAGAGTTGCCCGAGAGAATCTTACCCCGGGTCAGTTGGTTCTGGTGGGAGATGCCTCCGATATTTCCAAACGTGGCACTTATAGACTGGGATGCATTCACGCTGTTTATCCCCAAGCTAGGAAAGCGAGGGGTTCGTTCGCCTGGCTACCGTGGCAGTATTAAAACATTCTGGGTCCGGAGAAATCGAATATATTCTGAGAGATGTCTTAAAGATTGTCTCCATCTGAAATTCTTACTGTGCCGTGTTATTTTGTGCGCCTTGTTTGATGTGAAATGAAACAAATATATTTAACTGGTAGGTCTACCTTACCGAGGTTTTCATAATTTTGTGCACTTGGTCTATTATTGTGTTGAAGTTTATTACCGTGTGTTGAAAGTTATATGCTGTGCTGTTTATTGTGTGTTCATGTTGAAACTTCACTTGTGGTTAACTTTCAAGGGGCCCCTATGTTCCAGCACAACCATTCGATTTACGAATTGCATTTTGGCTTGGGTTGGCTTCGATCCCTCACTTTGTTTTTCTTGGTTTTTCTGACGCGATTCCTGGCACCATACCTATTTTGGATACTTCCTGCTTCTGTCTTGTCCTTATATGGTAAAGTCATGTGTTGCTCACCACACCTTATAAACGTTAATTACGCTAGCGTCTTGCTTTTCAAAAATTTGCACCTCTATATACGCTTCGGTTTCCTCACCTACTTCTTTTCAGTATTTGAGTTTGAAAACGCTGCTACATTTTTTGTTATTTTAAAGTTGAGCTGACCTCGGTAAGTTTTTGCTTCTTCTAATTTTTCTGAATGATTTTAACTTGAAGAAAGCTGAAGATATTAAAGAACCTGAGTGTTTTTATATTTTATTTGAAAGAGGAGGTGAAGGTCTTGGTGCTCCGCCCGGGCAGTTTAATGTTGGAAAGCCAGTTGAGGTTCTCTAACACTAACTTTACATGAACCAGTAAGGTATGGCAGCCTACTGGCCCATACAAATTTCAACCTGAAGCTGTTGTTCTTTTTGTTGTTTCTTTGTTGAACATAACTAGACTAAACCAAGCTTGTTACGACATTAAAAAAAACTACTATTTGACGGTGTCTAATCTACTAATTTACCTGGCTTAGCTTACAACTGCCAACTTAAAATCGCTAAATTAAAACTATTTTGTGGGCTACCTAGACTAGGTTGCAACGTTGCTTCTTGTTTGGATTACCCGTATGTAGGCCTAGGCCTACTTAACTTTTGTGCCTAAGTTTTACACTACTGGGGCTGAATTAACAGTTTAATATAGGGTGGTCATTTTTATCTGCCAAACTGACACCGTTAGTACGTTTAAAACCACTCTAAAAAATACGTTAGCTTCACGTGACTTTTCACGTACCTATATTTATAGCAATCTGAGAGGCCTGCAGTCGATTTTGAACCAGAGGTGTATCCAATTATTAAAAGAAAAAAATCTTTCAAACTAAATTTTGAAAAAAATAAAAAATCTGGATTCGCTGGATCTGATTAGGGGTGCTGCAGCACCGCAGCAAATGTACACGAGCCGCCCCTGCAATAGGATTTGTCTCAGAAATACTCAATAAAACGAATAACATTTTGGATTGCGAATGGACAATTGGGCATAAACTAATTATGCACCATAAACAGCATTCAAACAAATGGAAAACGTCAAAAATCGATTCAATGGCTCTTATACTCTTCATCAAATTTCAGAAATAACATCGAATTTGCAGTGGGACAGATATACTAAAGAGGATTCTTAATATAAACTTCATGTGCCCAATTTTGGCACTAGTACCAACGTACCTGGGGAGGATCCAGGGTAGCAAAGGGGCTCACGCTCTTTTTAGAGCTAAGCTTATTACTCTTTTTTTTTGTAATTTTTTTAGGAAAAATTCGTCTTTGTAGAGAAAATAGGCAAAATTCACTAGGTAATAGGCATGGTAGGCCTACCTAATGAATTTAATGTAATCGGCTTTACGAAATTGTAACATTGCCTCGTCAATTGTTATTTTGTACTCGTTGAATCGTCTTCTTATTTTTCTTATTTTACCAATGGGACAATCGGCGCTTCCTGGGGTAAAACGCACATGCGGGTTTTCTGCCCTCGGTACCTGGTGGGCGTCTTCCCCCAAACGCTAGAATTGATTTTGGCAACTAACAGCTCAGACTGTTTACGTTGATACCTGATCTAACTATGTGCAATTCTAACTATATGAAATACTTAAAACGACTCACTATTATTTTTTTATTAGAATCAATAAACTAGTTTCCTCTATTCCTAAATTTTTCAAAATATCATGACTTTGCCACCTAAAATACATTTTATGATTTTAAAACTTAAGTACCCAACATCCCGCTGCCTATTTTCTGGCATAAGTTTCGTAACACGATGGCTTTCCTTTCCAATGTATATTCGTAGCAACTATGACGTGGTTACTGTTAAGCAGCTCTGGGCGTATTATTCCGGTGGGTGTCTTACACCACTTTACCCTAATAGCACGGTTGCACAAATGGGGTCGGGGGAGCGAGCCTCCCCAGAAGTTGGTACAGTTTTGTCGGATTCAGCCCCCCGTCCTAAGATAAGTTCCAACGCCCCTGGTCATTGGTTTCACCAGACTCGGAATTAAATCCGAGTCTATAGCTCGGAAAGCAAAAGCTCTATCAATTCGGGCTATTTGATCGCTTTGTAAGCTATGCAAATTTGCTTAGACATGAAAAGCAGTCATGTAGTCTTTGAAAATGTCCTCGGCCTTGAGGACAGATTTTTGAAGTCCTTGGCCTCGACCGTGTTGTCCATGGCTTTAGCGTTGGTTTGTGTGTCCTTGGCCTTGACAAAAATTTAAAATCCTTGGCCTCGACCTTAACGCCCTTGGCCTTACTACAAGTGCAACATTTGATGAAAATTATTTGCTATTGTTACAGCTTCACTTTCAACAGCCGCAGAAAAGCATCTTAGATGCAAAGAATTCGAAATATATAGTTTTAAAAACAGAACAGATTGCGGGTTCCCAGGTGTGGACGAAGCATCCTGCTTGGACATGGGTTGCTGTTATGATACCACTCGTTCCGATGTACCTAGGTGCTTTCATCCTTCGAATGACCCTCTCTTATTCCAAGGTACGTACTGTTTAAATACCTCAGCGTTTAAGCCGAATCAAAGCTTATGTAACTAGCAAGATTGCACTGTTAATTTTTAAAACTGCCAAAGTTGTACCCATTTTCAAATCTGGTGACAAATATTTAATGCGTAACTATCGTCGCATTTCCCTCTCACTATGCTTGTCAAAATGCTAGAAAAAGTCCTCAATAATCAATTTATAAATTTTTTTGGTAGATATACCATGAAATTTTCAATAATCACAATACGGTTTCAGAGAAAAACATGGAGTAGTGCATTCATTACTGAATGTCATCACACCAGCATAATGCGATGCAATTGAACACAATAAATTTACAGCACTTCTGATGGATTTTCGTAAAGCTTTTGACACCGTATCCCAGAAAATTATGCTACAAAAACTCCTTCATTATGGAATTAGAGGTCCAGCTTACAGTCTAGCGGAAAGTTATCTTTCCAATAATAATAACGCATCTTCCTCGACAACTATTAGTATAGGCGTTTCTCAAGGATCCATTTTGGGCCCTCTTCTCTTTGTAAATGATCTCAAAAATGCTACCTCTTACCAGCCCGTCATTTTGTTGATACGTGCCTAATTCTAAATAATTCAACAACAAATCTTGAAAATAATTGTAATTTGAACTTCGTACACTGCGCAACTTGTGCAATGTAAATAAATTACAAATCAATCCCGCGAAATGCACGACTATGATTTTTCCTCAAATCAAATTCTCCTGAACCAGACTTTTAAGTTATAATACCTCGAATAATATGTGATTCTTCCAAATATCTCGATGTTACCATAGACTGAAAGTGAAATTTCAATCGGTATTCCAAGTAAGCTAAGTTTTGTTTTTTTCTTTACTACGCTCTTGTACACCCGCACTTAGTATACAAGCTTCCAGTTTGGGGTAGTACACTCGTAGCCTATCTTCCTAAGCGGCAAATTCTCCCAAATAAGGTCATTAGAGTTATCACTAACTTTGATTGACGTACTCCAATAACTCCAACATTTCGAAATTTAAGAATCCTCAAAATTGCGGACATGTATACATTTCAAATTGCCAAATTAATGCACCAATTTTATTATAACTCTCTACCTTTTCTTTGTCCACGTTTTTTAGCCCACTTTCGGACATTCATAAACGTTTAACCAGATCAGAAACAAAAAGTAACTTCTATCTTCCCAAACTCTCCACATGCCGTTGTCAAGGATCAATTAAATACCATAGAGTTAAAATTTGGAATTCGTTAACCCCATTATTAAAAACACAGTCTTTCAAAAAATTTCAGGTGAACTTCAAAAACCATCTTAAATATACCAGTAAATCCGTAACTAGTTGTGTCTCGAACAGGTAACCTTTCAATATCATAGTTACCTACTTTGGCTCGTACATGGTATAGCAATCGCTTAAGTGGCCGCTATAAACTTCGGGCGACCGCTGACTCGATAAATTTTAACAGTCACTACGCAGTCTTCCTTGAAATTTCAGTTGCTTGAATGTGTTCTCCTTTTATTTAGCTTTACTGTGTTTTTGTAATGAGTTTGCTTATTCTGCGTCAGCACTGAAATGAATAAATAACAACTGATTTAAATGCCTGCGTTCGAATCTTGTTTTATTTATATCGATTTCTTCTTTGGTAGCATTTAAATCAGTCCAACTCAATTTTTGGATAAACAGCAGTACACTGTGCTTTGTTAGACGCTTATTTGAACCAAATTAACTAACTTTTCCAAGCCCGCTTATCCTTGGGAAGTCTCGGAGGCAGCTGCTCCAGTTGGAGCCTTCAAGCTTGGTCCTCTGCGACATAGGGTAGATGTTGTGGTGAGATGCCAAAACGAGACTGAGTAATATCTTCAACGTAATCTCGCCATCGAGTTCTGGAACGGTCTCTAGACCTTCGACCAACCGGTGTTGAATACAGCATTTTTTGGCGGTTTTCTCCTGGGACATTCGTGTCACATATCCATATACCACCTCAGTAGCAATCTTTTTAGTCGTAGAAGCAGTGATTGTTTGTTTAGAGATTCACAAATATCTGCACTTCAAACCTTGTCCAACAAGGTTGAGCCCCTAACTTTTCGCAAAAATCTAATTTCGGCTCCTTGGGCTCGAGGTCTCACTTTCTCATTGCTAAATAATCCAACATTTATGGCCGTAAGTCAAATTAGAAACATAAACTGATCTCAAGATGGATAGCTTTGGGTTGGACTAAGCTCCCGTTTCGATACCACAGATCGGTGAAGCTGGCGAATCACTGCACTTGCTTTTCCGATGCTGATATGCAATATCTGTTATTTTGTCTGCCATCACATGTGAATGAGACCCCGAGATTTTTCAATTTATCCGACTGTTTCCGTGATACTCCACCAACCCGCAGAGGGCACTGCTTTGGTTGTCTGGACGGGAACATGGTTTCTGTTTTTGTTGTACTGATTTTCGTTCCGGCAACAGAGCATGAAAATGAAAACCTTTTAAGGAGTTACTACATACCATATTTTGGTATGGTCGAGTTGAACAAGGTCATCCGCAAATAACAGACGTGGTACCGAGCAATCACCGATCTTCACTCTCCGCCACAAGATTCACTTGTCTTAACTATTCCAACCATAGAAATGAAGGAAAAATGGGTGAAAAAGAGACGGCTTGCCGTAGTCCCACCCTTGAAATGTTTTGACCCTACGCTGTTAATTCAAGCATAGACTTCGGATCGAATGCATGTGCAGCGACTTAGTTGCAGTTAGTAACTGGCCACCAATGTCATGCTTTAACAACATGCCCAAAGCATGTCGCTGAGGAAGCGTATACGCTAAGGAAGAGTGTATAAGAACAGTTTTCGAGTTATTGTAAAAATAAATTGCCGTTTTGTATGCCATGCCAACCCGATCTGAAAAACCGACATGATTAGAAAACACAATTTATGATGAAAGTGCGAATAGGACGATACATGAGCGTAAATGTGGTTGGATTAGTAGTTCGGTTGAGAAATGATTATTCATTGGTGTGTTTTTTAGTGAATCAATTTTGGAATTTTGCGAAGGAAACAGTGAATTTCACTCATCAGGTGGTATTTGCAACGAGCTCGAAATTGCTCCCTCAAAATCTATCAGGAGACTGGATGAGCATAACAGCACGCTCGGCTCGAGTTTGGGTACGAATTGGAAAAAGTGAGTATTGTAAAAGTTTGAAGTGACCAACAGCTTGCTATTTGTATTTTTGATTTTTTCGTGTTGTGTCAATTTACTAAAGGACAGCACAAATAAATCAGATATTCAATGATGCAGGTTGCTGGTATGGTCTTTCACGACGAATTCAATTCGTACATGGAGTCAATCGCATTTGACACAAGTGCAGATGGTTACTGACTCAATGAGTGTAGACTAACTCCTAAACCTCCCTCGATCGCTGCTCTTCCTTTTTCATCATTATTTTGTTTATTAAACTTTTTTTAGTGCAGACTTAATGGTCAAAGTCGGAGTGATTAATTTATATTCATAATAGTTTTTTCTATCTCTAGATGTTCAAAGCACTTTCATTTGGATAGCAAAAACGTTTTTAACTCAATTATGTTTCCGTGATGTTAAAAATCTAAAAGAGATTCTCAGCAGACTTACATATCTTGTAGATTTTAAAGTTTTATGGTTCAATAAATTTCCCGGCTCTATAATGTAGCTTTCATATGACATTGCTCCCATCGTTCAAACCTAGCGTTGTATACTGTAGTCGCAACGTAACCTTTGTTGAAAATTTAACAAACTGTATCAGCTGTTCAGAGGAAAAAAAACTGTTCAGAGCTGTTCAGAGGAAAAAAAAACAGCTCAGATGGCCGAGTGGTATAGAGCGTCTGTCTCTTGAGCTGTAGACTCGGGTTTGATTCCGAGTCGGGTCAAACCAATGACTTTAAAATTGGTATTCACAGCTTCCCTGCTTGACGCTCAGCATTGAAGGGACAGTGTGGAGAACAAGCCGGCAAGTTTACTTGTTGTGCCGTTGGGAAAGGCACTTAGCGGGATTCCCCCATCTTGTTGTGGTAGACAGATGGCTGGCAACTCCTAAGCGAGCTCGTATAGCGCATTGATCGCTTTCTCGTGATAGGAGGATAAATATGCAACTAACTAACTAACAAATATTCTAGAAAAGGAGCCTATAATAGACCTACTCTTTATACGATTTGGTTTTAACTTATCTAGGGTTTCCGCATAAATGGGACATAGCTGAAATGCTCTGCTTGAACACGAATCATTGGCAGACTGAAACACTGAGATGCAAAGCAATAAAACGCGTTTACGCTGACGCTTCTGCCTTATATTTTAGATTTATTTAAACACCAACTACCAAAAATGTTACGCATCAGTATGGGGCGCCGTTGTGAAAAAAACGATTTAGCAGTATTTTCCCTGATCACTGAAAAGCTGTTAAAGTTATTCCTTTTCATAAACAAGGAAATACAGACCATTTAAACAACTACAGAGCAATTAAGAAACCTATTTCAATCTTAACCTGTTTTGCTAAAATATTTGAAAAATTACTTGATAAAACACTTCTTTAATTTTTTACCACACATATCGTGATATTATCAACGCAGTACGATTTTCAAGAAACCATCTCGACCACCCACGCCATTCTTGATATTCTTACAGCATGATATGATAATATTTGTGAAAAAGAAGAAGCTGCACGTAGCTAACCTGGGGCCCCTAGGGCAGACGTACGGGTAATCAAGGATATGTACCATGGAGCGACAACAACTGTAAGATATGTAGCAGGACTGATTGAGGAATTTGAAGGATAGGGTTGGACTTCACCAAGGGTCAGGTGTTAGCCCATTTCTGTTTGCCATCATTTTGGACAAAGATCGAGAAGGAAGCGCAATGGGATATGATGTTTGCAGATGACATAGCACTGTCCAGACAGAATCATAAAGAACTAAAGGAGGACCTGGAGATTTGGAGAAATGCACTGGAGAGAAGAGGCCTGAAAGTGAGCCGGAGCAAGATCGAATAGTTAGTTAGTTGCATATTTATCCTCCTATCACGAGAAAGCGATCAATGCGCTATACGAGCTCGCTTAGAAGTTGCCAGCCATCTGTCTACCACACCAAGATGGGGGAGTCCCGCTAAGTGCCTTTCCCAACACACAACAAGTAAACTTGCCGGCTTGTTCTACACACTGTCCCTTTAATGCTGAGCGTCAAGCAGGGAAGCTGTGAATACCAATTTTAAAGTCATTGGTTTGACCCGACTCGGAATTGAACCCGTGTCTACAGCTCAAGAGACAGACGCTCTATACCACTCGGCCATCTGAGCTGTTGGCGCTGTGAGCTGTTGAATATTTAAAAGTGGGAGATGCAGACGTTAAAAAAGAGTTGAAATTGCAAGGGGTGTAGTAAAGAGAGTGAAAATTTTCACGTATCTTGGTTCAACAGTTGGTAGAGATGGAAGATGTGAGGTAGAAGTAAGGAGAAAAGTACAGGCAAGTTGGATGAGTTGGAAGAAGGTTTCTGGAGTTGCGGGTGACAAAAAGTTGTGAGCAAAGGTTAAAAGCAAGTTGTACCAAAGTGTTATATTAGCCGGCCATGCTTTATGGCAGTGGTCGGCAACCACCGGGCCGCGGCCCGGTGCCGGTCCGTGTGAAGTTTGTTACCGGTCCGTATGCGTTTTCAAAATAAATGCTTTGAGTTTAAAACATTTTTATAACATGAGACGCAATTTTGGGACGTTTTTGTAAAAATGCTAAATAACTCAATTCTGGTGACCCAGTATGACAAAGTAACATTACTCAATATCACAAAACTAACCAAATTGAAAAGTCAAATCTTTTAATTGAACAGCGAACATTTGATTATGCTGTCATTTTATCGTAAATCTTTTGTAAATCAAACAGCGCTTGGTTAAGAGAAAGAGTAACGTCAAGAATCAGGTTTGAGAAGCTACTATAAAAAAATTAAGCAATGCTGCTGCAGCAAGATTGAAAAAGTTTAATACTCTGGTCAGAGTAATGCAAGATCGAGATTTTCAGTTCTGAATAAATATGAGTGTTTTATTGCTTAAACATTTTTGATTTTTAAAGGCCGGTCCGCAAAAACAATTCAGTTTCAAACCGGTCCGCTGTGCGAAAAAGGTTGCCTACCATTGCTTTATGGAATGAAAACAGTGGGGATGACCGAAAAGTAGGTGGGAAAGATGGAAGGGGCAGAGTTAAAAAAGAACAAGATGAAGAACGAGAATGTGAGAGGGACGGTGAAAATTGCAAAGCTGGGAGACAAACTTCGGGGCACAAGGTTACGTTGGTACGAACACGTGAAGAGGAGAGAAGATGGTTACGTTGGGAAAAGAATCATGGAGATGGTAAAAGAAAAAGAGGTAGGCCAAACAAAGATGGATCGATTTGGTGAGAGAAGGCATGGAGATAGTCGGAACGAGGAAGGGAGACGAAGTTGACCGAGTCCTACGAAGAAGACTTTCGCGCTGTGGCGACCCGGAATAGAAAAAAGCCAAAAGAAGGAGAAGCCGCTCGTATGTACCCTGGGGCAGATGTAGGGGATGCATTCCCTCCACCAACTATTTTTAACAATGCTTTTGGTGAATACTATTCTATCATGTTTTTGAATCTCCGATAACTAATCCGTACGCCTCAAGCATGCATAAATCAAGAATATGCGAACAAAATGCATGATATTTTGGTAAAGCGCTCAGAATTATAGAGGCAAGAATGTATACAAAATTTGCCTTAAAAATTGCTTAAAACGCACTAAAATGGCGATTACAATATGCAAATTTTCAAAAATCATCCGAAAGAGCACACCCCCCGGACCCTCTAGAGCTGTTTTCGTTCATCACGTTGCTTCAATTCAACTCTGTCGGTAAATGCGCTTGAAAAGTTAAATTTTCGTGCCCCCTCTCTCAAAAAATTATGAATACGCCCCTGATATGGAAGATTTTCAAAGAGCTTATTTACACTCTTTTTCTGGTCTAATCGCCCAACGTCTTTGTGTTTAGATGACATTCCATCTAATTTAAAACTGCAACTTTTCTGTATCCGCGCCAGCAGTTACCTCGCACACATGGCCTCAAAACTTTCGATAGAGCTAGGCAAGCTAGCCCCCCGTTGGTTATGATTTTGACCCCCTCGCCTCCCAAAAAAGGTTACTGGCTGGCTACGGCCTGCCAGTCAGAGAGAGCGATCAGAGGCGATGTACTGCTCAACTTTTGTGCACTTGTTTGAGTGCACAAAAGTTGAGCAGTGTATTATCGCCGCAAATGTTTTAACGTTATCTGGGTTATTTGTCGTTGTTGTGTTTAACGCGATTCCATGTGAATTATGAATAAGGGATTTCCATTTGAATGTGGGTATACTTTGATTGCAGTAAACGTAACACTGGAGTCAGATAAACTGTTGCACTGTTAAGTGTTCATTATAGTGCCTATGCCGTATAATGCAGAGCAGCTGAACAACTTAACATGACGAGTTAATAATTTGTAATGACATGCCAAATTGACTAAAATTTATACAAAATAAGGAAATAGAATTGAAAAAATGAAGATTTGATACCATACCACCTGACTGCAGTCTGTAAGTAGCGATATATCTATGATAGACTTGTGCCCGTTTACAAAATCTTGAATTCCTGTGATAGCAGCCATTGCCACATTAAAATTGAGATTAACAAAAGACGCACTCATTTCATCCATTTCACTTCATTTTAGTTTGGGAAAATAATTACGCAATAACATAAATAGGAACAATCACCCAGCCCAAAAGAGGTGAGCGGTCGTCGAGTGTGCAGCCTCTCACCTGACAGGGTAATATTTTTAAAGCAAAATTGAAAAGGTTTCCGAAGAAGAATAAACTTGATCACATGAAGTATAGATTCGCTGCGCTAGCACACATGTAGCCTAATGCGAATAAAACTTAAATTAACAAAAGCAAGCAGAAATTATTTACATTTTTGTCAAAAGGAAATAATGCACGAAGGTAACAAACAATAGCACTGAAACAATAGATTACGGCAAAATAGGCACTGCTAAACATCAATGTTATTCATATAAAGTGGCTGTTTACCTGTGACGATAGCAATCTGTAGCGGGATAGTAGCGTACCATGTTGTTACGAGATACCAAGTAGAAAAATGGTTACCAAGTATGCAGCGCTGACGCATGAAGAAAGATAATGCATTTCTGGCACTAGCCGCGCTTCATATTTATGTTACAATTATTTTGACTGTTTTTTTCTTTTACCAACTTAAGACTGGAAAAGGTTTTTCAACTCACTGTGCCTCAAAGTTCAGTATCAACTCTAAAATAACACGAGATGTAATTTGTTGCTACTATGATCCTATCACATGTCAAAATCAAACCAGGGTTGGCGAGTCGTAGTAAAATCATACGACTCTGACTTTTGGGTATTTTTTTTAGTTCGACTCCAACTCCGACTCCGTTAGCAAAAAATTCGACTCCTACGACTCCAACCCTGAATCAAACGTGGAGTTATTTAAAGCACATTAAACCTTTTAAATTCTATCAAAACATAGATATTCATAGTTTACGGATGGTAAAAAACAGAATCAGATTGCCTATTATAAAAAGATCTATTTAAAGGAGATGTATTTCGTTATAACAGCATCATCAGTCCTGTAAAAACGAAAAAATATATCAATAAACTCTTACCTTGCTTGCACAGAAGATTTCACTCAGGTTCTACCTGGAAAAAAAACCATCGAAAAAACCAAGGGTTCTTCCCTGAAGCTAAAACCGCACTCGAAGGAAGAACATTTTTTTCTAACTATCTATTAAAAAATCTGAAGACCAGAGGTAAATCCAAAGTTCGTTATGAACGATACAGTGACATAATAAACAACATAAATCACGTGAAAAACAATTATATAATCACAAGAGTAATAAACGCCAAATAATAAGGGTGAAAAATTAGTAGCATTACTTTAGTACTGATATACTTGCTCTTGTGTAATATCCCAATTTTTCACCCTTATTACTTGGTGTATATTACTCATGTGATTACATAACTATTTTTCACGTGATTTTATAAACTTTGGATTTGCTTCTGGTCTTTAGATTTTTTAATAGATAGTTAGAAAAAGTTTTCTTCCTTTGAGTGCGGTTTTAGCTTTAGGAAGAGCCATTGGTTTTTTCAATTTTTTTTTTTCAGTTATGACCAGAGTTATGACAGAAATCTTCTGTTCAAGCAAGGTAAGAGTTTATTGATTTATTTTTTCGTTTTTACAGGACTGATGGTGCTGTTATAGCGAAATATATCTCCTTTAAATACAGTAGATCTTTTTATAATTGGCAGTCTGATTCCGTTTTTCACCATTCGCAAACTATGAAGTTAGACAACAGCAAACAAGAATTCAAACGTTATAGTTTGTTCATCAAACGTTATAGTTTTGATGAAGTGAACAAATGCTTGACTATTGTTTCAGGAAGCCCGATGAATTGTCCAGCTGGTTACACTTGGGAAGAACCTTTGTGTTTGAAAATAGTAGTACCAATCATGAGACGGTATCCAAGTTCCTTGATTTGCGAGGCGGATAATGCAACGCATCCAATATTTAGGTCGAGAGAAATGGAAAAAAAAGTGGTTGATTTTGTGAAATTGCTGAAAGAGCATGAACCGAAGTTTTGGCTTGGTTTAGCCTTCCGCGTTGATTCAAACAAACTACGGTGGGATACAGGCGAAGACTTCATGCCAGAGGAATACGACAATTTTCAAACAAATCATCTTCCTAACATCTCCGAATCTTGTTCCGTCTATAACTATGGCAAATGGAACGCGCATGACTGTTATTGGCATCGGCTTACAGTTTGTACGGCCTGGTCCTCTAACGCTAACCCATTGAATATTTCATCAATGTCCGATCCAGATATTGATGGAGTTTATTATTCAGAAAACGGAATATTACTGAACGGAGCGCCAGTGTACAAACAACGAAGTTCTTCTGGAACTCCATATTTGCTTCGCCGTAATACATTTATGTCTACACGTAAGTAGATGTATTGCAGGTACATAATGCAATCAAATAGTGGAATGTGCACGGACTAGTAATTGTCTGCATCTGATCACGCGATTAGAGAAAACACATCCATAATGACGTAAGATTATGACAATTGAATAATAATGATAAGTGTAAAGTTTGGTTCGTTTGATGATTGATAGTTTTACAGTAGTAACTAATCACGGCATTGGTGTGGTTTTAGAGAATCCGGTTTGGAATTTTGCAAAGGAAACAACCAATTCCACTCTGTTGGTATTTACAGCAAGGTCCGCATTGCTTCCTCAAAACATTTCAGGAGATTGGATGAGCAGAACTAGTCGCCCGGCCAGCGTTCAGGTTCAAGACGAAAGAAGTAAGTAGCCTATGCTCTATGCTGGTAACAGTTTAAATGCGATGAATAAATATCGGATTTATGTTTGATTTTTTTCGTGTACAGTTGATTCATATGAACAGCAGCACTAAACTAACCAACTATTTATAGTGCTGGTTGCTGGTAGATTCTTGCGTGACGAGTTTAATTTACAGCTGGAGACATTCGCATTTTACACACGTTCACGCGGCTGCTGGCTCTAAAAAGACAAGTTAACTTTAGAGTTTTCCTCCTATTCTTCAAGTTGGAAATCATCATTTTCGATATTACTCTGTCTTTCAGTGAATAACGTGATGATCACAGTCAGAGTGATTATTGATTTTTATAATATTTTGTTCAACATCTTTATGATCATTGATCAAAGTCATGATTTTTATAATCTAGGTAGTTGATGAAGTCGTTGGTCTAAGTTTCATATTGACCAGTTGCGTATAACATCGCTGATCAATTCATCTTTCAGTTATAAAATTCCATTTAGAAAAATTGTTTTACGTGTAATTCTGAAAAAACAAAAAATTTAGAAGATGGAACAGCGGCTACAGCAACAGGAGCAATTACTGTCAGAGGAACAGCTGCAAGTACACTTACTCTCAGTGTTTCTGCTGGTACAGCAACTACTAGTGCTACCACTGCATCAGCTGCAGCAACAACCTCTGCTTTACCTAATGCAAAAACAAGTACTGCTACCACTGCATCAACTGCAGCAACAGCTAGAGGTGAGCACGGGAGTTTTTTAAAATGCCGTCGATACCGGTACTGGGTACTTTAAAATCAAAAGTACCGCGATACTTTTGTCGGTACTTTTCAAAAAAGTTCCAAAAAGAAAGTGCTGCACTATGTTTTGTTGATTTTTGTGCTTAGTTCCATATTTATTCTCCTATCACGAGAAAGCGATTAATGCGCAATACGAGCTCGTTTAGGAGTTGCCAGCCATCTGTCTACCACACCAAAATAGGGAACGCCGCTAAGTGCCTTTCTTAAGAGCACAACTACTAATTTGCCGGCTTGTTCTCCACACCGTCCATTTAAAGCTGAGCGTTAAACAGGGAAGCTCTGAATACCCATTTCAAAGGCATTGGTTTGATTCGACTCAAGAATCAAACCCAAGTCTACAGCACTCGAGGCGGACGCTCTATACCACTCGGCCGTCTGAGCTGTTGAATCGAAAGTGTGTTGTATAACTCTCGAGGCAAGTCACAAATTACAAAATATGCACCAACCATCAGGAAAAGGTACAGAGCAAGCTATCTTATTCAGTGGTTAGTGCAACAAAAATCAGAAGGAATGTAACCATTTCCGTCGCCCATAGGAATGAACCGCAAGGCATGAAACGAAAAATTTTTTTATTGGAGACCACTTTTTGCGCAGAATGCGACAAAAAGATTGTTTAGGGGTTTTAATTAAATGGGGACTCCAGAACCGGAAGTGGCCTACGCCCAAAGTTGGGCAGTACCGCGGTACTGTAACACGGTCCTTTTTTAGTACAGTTATCGGTATCGTCGATACTTTTTAAAAAAATGTACCGTTTTTGGTACCGTCGTTACTTTTTAGACCGTTTTACTCGATATTTCGGTAACTTTTTTTGAGTAAACTCAAGAGACCAAACGCGGAAAATTTTCCGGGTTTTTCCGCGCAAAGCATCTTCGAAAAGTACCGCGAAACCACGTTGTTGCAGATTAGTGGTCGGCAACCACCGGGTTGCGGCCCCTTGTGAAGTTTATTTCCGGTCCGCATGCGTTTTCAGAATAAATGCTTTACTGTAACTTTGAATCATTTTTATAACGTTGGACGCAAGTTCAGTTGCCAACGAATTTTTGCGGTTTTTACATAAAAAACACTCATTTCAGCAAACTTATTTATCGAAAAAGGGCATGCAGTGAGTGCAGTCACTACGGACAATGCAAAAATGTTTTCGCAACTTATGTCTAAAAGCAGAAGCTTGGCTAAAATAAATGAAAGGAGGCTGCAATTTAGGGTGGTCCTTATTTTTCGAATTTTGAAATATCTAGGGCTCACCCCTCAAAAAAGTTCCAATATATGAAAAAACACCTTGTATAAAATATTTACGGAAAATATTAACACTTAAGAGGTTTCCCAAGACCATTAAGATTTTTTATACATGTTATGCATATACTGAATGCGAAATTGTTTTCAAAAAACTTGTTCATACAGCTGTAAAGCTTTTTGCAGCTATGAAACTATTTGAAAACACCGTTTTTCTTGTGCAACACGCAGAAGATGCAATATTGTATTTTTAGTTATCTTAAAAAGCAAATTAATGCACTTAAAAAGTGTTTCTCCTCAAGCTTGCAGAAACACAGTTGAACTTTGACCAAGAAGTTCATGACGCATTTAACTTAAAGAACAATTCTACTTTGCAAGAAACAGCTGTGCAAATGCAACAAGAAGGCAACAAAATGTGTTGTATAATTTATCAGTTTTTCTCATTAAAACAAAAGAGAAAAATCTGTTGTCTTCAGTGAGTAATTGCTGCCTACTCAGTTAGCTTAGCATTCTAAACTATCTGTTGACTTGGCTATATTTACTTAAGTTGCATTAGAACGTCTATTTAGAACAATTCTAAACAAAACATAGTGTTTTTATTGCAGAGAGGTTTTGCAAGTTAGCAATGGCTGATGCAACTAGAAGTAAAACTAAGTCATGTCGACGTCATATCATATTCATACTTGTCATGTCGACATCATATTATGGAACTCATTGCAGGGGCTGTCTTTGAAAAAGCAATGTCGGCCACCTCTGCACCAGAAGTTCTGTTGTTCAAACGGTTCAAGGAAAAGTGGGAATTAATAGATAAAGATAGCTATGAAGATTCTTCCACCGATGAAGAAGCTGCTGAAGGTGTTAACGATACTAAAGATGAACTTATTCGATTCATTCATACAGTGTTGGAACAGGATAAGCAGCCTCGAGGTGACTACAGAGAACTGATGGAGATCACTCAAAAGTAAATTAGGTTCAGAGCACCTGGTGCAAGCCATCATGCAAGGTGGATGGCAAAAGTCATGTACACGTTTAAGGTATGGTTATTTAGAAGCGTGAACAAATTTCGCATGACCCATCATGAACAAAATGGTCTACGTGATCTCTGCATATTTTATGCCAGAGTTTTGTTAAAAACTGGATATCAGCTCCTTTGACAATAAAAGCACCTTATAATGATTGGCATTTTTATAAAGATCTGGAAGCATATAGAACTGTGAACAAAAGCATCTCTGAAGCAACAGCTAAGAAAATGGGTCGTCATTTATGGTACCTTTCAGAAGAACTTGTTGGTTTATCGCTTTTTGATGATGCTGTAGCAACATATATCAAAGAAGAAATAGTGGCAATGATGAAAAGCAACAGTGAAGAAGATAAAGAAGCACCTAAAAAAAGGGTCACAGTGACACCTGGCACCTTGTCCACAAAACCATTTGCTTCATTTACCAGTCCCAACACTTCTTTGTTGTTCAAGAGGTTAAACCTTCCGGATTCTTTTCTTGAACTTCCAGTGACATAATGGAAAAGCAATTGTAATTACCTGACTGCTCAAGAAGTATGCAAGTCTCTAGCTGTCACCAACGATCATGCGGAAAGGGCAGTATCACTTATTCAAAAGTTTTCTGGACGGCTTACAAAGGATGAAGAACAATTACAGTACCTTCTTCAAGCAATTTCACAGCAGCCAGAACAAATATCCCAACCACTTAAAAAGAATTTAATGTGACATTTTGCAATGATATTGACAATTTAGCAAAACTTCAAATTTGCGAAACAGTACTTGCACCTGTGCAGCTACATTAATTCAAGACAACGTTTGTGTTTGTTTGGCCATGAGTAGCACTTGGTTTCTGTTACTTTTTGAATGAAATTATCATTCATAATTGTGCATGTACGACTGCGTAAATAATTGTACTAATCGCGTATGATTTTATCATGAGCAGCATAATAATGCATGCAAAGCTTCACCAACACAGCAACAACAGTTGGATTGCCTATTTTTTTTTTTTAATATCATTGCTGACAATAATACTCTTTATTATTCAATACAAAATATAGAACTTCTTAATGGTTAACACTACAGCTCTAACTTGATATGCAAGAATCTAACTCAAACTCCAGCAAGCAACAATATTATAGAGTTTACATAATCATGGTGTAAGCGCATCAAATGGCAAATTTTGAAAGTCTTTGGAAAACCTTTAAATGTCAATATTTTGCATGAAATATTTTTGTGGCAAATGGAACCCTTTTAAGGGGGTGAGAATTCAAACTTTTCAAAAAAAAGTTTTTAACCCTAAATAAGGACCACCCTAGGCTGCAACCACTATTAGTTTGAAAAATTATAGATTAAAAGTTAGGTTTTAGCACCTTAATACTAGACCAAAGGGGGAGGGGCATGGCACCGTAGTCTCTCCTGCGTTCGCCTGTAACGGCAGTGTTTTCAAATCCCCTAGAGGTGCCGTTATAAACGAATTCTACTGCCAATATCGTTAACGATTGATTTTTGAATAGAAATAAATTCTATAACAATGCGAATCAGTGTTTTAAAAAGTGCTGGATAGCTGAGTTCAGTTAGAGCAAATATGCAAATCACCCACCACAGTTTAATAACATCTATTTAAAACCCGACAGTTTGTTTCACCCAAGAGAGATCATCAGCGGTATTTTATTCAAATAGAATTTTTTTCTATTTGCATAAGATAAGGTGAAACAGACTGTCGAGTTTTAAATAGATGTTTGAATAATTGGTTGGCGGTACAGAACTTAAGAATAGCTTTGAAAAAGCTGTTTTCGCGTTAGGCTTCAAGAAACCCTCTGTCATAACTCTTTGAGAAAAGCTGTTGTCCGAGTAACTCTTTTTGAGTAGCTTTGAAAATAGCTATTGTCCCATAAGTTTTTCGTGACGCACTCTTCAGTGGGTAATCGCGTCAAAGTGGAAACGAGAAAGCAAGGTCTGGCGATTCATAAATATCAGTTTCGGACGGCAGCGAAGCGGTAGTTACATCAACAGATCCAATCGAGCGCGAGAAAGTCACGCACACTTCTCATTGGACAAGTCGTGCGAACCTAAATTCTACTTGAAGAGTTTAAGAGTATAGACAAACTCTTTCTGTTTGCATAGATTAGGTCGCCGTGCTTTCATGTAGCTTGCTTCGAGCAGACTACGATGGAAAGGGCTGCGCGCAGTGTCCAGAATAGAGAATTGATCATCGTTGTAATTGGCAGCACATTGGTCGTTTTCTAATAAGTGTTGTCCGATTGCCGAGTTACATTCTGGAGTGGGTTGTTTTCGCTTGCACGCTCGGTTAGGTTGCACTCGCTGGGAGGCTGTGTGCTGTCGTAGCCATTTCGGAACATGCTGCTTGATGCGGTCTTGGAAGTCGCTGAGCTGTTCTACTTACGTACCGACTGTCACAGTGGCACTTATACTCATAGATGACGGAACTCTTTTGAATGGCATGTAGAACATCCTTCCGACTTGCAGGCAGCATTTGTCTGGAGACAAATACAGTCCGTAAAGCCACGGATTCATAACAGTTTTCAACAGCGATTCGGAGGTTCCTTTCTAGTGTCAGTGCCGCCTTGCCAGTGCAGGTGACCTGGAGGTAGACAGGACACTTATCAGGGCCAAACCGCTTGGGGCGTGAAAACTGCGTGATCTTCTTGGATATTTGTTTAAAAACAAAATCCTCAGGGTATCCATTGTTCAGTATGATTTCCTTGATGCGGTTGATTTCTTCCTTCAGTTTGCTTTTGGAGCAGATCTTCAAAGCACGATGAACAAGCGTTGAGACTAAACTGGCTTTACGTTTTATTGGCGTAAAAAATTCCCAACGTAGGTACTGGCCTGTGAGTGTAGATTTACGATAAACTTTCGTTTCGTAGCTGCCTTTCGTGTGTTCAGCGTGGACGTCGGGAAAGGAAGAAAGTTATTCTTCTCCATTTCAAAAGTAAACTGAAGAGAGGAATGTAGACCGTTAAGTCTAATTAAAAATTCCTGTGACTCTTTTTCATTTTGAAAGATGACCAAAGTGTCATCGACATACCTGAAATACACGGCAGGTTTGGATATTTCAGAAAACAGCTTTTCTTCATAATATCCAACAAGATGTTAGCTAAAGCGGGGCCAAATGGTGAACCCATAGCAACTCCATCTATTTGCCTGCAGATGGTGTTGTCAAAACTGAACTCAACCGTACTTGTGGCACTGTGCAACAGTTCCACAATACCTTTTGGAATACAAGGTTGAATATTAGGGATGTTATACAGCGTGTCTGCACATATATAAGGTTGAATATCAGGGATGTCATACCCTTCCTGCCATTCAAAAGAGTTCCGTCATCTATGAGTATAAGTGCCACTGTGACAGTCGGTACGTAAGTAGAACAGCTCAGCGACTTCAAGACCGCATCAAGCAGCATGTTCCGAAATGGCTACGACAGCGCACAGCCTCCCAGCGAGTGCAACCTAACCGAGCGTGCAAGCGAAAACAACTCACTCCAGAATGTAACTCGGCAATCGGACAACACTTATTAGAAAACGACCAATGTGCTGCCAATTACAACGATGATCAATTCTCTATTCTGGACACTGCGCGCAGCCCTTTCCATCGTAGTCTGCTCGAAGCAAGCTACATGAAAGCACGGCGACCTAATCTATGCAAACAGAAAGAGTTTGTCTATACTCTTAAACTCTTCAAGTAGAATTTAGGTTCGCACGACTTGTCCAATGAGAAGTGTGCGTGACTTTCTCGCGCTCGATTGGATCTGTTGATGTAACTACCGCTTCGCTGCCGTCCGAAACTGATATTTATGAATCGCCAGACCTTGCTTTCTCGTTTCCACTTTGACGCGATTACCCATTGAAGAGTGCGTCACGAAAAACTTATGGGACAATAGCTATTTTCAAAGCTACTCAAAAAGAGTTACTCGGACAACAGCTTTTCTCAAAGAGTTATGACAGAGGGTTTCTTGAAGCCTAACGCGAAAACAGCTTTTTCAAAGCTATTCTCCAATAAATGCTTCTAAACTGTGGCAAATTTGTAGAAATAAATTCAGATTTATTAGCAATGCCTATTTAATTATCTTTCAAAAACTTATACAAATCTGTTGCAAATAACAGAGCTGGACAAACTGCGGGCCGCATGCAGATATTTTTTTTTGCTCTTCATCGATTTTCAGTGGAAAAATAGTAAATCTGCGGACGTGTAGACTTTTTTGTTTTTACTCATCAATGCTTGGTGGGGACAATTTGAACCCACACTTTCCAAAAACAAGGATTGTGTAAAAATGGTTGAATACTACTGGTCTAGACTATGTGGAAAAAATCATTTCTGTGTCATCGAATCAAAGTAAAACTGCAGACCTGCAAATTCTGAGAATGAAAAATGCAGATTTTGATTAATCTAAAAGTTCTGACTATGCTGCTACTGTCACACCAACCTCTACTGAAAGTGGCGTTGAAAATGAAAACATTCTTCTTCAACACAATGATGAAATTCACACAGCAAGAACTTTTGCAACATTTTTTTTGTACATAGGCCATAAATCGTTCATTTTGGCGTAACGTATGACTTGGCTTAGCTCATCTTTATAAGATATGTCCGCAGTACTATCAAGGATAATGCAGAAGTGCTTGCTATTTTTCACCTGTTGAATGATCTTCGTTCCGACCGAATCCCCCAAACAGTTCACACACTCATTTTAGATGTGAGGTGAAGGGTAAGATATTGAATGTGGCTTGCCAAACGTAGCTCTTAATAAATCTTCCCGCAAAACTGGATCGCAAAAGAAGTCTTACGGGATGAGTTTTAACGAAGGTTGAACAACAACAGTCATCGGCTATAACTATCTCCACAAAATGTAGCCGTCATTAATGGTGCAAAAAAACTAGCAGGTTTGTCTCAATTTCATGGGCACATTATTTCGCAATCTTGAGAGTAATCTTCGGCGCAAATCAAAGACACATTAAGTCCAAACAGCAAGCTTCAACATAGAAGCAAAATTTATTTGTAATTAATTCTTTTTTAATTGAAGCAAAAGGCCTTGGCGGATTTTGCTCAAATTTTTTAGATTCCGTAATTACTATTCATTGTAACTTTGTGAAAATTTCAAGTTCGAAGTGTTTTTGCTTCAGTTTTTCCCACACGCCGAGTCCAAAACGATGGTTTTTATGAGCTCATTATGCGTAAAGGTGCGATCAGTGATCATACTAACTTATAACGTGCGATCACACTGAAACCCCCGAGACCTTCGAGACATTGTGCAGATTTATCTTATTATGACATCACGTCTCCATTCGTGCTGCATAAGGCGTGAATGAAATGAAGCTAACAATGCTGATTACAACGAATTTCGCGAGACAGCAACCCTGATAATCTGAGCACGGACTATGCTAGCAATTAATCCCGCAAGTTCTTTGCCGTAACGCGAAGACAGTCACATAGCACCGAACTCGAAAAGGTGGTTTGATACTAAGACACGGAAGTCATTAGGCGCGGAGTATGCATGCTGTAACAGTGCATTTATACTAAAAATGTTGAACTTCTGTTCATATAGTTTAGACTTTATAACGTTTTCGCAACTTTTAACGGTTTTCAACTGCAGCGCCCGCTATTTCGTACGCAGTAGCGGCGCTACTTTTGTAAACAAGCAGCGGAGCGGTAAACGGCAGCGCCGCTGCTTTTTTCGTCAAAAGGCGGTAGCGGCGCTACTTTTCAACTTGCAGATCATGCTCAGCTCTGCGTATGCTAATGTGGTAAACTTGCCTTTCATCAATATCCAGTAGCATAACTTGGGCTTTATTCAACTAAAGATAATTTACAAATAGACAAAGGTACACAAGGACAAACGTTTGCACTGCAGATCTGATCGAACCGACATAAGATTGTAAAAGCTACACTGTCAGATCGGGGTGCAACATAAGTTTTAGGTGGGCGACGGCTAGACTTTTAAAAACGAGGTAACCGAGTAGCACGAATTAACTGTAAGCAATGTCACATCACACTTCCCCCCTACAAAGTAACAGCCTCACCATAACGACTTGGTGGTACTCTTCTACTTTCCCCAGCAGATGTACAAACGGCTTTGGGTTGTGGCTCGTCATCAACGCTTAACAAATGTGAAAGAGACTTTAATACCAGTAAATTATAAACGAGATTGATACATGCGGTTTGCGCTTTGACTTTTCCTGCAAAAAATTAATTGAGCATAACATAATCACTAATCAGTTTGACGTAGCAGCCGAAGTAAGACGTTTGTTGATTAAACAAAGAACAAGATACTCACGATTTCAGAGAAAAAATTTGTTCAAACAATGTTAAAGTTTTGATGAAGTAAATCAATGCATTGTTATTGTTGCAGATATCACATCAGATTGTCCAATTGGCTACACTTTGGAAGAACCTCTGTGCTTCAAAGCAATAAGAACACGTAGAAATCGGTCTACGTCGATAAGTTCATGCATAGCCGATAACGCAACGTTTCCGATATTACGATCGAAAGAAGCACAAGAAAAGCTGCTGAAATTTACTAGTTCTGCCGGGGATGTTTTACCGTTTTGGCTTGGCTTAACCTTTAATGACACGATAAACAAAATCAAGTGGGATACAGACGAAGAATTCATGCCGACGGAATACGACAAGTTTTATTCAAGTCATCATCCGAACAGCTCTAGACCTTGTTCCCTCTTTTACATTGATAGCGGTGAATGGAGAAATGAGTATTGCCATAATGATTGGCATGCAGTGTGCATGACCTGGTCTTCCAACATCAAACCATTATACGTCTCTTCTGAGACCGATCCGGATATTGATGGAGTATATGATCCAGAAAACGGGGTATTCCTGAACGGAGCGTCAGTTTACAAGCAACAAAGCTTATACGGGACACCTTATCTACTTCGCAATAGTGAAATATCTACGTCAGTTCGTAAGTAAATGTTCTTCCATTCGATTCCAAATGTAACGAAATGTTTAGACCAAGTTAAGAGTATGATTTTTCAGATTTTTAGTGTTTAGTTGAGATGCTTTGATTCAAATACTTTTTCCCGTATATATACAGATCATATCGACCAATATAGAGGCTTCACGACGAAATGTTGTTCAAAAAGTTGCATTCTCAAAATGGTATAAGAGAGAACTGCTAATTGCACAAATTCACAATAGAAATTGGAATCACAAAAACTATACAGAATGATGATTACTTATATACGGTATTAGTGAATATTTCGGTTCGGTTCTTCACCTACATGCGTTTTTGTTTTCTATTCTCATCTTTGTTAAACGCCTTTTTTCTTCGAGCAAGTTTCCAAGCAGTCAAGTATTGACCACTTTTGTAGGGGAGAAATAAGCTGTTTTGGTCAGAAATCGCAGTTTTTGCCCAGCTTGTTCTACTGCACTGATTGACGACTTTCACATTCACTAAGTAATCCGTATATTCTCGTGATAAAATGCCGTAATCCTGCATTATGTAAAATACAGTAAATAAATGAAAAGTATGACACAGTATAACATAAATTAACGGAAAACCAAACTTACGAGAGTTAGGGACTGCAGTCGAATCATCAAATATGCCTTTGTAGATAAATGGGCAGCTTTAGATCTCCGGTTGACAATAGTACAGATAACCGGCCAATAATTGTCTACTCAATAGATAGATTAGATTAGATGTTTCAAAAGTCTTATTCAAATAGAATCCGAAAAAAATATATATCGGTTGGTTAGATTCATAAAGCTCATCTACTTTACTGTATAACTCCAAAGTATAACTCTACAGTATATAGTAATCTGCACTCTAAAATTGGGTGTTAACATCAAATCGACAAATCTCATCTAACAGAAAAATGCAGTCTAAACAGTTAGTTGCGTAATAATAGTCGTTGATTACAAACGAAGTTTGGCAGCAGGTTACAACGTAATGGACATCAATGCAAACAAAATAATAGATGAACAAAATGCGCAAGTTCGAAACTCGGCCAAACCATAAGCAAATCTGCTAACTAAATTGTTACCAAACGATTTCTTTACCAAAATGTCCCTGAAGGTGTGTAATAACACACATTGAAAAGTTGAAGCTCAACTTCTTGGTAAAGTTCGAAAAAATCAGCTCGAAATCGGAAATATCGTTGCCAGCTCAAGATCAGGGGGTCACAGTTTTTGGGTGCTCAAGCGAAAGCATTTTGTCATAAAACCTGTTTGGAGCGTTATGAAGGTCTGAGTTTTTGCATACATGTAGTCTATCTTGTACATTTTTGAAAAATAAAAAAATTTGTTTGATGACGTCACGTGAAAGCGACGACGTCAACCCGATTAATGTTTTGGACATTTTTTGCATTTTCAAATTTAAAATATCACTTTTTGTATTTAACATGTGTTTGCTGAGTTGAGTTGTCATTTCTGTCAACGAGAAAATAACGATCACAAGGCGGTCGGATCTTCAATTCCTTAGGCATAGAGATGTAGCTTACGAAAGACTTTTCAACCACAAAAAACTCGTCGAACCGAATGGGAATCATTGGCTGACACAGAGAAACGAACTGCATTTGCAGACAACATTGCATCTAAGTTCGAAGAACTTCCGACCTCTACTGAAGACATTGAAACTGAGAGGTGTTTGCTTCGAACAGCAGTCAATACGTCCGCTACTAACTGCTGTGGACGTAAGCGTGTTGGAGGGACGAAAAGTAGGGCAAAAAGAACCCCTTGGTGGAACCAGGAAGTTAAAGAAGATATTCGTGCAAAAAAAATGGCCTACAAGGCTTGCCTTGCAAATAAGTCATCAGTTGAACTTCGTTCGCAGTCCTCTGAAGCACGTGAGGTGGCAAGCACAAAAGTTAAACTGTCCAAGGAAAGGGCCTGGAAGGAATTTGGAGAAAAGTTAGACCGTTGTTATTCAACGGGGGCAATATCGCCCTTCAGGGGGCGATTTCGGCCTTCAGAGGGGCGATTGTAACAATTGTTGAAATTGGGGGGCGATTTTATCTTTCAGGGAGGCGATTTTAGACTTGCCAATATTGTTAATAACTGAACACACGATAGAAATGAATTCAGGTTTAGTGGAGACACACTCAATGAACTGTGGAGAAAGTGGATTAGCGGACGTGAAGACCAGTGGTGTCGTGCCATTGGGGCTGGGGGCGGGCCCTCCAAATTTTCTGGGATGTGTTACTTTTTGCAATTTAGAAAATTGAAAAATAAAAAAATCAGCCAGTGCCATTTCGTTTTTATCCTTCAAACTAAGCCCATGCCCTCCTTTTCTTTACTATTAGTTCCATTGTTTTGTTTTTTAATTTTTGCTTCAATCATTCACTTTGACTTAGGAGCAAAGTTAGTTTATGATCTGACGTTAGAATGTTTTAGAAAACCTTTTGCATGCGTTGTTAAAGATTATTTGTTAAAAATTACACCTGTGCATGTCATCCCATCAAATGCGTCAAAACTAATAAATGATTGCGATATCCTTTCATTTCTTTTAGACCACCTTTTGCTTTTAGACATGGACTACGGGTACTAAAATATTTTTGTAGCCTATTGTTTGAGTCTTGTAATGTAAAAAACAATTTTTGTTTGGACTTGCTTTTTTTCTTCGTTTTTTTTTTTTTTGGTTTTTTCACTCATTGTCTTCGGTGACTGGGGGTCCCTTGCCTCCGGCAGCTGGGTCTTGCCCCCAACTCCACACCAAATGTCCTCCCCTTTGGTAAATCGAGGAGCTACACTGATTACAGATAATGTCCATAATTAAGCAGCGGGTTGAGATATCAAAAAAAAAAAAATTTTGATTCATCGTCCCAAAATTGGAGTATCACGACCTATTTTAGTATCTTTTCCTGACTTCCTTTTTTCGTGATGTTACTCAATGCTAAATACGGCGTTAAGAAAGGTTGCGAATGATCATTATCTGTTTAAGAAGTTGTTACTCGGGTCCCTCCAAATTTTTTGGCTGCACGACGGTTCTCGTTTGGTCTTCACCAGATTTCAGTTTTTTTGGTCTTCACCTTTTTTTGGTCTTAACCAGATTTCAGTGGGAACAATAGTAGCTCTGCGGACGTGAAGGCTTTGTGGGTGGGGGGAGCGATTTGTATCCGCACTTTTCGAAAAGCGGTGATGAATTATTGATATGAATGTTCATTATATAGTAAACAGCACAAGATGTTCATTATATAGTAAACATGTTCATAATATATTATATTGTAAAAATGTTCATTGTATAGTAAACATAGACGTATACAGTAACAGCACAACAAGTGAATTAGGGAAAATCAAAGGTACGTTACGATACCAAATAAAGGCTATTAAGGAGGTTAACGTTAACTTTGCATGACTTGGGGAAACTAATCGTGGAATCGTTTACAAAACAACAAATAGAAAGCATATTTGTAAGAACTGGGGCTCTGTAGTATGACATCTTCTAAAGCTTTGTACGTGCAAAATAGGTTGTTCTGTTTGAATTCAGAAAATATGTTTTTTGAATAAGTTCGATACTGATATGTAGACTACAGTGGTGTACATTTGTGGAAATTATTGGGGGTGATGATTCATTCATTCATTTATTGACGTACCGCTATCAAGTCAGTACAAAATTTCAACAATGCCAAAAAAATGAATATAGCGTAAAAGTTGACACAAAGGCACGCTAGGAGACCATAAAAGAGCAAAAGCGAGTCATGGCCACATGAGCTATTGCATCATCAACTAAAACGTCAAGATCGTGTCATCTTTTGGGGAGCTCCGCCCTCCAGACCTCCACCGCCATTCTTTTTTGCACGTTACCTTGTTTCAAAAGTTTTGAGACTATTAACATGAACTTCTTTAACTATTTTACACTGATTCAGTCTGCAATAGTCTGACTGAACACCATTTACAAAATAACATCCGGTCTGAATATAAGCTGAACGTTTTTGGACATATCGACAGTCCTTCATTACAGCGTGATCAGAAATAAAAAGTTAACGCATGGCAAGCTAATATAAGTGAATTGGTTTGCCCTGGGCACGTTAGCTTACCATTTTCGATCATGTTCTAACAAAGGGCGGCAGCGTGGCCGAGTGGTTCGGAGCGTCGTTTTTACAACGGCCATAATCGCAAGGTTAATGGTTTAACTCCCCCCAAAGCTAGTTGTTGCGTCCATGAATAAGACACTTCATGGCAATTATCTCTGCTTGGAGAAATTTAACAAGCAGCAAATTGAAGAAGTCAGAAGCAAAAATCGAACGGAAAAATTGGAAACAAAGGCAACTCCTAAGCGAGTATGGATTCTTGTTATGCATTGCACCTCCGTCGCTTTCTCGTGACAGGAGGATAAAAATGAAGAAATCATCATTATCAAGAACCGTCGAGTTGTTCGAAAACGCTCAGCATATTTTGTGCATGTTGTTTTCTAATTGAAGACGTTCTATGTTCTGACTTTAAATGAGTGTTTTTCTATGTGAAAAACGTAAAAACCTGTTGGCAGCCCCCAGACTCTCGGTTTTGCGCCACCTTGTCAAATCCTTGCAGCGCCACTAAATTGCTCTACTCTTCATCAAATTTCAAAAATAACATCGACTTTGCAGTGGTACAAATATACTAAAGAGGCTTCTTCTTATAAACTCCATGTGCCCAATTTTGGCACAAGTAGCAACGTACCTATTGGAGGATCCAGGGTAGCAAAGGGGCTCACGCCCTTTTTAGAGCTAAGCTTTTGCTAATATTTTTTTGGAAAAGTTCGTCTTTACAGAGAAAATAGGCAAAATTCACTAGGTAATAGGCATGGTAGGCCTACCTAATGAATTTAATATAATTGGCTTTACGAAATTGTAACATTGGCTCGTCAATTGTTATTTTGTACGATTAGAGTTGTAGTGTCTTCTTATTTTACCAATGGGGCAATCGGCGCTTCTTGGGGTAAAACGCACATGCGGGTTTTCTGCCCTCGGAATCTGGTGGGCGTCTTCCCCCATACGCTTGAATTGATTTTGGCAACTAACAGTTCAGACTGTTTACGCTGATACCTGATCTAACTATGTGCAATTCTAACTATAAAATACTTAAAACGACTCACTATTATATCTTTTTTTGTTAGAGTCAATAAACTAATTTGCTACCCATTCCTAAAATTTTCAAAATAATAATGACTTTGCCACCTAAAATACACTTTATGATTTTAAAACTTAAGTGCCCAGCGTCGTGCAACCTATTTACTGGCAAATGTTCCGTAACACGATGGCTTTCCTTTCCAATGTATATTCGTAGCAATTATGACGTGTTCGCTGAGAAACAGCTCTGAGGCGTATTACTCCGGTGGGCGTCTTGCACCACTTTACCCAAATAGCGCAGTTGCACAAATGGGGTCGGGGGAGCGAGCCTCCCCAAAAGTTGGTATAGTTTTGTCGGATTCAGCCCCCCGTCCTAAGATAAGTTCCAACGCCCCTGGTCACTGGTTTGACTGACTAGACTCGAAATTAAATCCGAGTCAATCTACAGCTCGGAAGGCAAAAGCTCTATCAATTCGGGCTACTTGATCGCTTTGTAGGCCATGTGGTTTTGCTGAGACATGAAAACCAGTCATGTAGTCCTTGAAAATGTCCTTGGCCTTGAGGACAGATTTTTGAAGTCCTTGGTCTCGACCGTGTTGTCCATGGCTTTAGCCTCGGTTTGTGTGTCCTTGGCCTTGACAAAAATTCAAATGCTTGGCCTCGACCTTAACGCCCTTGGCCTTACTACAAGTGCTACATTTGATGAAATTGTTTGCTATTGTTACAGCTTCACTTTCACCAGCCGCAGAGGAGCATCTTAGATGCAAAGAATTCGAAATATATAATTCTAAAAACAGAACAGATTGCGGGTTCCCAGGTGTGAACGAAACATCCTGCTTGGACTTGGGTTGCTGTTATGATACCACTCTTGCCGGTGTACCTTGGTGCTTTCATCCTTCGAATGACCCTCTCTTATTCCAAGGTATGTACTGTTTAAATACCTCGGCGTTTAAGCCGAATCAAAGCTTATGTAACTAGCAAGATTGCATTGTTGAATGTAAGATGAACATGCTACTTGCCAGTTTTATGTTTAACAACAGAATTAAATCGTCTTGGCGCAACAAAAACTCTCTGGTCAGGAGATGGCCGAGATAGAAATGTTTGCCTTAAATATTTTCTTATCTTAGGCCAGTGTTTCTCGACCATTTTCTTATGCGAGCCCAATTTGTTTAAAAACACTATCTGCAAGAACAGTTGCGACCCACTTAAATTGAGCACATAAATAAATATCATACAAAACTGATATTAAACAAAGTAAATACATAAAAAACAGAACTTTACTCCGCAACAAATTTTTAAAACCTGGCTTGTTGATTTGCTTTAAAATAGCAACTCTGTATGACGCTCAGCATTAAAGGGGAGCTGAAGAGTAAAACTATTTTTTCAGAAAAACTTTTAAAAAATACTCTGGATTAAAAACTGACCGTAAGAATTCGAACTTATGTTTAGTTAACCAAAAAACAGAAATTGAAAATTTGATAAAAACTTTCAAGTCTACAAATAGCTCACTGAACCGTGCACTTTGTACATTGCGGCATCAGCGGTAAGCAGTGGCGTACGCAGGATTTTTCAATGGGGGGTTTCAGTGACGTCACATCGTGATGACGTAGGTTTCAGTGACGTCACAGCTATTATAATGCCATAAAGAAAAATACAATCCAGATATTTTATTCACACTTTTGCTTGATTCTTCGCGCTTCATTTAGGAGCTAAAAGGTTTCAAAAAACTCAAGCTGTCAATTCGTGGTTAAAAATTTACCAAAAAATTTTAGTCGACCTCATTTTTGGGCCATAGGAAGGTTAACTGATTAAAGTAAGCTAGCTTTTGCAACGTCACATACAGGGTGTAGCCAGGAGAGTAAAACAAGTTATTGCTTCCTTCCAAAAAAATCTTTTCAAGAAATAACATTGATATAAACAACACATATAAACCTTGGTAAAAACATAGTATGCTCTCATTATAGAAGGGGCAGTTTTCCCTGTCTTGAAACCTGAAGACAGTGAAGCATGAGCAAAAATTGCCTTCCCTACCGAAACATATTTAAATTACAATAAATTACACGCGAGAGGAATCTCTAAATATGTGATTAAGGTAAAAAACAACGTCGATTATATTTAAGTATTTTTCACCCAAATCACAGCGTCGATATCATGTGATACTCTCAAGCACATAATCGGGGTGTCTGGGAAAGAAAGCACTCCAGCTCCTGAGACAGTTACGGTGCGTAAAAACGATTTTGCCTAAAAACGAGAAAGGTTTCACTTTTTCTGCAATCGTCAATGTCAAGCGCAGCGCACAAGCAAAGTTTGACTATTAGTAGGCTTATTATTGCATCACAATGAAAGTTTTTCAAGATTTTATAAGCAAGTTGGATAGCACAGAAAAACATGAGAGCAATTTCGGCAATCTCTGTATAAAAAAAGGCGGTTCGTTCCAAAAAGAGAGGTTTTCATTTCTTTTAAATCTTCAATGGGGGGATTTTGACCCCCGAAACCCCCACGTGCGTACGCCACTAGCGGTAAGGTTTGCGTTGCTTGTGAGCGTACAGTAGACTAACTATGGTAGACTACTGCGGCTCACCAGGCCAGCTCTGAGCTAATGCTGGAAACAAGCTTCGGCTAGGAGTCTAGGATTGATAGTGGAACCTGACTGACTGTTGTAGTGCAGCCATTGCGTTTTTGAAAGCGGAAGTGGCAGTGGGTCGAAATGGACGCAGCAAGCTTGATGAATTAGTACACCTAGGAGTTGGGCTACCATTGATGCCGCAATGTACAAAGTGCACGGTTCAGTGAGCAATTTGTACACTTGAAAGTTTTTATCAAATTTTCAATTTCTGTTTTCTAGTTAACTAAAAATAAGTTCAAATTTTTACGGTCAGTTTTTAATTCAGTGTGTTTTTTTAAAGTTTTTCTGAAGAAATAGTTTTACTTTTTAACTTCCCTTTAAAGGGACAGTGTGGAGACCAAGCCGGTAAGTTTACTTGTTGTCAAGTTATTGGGAAAGTTGGGAAAGGCACGTAGCGGAATTCTCCCATCTTGGTTTGGTAGACAGATGGCTGGTAACTTCTAAGCGAGCTGGTATAGCCCATTGATTGCTTTCTCGTGATAGGAGTACAAATATGCTAAAAAAAGTCTGGAGTCTTGACTTGAAGTTAAAGATCACTTCAATCGCAGTTATCTCGTTCATTTCAAAATTTTTTGAAAGAGTGTGGAGTTAGTTTCATTTTTTGGAATTTTAGTCAAATAATGTTTAGTTTTTTGTTTCACCCTACCTTGATTTTATTTGACGAATTTCCACACGAGCCAAGACAAAATAGACAATAAAACACAACAATTAGGTAGAACGACATAATGGACCGTTTTCAACAATCTTACAAACGTCAGGTGACGTGCAGAGTCAGACATTTTATTATTATCAAACTTTCAAGAACACAAAAGTTAGAAAATCATGCTCATCTATCAATCAATTATCAGCAATGAGTAGTATTTTTTGGAATTAATCATTTAAATATTGCATGTTCTTTGATGTGAATCGAATACTCCCGCAATTCTGTGCGTGCTGTTTTTTTCTTTTGTGATTACAAATGAAAACTGTGTTGCTGCAACTTCTAACTGCAAAGCGCTGTTTCAAGCAGCCACCTCAGAAAATAAGGTTATTATTCATCATCATCATCATCATAAATCCAGTTTTAATTCGGTTTTTTCCTTGTCACCGAAGGTGGCCGAATACACCCCATCCCCTCTGCGATTGCTCTCATTCCTTCCGTCCATCTCGCTCGATCTGCAGCTTCTTCGGTCCTCAACCCGACTTTTTTCACACTGTCTTCCACCTGCCTCTTCCATGTCATTTTTGGCCGTCCTCGCTTTCGCTGTCCATTCACTTCCATCATCATTGCCTTCTTCAGTATATTATCATCTTCTCTTCTAATCACATGTCCATACCATCTTACTCCATTCGCCTTTGCCACTCTATCTGACGTTTTCTTCAAACCCAACATCTCCATCAGCTCCTCCGTATTCTTTCTATCCACTAATTTTATTCTACACATTGACTTCACCATGGCTCTTTCAGTTCTTCTCAAAATTGCCGTTTCACTTTCCCTCAAACACCATGTTTCACTTCCATACAACATTGCCGATCTTGCACAACTTTGATAAACTATTCCTTTCATTCTCAAAAAAAACCTTCTTCCACGTAACAACTCCCCGCATTCTCTAAAATTCATCCATCCTATCCTTACTCTTGAGGTCACGGCAATTTCACACCCACCACTAGCATTCAGCCTGTCTCCTAAATAACAAAATATCTTTACAGTTTCCACTTTATCGCATTATACCTCCACTGGTTTTTCCGTGCCATCTCCAACATCTGTGCATCTTCTACAAACAAAATCTCTGGCAGAACTGCAGGTCACCTTTTTCATTTTGGTGCACCTTCCATGTATCCACTTCATACAAGACAAGCGATAAATATATTAACGCGGTGATCTATCGTCACACTTGGGATAATGCCAATGTTTATTTTGAATTATGTCGACGAAAAACTGCAAAATTTTGACAAGCGTAGCAAAGTAATGTTAATGGGCGACGTAAGCATTGATTTAAATTCCGATTTTTCTTCCAAATCTGAGTGTACAGTCATGCATATGATTGGAAGTAACGCTTTCTCCTGTTTAATCACCAAGCCAACTCGTGTGGCTACAAACTCACAAACTATTATTGATCATGTTCCTACTAATGATACGGAATCTGTAATCACACCTGGTGTCTCCTGTTTAAGCTTGCCGACCACTTATGCCATATACTATTTAATTCCAAACCATGATTTTAAGGTGACAAAAAACATCACAATTCGTTTACTTTTCGCAATATTCATTCTGTGGATGGCACTAAATTTCGTAACGACTTTGCATGTTCTTTTACGCCTCTGATGCTCGATGCAATTAGCTCATCTTCGACGCATTCGTTTCTTGATCAAGATTTCAGCCAATTGGTCACGGCGATCTGGGAAACAATCGAAAAACACGCACCCATTCAAACTGACTTTTCAGAAAAAGAATGCATAAGAAACCCTGACTTATCAAAGGTCCTCATGGAAAATAAATTAACCCTATACAAAAAGTTTTTCCTCTACGACAATGAGTTCGGGAAATGATATGACAAAAAATATACCGACAAGCTAACCAGGGTAAAAAATTTATCAAAAAAACTTCACTATTATGCTACAATTAAAGAAAGGAGAAATAATCCAAAAGAATTCAGGAAATTTATTAATTCGCTCATACCTTCAAAGCGCTCTTCATGCCTTCCCCTACCAAAATAAAAGTTGATAACACTGAGATTGTCAACTCTGATGAAATTATCGAACAATTTAATAACTATTTTGTTGAAATTGGCCACCTGATAGCACAGGGTGTTAGTTCCACCGATAAACCAGACTTTAAATCTTTCTAAAAGAACTTAGTATTTCACACCACAGTACTTGACCTTCCGCAACCAATCAAAGTTTTTAATGCTATAAATTCTCTTAACCGTCACAAAGCTTTTCTGGATTCGACAATATTTCTTCGGTTTTTCTTCGTGTGGGAAACGAAGTTCTACCTCCTATATTGTCTTCCTATTTTAGTCTAGTACCGAACTTGAACTCGGCATTTTCCCCCAAATTTTTAGAACTGCCAAAGTTGTACCCATTTTCAAATCTGGTGACAAACATTTAATGCATAATTATCGTCCAATTTCCCTCTTACTATGCTTGTCAAAATGCTAGAAAAAGCCATCAAAAATCACTTCATAATTTTTTTTGATAGATAAACCATGAAATTTTTTATAAACTTCAATACGGTTTTAAAGAAAAACATGGAGTAGTGCATACATTACTGGATGTCATCACACCAGCATAATTATGATGCAATTGAACACAATAAATTTACAGCACTTCTGATGGATTTTCGTAAAGCTTTTGACACCATGTCCCAAAAAATTATGCACCAAAAACTCCTTCATTATGGAATTAGAGGTCCAGCTTACGGTCTAGCGGAAAGTTATCGTTCCAATCGTCAGCTATTCATCTCCATTAATAGTAACGCATTTGATGGCTTTACGTTGGGCTTTACGAGCCTCTCTGCGGAGACAGGTTGAAAACGATTGAAAACTAGGAAATGATTGGGTTGAAAACTTGGAAACGATTGGGAAGCTTTTAAGCAGGCCTAATTGATTTTTAAAAATGCCGTAAGAAAAGCCAAGAGAGATTCTTGGCGTCTTTTTATGGAATCGATGAGTAGCCACTGTGCAACCGCTCGGCTGGCTAAAATTATGCGTCGAAACGAAACGATGCAAGTAAGCAACGTTTTAAGACCTGCTGGTAAATTCACCGAATCTTTTGTTGAGACTATGAATTGCCTTTTAGACACCCTAGCACCGGGAAGTCGAGAGGTAAACTATAGTAAAGCAGCAGAAGAACCAAATGATAACACTGCTGTGTTACCAACGCACGACGAAATTGTTAGCTCCATCTGTTCACTTGAAAAGATGGAAAAAGCAATAAACGAATTTCTGCCATTTAAGACGCCGGGACCAGACAGTATTTACCCCGTGCTGCTACAAAAAGGTTGGAATAGTATTAGAAGTATATACCAAACCATTTTCCATATGTGCTTGAAGTACAGCTATGTGCCGAAAGTATGGAAGAAAGGGACTAGTATCTTCATCCCTAAACCCGGTAAAGAAAACTATCATGAAGTTAAGTCTTTTTGGATGATCAATTTAATTTCCTTTCAATTTAAATATTTGGAAAGGTTAGTACTGTATCATTTTAATGATGATTCTAATTTGCAAGCAAGGTTTTCTGCATTCCAGTATGGATTCAGAGCAGAAGTTTCAACTGAAACTGCACTGCACGAATTTGTACGACGCATAGAACTAAGCTCGGCAAAGAAAAGAACAGCACTAGGAATATTTCTGGATATTGTTGGTGCTTTTGATAATATCACACACAGTGGCATTGCCGATGCTCTGCGAGAATTGAAGGTGTCGCCTTTTCTTGTCCATTGGATTGAGAATTTACTGAGACACCGCACAGTTCAAGTAGAACTAAATGGTGAAAAGATTAAAAGAGAAGCAGTAGAAGGGAATCCCCAAGGTGGTATTTTGTCCCCTTTTCTATGGAACTGTGTATTAAACTCCTTGTTGGTAGACCTACGCAACAGGGGTTTTCATGTACAAGCCTATGCCGATGATGTAGCAATTTTGGTCACTGGCACCAACATGCTGTGGATCTAAGGTAGGGCTCAAAAAGCGCTAAATATTGCTAGTAATTGGGCTCATAATCAAGAGCTTCAATTCAGCAGTAAAATGACTGAAATAGTTCTGTTTACTAACAAAAGGAAGCCGGATTTTGGATGCTTGCGTTTAAACGGTCGCCAGCTAGAAATTTCCAAAGAGGCAACACTACTAGGTGTAACCCTTGATAGTAAGCTTACTTGGAAACCTCACATAACACGAATTGCTCGCAAAGCGACTGCTGCGTTATTACAATGCAGACAAATAGTGGGCAGAGCGTGGGGGTTAAATCCAATTAGCATGCGATGGATATGCACTGCAATGATACGACCCGTCATCACATACGCGTGTACATCCTGGGTTGGTGGAGTAAATAAAAAATATCTAGAGAAAAAACTTTCAAGAGTACAAAGACTAACGTGTCTCATGATTTCTTCAGCATTTCCCAGCACCCCCACAGGAGCTTTAGAGATGCTGCTGAATATCATCCCAATTAATGAATTCATACTGTCAGAGGCAGTAGAAAGATCATATCGGTTATCCCGTGTGAACTTTTGGCCTGCCAAGACAATTGGTTCAACAAGAAAGACCAAAAGTAGACGTATGCAATGAAGCAAAGGAAAACTTGCCTTTGCTGAGTATGCCAGCAGACCTAATAACTAAAACAAAAGTATTTGGAAAACAGTACTAATGCCTCGTTATGGAACGCAAGGACGCAGTGCAGTATGAGAATGCTTTAGAACCAAGCATAATCAGATGCTACACTGACAGATCCAAGTTAAATGGAAGAGCTGGTGCGAGTTTTACATAGACTACGCATCAGGCTCTCAAACAGATCAAAATTTTTTCCATCTGGGAAGATATAGTACTGTCTTCCAGGCGGAAGTCTTTGCTCTAGCTGATGTAGCAAAGAAACTGATCATGGATAGAATTGTAAATGAAAAAATTATAATTTTAGTGGATAGCCAAGCAGCAATTCTGGCAATCCAAGATAATATGAAATCTAACACAGTATTAACGTGCATCAAAAACTTGAATATATTGGGTAAAGACAATGACGTCACTATTGCCTGGACGCCGGGCCACACTGGCATCCAAGGAAATGAGAAGGCGGATATCTTAGCTAAATCAGGATCAGCATTAAACTGCTCGGGGCCTGAACCTTTCATTTCCATCCCATATGCTAGTTGTCGCGCTGCAGTGAAGGATTGGAGTGACAAAAGATGGCAAACATCTTGGATGGAACAAAAGGACTGCTTGAGAACAAAAGAAAATGTGGGATGGGCTTCGCCCCAGTTAACTCAACGACTTTTGAGGCTCAAAAGACCTAGAATAAATGAATAAATGAATGAAATCAAAAGACCTAGAATAAAAAATGTAACCTGGAAGAAGAAACTCCAAATCACCATCTTGGAGAATGCACTTACTACCAAGCCCTACGAAAGAAGGTTTTTTGTGAAGAAAAAACCACAATAAAGTCGGTGGTCGAAAAACTAAATATAAACCTACTGGCAAAGTACTTACAGCAGGCCGGAAGACTTGCTGATTACGGCCAGTAGTACATTGAAATATTGAATAAACAAGAAAGCGGTGAAAGTTGTAATGGGCCTAAATAATGGCCTACACAATGTGCCAGTGAGGATTGAATCTGGTCAGTCTTCTCTGGCACCACCGCCCTTTAATAATAATAATAATAGTAATGCATCTTCCTCGAAAACTATTAGCATAAACGTTCCTCAAGGATCCATTTTGGGCCCTCTTCTCTTTGTAAATGATCTCAAAAATGCTACCTTTTGCCAGCCCGTCTTTTTGTTGATACGTGCCTAATTCTAAATAATTCAACAACAAATTTTGAAAATAATTGTAATTCTGAACTTCACACTTTGCGCAACTTGTGCAATGCAAATAAATTGCAAATCAATACCAAGAAATCCACGACTATGATTTTTCCTCGAATCCAATTCTCCTGAACCAGACTTAAACTTAAGTTATAATACCTCGAATAATATGTGATTCTTCCAAATACCTCGATGTTACCGTAGACTGAAGGTAAAACTTCAATCGGTATTCCAAGTAAGCTAAGTTTTGTTTTCTTCTCCTTTACTACGCTCTTGTACACCCGCACTTAGTTTGCAGGCTCCCAGTTTGGGGTTGCACATTCGTAACCTATCTTCCTAAGAGACAAATTCTCCTCAACAAGGCCATTAGAGTGATCACTAACTTTGATTGGCGTAATCCAATAACTCCAACATTTCGAAATTTAAGAATCCTCAAAATAGCGGACACGTATACATTTGAAATTTCCAAATTAATACACCAATTCTATTATAACTCTCTCCCTCCTTCTTGGTCCACGTTTTTTAGCCCACTTTCAGACACCCATAAACGTTTAACCAAATCAGAAACAAAAAAGTAACTTTTATCTTCCCAAACTCTCCACATGCCGTTGTCAAGGGTCAATTAAATACCATAGAGTTAAAATTTGGAATTGATTAACCCCATAATTAAAAAAACAGTCTTTCAAAAAATTTCAGGTGAACTTCAAAAACCATCTTAAATCCACCAGTAAATCTGTAGCTAGTTGCGTCTCGTACAGGTAACCTTTCAACATCATAGTTACCTACTTTGGCTCGTACATGGTATAGCAGTCGCTTACGTGGCCGCTATAAACTTTGGATGATTGCTGACTCGAAAACTTTTAACGGTCACTTTGCAGTCTTCCTTGAAATTTCAGCTGCCTAAATGTGTTCTCCTTTTATTTAGCTTTACTGCGTTTTTGTTTTGAGTGTGCTTATTTTGCGTCATCACTGAAATGAATAAATAACAACTGATTTAAATGCCTGCATTTGAATCTTGTTTTATTTATATCGATTTCTTCTTTGGTAGCATTTAAATTAGTCCAACTCAATTTTTGGATAAACAGCAGTACACTGTGCTTTGTTGGACGATTATTTGAATCAAATTAACTAACTAACTTTTCCAAGCCCGCTTATCCTTGGGAAGTCTCGGAGGCGGCTGCTCCAGTTGGAACCTCCAAGCTTGGTCCTCTGCGACAGAGGGTAGATGTTGTGATGAGATGCCAAAACGAGACCGACTAATATCTTCAACATAATCTCGCCATCGAGTTCTGGAACGGTCTCTAGACCTTCGACCAACCGGTGTTGAATACAGCATTTTTTGGCGGTTCTCTCTTGGGACATTCGTGTCACATGTCGATATACTACCTCAGTTGCAATATTTTTAGTCGTAGAAGCAGTAATTCTTTGTTTAGAGATTTACAAATATCTGCACTTCTAACCTTGTCCAACAAGGTTGAGCCCCTAACTTTTCGCAAAAATCTATTTTCGACTTCTTGGACTCGAGGTCTCACTTTCTCATTGATAAACAATTCAACATTTATGGCCGTAAGTCAAATCAGAAACATAAACTGATCTCAAGATGGATAGATCTCAAGCGTTGGTGCGAAGCTCTATACCACAGATTGGTGAAACTGGCGAATTACTACACTTGCTTTTCCGATGTTGACATGCAATATCTGTTATTTTGTCTGCCATCACATGTGAATGAGACCCCGAGATTTTTCGATTTATCCGACTGTTTCAGCGATACTCCAACCTGCAGAGATCACTGCTTTGGTTGGCTGGACGGGCACATAGTTTCTGTTTTTGTTGTACTGATTTTCGTTCCGACAACAGAGCATGAAAACGAAAACCTTTTTTAGGAGTTACTACATAACATGTTTTGGTATGGTCGAGTTGCACCAGATCATCTGCAAATAACATACGTTGTACCGTGCAATCACCGATCTTCACTCTCCGCCACAAGATTGACTGTCTTAACTATTCCAACCATGGAAATAGGGAAAAATGGGTGAAAAAGAGAGGCTTGCCGTAGTCCCACACTTGAAATGTTTTGTTCCAACGCTGTTAACTCAAACACTGATTTCGGATCGAGTGCATGTGCAGCGACTTAGTTACAGTGGGTAACTGGCCACCAATGTCATGCTTTAACAACATGCCCGAAGCATGTCGCTGAGGAAGCGCATAAGAACAGTTTTCGAGTAAAAATAAATTGCCATTTTGCATGCCATGCCAACCCGATCTAAAAAACCGAGATGATTAGAAAAAATAATTTGTAATGAAGTGCGAATAGGACGATTACATGAGCGTAAATGTGGTTGGATTAGTAGTTCGGTTGAGAAATGATTATTCATTGGTGTGTTTTTTAGTGAATCAAGTTTGGAATTTTGCGAAGGAAACAGTGAATTACACTCATCAGGTGGTATTTGCAACGAGCTCGAAATTGCTCCCTCAAAATCTATCAGGAGACTGGATGAGCATAACCACACGCTCGGCTCGTGTTCGGGTGAGAGTTCGAGAAAGTGAGTACCGGTATTGTAAAAGTTTGAAGTAACAGAGTATTGTAAAAGTTGTAACCAACAGCTTACTATTTGTATTTTTGATTTTTTCGTGTTGTGTCAATTTACTAAAGAACAGCACAAATAAATCAGTTATTCAATGATGCAGGTTGCTTGTATGATCTTTCACGACGAATTGAATTTATAGATGGAGTCAATCGCATTTGACACAAGTGCAGATGGTTACTGACTCAATGAGTGTAGACTAACTCCTAAACCTCCCTCGATCGCTGCTCTTCATTTTTCATCATTATTTTGTATATCAATCTTTATTTAGTGTAGTTTTAATGATCAAAGTCGGAGTGATTAATTTATATTCATAATAGTTTTTTCTTTCTCTAGATGTTCAAAGCACTTTCATTTGGATAGCAAAAACGTTTTTAACTCAATTATGTTTCCGTGATGTTAAAAATCTGAAAGATTTCTCCGCAGACTTGCATATCTTGTAGATTTCAAAGTTTTTTGGTTCAATAAATTTCCCGGCTCTATAATGTAGCTTTCATATGACATTGCTCCCATCGTTCAAACCTAGCGTTGTATACTGTAGTCACAACGTAACCTTTGTTGAAAATTTAACAAACTGTATCAGCTGTTCAGTGGGAAAATAAATAGATATTCTAGAAAAGAAGTCCATAATAAACCTACTCTTTATAAGATTTGGTTTTAACTTATCTAAGGTTTCCGCATAACTGGGACATATATAGCTGAAATGCTCTGCTTGAACACGAATCATTGGCAACTGCTCTCCTTGAACACTGGGATGCAAAGCAATAAAGCGTGTTTACACTGACGCTTCTGCCGTATATTTTAGATTTATTTACGCTGATGCGTAACATTTTGGTATAGTTTACGTTTTCGCGCACATCACTGATCATCGTAAAACCGCATTGATAATAATGACAATTAGGGCAAGTTTCAGCTACTTTTGCAACTTTTTTTGCGGCTTCAGGAAGCTTCCTAAGTAACAAAAAACTTTATTACAGCATGTATGGAAGTGTTTGCCGAAATTTTATTTGGCAACTTTTTTGGTTTTTAAAGGCAACTTTTTGTTGCAACTTTTCGAAGTATTTGAAAAAAATCTCACAAAAAAGTAAGAACAGCCTAGTGTAATTTTACTAATAATCTCCCAGGTGTAAGTAAGTCTGCGTTACATCTACTCTGTTTTAATGCAAGCAGTAATTGTCGCAGAATGCGTAATGATTGAGGTCTTCCGGCGTCATTTATTCTGTAACAATAGGCTCGCTGTATTCTGCAATTATGAGCTTCAGCAGGCTGGGCAAAGCAGTGGTTAGCTGAAGACCGTCACTTTGCCAGGACGATGTTACAAAACATTTAGCTATGTATGCAAATATTGTACATCATGTTCATGTCAATAACAGACACAAATTTGACAGCTGATTTCACCGCTCGTTATATTCTTTCATACAACTTAACAAAAGCAAACAGAAATTATTCACATTTTTGTAAGAAAGAAATAATGCACGAAGATAGCAAACAATAGCTCTGAAACAATAAATTACGGCAAAATAGGCACTGCTAAGCATCAATGTTATTCATGTAAAGTGGCTGTTTACCTGTGACGATAGCAATCTGTAGCGGGATAGTAGCGTACCATGTTGTTACGAGATACCAAGTAGAAAAATGGTTACCAAGTATGCAGCGCTGACGCATGAAGAAAGATAATGCATTTCTGGCACTAGCCGCGCTTCATATTTATGTTACAATTATTTTGACTGTTTTTTTCTTTTACCAACTTAAGACTGGAAAAGGTTTTTCAACTCACTATGCCTCGAAGTTCAGTATCAACTCTAAAATAACACGAGATGTAATTTGTTGCTACTATGATCCTATTACATGTCAAAATCAAACCAGGGTTGGCGATTCGTTGTAAAATCATACGACTCTGACTCTTGGGTATGTTTTTAGTTCGACTCCAACTCCGACTCCGTTAGCAAAATATTCGACTCCTACGACTCCAACCCTGAATCAAACGTGGAGTTATTTAAAGCACATTAAACCTTTTAAATTCTATCAAAACATAGATATTCATAGTTTACGGATGGTAAAAAACAAAATCAGATTGCCAATTATACAAAAATCTATTTAAAGGAGATGTATTTAGTTATAACAGCATCATCAGTCCTGTAAAAACGAAAAAATATATCAATAAACTCTTACCTTTCTTGCACAGCAGATTTCACTCAGGTCCTACCTGGAAAAAAAACCATCGAAAATACCAAGGGTTCTTCCCTGAAGCTAAAACCGCACTCGAAGGAAGAACATTTTTTTCTAACTATCTATTAAAAAATATAAAGACCAGAGGTAAATCCAAAGTTTGTTGTGAACGATACAGTGACATAATTAACAACATAAATCACGTGAAAAACAGTTACATAATCACAAGAGTAATAAACGCCAAATAATAAGGGTGAAAAATTAGTAGCATTACTTTAATACTCATATACTTTCTCTGGTATAATATCCCAAAATTTTCACCCTTATTACTTGATGTATATTACTCATGTGATTACATAACTGTTTTTCACGTGATTTAATCAACTTTGGATTTGCTTCTGGTCTTTAGATTTTTTAATAGATAGTTAGAAAAAATTTTCTTCCTTTGAGTGCGGTTTTAGCTTTAGGGAAGAGCTATTGGTTTTTTCGATGTTTTTTTTTTTTTTCAGTTAGGACCAGAGTGAAATCTTCTGTTCAAGCAAGGTAAGAGTTTATTGATTTATTTTTTCGTTTTTACAGGACTGATGGTGCTGTTATAGCGAATAATATCTCCTATAAATACAGTAGATCTTTATAAAATTGGCAGTATGATTCCGTTTTTTACCATTCGCAAACTATGAAATTAGACAACAGCAAACAAGAATCGCCTGACTTGATGTATTTGGAGTAGGGCCAAAGGATTCGGAAATTAAATGTGAATTTATCATAGATATTCATGATAGAAGTTCTTCGGGTAAAACAAACCGTCGTGTAGATAACAGTTAATTTTATGCGATGTGTAGCGTTCACTGTGGTGAAATTAATGTAGACATAAAATTGATGTATTCAGTTTTCGCATTGACTTGTGCCGCAAATAACTGATCAAAACGTAACCATCTTGACGCAACTCCCCAAACAAAACAGCTTGTTCATCAAACGTTATAATTTTGATGAAGTGAACAAATGCTTGACTATTGTTTCAGGAAGCCCGATGAATTGTCCAGCTAATTACACGTGGGAAGAACCTTTGTGTTTGAAAATAGTAGTACCAATCATGAGACGGTATGCAAGTTCCTTGATTTGCGAGGCGGATGGTGCAACGCTTCCAATATTTAGGTCGAGAGAAATGGAAAAAAAAGTGGTTGATTTTGTGAAATTGCTGAAAGAGCATGAACCGAAGTTTTGGCTTGGTTTAGCCTTCCGCGTTGATTCAAACAAACTACGGTGGGATACAGGCGAAGACTTCATGCCAGAGGAATACGACAATTTTCAAACAAATCATCTTCCGAACATCTCCGAATCTTGTTCCATCTATAACTATGGCAAATGGAACGCGCATGACTGTTATTGGCATCGGCTTACAGTTTGTACGGCCTGGTCCTCTAACGCTAACCCATTGAATGTTTCATCAATGACCGATCCAGATATTGATGGAGTTTATTATTCAGAAAACGGAATATTACTGAACGGAGCGCCAGTGTACAAACAGCGAAGCTCTTCTGGAACTCCATATTTGCTTCGCCGTAATACATTTATGTCTACACGTAAGTAGATGTATTGCAGGTACATAATGCATACAAATAGTGGAATGTGCACGGACTAGTAATTGTCTGCATCTGATTACGCGATTAGAGAAAACACATCCATAATGACGTAAGGTTATGACAATTGAATAATAATGATAAGTGTAAAGTTTGGTTGGTTTGATGATTGATAGTTTTACAGTAATAACTAATCACGGCATTGGTGTGGTTTTAGAGAATCCGGTTTGGAATTTTGCAAAGGAAGCGACCAATTCCACTCTGTTGGTATTTACAGCAAGGTCCGCATTGCTTCCTCAAAACATTTCAGGAGATTGGATGAGCAGAACTAGTCGCCCGGCCAGCGTTCAGGTTCAAGACGAAAGAAGTAAGTAGCCTATGCTCTATGCTGGTAACAGTTTAAATGCGATGAATAAATATCGGATTTATGTTTGATTTTTTTCGTGTACAGTTGATTTATATGAACAGCAGCACTAAACTAACCAACTATTTATAGTGCTGGTTGCTGGTAGATTCTTGCGTGACGAGTTTAATTCACAGATGGAGACATTCGCATTTTACACACGTTCAGGCGGCTGCTGGCTCTAAAAAGACAAGTTAGCTTTAGAGTTTTCCTCCTATTCTTCAAGTTGGAAATCATCATTTTCGATATTACTCTGTCTTTCAGTGAATAACGTGATGATCACAGTGAAAATGGTTATTGATTTTTACATTATATTTAATATTTCCACGATCAAAGTCGTGTTTTTCATAATCTCAGTAGTTTATAAAGTGGTTGGTCTAAGTTTCATATTGACCAGCTGCGTATAAACCGCTGATCAATTCATCTTTCAGTTATAAAATTCCAGTGATGGAGTCGAGTACTCAACCTTTGAGTACAATAACCGAGTACTTGCCTTGACAATCTTCGAATACGAGTACTGGTGGTGGGCTTCGAGTGCGAGTATTACAAGCTCAAGTTCGAGTCCCGAGTGCATTTTGATTTTTCGCAGTTAAACTTTACATTTTAAAATCAATAATAAAATTCGACGTTGTGTTTTTTTTTCATTTCGCTAATATTTCAAAACCCACGTGCGATAGAAATTTGTTTTTTACGTTTAATGAAGAATAGAGGCTAAACATCAAATGTATGCAGTAAAAAAGATCGAAAATTTGACTACGATGCATTCTTCCTGAAAACGGCAGAAGTCTTGGGTCACTTTCATTTAAATCTGGTGAAAAGACAGGAACCGGAACAAGTCAGCAAATGTTAAGGGGTCGGGGAATACCCTAAAAATCGCAACAACGTTTATTTAAATGAAGCCACGATCGTGACATCTCGGAGAAAAAATATCAAAGTACTCGTGTACTCGACTGATTTTTAGACCGAGTCCGAGTACTTTCAGGGTTGATTACGAGTACTTTTTGAGATTAAAAGTTTCGAGTACGAGTACTCAGGAAAGCTATACTCGATTACTCCATCACTGTAAAATTCCGTTTAGAAAAGCTGTTTTACTTGTAATTCTGGAAAAAATTTTTAGCAAAAGATGAAACAACAGCAACAGCAGCTACCACTGTCACAGGAACAATTCCTAGACGCTCTGCTTCACCTAATGCAACAATAGCCACTGCTACCACTGCACCTGCTTCCATTGCTACTACTACTACTACTGCACCTGCTACAGCAACAGCAGCTACTACTGTCACAGGAACAATTCCTAGACGCTCTGCTTCACCTAATGCAACAATAGCCATTGCTACTACTGCACCTGCTTCCACTGCTACTACTACTACTACTGCACGTGCTACAGCAACAGCAGCTGCTAGTGTCACAGGAACAATTCCTAGACGCTCTGCTTCACCTAATGCAACCATAGCCATTGCTACTACTGCACCTGCTTCCACTGCTACTACTACTACTACTACTGCACCTGCTACAGCAACAGCAGCTGCTAGTGTCACAGGAACAATTCCTAGACGCTCTGCTTCACCTAATGCAACCATAGCCATTGCTACTACTGCACCTGCTTCCACTGCTACTACTACTACTACTGCACGTGCTACAGCAACAGCAGCTACTAGTGTCACAGGAACAATTCCTAGACGCTCTGCTTCACCTAATGCAACAATAGCCATTGCTACTACTGCACCTGCTTCCACTGCTACTACTACTACTACTGCACCTGCTACAGCAACAGCAGCTGCTAGTGTCACAGGAACAATTCCTAGACGCTCTGCTTCACCTAATGCAACAATAGCCATTGCTACTACTGCACCTGCTTTGACTGCACCTGCTTCAGCAACAACCTTTGGTTCACCTAATACAATATCAACTGCTACTGCCGCTTCTTTAACTCGAGGAACCGAAGTTGAGTTTACAGAAAAAACTAAGTCGGATAACAGTTTTATAATTTTTTTCGTGGCTGCAGCTTTGATTATTGCGATGGCATTGGGATTGTTTGTTTTCCGTCAGCGTCAAAAGTGAGTTAACCTTTAGACTGCAATAACTTTTTGTGGCTACAACGCTTATACGAATAGTGAGTTTACATAAATAACACCAAGTTGCTTCTTGCGCATAATCTTGGTTCACAATTGATTGAAATATACCAAAGTTTAGCAACACCCCGTTATATTAATTGTGAGTAAAATTTACTAATTTTGCGGAATTTTTTGATTTTTTGTGTTGTTTATCGAAAACACTTGCAATCGCCATTTTAGCTTTATGTTATCAACTGCTTTAAACTAACAACTTTTTTTACACTGTCAAATCCCCTGCAGCAGAAAAGAAAGACATTTGCCATTTTGCGCAATGAGGAACCAAAAATTGAATCAGTCAAGAGTCGTGGGTTAAACAGGGTACCGGACCTCATAATCCTTAAATTAAAGTTCAAAGATGGAGTTTCAAATTTGTGAAGGAAACATAAAGCTGGAACGCAGTAGTAAGCAACCGCTAATGACTTCCCGACTAACATTCCACACATGTTTATAAACTTGCCTTTTTGACCTTTGATCTCATAAGTTATGTAATTCACAGAATTTATCACAGGTGCATGTTATGGATTCGAAACAAGACAATTAATATTTCTCTCAGTTAGTCAATGGCCTAAATTCCGCTCTCAGGTCTCGTGTGAATTTGTCTCTCTATTGCAGACATGGACAAACTACGGCCCGCGGGCCAAAGCCGGCCCGCCCGTCTTTTCATTCTGGCCCGCCGGCACTTACACAAACTTAAACTCTCACCGTGAATTGAGCAGAAGATTCTTTTTTCCATTAAAGATAATCGATGGCAATGATTTTCAAAAAAAAATAAGCCTCAACGGTGCGAAATTGGAACAAAAAACGAGGTGAAAATCTTTTAGTTTGGAGATCACATTCGTGCGTGGACGTGATCTCCAAAAAAAGGTCTTCGCCTTGCTTTCCAATCAGCGTGCGGCCCGCGGCTTCAACAGTTTCCCCAAATTTGGCCCTTCGTGTGAAAAGCTTGCCCACCTCTGCTCTATTGTCTACGTTTCTGAATTGTTTCTAGGAGTTATTGTTTGAACTGAACCACACCAAAGGTATGGATTGGGCAAGCTTCGCTCAATGCATTGCAGACAAATCAATTGAATTCAATAAATGACCGACTTGTCAATAAATTGGAACTTAAAAGTAAAAAGTTGATGCAAACTGATTAGAACTTAATCAACTTATCAATAAATCAACCGAAAAAATGAAGTTACTCGTAGTAAATAAAAGTGCTGTGACTTCTTCAACAAAATAAATTTTTTTGAGCAAATATTAAACAGAGACGCACTAACTGCAGAGTTTTTTTGCGCCTGGACAATGGACATGCTACGCGAATACACTGTTAGAAAAAAAAGAAACAAAATCGTCAACTGGTATAATTACGTACGAGACGTCAAAACTTAAAACTGCATACGTGTAAGATTAGAAAACGTTGGCTGAAGCGACGCAAGGCGCCATAAAGTCACTGCAAAGAACTTAAATTTAAAAAATGAAAGAAAGTCTCGTTCGTAATTAGGTAATACATGGAAGTAGCCTCTATAATAGCTGCACAAAAAAGTGTTCAAAAAAAATTTTTTTTTCAAAATTTTTTTCAGAATTTTTTTTTCAAAAAAATTCAAAAAAATTTTTTTTCGAGAAATTTTTTACAAATTATTTTTTTCCTGGGCAGTGGGGGTCTGTCGAGGAAGTTATTGTGTCTGTGGTGTAGATCTAAGTGAGACTCATTTGCACTCCAGGTCACTTTTGAATTGGAACAGCCTGTTTAAAGACTCAAAAATCGCAATAGTGGCCGAACAAAAGCTAAAAACATTCTTAATCCAAGCCGTGCAATTTAAAAATAACAACGTTTCTGAGACATATTAAGAGTAGCGACATCCTTGCGAGTAAAAAAAAAATACTCACGTAAAATTTAATGTACCAAAACTTCCACTTATATAGCTGAGATTTGTACGGTCTTTCTGCTGGTAAATTGAACGAATATCTAGTAGCTATGCCCCATTAGCACCGAAATCCCATGTAAATACAAAAATGATACATCATAAAAAATATAAGAATCAACCCAGAAAAATGCACCTTGAACATTCAGGTCTTGTTAACAGCAAGCACGCACTTGAACAGAGTCACCCTGTCCACATGTCCTATTTATATGTTATAAGCCCATATTGATATGGGCTTTCTGCATCACAATTAAATTTTTGATGTCATAATTTAAAAAAGTGATTTTGACATCAAGCCCACAGCAACAAGCCCACATAAATTGAACATGTGGACAGGGTAAAAATGTGTCGGAGTCCAGGGGTGCCTTGGTAAAATTCGAACTAGGGGGGGGGGCTGTTTCAGAGCCGGATTAAGCAGTGGGCAAACTGGACAGTTGCCCCAGGCTCCGCGCTTGGACGTGATGACCTTTTTTTTGATCTTCACTAGGTTTCGGGCGGAAAATTGGACATCTGAGGACGTGTGACCTATTTTTTGCTCTTCACTTGAGTTTGGACTTCACTCTTATCTGCCCCGGGCCCCGCAATCTCTTAATCCGCCCCTGCCCTGTTCAGTGTTAAAAATTCAGTTGTTTTAAACACCAACAATCCATAGCATTCGCGTCGTGTAGAGCTTAATTACTCCGGTTTCCGTCACCTACAGTAGGTTTTACAACGTTTCTTACAAGCTAATTTCCAATTCACATTAGTTTATGTTGGGCATGGACAACATACGGCCCGCAAAACCATTTTATGCGGCCCGCCGGCACTTACAGAAACGTAAACACCTACCGTGAATCAAGCCGAGGACTTTTTTTTGCTCTTCCAACCAATGCGGCTCTAATATTGGCAGTTGTTTATGATATTTAATACGATTCACCTAATAATCCGGCCCGCCAACGCCAAAGATTTCATTATCCCACAAATAGCACGCCGACTAGAAAAGTTGCCCACCCCTGGTTTATGCAGTTACAAGCACACAATCACTAAACATTCAAAACTCAGAACATTCAAAACTTGGAATAGTGTCAGAGATGGTAAAAAAGTGACAGCTTGGTCTTCAAGTTGTTATATAGGCCTACTTGCCAAAATATGGCAGTAGAAATCACAAATACTGAAGTTTATCGGTACTCTACAACCAAGTGCGGAGGCGTATCCAGGGGGAGCGCAGGGATCCCCCCTTATCCCGCTGAAATATAAGCTGATATGTATCTCCAGACAGCGGTTGTTTCAACAATTTTAATAAAATGGTGGTCTTCTTAATGTGCTCACCAGACAAGTGAAAATGAGAACGAAAAGTATATTTTGAAATATTGTATGTTGGAAAAAGTTAACCGAAATTCTTCCGCAATATGGCACAGTTGATATCAAGAGTAACACATTTAAAATTAGAGCCCATTTACGAAACATTTCAAGTTGACTATTATTTTTAATTGAAGTTCAAAGCTCCTTTGTGTCTGTGTTTAAATGTCGTTAGCTATACAGTAGATCCCGACTGTTGGGATCAACTAAGTACTTTCTAAGCGCTTAGCAACAGCGTTATATGGTTTTTGGTTACGATATCACTTTTCGAACATATTTCTCGGGCTAAAACCTGATCGTAGACCATTTATTTTACTCGTCGTCCATATACGAACCACTGTTTCTGGCTATATCAATGGGATCTATAGCCTCGTCATAGAGTTAAGTTTACTTTTTTTCAGGCGCTACCTAAGAAAGGCGATGGTCTCTTCACCATCTTCCGCAAAGGACTTCCCAAAAGACTATGCAGAAGACTCTGCAAGCGAATACTCAGAAGACTTCTCACAAAAGTTAACGATGCAACACCATCAATCGGAGCAGTATCGCAACTGGATGCTATCTATGCAAAGAAACTGTACGGTTTCTCAGTTTGATCATAATTCTTATAACATGGGTTTTTATTACTAGAACGGTTTCGCGTAAATTTAACTAATGCTGCTGTAAATATATTTGCAATGGTCTGCTAGTTTAAAAAGTTTCACGAGCTTTTTTTGATTCCAGCAATGTTTTGTTAAAATCTAACTAGAACAAAACCTTGCAGTCTTTAGGGAGACTGCGTTGTTGTAAGTTTACTTTAGCCTAGTTAATATTTTTTGCGATCTTCTACATGGGGCAACAGATCCGGTTATGTGTTAGGAAAAAAGAGTTGACAACGCAATCAAGCCACAAACAAAAGCCCATATTGCAACCTTACCAGTGACAATTATACATTGTCGTTTTCGCTGAAAATTTCATCTGCGAGTATTATTTTCTGCTAGAATTATCACAGGTTGAGCAACACAATTAACTTTGACTGGCTTATTCAAATGAAGTATTGAGGACGAATGTTTAGCTTTAACAGGTTTTGCACTCACTCAAAAACAAAACTCCAAATGTGGTAAGAAATGCATTTGTTAGAAAAGAATGCAAGGTCATGTGTGTACAACAAACATACCTAAAAAAATTTAAACTGACTCACATTTAATACGGTATTAGGCTATGCTAAGCGAAACCTCTATGAAAACTTTATCAAGACTAACATTCAAAACTCTTCTCAAATTTGGTCAATTAGAAAGAAATCGTTGATTGTGAAAACACATTCACCAACAGTAAATTTGCTATAACATTGTTGGTTGAAAATACAAACACAAATTCTCCTGTTTTTCTTGCCAAATTATGCGAGTTCTTTGCAATGTTGGTGCAAATACGTCAAAGAGTGTCCCACAGCACAGTCATTCCTTCATTCTTTTTACCTACAGTTGTCAGTAGCATTCAATATTTAGCACGCCCAGAAATTTGTGAAGATGTGAATTTTTGTTTTGACGACATTGAATTTGTCTCTGCTGCCTAAGGATCTAATGAAGTTCCAACGAAATTATCAAAATGCATAATATCCTCTCTGTTAACCAAAATGTTCAACAAATATATAAAGCAAGAAATGTTTTCGAAATCCTTCAAAATTGCCAGCGTTATCCCGATTCCTAAAGTGCCCACTGTTCAGCCCACAACCATTTGATTACCTAGCGGCATGGCCTAGCGGTACCGCGCGCAGGTTACAGATCCTACGTGACGGGTTCGATTCACGGCTGGAGCCGGTGGCATTTGACATACATACCGGGTGGCTGCTGAATCGAAGAGCGCAAACTTACTTTGCAGTCTCCCTCAATATTACTGTTAAATTTTCAATTCAATATACTGTAATTTGCAAATAACCTCAGTTACTTCCTTATATACTAGCTTACGCCTGATTTCTCTTCTTCCAGCTTTTGCGAAAATATATGAAAAAATTCTTGAAACGAAAATGACAAAATTTTTAAAGAAAAATGAAATCATAACACCTTCTCAATTTGGTTTTAGAGCCAATAGCTCCACCGAATTAGCTATAACCACACTGCATGACAAATTTTTAATGAACTTGCATGAAAACAAATTGGCTTTTCCTCTTTTCCTTGATATGAAAAAAGTGTTCAACTCTATTAACGATCCAGTTTTGCTAAAATGCTTTACCATTGTGGTTTTCGTGGACAAGTGTTTAAATTATTGCGGTGATTTTTGAACGAATGAATTATCTGCTCTATATGATTGAAAAAAAAATCTAAATTATGCAGTGTGAACTATGGAGCCCGACGAGGTTTTGTATTAGAACCACTCCTGTTTCCACTGCATGTGAATGACGAACCTAATGTTTCTAAATTTGAAGTTACTTTATTTGCTAATGATTTCAACTTGCTAGAATATTCCTCTCATGACAATATTAAAACTCTGCAAACACAAACCGATACATATAGTAAAAGCTCTATTTTTGTGCTCTGCTTTTTCAGTTAGTGTTGTTTTGACATAATTTTGTTCGCTTTTTTTGCTGCGGTAAAAGCTGTGCTTGTTATGTTTTCTTGACATTTTTAAATACCGTAAAAAGGGTCATGATCTTGGTTTCAAATCCTTTGCTTCAAGTTTTTGTAGTATGCAAAATGGATATAACGGTTGGCCTAGTATTTAGCATATCTTGCCTCATTATTATTCAAGAAACTCACCACAACCACAGTGAAGTAATTTTGTATGTGTTGTGAAATATGCAGTGAGGGGTGCTTTGGTAAAATTCGAACTAGGGGGGCTCTGTTCAGTGTTAAAAGTTCTGCTGTTTTAAACGCCAACAATCCATGGCATTTGAATCGTGTAAAGCTTGATTGCTCCGGTTTCAGTCACCTACAGTATGTTTTACAACGTTTGTTACAAGCTTATTTCCAATTCCAAGCCATTAGTTTTAGTTACAAGCACACAATCACTAAACACTCAAAACTAAGAAGATTGCAGCAGGGTTGGCGAGTCGTATTAAAATCGATACGACTCTGACTCTCAGGTATTTTTTTGGTTCGACTCCAACTCCGACTACATTTTTTTTTCTGTTCGACTACGACAAAAAGTGAAATTCTGACTGACTCCTTCAATTTTTGATTTCGACAAAAAGTGAAATTTCGATTTAGTTATGCTATAAAGAAGAATACTGTTTACTACATTTTCTGGTAAGAAAAACTACCTCTTCTCAACTGATTTGTAAAACACTAGCGGGCCTACTTTTACTTAGGCCAACAGCATACTTTGCAATTAATTTGTTCATGGCATAAAAAGCCTTCCATTCCTGCGAAAGATTGGAAGTCAGAGTTGAGCATATTTTTTCGACTCCGACTCTTGACTCTGGCAAGCATAATTCTTCGAGACTCTAACTCCGACTCCCAAGAAAAACCTCGACTCCCACGACTCCGAGTCGCCAACCCTGGACTGTAGTCCTATAGTGTCAGAGATGGTAAAAAAGTGACAGCGAGGTCTTCAAGTTGAAATTATCCATGCCAAAATATGTCAGTAACCACAAATACTTAAGTTTACCGGTAGGCTACAAAAATTGAGAGTACAAATGACAATCTATTGTAATCTGCCAAAAAAAACACAGGCCCACCTGCGGCAGTCAAAACGTACGGCCAGAATCGTATTTTGAGGCCATTGTGCCAAGCCCTCTCCCTTTTAAATCTGTCTTTTAGAGGGAAAGAACAAAACTAATGATGCCAAGTGACTGAAATATGCCATACTTTTTTGATGGTTTCTGTAGCCAATGGCATAACCACGAAGGGGGGGCGTTGAGTTTCAAATGATGTCATGCATACTTTTTCTGATATTTATTTTGAAGTGCTATAGATACTTCGTCATTGATAATCTGGTTTTGTAATTGTCATAATAACAAGAGTTACGTAGCGTTGTTTCCTGAATTTTGTTCTTCGCCGTTGTGCTTATGAAGCAATGACACAATTTTATTAGCAGGGCGGTATCGCTACTGTAACCTACACGCAACTGCCCTTAGATCTTTCGTAGAAAAAAGGCTAACGAATTTAAGCAAAAATGATCTATCTGTGTACGTACTGTAGCTCAAAAGAGAACTAGATCGCTAACATTTATGTCGTTTTACGAGAGTTACCGGAAAACATTGCTTTGACTTCCTTACAACAATCGTGCTTTATAACTGTCTTTGGTATTTTTAGTTTAAAACATAGGGGTGGTGTTGGGTTTTGTTACGTAGACATTCCCCCACCAGTCATTTTAAACAATGTCTTGGATGAATAAACGTTTTCAATGATTTTGAACCTCTTAATAACAATATGCCGTAGTCGCCTTAAGCACGCGAAGTCGAAACTGTGCGCACAAAATGCGTCATTGGTGAAGCACTCAAAATTAGGGGCCAAAAATGTGACCGACTTTCCCCCAAAATTGTTAAAAAAGTACTAAAATGGCCATTACAGTACGCAAATTTTCAAAAACTTTCCGGGGGAGCATACCCCCGGACCCCCTAGAGTCGTTTTGGGCACTTTAATTGCATAAAATTACCTCTGCCGAAAAAATGCGTTTGAATAAGTCACGAAAATTCGTGCCCTCTCCCTGAAAAAATTATGAATACGCTCCTGACATGAACACATTGTCAAAAGGCTTGTTTACGCCCGTTTCTGGGTCTAAACGTCTTTGTATTTAGTTAACATTCAACCTAATTCAAAATTACACCTTCCCTCACCAAACTTTCTGGATCCGCTCCTTATACAACGTATGTCAAATTTGACGTCATTCTCAAAACCCCTTCTATTGCAAAATCCTGGCTACGCTAGTGTCTGTAGCATATGGCCAGGAGCGGATCCAGGGGGGTAGGATGAGGAGCATGCATTCTCCCACCAGCCATTTTCAAACATGTTTTCGATGCACAACACTATAACTTACAATTTTTTCATAATTTCGAACCTCTTTCATAGCGATAAACCTTACGCTTTCAGCACGCATAATTGAAAATGTGCGGACAAAATGCATCATATTTGGCGAAGCACTCGAAATTAGGGGCAAAAAGTTTAAATAATATTTGCGTGAAAATTATTTAAAAAGCACTAAAATAGCCATTACAGAATGTAAACTTTTAAAATTTTTCCAGGAGAGCATCCCCCCGGACCCCCTAAAGCCTTTCTTGTTATTCAATCGGCTTCAAATTAGTTCTGCGGAAAAAATACGCTTGAAAAAATGTGAAAATTATATCCCCACCCCTCCCCCCCCCACACACACACTTTAAACTTTCTCGCTACGCCACTGTGTAAGGCAGTAGGCTTATAAGGTGCACGACCCAAATTACTTAAAACGAACAAAAGAAATACAAGAAAAAACAAGAAATCATTATGCTAATGTAACAGCAGCATGCGGCAGTCAATTTTTTCACATGAAAGATGCAGCCATAATGACGAAAAAATTCTTAAAATGTCAACAAAAATACTCCAACTTCTAATTATGTTATTGAATTGGGAACGAAAAAAATCTAACTACCCAAAGATCAATGTGGAAAACTCAACTCCGCTTTCGACAAGACATAGATAATTAGGCAGCCAGTTATGTCTGTAAACTCTCGATGTGACTGTAAAATCACTCCCACAAACGGTGTGGTATTATTGCGTCACTGAATAATAGAATATTGCCTGAACAGTGTTCAAGGTATAGCCTCAGTCGCGAATTTTTGTTCGACAGACCCCAATGCGATAATACTGAATATTAGGCTGATTAGCACTTAAAGTTTACTATGACTTGAATGGTTGGGCCCTTCTTAAAGCATTTTTTTAAGAACTAGGAGGCCGAGCCCCCCCACCAAGGCACCTCTGGTTCAAACATTTTTCGTAAATGTAAAGGCATACAAAAAGCAATTGTAAACCTTACTATTCTAATATGTGATATGAGTTTACCCGTTGGAAAATTCACAATAAATTAGGAATTTGTAAACGTACGAAAATGTTTACATATTTATGATGAAAGTTTACAATGCAAGAGTAAAAATTACTATTTAAAGTGGTAAAATGTTTGAAGTTATGAAAAATTTGCTACAGGACAATTGTTAAAATTGCAATGAAAACTGAAAAATATTGTAAGGTCTTGTAAAAATTACAACTTCGAAATTGTAGAAATTACTATTAAAAATTTAAAAAAATGTAGAGTATTGGAATATTTACCACGGCAGATTTGTAGAAATCATTATTAAAAATAGAAAAAAATTAAAAACTAGGCTATTACACTAGTTACAACTCCGTAATTGTAAAAGTTACGATTAGAAATAGCAAAGTTTGTTCCAGTTTTGGAAAGTATACAATTGCAAAATTGTAAAAGTTGCTATCATGTTTGTAAAATTTACCATGACGATTGTAAATATTACTATTACATGATATTTTTTTAACTTTTTCCCATTGGAAAAGCGCTGCACATCCTGGGATTGTAAAATTTACACATTTTTTTACAGTGTAATAGTTGACATGTGCAGATTGAGCGTGATCGTTGTTTCAATGCAATTTTATTATTTTGTTCTTGACTGTTGTCCTTGGCCTTAGCCTCGACTTGCATGCCTTGGCCTTTGCTTGTGTAGTGGCGTGGCCAAAGAGGGACTGGGGGGACGTGTCCCCCCACTTCGATTTTGAACTATTTTTCTGAATCGTCTAAATCCGAAGAGATTTTTAGGGGGGTAGGGGTGACGTCATATCCACACCAGTTGTTTTTCTTATTTGCATATTTCGCTGTAGAATCTAAAACCTTTATTGACTCTGACACAGCAAGTAGTTAATTTCTTCCAAGTGGTTGTAAAAAACAGTTTTTTGCTCAAAAATTTATATGTCACAACTCTTATTCGTCGGTTGATAGGAAATAGCAAAACCCATTATGACGTGATAAAGAATAAAACAGCATGAGATCGGCGGACTGCAACCGGTCGTTTTTCGTTTCATTCGTTAATTCAGTTACTGAATTCGAGCTGTTTGTTTGGTTTGCAAGCGGTGGATTTTCAAAACTTTTACTTGCTTTTTCAAATTTTTTACTCTTTTGAAAGTTGAAGCAATTTGCAAAAAAAGATGTCCCAAACCGCAGGTATTTTTAATTCTAGAGTTCCTTTTCCTGTAATAGTGCATAATGATAATCGGGCATTCATACAATAAAATGTGGACTAATACAGCCATCTTTAAATTTTCCTTAAACACAGCAAGAGCGAAGAAAATATAAGTTTAAGAAAAAACGGTACCAAGAATTCAACTGGGTGGAATATTCGGCGATTCAGGACGGTGGCGCATCCAGGGGGGTCGACCCCCTCTTTTGAAAACGAACCCTTGTTTTTCAAGTGAAGCGTCCAAACGGTGGAAGTGGAGAATGAGCTGTTACTCCAAAACAGCTTTGACAGAATTTGGCTCATATCATACTGAAGCCAAATCGGCTCGCTGGCGTAGTGGCAAGAGACATTGTTATCAGAGCGAGCAGGGGCTGATCCAAGGGGGATGTGGCGTATACATCTTCCCCACCAGGCATTTTCAAATATGTTTTTGATGAATGCAATTTTTTCCTTAATTTTAAACTTTTTCGATAACAATAAGCCTTACGTCCTAAGCACGCATAATTGAAAAGGTACGAACAAAATGCATCATATTTGGTCAAACATTCATATTTAGGGGCAAAAAATTAAAAAAAACATCTCTAAAAATTGTTCAAAAAGTAGTAAAATGGTCACTATGTAAATTTTCAAAAACTTTCCGGGGCAGCATGCCCCTGGACCCCCCTAGAGCCTTTTTTTATACTCAGTATGCTTCAAAATAATTCTGCCCGAAAAAACTGCGCTTGAAAATATATCAAAATTTGGTGAAAAAAATTCTGAATACGCCGCCGACATGCAAACATTTTTCAAAGAACTTTTTACGCTTTTTTTTTTGGTCTAACGTGTTTTTATTTAGTGAACATTCAACCTAATTCAAAATTTCATCCCCCCACCAAAATTTTCTGGACCCGCTTCTGAGAGCGGGATTGAGTTTTTTCAAAACCCTCCCTCCCTTGAAATATGCTGGGTGCGTCCCTGATTCGGAATGCTGCGTTGTGCTTTTTTGCCGAAGCTTTGAAAGTCTTGGTAAGTTGCAGCTGCATTAAAGATTTGATATGGTAAAATTACATTAAGTTTCAAATCAAGATTGATCAAACCGTCATCGCACCGTGGTCTGTTTCATTGCTTTTGTTTTAGTGACTGGTGTTCCAGGGTTAAAATCCAACGCTAAGTCTGGCAGTGCTGTAAACTAACTAAATAAAGAATTGTAAACTAAAGAACATTGAGAACGTTGCTTGAAACATAATTCTAATCCTATAGGTCAGGGATGGGCCACCTTTTTCGATCTGCGTGCCAAAATCGGCTAAAATTATCGGCCAAGTTTTTCCACGTGCCAAGCGGCATTTGGCATTCTCCCTTGAAAATATCGGTGAAGAGCAAAAAAAAAGGTTATCACGTCCGCTAACGTCCAACTTTTGTCCACCCAAACATTAAATGGCCATATGATTCGCGGGCCAGAGAAACGAGCTCGCGCGCTAAGCTCGGCACGCGTGCCAGGGGTTACCCATCCCTGCTATAGGCGAACGCCATATGCAACCAAATTCCAAATATTGCAGTATTTACAGGCTACTAGCAAATGTGACGTGGGCAACACAAATTGATGCCACGAGCCACATGACTAGATAATTCATTCATTCGTATACACAAGCACGGTTTTGTGAAAAGTTAAATGTGGATAAGTATCTACTTAGTTGTTTGTTATCTGTTTCTGAGAGGGACATGGTGGGTGGAAAATGGCGCAGTTATCTAGAGCATGGGAAGGTATTTGAATTTTGCCCCAAGGGCATCAATTGTCTTCCAAGTATCCCATTTTAACCATGTTGGCAGCAAAGCGACCAGCCCCAGTTCGCAATCTGTTAAGCTGGGCCCATTCTTTTCTTGGTAAATGGGATCCAGGCTGTTTCTACGAAAAAGTTTCCATATATGGTTCGAGTTGGTTTGAAATTGGTGGCAGGTCGTTGTCATTATGAATTGATTAGAATGTCCACAAAAGGGCGAAGAGGTTTCCTTGATTTGAGTCTTGTGGTTGCAGGGGGACCATGTAAAATCTGGTGAAGAAGGTGGTCCGGTTTCTCCGCTTTAGTGTGTAAGTTTACGCATAACCTGTTTCTTCTGGTATTAGGCGGTAGGATTCTAGATTGGTGAGGTAGGAGATGGAGTGGATTGCTGTAAAGGCAACCTGAGATGGTGCGCATCGCCTCATTTAGAGGTACATCGACTTTACATGCGTGTACGCTGCGACACCACGCAGGAGCACAGCATTTAGCTGAGGCATGCACTAGTGCAAGTGCAGAAGTTCTGATCGTATTGAAAGAGGCTCCTCATTTCACGTTTACTAGGTGTTTGATTAGTGCTAGCCAAGACGAGACTTTGCCTCTGAGATGGTTGATATGGGATCTGAAGTTCAAGCTGCGATCAAGATGAACTCCGAGGTATTTAGGATTAGTGTTGAACCTGAGCAGGCTGTTATTATTTAGTTTGATTTAAAGTTGATGATTTGCCAAGTGATTTCGCAGGCGAAAAACTGAGGCCACGGATTTGCTGACAGATAGTTTTAGTCTCCAAGCTCGCAAATAGGTCGATATTGTGGACATGTGGTCAGTCAAAGTTTTTTCAGCTTTTTTGAAGGTGTTAGCTGAAGCAGTTAAAGCAACGTCATCTGCGTACATGTAACGTGTGGCTTTTGCTTCTGAGAAGTCCGATGTACAAATGTTGTACAAGGTAGGGGCCAATTCCGAGCCTTGGGCTACACCATTTTTTAGTCTAAAAGGTTTGCTTTTGTGGCCATCACTGGTAGAGAGAACGAAGGATCTTGTGTACAGGAGGTCCATGATGAAGTCAGTCATGTGCTTGCAGCGGATGCATTTTATCAGGTTTAGATGCAGGCCTTTGTGCCATACCGAATTGTAGGCTGCGGTAAGGTCTAGAAACATAGCATCACAAGCCATTCTGTCATTGTATGTTTTTTCTATGTTCTAAGTTAAGGTAACAACTTGGTCAACCGTGGATCGTCCTTGCCTGAAGCCAGCCTATTTAGTTGGGATAGTTGGGTCCACGTTAGGATTGATTCTGCCAAGAATCATTCTTTGCTTTCTGCCAAGACTTATAACAGCTCAGATGGCCGAGTGACATAGAGCGTCTGTCTCTTGAGCTGTACACTCGGGTTTGATTCCGAGTCGAGTGGTATAGAGCGTCTGTCTCTTGAGCTGTAGACTCGGGTTTGATTCCGAGTCGGGTCAAACTAACGACTTTAAAATTGGTACTCACAGCTTCCCTGCTTGACGCTCAGCATTAAAGGGACAGTGTGGAGAGCAAGCCGGCAAGTTTACTTGTTGTGCCGTTGGGGAAGGCACTTAGCGGGATTCCCCGATCTTGGTGTGGTAGACAGATGGCTGGCAACTCCTAAGCGAGCTCGTATAGCGCATTGATCGCTTTCTCGTGATAGGAGGATAAATATGTAACTAACTAACTTCTAGCAGTTTGAAAGCTTTGCACAACAAAGAGATTGGGCGGTAGCTCTGTGTGAGATTTGGATTTTCCAACCACTGATGCACCTCTCCACATTTTAGGAATGCGTTTGTTTACAAAGCAGACATTGAAGAGTGTCGTTAGCCATGCAGTCATCGAGTTATCCATGTTGATGAGGAATTCGTTATGTATGCCATCTGGACTAGGTGCCTTTCCAGGCTTAATCAATTTGCAAGCGATCACAACCTCGTTGTATGAAAAAGATTTTTGGAGGTGCTCATTTTCGTTAGATATTCCAGTAACACTTCGCTTGAGCTCTTTGCGGACGTTTTTGGTGAATGTTTTGTCTGGGTTCTTGAAGATGCCATTGTTTGCAACTTGTTTGGCGACATCACCAGGGAATATGGGGCAAAGGTTGTTTTTTCTTAGTTTTACCTGTCATTCGGTGGACGAGTTGCCAGGCTTTTCAAAAGGAATGGGTGAAGTCAATAGCTGATGTTTAGGCGGATTCTGGATTATCAGCTGGTTGAATTTCTTCAAATAGTTTTGAGCGTTCATTGTCCCACATAGGTATGAAGCTCTTTTGATAACCTCGAGGGATGCTTTGTTTGGCGGCCTTGAACAAAGATTTACTGAAAGCCTGATATGCCTGGTTGATGTTTTCTTTGCTTGGTGCTGGAAGGCTCTCAGTCAGCTGTTGTGTGGTTTCTTTAAATTTATTCCAATCAGCTTTCCTAAAGTTCCAGCGTGGTATGGGGAGAGATTTGCATCTTTGAATGAGAGAGGGAACTTTGATGAGAGAAGGGCGATGTTGAGATTGTGGAAAACAGCTGAGGACTTTTCTTTCTGGAACATTACCGTTGATGGAAGGGCAGAAAGTTATGTCAGGGTTAGTTGAGGTGTGCCATCTATTAGATTCAAAGGTTGCAGGTTGCTTAGGGTTGTACAGGACTTGGAGAACGTGGTTGCAGCACCAGCTTGCCAGACAGTTTCCGTTGGAGTGTTTGGTTTCAAGAGTAACCCCAGTTTTCATGGTGACAGTTAAAATTTCCGGATACAATTCAAGCAGCTGTTACAGGTGGGAGTTTAGTGGTGTCCACAGTAGCAGAGGGGGGGTGTTATAGGTTTGTGATGTTGATGTTGTATATGGAAATGGTGGACCACTCAGCTGGATCACCTTTAGCAGAGATACGCTCATGGGTAAATGAGGTAGTGTCTAGCACGAACGTTGCTATTCCATGGTATCGGTGAGGGATCCAGTCCGCGAATGTATATCCATGCAATTTAAGTCTTTTTGAATTGGTTTGGTGGGTTTCTTGAAGGAGGATAACTGTTGCTTTCTTGTCGAAGGCTATTTTATGCAGTTCTTCTTTTTTGGCTGAGGTCCAGCCCTCAACGTTCAACTGCAAGATGGTCAACAAACTTTCACAGGATTCTTGCGAAACTTCTCGTCCTGACAAGGACGATTAGGCAGAAAGGTTCGTCGCCATTGTTTCAACAACACGAGATAGATTGCGCAGTAACCAACGCGAGAAAGACTAGATAATGATTTGAGACTGCTTCATTGCTTCCCTTCATTGACAAACTCTAGCTATATGTAACTACCGCAGCTGTATCTAGTAGCAATAAAATTGTCTTAAATTTTGTCCTCCTCATTCATTTATGGCAGGACACGCCCTTGGGCTTGTGTGTGATTGGTTTTGACAAAAATTGAAAGTATTTGGCCTTGGGCTCGACTTTAACGTCCTTGGCAAGGTTAGCCTTACTATACACTGAACTTTAAAATCATTGGTTTGACCCAACTTGGAATCAAGTCCGAGTCTACAGCCAGAGATGGGCATTTATCGCCGATAACTTTTTATCGATTATCGTTATCCCTCAAAATAGTTTGGATTTATCGATTACCGTTATCGCTTTTGTTATATATTTTGTTATCGCCGATAAATTATCGCGATGAACGATTTTTTATGCACGCAGTGTTTGAACTTCAAAGTTAGTGCATTGGCGCTATAAAAAAAACACGGTGTCCATTAAGACTTGCTGTAATTTTTCAAAATTATTTCTTTGTTTGGCTTAATTTCACGGCAGAGTCCGTGAACTGCTCTCTTTTCTTGAAAAATCTGGAAAAAACATTTTTGCAATTCAACTTACAAAAAAAAAACTTCGTCTAACACATCGAAAATTTACCGCAACATTTATCGGAAAAAATTATCGGCGATAATTTATCGATATCGATTTAAGAAATTGAGATTTATCGATTATCGGTATCGCCCAGGGCTTTTCTGAAGCTTTCGATTATCGTTATCGCTTTAGCAAAGGAAGGTTTATCGTGCCCATCACTGTCTACAGCTGTAGATGAGGACGATCTTATCACTCGGAAAATTAAAAAAGTCAGAAGTAAAACTCATCTGGAAAACTCGACAACAAAGACACCTGCTAAACGAGTCTGGATTCGTCCTTTGTACAGCAATTCCGTCCGTCGCTATCTCGTGACAAGAGAATAAAACTGAAGAAGTCAAGAGAAAAGAAGCAAAACTAGTTGCGAGTATATTAATTAAACTAGATTTTATGGTGTGACAATGGTCCGCAAAATCTTTTTCTGGCTTTTGTTGAATGCCATAAAAATTTTGACAAAGTTCGTCAAGTGCTAAATATCATCAAAATGCTCAAGAATATACAGTAAGTGTTGATGACAAAGACATGCGCATTATAGAACAAGTTTATTACAAGCAACAAGCTGCTGTTCGCCCACCAAATGAATTAACTATAAATCCAAGTCAAGTTTTCGTGATACTCGCGGTAGTGCGCCGAAGCGTGTAACCAGTGGCGGGGCCCATCTCCGCGGCTTAGCGCCTAAGCAACACAGCTCCGAAGAAACGTCACAGCGGTGGCGAGCCGCTGGCAACACTGTGCCGATTTCACCCGCCTGGGAATCGAACCCCAGACCTCCCGCATCGGTAGCGTGCGCTTAGCAACTAAGCTATCCGGCCGGTAATGGCCTTACTATACAACTTGAAGTTACTATACAACAAGAATGGATTAACTAACTGGTTTGAAATCAAACGCGGTGTTCGACGAGGCTGTGATGTCACCGGACTTCATAACTTAATTAGGGCGAAATTATTCTCAGACATCTCAATGAAGTAAGTGAAGGAATCACTGTGAATTGAGTAAAAATAAAAAATATCCGACGTGCTGATGATATAGTGCTTATAGCAAAAACATCAGAAGGCCTTCGACATTTGCTTGACAAGACTTTTAGTAGTAGTGAAAAATACGGAATTCAAATAAGCGGCTCAATAACCAAGTGCTCAGTACTTTCAAAGTGTATGAACGAACCACAAATTAATGTACAGCTGATGAAACTGATTTTCTGCTTCCTAGGAATAAAAAAATTTAATCGTAGATAACTAAGGTAGATATTGTCCTGTGAACGTTGGCTTCTTGTAAACAGAGCGACGAATTCGAAGTCGCATTTCTCAACAAGAACGTCAAGAAAAGATAGACAATTATCACACTCTTGCGAAAAATTGCCAAAAAAAGTGTATAATCAGAATCGATCCATTTAGAAAACTTCATTATTTGCAAAGGACCAGAAAAAATATTGAATGGTTTGATTCTGGCAAAAAAGGCGATACCAACCGATTGGCTAAGCGAATAAAGACATTGCTGTCGTCGCCGGTGGTTTATGGTTCCATTTCGGGGCCAACCAATTCAAACATAGTTACCATGCCCAGTTTAAGTGGTTGCAGACGTCGACGGCCTTTCTGCATCATAATCAATTATTGTTTGACTCATAGTCAATTTGTCGATGACATAACTGAAACAAGTTATTATGACATCAGCAATTCAATTGTGATGCAGAAAGCCCGTGGGCCTCTACAACCACTTACACTGGACAAGTGACAGGGAAAGCGTCGCCAACATTTTGCCATCGCTGAGATATCGCTTCGTAGTTTGAAGGTGTGTTGCCTAGGCACTACGCCACAGAGATGGGCCCCGCCGCATGGGCTGGTTGCACCCTTCGGCTTAATACCACGAGAATAATAAAATTTGATTTTGAAAGAAAAAACGATACTTTGTTTATTTAAGTTTTTTATGGATCGAATAATATCACAGTTAGATACTTTTCAGAATGTGGTGTGATGACCTGGGTTCAACGCGTACTTTATGGAGAAACATTGCACTTTTTTCTTCTTTACAATTTGCCGATAGCATTTTATCTTCCTCTTTAGGTTTAACTTTTTCTATCTTTTTCTTGCTAACTTTATTCTCCGTCTTCTTAGCATTCCCCATTTCCTTTTACCTGGTACTGAGTAATATATATTCTTACTCTCCCTTTAACACGACGTACACCAACGCTCTCCTTCGCGTTTATCGTTACCTTTTTATTTGCTATCATCTATATCATTGTCACTCATTTATTTCTGAAAATACTAATAGTAAATAAAAAGTGCTTTTTTTAACGCGCAATGAAATAAAGTTTTCATTAAAATTAAATAATTAAATATCTATTTATGCTCGGGGTATTACGCCGGAGCGCGTAAGGAGTGGTGAGACCAATTTCCGCGACTTGGCGCCTGGGAAACGCAGCTACGCAGAAACATCGCAGAGGTGACGAGCTGATGGCGACACTGTGTCAGAAGTGGCGGCTCGTGACCATTTTAAACGGGTAGACTGCATAATCAAAAAAGCTGCCCGGAATAAATACTCGCTTCGAAATTAATAAAACTCTCCATTTCACTAGCAAAGCGCCAGGATTTAGGCTATACACAAATACAGATACACTGGCAGGTGTCCCATGAATTATTATTATTATTAACAAGTTTTTTTTTAATGATACCCTTGTATCAGTGCGGTATCTGAGTCCGTGAGTACCTGCAGTCTACATGAACAAACAAAAATTTGGCCCATACAAGTTTTTCTATTTAGGTAAGACTACCAGTTCTCTGCTACTGTGCCTAGTCGACTAAGCCTAGTGGGCTACATAGGCTAAGCTATAGTCTACAAACCTAACTAAGCTGCGCAGGGCGTACCGGTCAATCAACAGCTTAAGAGTTTTTCTTTTTACGCAATTTATTGGTTCAAATAAGTTAAGTCTGCTCGTCTTTACCGCTGTATTACAAGCTTAAGCCATAACCTACTCGTACCATCCCACATCTTTCATTAAACCCGGTATTTCGATATGAGTGCAACCATAGGTGGGCAGTACCACGGTACTTGAGTACCGCGGTACTTTTTCAGTACAGGTACCGGTACCGCCAGTACTTTCGAAAAAAAGTACCGGTACCGCTGTGTCGGTTTTATTTCTCAATTTTTAGGCGGTACTCGGTACTTTTGCAAAACCTTCTGTAATAATGAAAAAAAGTTTGAGTTTGTGTGAAAATAAGATTTCGCCAAATCAAAAAGATGCAAAATATGAAATAATTGTGTAGTTTTTTTTATAAATCCGATGGTATTCGATCGATGTAGACCAGACCTTATTATTAGCAACAATCTTTTTGTCGGCAGGGTGGCCCGGTGGTTCGGAGCGTCGTTTTTACGACGGCCATCATCGCAAGGTTGATGGTTCAACTCCCACCCAAATCTCGTTGTTGCGTCCTTGGATAAGATGCTTCACGTATCTCTGGTTGGTGGAATCAAACAAGCAGTAAATTGAAGAAGTCAGAAGCACAATTCAAGCGAAAAACTCTGAAATAAGGGCAAATCCTAAGCGAGACTGGATTCGTCCTAAGTTCCTATGCATAGCGCCTCCGTCACTTTCTCGTGACAGGAGGATATATAAACCAATTTCGTTTTTTAAAGGCCCACCTTAACATTACTGGCCTGAGGCGTACTTACCTTAACATTTTCGACACTGGTATTACATTTACTCGTGTCAACTGAACGAGTATTTATAATCTTTCATACTAATCGTTGCTGATTATGACCGTCTACTGCAGCAGCTCTTTCCGTCTTACTTGTGTAGTTTACTCACTGTCAGTTCCGCTATGAGATATGCATTTTTCTGCTCCCACAAACTTAATCGCTTCCTGCAATAGGCCTACTGTATCTTAATTCAAGAGATACTAAACTCACAATGCAAAACGTGTCTTCGCACTTACACAACCCCATCTTAAAAAATGTCTACGTACGGCGTACGCCCCTTTTAAAACTTTTTTCCTGATAAGCGGGTGATAAAAGCCTCCAACTTCGAAAAGAAGGCGGTAAAAGAAAAATGTTTGAACAATAACATAAGGGATAACGTTGGGCTACTACTAGCTACGATGACTGACATTAGACGGGAATTTAAGTGAAACCCAAGAAGCCTGAAAAAGAAACGAGGGTGTACAGTGTGCACAACGTAGTGCACGAAAAATGGTTACCGGCAATCACCTTTTTCGTCCTTCTGGACTCACCAGGTGCACAAAAACTTGCCAATGTCAAACTCAATTGCAGCGCCTAGTAGTCTAATTAACCATAATGACAAAATAATTAAACGCAACAGAGCCACAATGGCGTAGAAAATGATAACAATTGGCATGGCACCTAAAGCGTAGAGGTGACGGTGAAAGATCGATAAAAATAAAACAGTCGAATCTAAACCAATTTTACACACCCATGCACCAGCTTCCGGACATGTGCTCCACAGTCAAGTGTGGGCCCGTATGAATAGCACATATAAGTGACTACAAGCAAAGTGGGTTACATCCCCGAAACGCAAGCGGGTCAGTTATCTAATCGATAACGTAGACTAGCAAATAGTGAACTCACAGTCTAGGAGGGGCTTGATACCCTCTCGTCGGAGTTCAACGAAGTCAACTCACACTCGAGCTATGAAACTAATTTCGATCTACACGCAGATCATTTCAACCCAGATGCATTGTAACAATAACATAAGGGATAACGTTGGGCTACTGCTCTACACCCAGAGCCTCCAGTCTGACGATGAATTCTCATGTTGTCCTCGCCCGTGGTCTCACAAAGAAGGCCTACTATCTATTATTTCGGTCTTATGAATCTAACTTACAGCTTTGAGTGCTTTCTGGTAATCACAAATACGAAAATTAAGCGTCATGAAAAAGTCAGAAAGATTGATCCTTCGTGATGATTCGGCGTGCTACAAATTTTAAAAAAGAGCGAAGCATACCGTTAGATGTTATTGGCCCTCGACTCCTCGAGCACTTTTACATTACGTACCATATCTGGTACTCCTATAAACAAAATTGGGCACCCCTACTCCGCACACTTCGATGGTAAAAATTCTGTTTCTATTTTAATGACTTCACTAAAAGGTTTGACGTTGTTATAATTTACGACGAACTCCTTCCATTGAAAACTCCAGCGTAGGCCACTTCTGGTTCTGTGGTACCCATTCATTCAAAATCTTCAAACGATCTTTTTGTCAAATTCTGCGCAAAAAGTGGTCTTCAATAAAAAGGTTTTCGCCTTATGCGTTGCGCTTGCTGCCCATTGCTGCTATAGGTTGCATTTCTTCTGAGTTTTGTTGAGCTAACCACGATCTGTAGCATATTTTGTTCCATGTTTTGATGGTTGGTGCATAGTTAACTGTACGTGAATTGTGCCGAACCAAGTACTACCGATAACATCACAATATTGAGTATTTAGTACAGTATTTAGCTAACTAATAGCTATCGGCCTATAAATATTACGAAACTGTAGAGTTTTAATTAAAATTCAATAAAATACAGTGCAGAACTTTCTTTTTGGAACTTTTTTTGAAAAGAACCGACAGAAGTACCGCGGTACTTCTGGTTTTGAAGTACCGAGTACCGGACCAACGGTACTTTTAATAAAGTACCGAATACCAGTACCGCCGGTACTTTAAAAAAGTACCGTGCCCACCTCTGATTGCAACTAATGTAGAGCCAATCTTTAAGCTTTACACCTCAATGAGCACCATAAAGGCTACTTTGTATGAGGCGCCGTTTGGAAAAAAAAAATTTAGGTTTTTCCACATGTTTTTTGTATAAGGTACATTTTGTCCAATATATTGTATATAGGGCCCGCTAAAGTCAATAAGGTCAAATTTTCTGGCAGGACCTTATTACATGATCAAACATTACTAACGTTCGTTTGAGACGTTCAGGAGTCTGTTTTGGTAGATTTTATAAGTCAAAATAAAGTCAAAATTTTGCACAGTATAAAGACAAAACTTGTCAAAATTTTCTTCATCAAAAATTTCCTAACCCTAACTCTTACAAAAATGAAAAAAACGTTAATTTTTTTGTATTTTTTTTAATTTTTGAGCTGCTATTAAAATTTTACGCGCAGTTTTATTTGCGTATTCTGAAATAGTAAGTCGTATTAGTAAAAATGCGAGCGGTAATTGAAAAGGAAATAGCACTTATTATGCATGAAATGTATGTAATATGCGGATTATAAACCATTTTTAATCAAAAAAGTGCAACAAGACATAAATAACTAGGCAAAAGCGGTTAGGTCAAAATAAAGTCAAAAATATATTTATTTAGGTAAAAAAAAATGGCTCTAATTATATAGGATGGCTCTAATCCTATTTATATATAAGACAAATATAGCCGAAAAAATTGACTCAAAATATATAGAAAATCTATGAGTCGCCGTTTGACAAAAAATAGTCGCCGCTTAGAAAAAAATGCATAAATTTGCCAAAAAAAGCAGCGCAAGGTATCCTGTACGTTTTGCACTGCTTTTTGTGGCAAGTTTATGCAATAATTCGTCTTATATATTATACAGAAAATTTCCTATATGATTTGCGCTGATCTTGTTTGTCAAATTCATGCAGTAATTTGTCTTAAATATTATATAGAAAATTTCCTATATGTTTTGCGCTGCGTTTTTTGGCTAATTTGAGCAAGAATTGTCGTATAAATTATGTAGGAAATTTCCTATAAGACTTACGTTTTGCGCAGCGTTTTTTGGCTAATTTGAGCAGTATTTTGTTTAACATAATATATAGGAAATTTCTTATATATTTGCGTCAATGTTTTCGGCTGTTTTAAACCACTTATTCGTCATATATACATATAGGAAATTTCCTCTATAATATCTTGGACAAAATGTAGCTTAAATTAGTCAAAAAACATGTGAAAAACCTAAATTATTTTTTCCAAACGGCGCCTCATAACTTTGACACAGCCTTCACAAGTCTTATTGAACGTAATTCAAACTGTGATGAAGCACTGATGACGTAAAACTACAGGATTAATTAGTTCTTGTTACGAAAGGCTGTAGCAAAAAAGCCTTTTACGTGTTGCCATTTTTTGTAGAAAATTAATTTTTTTGAAAAAAAACTTTGTCGATAGTTGTATAGACAAGGATAGCTAAAAAATTTTTGCTTTCTTAAAAAAAGATAAGGAGGTGATAAACTGGTGTGGGCTGCAGCATTTTTTGCCTTCACTACGAGTCGTCCCTGGTTTCAGATGTAACTAGCCCGGTAATCGAATCCAAGACCTGCCACATCATTACGCTAACCGGCCGATTCGGGTTAAAATTACATGTTAATTACCGTATGAGGGATCGCACCCTCGTAGAAGGTTCAATTGGACAAACAAAAGCCTCGCGCGTTTTTAAGATTGATCCTGTTGTGGTTATGATAAAGTTTTAAGTTATCACTGGAAAAATATTTCTTAATTATGCCAAGACTTTATTGGGGTCCAGCTTCAGCATTCAGAAGGTCCGGATTGTCCAGCTTCAGCATTCAGAAGGTCCGGGTTCGAGCCGCGGTCCGCCAGTTCAGTAGCCATATTCTAGACTTTGTTTCGTGCGCCTAGAAGCCTCAACCATTAAGCTGGTGACGCGGTCGGTACTGGCCCAAACCTCAGAAATCTCAATCAGTATAAGGCAATTTTTAACCACAAGAGTTTCAATTTTTTTGCTGGCTCCAATTAACGTAAAAAGGGTGGAAACAAAGTTTCACAGGTGTGGGGTCAGTAATTAAGAATAAAAGTTACAGAAAGTTACATTTTGTGTTTTTCGGTTATATTTTATTTTTTTAGTAACATTGGGTTAGAGCTATTTTTTTAACAAATGAAAAGGACAGTTGACTGAGCAAAAGCATTACATTCACAACACATCGCAAGTATCTGTAAGTAGCATACTCAGCAGTCATGAAAAAACGCGCAACCCCGCTACCTATGCCAAGTAACCGGTTACCCTTTATCGTGCACTCTAGGTCGTAGTGTACTTGGCACAGGTAGCGGGATTGCGCGTTTTTTCATGACTACTGAGCATGCTACTAACAGATACTTGCGATGTGTTGTGATTGTAAAGCTATTTTTTTCTTGATTTTCCCTCATTTTTATATTTTGTTGCGTTAATCGGAATAGATTTACAACCTGCATCCTGCATCAAAGTGTTTATGGGCTAAATATAAAGCCTAGAAAGTTCTATACCTTCCAATAACGCATAAGCATTAGGGTCTCTTGGTTTTCAGGCCACAGGCCAAAAAATCAAATACGTATAATCAAAAGGCATCCTCTGAAAAATCAAACAAATCTTTAATAGACACCTTTCAGAAAAAAAAGTCACCCACTCCCGGTGTGGGCCTCTGGGCATTTGCACTAGCTTTTCCATTCTCAGTGGTACAGGTTGCAGTAGTAAGCAGTTTTTCCATGTTCAAGCTACTTGCTAAGGACAAAAACTTTTTACCAAAAAATATTAAATTAATAAATGCTATTATGTACATGCACCATAATTTGAGCACCTATTAAGAATATTTTCTTGCTTTTTGTCATAAACCGCGGCTGCTGCTTTTTTGTTGTCTGTAGTTTTTTTAAATAAAGTCACAATTTGGTAACATTTTTGCAAAAAGAAGGTCACATTTTCAAGTTTTTTAGGTCGCAAAAAAACGCCCTGGTTATGACAAAGCTAACGCTTTGCAGTAATTTGCACATTGTTGCGAAAAGGTGGAGGAATTCTTCAAACCAGCAAACCATTAAAAACTTCCTTCGTAGCTTCTACTTTCAAACAGTCCCGCACTTGCAGCAATATCAGTTAAATAAAATCTCAGTGAAATCGTCGACAAAATAAAAATCCATGTTATTATTCAGTTGAGAACTGGGTGAACTTCTTTGCACTGTTAGGAGTCTTTAGGACACTGCCACGATTCTTCTCATTTTCTGGACTTTGCGTCAATAATTGTTCTTGTGAAAAAAGTGAAGAGGCGTACGCCTTTCTTACAGGGCGCCTGAAAAAATATGCAAAGTAAACCATACAAATTAGACGGATTCGCATAAGGGCACCTTCACACCAAAAGTTGCCTTAAATGTTTTAAAAAAGTGAAAAATAAAGTTGGATATATTCAGTGGTGAAATTGGGCCGGAGCGCGCCGGAGCTCCGCCCCAAACTTCTCCACTACCACCGGAGCGAGAGCTCCGGCAGTTCCTGGGACAACAAATGTTACTGGATCGATCAACCGAATCACTCTGTGATGCTAAGTAATCGTCGCATTGATATCCCTGTCTTTCACATCACGACCGCAAGGCTTTTATAGGTGGATTATTCGCTAAAACCGCAATTTTAAACCTGTCGATCATACTACGTTTATGATGTCAAAATGCTTAGTGAATGGGAGTAAAGTAGAACGAATACTGGGCTGCCAGACGTAGATCTACCTGCTCTCTTGCTCAACGGCAAGGACTAGGAAGTGAGTAGTTGAGGTACGGTACCGGTACCTTATATGAGTGACGAGCGTATTGCATGAAACAGAAGGGTTTATTTATTTGTCTTAACACAAAAATAACAGGATTTTTTTTATGTAGCAGTAGTGTAAAGCACTAAAGTCGGATGTGTGATGAAGCATATGAATAGGCGAAGTCTTAATCACTAATGCTGGCGTTTTTGCCTTTAAATTCTCAGCTTCTTTTCTGAATTCAGCTTAAAGTCTAAATTCTCAGCTTCTTGATATCATGATCTTGATCTCAAAAAATTCTTAGCTTCTTGATATCATGCTCCATAACCACAATCCAGAGTGTGCTCATTGTGCTGAGCATAAAATGAACGAGTAGGAAGTTGTGATAGAAAACATAATTCCGTGTCACGATTCCGTTACCGGTATCGCGATTATAATAAACAGTTATTTTTAGCCGCTCAAAAATGCTCATCACCGAATAAAACATGGTCCCACAGGAACACTATTAGTTTTTTGATAAGGATTCAGTTAACCTAAGTTGCGAGTTTCTGCTTTCATACCGATAAGCACTGCCAAGCAATGATATGTTGCTTGATAGCTTCGCCGCGTTATATTGCCCAAAGACCGACAACTTTGACCCTCGCGATTATTGCTTTACTGTTTTTTTTTTTGTTTTGATCGGAGTTGATTCTCATGGAGACTGAGTTCGATACTCCGTCGAGTCATACCAAAGACTTTACAAATGGTATCCATAGCTACTCAGCTTAGCGCTTGGCATCATGGGTAGTGTGGAGAATGAAATTGGTTAAAACATACCCTGTCCGATGAATTACTTCAGTCCTGGCGCTACAAGACCTTGGTTGTTATAAAGCGCCTAAAAACAACCTACTATTTCATTTCGTTTTCTGCAAACCGGAGAGCTCCGGCACTTCTAACTTACCAATTTCACCACTGGATATATTTGAAAATTGTTTTTATTGTTCAACGGTATAGGCTACATATTGAGGAAACTTAGTTCACAATATGAAGGCTACAGTCTCAGCCATTACAGAATTGTTTTAAGTCTGAAGAAAAAAATGCCATTTTGAACAGAATACAGACAGAGATATCTGCCAAAAGAAAATTAATTTGCCTGGTCTAGATTTTTGCTTAATTTCAATTAGAAATAGAGTAACACGAAAAATAAAACATAAAGTTTAAGTTGAAAACTACATTTTTTGTCAAAATTGCTTTTTTGACTCAGAAAAGGACCTGTTTATGATTATGACCAACTTTCGTTTCCCATAAAAAAGAAAACATTCAACCAGGCACAGTAAAATTTTTTAAGGATAGTAAGTGGACGCATGAGATGATCTCCTGAACATTTCGTGGTAGTACTGAAGACAGTTACAGTTTGGAAAAGACTCAAAGTTGATGTAGAAATTATAAAAATTTGTTCTGGAGAGGACAAATTATTTAACGCTTTAACATCTTTTCTAGGTTATGTAATCTGATCGATTTCAGGATCAGATTATATTTACAGGTGACTGTTTGTAGGCAGGCTACCTATAACATCACAATTATTTAAAATCTGAGATAAAATAATTGGGATTGTTAGCCTGCAGCATAATCTTGCAATTTTTATAACAGCATTTATAGTAAATAGCGCCAGTTGATAACAGTTAATGTTAAAAAACTAAATCGTACAAGTGGGTTAAAACCGGCCGGTTAGCTCAGTTGCTAAGCGCACGCTATCGGTGCGGGAGGTCTTGGGTTCGATTCCCGGACCGGTCAAATCGACATAGTGACGTTTCTTCAGAGAAGTGTATTGTGTAGCCCAGGCGCTAAGTCGCGGAGATTGGCCCCGCCACTCGTTATACGCTTCGGCGTAACACGGCGATTATAATGAAGATTTGATTTTGATTTGGTTTATACAAGTGGGTTCCTGACTAAACGCAAACATTAGAAGAGGGGTAACATAACATGGATTTAGTTATTTTAGAGTTACAGTAATTCCAAAGGCGAATGCACAATGTTCTGGAGAGGACATTATGTTTAACATGACATTAACTTTTAGTAGGTTGAATATCATTAACCATAGAACAGCCTCAAATGCAATGCAAAAAATTTGTCTTGAAAGATTGGGAAAACCTCAAAAGAAATTGTCCACCATATCAGTGGTGACAGCGCAGACTCTTGATGCACACCAACCTGTACCCCAAATTCGTCTGATGTCCCTGATCCAACCCCGACTTTCGTTCTTGAACCCTAATACAAACCCATCACTGCTTGCACCAACACTTCTGCCAATCCTTTCTTTCTTAATGTCCATTCCGTCACATTCCATTACACTTCTGCCAATTCTTTCTTTTCTTAATGCCCGTTCCATCATTTTTCCATGTCCACAAAACACATGCACAACTCTTTCTCTCTTCTAAGAAACTCCTCTTGCATTCTCTTAAGAATGAACAACGCATGAGTCGTGCCCTTCCCAGGCATAAAGCCAAATTGCGTGTCATCTATCGTTACCAATCCTCTTATTTGGTTCTCCAGAACTCTCTCCCCTACCTTCATTGCATGCTCCAGAAGCTTTACTCCTATGTATGCCCCACAATCCATCACATCCCTTTTTCCTTTAAAAATTGGAACAACGACACTTGTTTTCCATCTTTCTGACATACCTTTCCCATCAAGCACTCTCTGACCAAGTTTCGTTTTACCCCAGCATCAAACTTTCCACTCGCTATTATCAAGAACATATATTTATTTGAGGGTCCAGTTGCCTTTCCCAACTTCATCATATTCATAGCTTCCATCACCTCCTCATCAGTTACTCCTTCAATTGATCCTTAAACCGTATCTATTTCTACCATTTGGTTCCATTCATGATTTTTTCCATGTGTTCCTTCCATAATTTCCCACGATCTTTTTCACTGACAACAAGTTTCCCATCTTTATCCTTCATGCAACCTCCACCTTCCATGTCCCTTCCTCCTTTCTCATAAGTTTTTTGGACAGCACTACTCGATTAAATTTTTAATTAAGAGACTCTTTGGGACAACACTACTTCATTAATTTTTGTATCGTTTCGGCGGATTTGTAGTTTTTTGCGTGTGATGTAAGTGTCAGCGAGGGACTAAGTTGTCAACTGATCACCACCTATAGTTGTCTGCACTTTAAAAGCTTTGAAACCCTTGAAAAAACGAAAGTTTTTTTTGACCACAAAAAGCCGATCAAATCAAGTGGGAATTATTGACTGAAAAATAAGTACGAACTAAACTTGCTGACTATTGCATCTACGTTCAAAGAACTCCCTACCACTACTGAAGACATTGAGTGGTGTCCCACTCGAATAGAAGCTGTTTCGTCCGCTGCTAACTGTTGTGGACGTAAGTGCGTTGGAGTGATCAGAAGCACCATGAAAAGAACTCTCAGGTAAAACCAGGAAGTTAAAAAAGTTATTCATGTGAAAAAAGTGACTTTTAAGGCCTGGCTTGAAAATAAGCTAGTTTTACATTTTCTTATATATCGCAGCCACAAGGTGAGATTTTAGGTTCGTAGCACACTGTTAGGAAGATTTTGACAATACAGTAATAGTATACATGCTGCGATTTTTTCTACCTTTTCAGAGTATTCGAAAAATTGAAATCGAATTTTCCACCAAAACGCACAAACTATTTATGATGGTAGTAAAACTGGCTATACCTGAGCGGTAAAGACAGCTAACATTGAAATGAAATGTTGTGTGGTTTTACGGCGCTTTATAACTACTAAGGTCCTTTAGCGCCAGGACTAAATTTTGTCAAGAATTCACTGGCGTATTGTTATTCTCTGTTTATTTCATCCTCCGCGCTACACTTAATTGCTGAGCGTTTAGCAAGCGTAACAGCAGATACCATTTTTAAAGTCTTTGGATTGACCCGACTGAGTATAGAACCCAGCCTACCAGCTTCCAAGGTGAACGCTCTTAACCACTAGGCCATAGACTTACAAACAAGTTACTATGGTTGATGTGAATTTTAAACGTTGCCTGAAACCAGCAGTAAAAACTTGCACAACTGATGTTTTGGTTACAAGTCATTTGTCGGCAGCGTGGCGCAATGGTTCGGAGCGTCGTTTTTACGACGACCATGATCGCAAGGTTAATGGTTTAACTCCCAACCTACTCTGGTTGTTGTGTCTTTGGATAAGATGCTTCACGATGATTATCCCTGCTTGGTGGAATCTGGCAAGTAGCAAAAGAAGTCAGAAGAAAATTCAACCGGAAAATCTTGGAAACAAAAGCAACTTACTCCTAAGCGAGTCTGGATTCGTCCAACGCATAGCGTCTCCGCCGCTTTTTCGTGATAGGAAGATAAAGATGAAGAAACCAATCAATCAATTCATTTCATTGCAATATTGAGACAACCTTTTCATGCTTTTTATCTTCCCTATTATGTAATTGTTTCTGATAACAGGTGTGGTAAAAAATTCCTCGTGGTTCTTCATAGTTTTTGTCGACTGAAGCCCTGAAGGCAAATTATGCCGCCATTATTCAGCGTTTTTGCAAAACTTTCCAACCAAAACGCTCAAGGAGTTTTTTTCGGTTCTCGCTGAGATAACGTGATATTCGAGATATGCAAAGTCCAGAAAAAGCTGGTGACAGCCTCAATCAACGTATTAAGAAAATGCGACGTTTTTAGTTAGCTCGACATAGCGAAATTATTAGAGCCTCATGTTTGGAAATCAATACAAATCAATCGATGCAGCTTTTCGTGCAGACGTAAAGGATAGACGGTCATTATTTATAGGGAAATGACTTACGCTAAAATATTTTATGGAAGGAAGGTGCTGTTTTCCGGGGGGTGGCATCCCCTTCAACTTCAATACTGTTTCCTTTTTATTTCCTTATTTTTGTAATTAGATCATTACAGAGCTATTTAAGTTTTTAATTTAACAGTGATGTTGGAGCTTCTACCTCAATTTAATTTGGCTTCTATCGTCGTTGTTTTTAACATTTTTATTGTTTTCTATATCATTTTTTATCTGAGTATTAAACTAAAAATTATCAACAAAAAATATCACTTAAGTCTTAGCCTGCGTTGATTTGTAAATGATGCATATATCAGTTGTTGCTGCTAAAACGAACAATTTTGTATCTGGGGTGCTTGTTACTTAGCTGGGGCTCTTTGAAGGGATAATCTTGGGTTTTACCAAAAATCCAGTGGCAGCATTGATTCCTAAAGAGACGCTTTGCGCGGTGTTGTAACCGTATGACGTTGATGGCCAGTTAGGCTACCAACTGCTATTAACGTAAGTCGCTACACGAGCATTCCGGAGTGTGTGTTCGTGTTAACAGTGCAGCACTGTGCAACGTCTGTTATGGGCAGATGCCTCGTGTTACTTGACTCTATCAAAAAGGGCCTCTAGCAGGCTCTTGACAGGTTTTCAGATGCATGCTCGGTTGCTGGAACGAAAGTTAGAACAACGAAAACAGAAACCTTGTGTCTGTCAAGACAACCAAAGCAGTGCTCTACTGCTCTCTATAACTTGGTGGAGCACCACTGAAACAGTTGGATAAATTCAAATACCTGGTGGACTTATTTACAAGAAATAGCAGACAAATTAGAGAATTGCATATCAGCATCAGAAAAACTAGTTTAGTAATGCGCCAGCTTCACAAATGTGAGATATTGAGAGGGGAGCTTTGTACTATGGCAAAGTCACCCATCTTCAAATCATTCTTAGTTCATATTCTGACTTAAGGCCGTGAATGGAATAATCATCAATGAGGAAGTGAGAACTTGACAAGCATCCGAAATGGGATTCCTGCAAAGAGTCAGCGGTTGGAACTATTTGGACAATGTTAAAAGTGCAGATACTCGTAAATCTATATTTTCTAGACATCGAATCGCTGCTTCTCCCACTAAAAAGATCGCAACTGCGCTGTCATGGAAGTTATTGGACATGCTACACAAATGCCCAGGAACGAACTGCCAAAAAAACTGCTGTGTTGAACCATGGTTGAACATTGGTTAGTCGAAGGTCTAAAGACCGTTCGACAACTCAAAGGCGAGATTGCGCTGAACGTCTTTGTTGGTTTCGCCATGGCATCTCACCACAGCATCTATCCTTTGTCCAGAGGATTCAGATGCTTGGAGGCTTGAATTTGAGCAGCTGCCCCCGCAACCACCCAAGAGTAAGCGGATTGAGAAAAGTTGAAATCGAAGATAGTCTGTGCAAGATCTGTCATATACGAATGATCACTCGATTGTACCCCGAATGTCTCCACCAATTTTTTGACGGATTTACGAATGCATGCTGTGTTGCCAGAATTCAAAAACAGAGTAAAAATTTGGGTTCGATTTGACGTTACTTTGACCAAACCCTTTAAAATTCTGACAATTCACTTAACTATTCACAAAAATTTTTTCGTTAAACGTTTTAACGTAAAAAGTGACTTCAAAGGCCTTGCGCAGTAAAAAACGTTTTTTGAACAATTTTTAAAAAGCAACTATACGGTAAAAATAGGAAGGTTTTAGCGAGAAAATTTATTATAGCTGAAAAAGGTGGAAAACAGAACTTCAATCTGCTATTAGTAGAAGTTTAAAAAATGACGAAATGAGAACAAATTTGCAATGTTTAAGCGATAAACGTCTGTCTTCAAATAATTTAATCGACATAAAAACTCGTCATAGCTTTGTTTTCTTCTTGAAGTTCAGCAGCTACGGTCAACTACTTAGCAAACTAGACTATAGTACGTTACACGTAAAAAAAACGTGCGTAGTCTAATATGTCACGTGTTGATCAGTGTGAATTTGAGATCATCGTAGGTTTCGTCTGTAGCCGATACATACTAGTACACTACGCAGCAACATGAAGGAAAGCAATAGACCGCAATTCGTCTAACATTGTTTTCTTCATTGCTCATTAAAACCAACAAACATAATTGCGAAATACTGCTTTAAAGGCAGAGTTCGGTGGCAAAAAATATTTAAAAAATAGTTCAAATGGGTTTCAGCTTACCGAGTAGCGTTGGTCCGATCGCGGAACTCGCTTTGATTAAGCAGTTATCTTAAAAAACAAGCCCGAAGAATACTGACTTGTGATTGGTCAATGTATTTGTGACGTAGTAGGGGGACAGGTTTGTCCGTTGAGCTATTCAATCAGCCAGCTCTAGCCTAGAAGCAATGTGGTTACTGCGTCGTATTTACCGGTAAACGGTACAAGCCCAGCAAAAAAGTAGTAAACTCTTCTACTTAAGCAGTGGAAGGTACAATTATATTGTCCACTGATCCAACTTTAATGGGTTTTAGACCCACGGTTTTTGGTTCTACTTTCTGCATCATAGTCAAATTCTTGATGTTAATACTCTCTATGTTTATACTCCCTGCGTCATTCAACTTCTCTGTTGTTTTCAAAGTTTATAACTTCTCTGATGTTTACACTCTCTGTATCATTTAACTTTTTTATAGTTGGTTAGATAGTTAGTTGCATATTTATCCTCCCATCATGAGAAAGCGATCATCGCGCTATACGAGCTCGCTTAGGAGTTGCCAGCCATCTGTCTACCACAGCAAGATGGGGTAATCCCGCTAAGTGCCTTTCCCAACGGCACAACAAGTAAACTTGCCGGCTTGTTCTACACACTGTCCCTTTAATGCTGAGCGTCAAGCAGGGAGGCTGTGAATACCAATTTTAAAGTCATTGGTTTGACCCGACTCGGAATTGAACCCGAGTCTACAGCTCAAGAGACAGGCGCTCTCTACCACTCGGCCATTTGAGCTGTTTATACATACCCATGCCCATGCAAGTTCAGGCTTTGGCATTGAGCAGTTAGCCTAGTTGACATACCGGTACTTAGCCTTATGGTTGGTTAACTGCTTAATGCCTAAGTCTGCAGTTGCAGGAGCTTGGGTATTGTATAGCAAAAATTGCATCGTAACAGGTGTAAGCCTGACGGTCGAGTGGTTGAGGAGGTAAACAAGCAATCAGAAGTTCTTACATTCAAACCTGAGTCGACCTGATCGGGTGGTCCGAGCACGAAAAGTGGTGTTAATACTGCATTTCACTGCGGTTTTATTTTGTAGGTCTTTTGGCCTACCGGTACCATAATATCTATTTAAATTTCTTATACACACTTGCATCGGCCCCACGTATTTCAATACTAGTAAAATCAGGCCTGCCATTGTCAACATATGCTAACTACGCTATCTATTGAATGCTAAAGCCTGCAGTGTTGCAGGGGATTGGGTATGAACAGCTAAAATTGCTCAGTCGCTGTTGCAAGCACGATTGTCGAATGGATCGTGAGGGATATAATCGATCACAAGGTCCTGCGTTCGAACCTGCACAGTGGTCAAATCACGTAGCTAGTCGGAATATTGTTTTTTCTTCAGCATTTTTATAGTAAGTCTTTCTGGCCTACCATGATATCTCTTTAGGCTACAATTTTTTAACTATGACAAGAAGAAATTAGTTAGGATACAGAAAAAACTGTTAGTTAGTTGGTTATTACCAGTCTACCGAAATGGTTCATTTTTGTATGGCACCTGGTTGTAACTTGATGTTATTTCTATCTTTGCGTATTGCTAGAATTTAGCAGCTGCCCCTTCATGACGTCATTACACCTCTTGCGCCACCTACCACTATTTTTTAAAATTGCAATTGCTGCCTTAGTGAAATCTGTTCGTCAGAGTAAAGTTGGGAAAATGTTTTTTGTGATATCTTTATTTGTTTCCATCTAACCTCCCCTTGAAGTCTTTTTTTAACTCTTTATTTGTTTCCACCGAACCTCCCCTTGAAGAGTAAAAATAGTACACATTTTGAGAGACCGTAGCTTTATGCTTTTTTTTTAAATTGCGGATAAACAAATTTTATTCTCACCCAGTAAATAGTTTGTATTAGCAAAAAACAGCCGCCTGTGACCTGATACGGTATGTCAAATCAAAGTTGCAGTTCATTAGGCTAAAGCAATACGCTATTATTATAAGGCCTATTAAACTGTTAATACGGATTACTGAAGCCCGGTACCGTCATTTAGCAACAAACTCTAGGTCGATTCAATTTTTCGGTTCCACATAGTACAAATTGATACATATCTTTTCTCTGCTGCCGAGTAGTTAACAGTTTAAAAATAGGTGTTTGGTTAGAGCAGTAATAAGAACAAAAATGGGTACCGGTACTACAAGTGTTTTTGACAAAAAAGACAAAACAAAAAAATTCAGAAAGTTTAGAATTCAGCAAAATTTGTTAGCAATACTTCTAACAGGATGGTGACGAATTTTCTTGTATTTAAATCAATGATTAAGCAAGGTTATGTGCAATAAACAACTTGGCGTTATTCACGATACACAATAGAGTCGAGTCAAATTAATGCCTTTAAAATTGATATTCACAGCTTCCCTGCTTGACGCTCAGCATCAAATGGACAGTGTGGAGAACAAGCCGGCAAGTTTGCTTGTTGTGCATTGGGAAAGACACTTAGTTGGATTCCCCCATCTTAGTGTGGAAGACAGGTGGACGGCAACTCCTAAGCGAGCTCGCTACAGCACTTTGATCGCTTTCTCGTAATAGGAGGATAAATAGCAACCAAATACAAAGCACAAATAATAGGTTTACTCACTATTTGTAGATTGGGTCTGAACAGCCCGGAATTAGCGTTTTAGGCCCAAAAAGTTATTGCAATAAAAAGTTCACTTACTTTTGACCCTGAAGGAAAACAAACAAGACCAATGCCATCACAATGATGCCAGCTGCAGCCACATAAAAAAGTATGGAACCGGCACCCAACCTAAGCTTTTTAGTAAACTCATCTTCAAAATTGCTCATGGAGTTTTCGGAAAATGCCAGTGAGGCAGTTGATTGATTTGCAGCTTCAGTTGTTGAGTGATTACTTGACGCAGCAATATCGGTTCCTTGTGAAATGTTTGGTATTTTAGTTTCGTTTTGATTTGAAGAAACAGTGACAATTGCATTGGGATAAGTTGTTTTTACAGATGAAATACTGGTAGTTGCTGTTGGCGCACCTGTAGCAGTAGCTGAAATAGCATTTACCGTGATAGCACCAAACGTTGCTGTAACTGTAGTTCTAGTTGCTACAGTTGTAGTAGCTGATGCAAGAGAAGGAGTATTTGATTTTGTAGCAGTTGCAGAAGCAGTGGAGATAATACTAACCTCAGTAGCAATAGTTGTTTTAGGAGTTGATGCAGCAGTAGTTGATATTGCATTTGGTGAAGCACAGGTTGTTGTTGCAGCTGATGCAGTGGTAGCAGTAGTAGTTGTATAAAGGGAAGCATCGCTTGTTGCTGCAGTTAATGCAGAGGAAGCAATAGTAGTTGTTGCATAAGGTGAAGCAGAGGTTGTTGCTGCTGTAGATGCAGTGGTAGCAGTAGTAGTTGTTGTATAAGGGGAAGCATCGCTTGTTGCTGCAGTTAATGCAGAGGAAGCAATAGTAGTTGTTGCATAAGGTGAAGCAGAGGTTGTTGCTGCTGTAGATGCAGTGGTAGCAGTAGTAGTTGTTGTATTAGGAGAAGCAGAGGTTGTTGCTGCAGCTGATGCAGTGGCAACAGTACTTGTTTTTGTATTAGGTAAAGCAGAGGTTATTGCTACAGATGATGCAGTGGTAGCACTAGTAGTTGCTGTACCAGCTGAAACACTGAGAGTATGAGTACTTTTTGTTTTTCCTTTGACAGTGGTAGCTCCTGTTGCTGTAGTCGCTGTTTCATCTTCTGCTAATAATTTTTTTTTTTCAGAATTACACGTAAAACAATTTTTCTAAATGGAGTTTTATAAATGAAAGATGAATTAATCTGCGGTGTTATACACAACTGGTCAATATGAAACTTAGACCAACGACTTCATCGAGTACCGAAAGCTTCCCCACGCATGAGCATCATCGTGGCGTCCCTGTCTGGGCTGACAGTCCGAGATGTCCACACCTTTTTTAAGGAGGGGAAAGCTTTCTCAAAAAGCATGTAACTACTAATAACTTCTGCTTCTACTATTGAGTTAGATTTGCTGTGCAGCTGCAAAAATAGTTGCATTTGTTGTGATTGGCCGGGCCATGTTTACTAAATTGGAAAATTATTTAGTAACATTCTGCTTATGGCCGCGCTTGACCAGGGCGTGTTTAATAAATAGAAGATTGCTGATTATAGAGATGTGCTTCTTGGCCAGGCATGGCCAGGTGTTTGAAAAATGCCAGGAGTTTGAAACATGGTTGTTGAGATTTTCGCTAGTAAAAATTTATGTTTGTTAACAATATTTCCCTTTTGCCGACAATATTTCTTGATGATAAATATAACCTGCCCTGAAGACGGTGTTATAACTTACATAGCGATTCATTCCAACTGTGGTTTATAAGCAAATGCCTGTGTTTGACCAATGTCAGATGATGAAAGTGAATGCAAAAGGACAGGACTAAGGTTTAGGAAGGAATTGCTTGATGTAAGTTGTGATAGAGAAACCCTGCTTAATTTGATTTATATATAAATGAGAGTGAGCTTTATTCTTTCGGGAATATGTTAGTTAAAATAATTGAGACATGATGAACTGATTGCATAATATACATATAATAATGCATAGCTCTTACTGCGTCATATTCCTTTGTGCTTAGCCCCACAATTTTGTAAAGCATGACTTTGATCGATGATCATAGAGATATTACATAAAATATTATAAAAATCAAAAACCACTCTGACTGTGATCATCACGTTATTTACTGAAAGAAAAACCAATTTGGAAAATAATGACTTCGAAGCTGAAGAATAGGAGGGAAACTCTGAAGTTAACTTGTCTTTTTTGAACCAGCAGCTATCTAAACGGCAGATGTGAATAAAACTCGTCATGCAAGAATCTACCAGCAGCCAGCACTATAAATAGCTGGTTAGTTTAGTACTGCTGTTGAAGTGAATTAACTGTAGACGAAAAAAAATCAAACACTAATACGATGTTTATTCATCGCATCTAAACTGTTACCTGCATTCTTACTTCTTTCCTCCCGCACTTGAACACTAGCCGGGCGGCCAGTTTCGCTCATCCATTCTCCTGAAATGTTTTGAGGAAGCAATGCTGAGCTTGCTGCTAGTATTAACGGAGTGGAATTGGTCGCTTTTTTAACGAAATTCCAAACCTTAATCTCTGAAACGACACTAAAGCGTGATTAGATATTTAAACTATGAATCATCAAACCCAGGGGTGGGGAACCTGCGGCCCGTTTAAGTTTTAAATGTGGCCCGCGTGTACATACGGCTCACGTAATGCTAGGCTTACCATACGTTCTCCTTTTTAACATTTTCGGCATATTGAACAGTAAAAACATGTCAAAACACAGTTACACAGCTCAAACTAAGGCCTGCGAACGTGATAACCTTTTTTTATGCTCTTCACTTGATTTTGGGCGAAAAGTTGGGTTTCTGCGGACGTGATGACCTTTTTTTTGCTCGCCACTAAATTTTCAGAGGAACTTTTTGTGCTCTTTGCGAATGAAACGTAAATGTGGCTGGGCTGCGAACTCGAACTCGCTGAACTCGGTCACTTTTGCCAAACTCGAACTTGAACTCAAAAAAATATTTTTTCTGAACTCAAACTCGCATAGAATTGTTCGAGTTTAAGTAAGTTCAAGATATTTAAGTTGTTGAAAAGAAATAAAAGATCGCTACGAAATATAGTTTGTTGTTCAAGTAGTCACAATCCGCGTAAATTGAAGTTTTGATTTTACCAAAAGAAAAGCTGCATGTCGTTTGTTTGTTCATGCCATTGTGACCTATAATGTCCGGGGTTGCGATCTTGAACTCGAATTCGCTGAACTCGGTCATTTTTGCCGAACTGCAACTAGAACTTGAACTCGGACTTGCAAATATCTCTCAAACTTGAACTTGAAATCGGTTAAAAATCGATCGAGTTCGCAGCTCTGAAATGTGGCCCGCTGAAAATATCATGCGTGCAATGTGGCCCGCTATGCCTCGAAGGTTCCCCACCCCTGATCAAACCAACCAAATGTTACAATTACCATTTAGTTGTCACGATCTTACGTCATTATGGATGTATTTACTCTGATGGTGTAAGCAGATTCAGACAATTATAACTAGTCCCTGCACATCCCACCAATTGATTGCCTTTAATAACTACAATGAATGTACTTACGCTCTGACATAAATATATTACGGCGAAGCAAATATGGAGTCCCAGAAGAATTTTGTTGTTTGTACACTGGCGCTCCTTTCAGTAATATTCCGTTTTCGGGATAATAAACACCATCAATATCTGGATCGGTCATTGATGAAACACGCAATGGTTTGACGTTAAAAGACCAGGCCATACAAATTGAAAGCCGATGCCAATGACAATAATGCGTAGCCCATTTACCATAGTTATAGATGGAACAAGGTTTAGAGATGTTTGGAAGATGAGTTGTAACGAAATTGTCGTATTCCTCTGGCATGAATTCTTCGTGTGTATCCCATTTGAGTTTGTTCGCATCCAAGTCGAAAGCTAATCCAAGCCAAAACTTCGGTTCATCGAACACAATCGATTCCATGAAATTCACAACTTTTTCTTCCATTTCTCTTGATCTAAACATTGGATGCGTTGCTCCATCCGCCAAGCAGGAGTCCAAACTTTTATATCGTGTCATGGCTGCTAATATTCCTTTCAAACACAAAGGTTCTTCCCAAGTGTAACCAGCTGGACAATTCATCGGGCTTCCTGAAACAATAGTCAAGCATTTGTTCACTCCATCAAAACTACAACGTTTGATGAACAAGCTGTTTTGTTTAGGGGGTAGCATCAAGATGGTTACGTTTTGATCAATTATTTGCGGCACAAGTCAATGCGCAAACTGCATACATCAATTTTATGTTTGCATTAATTTCACCACAGTGAACACTACACATCGCATAAAATTAAGTGTAATCAACACGACGGTTTGTTTCATGCAAATAATTTTCGCTTTAAAAATCGCAACAGTGGACAGTGTAGATCAGTGATTTTCAACCTTTTAATTCAGTGACCCACTTTGCAATCCGACATAACCAAACAACCCCCTTCCAAAATCATGTTCTTAGAAGGTCATCACGTCCTCAGACGTGACGTCCAATTTTTCACCCAAAATCAAGTGAAGAGCAAAAAAAGGGTGTCACTTGCGCAGCAGTGGCGTATGGTGAGCATTTTTTTTAAAGGTGTGCTCTTCCACAATATTTGCTGCCGCATGCTGGTGTTGCGTTTGTTACGCCAGAGGTGATCACGCAGCGGAGCCGGAGTTGAATTTTTTGTATACGTGAAGGAGCCGGAGCCAAATTCAGAACTTAGTTGGTGTATTAATTACGATAGTTTGTAGTCAAAGTGATAAAGACTTCGAAACGCGTCAGAAACACTCGTTTCGTCTTGAAATATGAAATCTTACTGACCTTTGGGTTGGTTCAACTCTTGATTCAACCAATGACATTAGTTCAATCTCCTTCTTTCAACTTGCTTTGTGCCACAAAAGGTTGATTCACACGAGAAGCGGAAAGGGAAAACGGAAAGGAACAAATCACCTTGTAGAAGTACTTGAGATTTTTTATGAAAAAGTTGGTAAATGCACTCGACGACAACGAATTTTTAAAAAAAATCAAAAAACTGGACTAGATTAGGTAGAATCTGAGATTAAAGTAAAATAAAAATTCTGATTTTTCACTTTCCTATTCCGCTTCTGGTGAAACAAATCTATTCCGCTTCTGGTAATTGTTCAGCACTATCCAAAGAAATGTTGTTATCATTAACTTATTTTCTTTTAATGTTGATTTGTTTCAGAATGTAAATGTGAACAATGGTACATTGGTAGGCCTACAGTATTTAGTCATAGAACGTGTAATTTGTTTTAGTATGCTGAGACTACAAGAGTTAAAACAGGAGCAGGAGTCTGGCATTTGTAAGTATACCAGGAGCAGGAGTAGGAGTTTGCTTTCTCGGAGCAGGAGTGGAGTAGGAATCTCAAAGAACAGACTCAGCACACCTCTGCGTTACGCTACTACGTGATAGTTGCGTCATAGACGTGTTTGTCTCATGCAACATAACTGGATCGCACGACGCACAGAAGAAAATAGTCGTACTGAAGAAAACGTGTTTTTAGGAACGAATCTAAGCTAGTAGTTTAAGAACTGAATTGTAAATCTGATTGATAAAATTGAGAAGATTCAAAGGAAATCCAGCCAGCAACAATTCCCGACTGGAAGATTGCGTTGTACCGAGCGAAGGGCTATTTACAGAAGAATAAAGTAGCGTGATTTCATTCCCTTAAAGACTGCTGAGTTGCGTGGTTATAACTAGTCTGCTTACATGTGTAGCTTACCCCACCTGGACCGCTACATATTTTGGTGACATCCGACGTTGAACTGCAAGCAACCTAACCGTGATAGCGTCAGATCGACTGAGTGACGAACGTTACAAACTAGACTACTTTCAATTAAAAGCTCACCAGATCAACAGCAAATTTCGTGTCCTAAATCTATACGAAACGGCTTCCGGATTCAAGTTTCTACACAAGGACGTTACAAATATTTTTTGTTTCGAACTGATTTTGCCTCACGCATCAGCCATGAGCACGAACTCTGCTGAAACCACCGAAAGCATAAGTTTTGAACGTTGGCATTGTTTGATTTTTTTTGGTGTTCGGTGATTTTTTGTGTGATTGTGTCATTTTGCGTTGTTTCGGGCTTGGCGGGATTTTTGCTCATGGGGTCGAGTAGATGGCCGCGGATTCGTTTCGATAGTTTGGTGGGAGGTCGCGGTCATGCGGCCCACATGACACCACTTTCACTGCAACAACCTAGATATTCGACTAGGGCCCGGAGAATTCAGACCCTCAATAGATTGCGAGATTTTTGCTTGGTGTGGGCATACCATTTTGTGTTTAGCCTCCAGTGTTTTGAAAGATTTCGTTCGTTGATAAAAGTCCTCTGCCTGTTCATCCAAAAGTTTTCAGTTTTAAAGGGATTTTGTTTTGTTTTAGTGTCAAGAAGTGCCTTCGAAGGCATTTTGAGGGGTTTTTGATGTTTTTTTTTTTGAAGCGTGCTGAACAATGGAAATTGTGATTGGTTTGTTACTGATATTTTGCGCATGTTTAGCTTATAAATGGACCGCGTTTTCTACCAAGTCGGTACCGTGCTACTTACTTCTTTCTGTTTTCAGTCTTCTCTTTTCTCTCGTCTCTCTCCTTATCTTCTTCGCTGCACCATTTATATTTTATGCGTGTGTGTTTTAACTGGGCAAACTTACGAATGTCGCAGAGGGACTTAACCTGCCTCCTGATTTGCTATTGATTTTGTTGACGTTTTTGCTGGTTTTATGAGCGAAACTTGCTACGCCGCATGTTGCATTTTTGTTTCTGTTACTTTTGAGGGACTACGTCATATTTTTGTTTGTGTGTAGAGGGGGGTCACATGTAGCGTTTGTTACGCTACTACGTGATAGTTACGTCATAGACGTGTTTGTCTCATGCAACATAACTGGATCGCACGACGCACAGAAGAAAATAGTCGTACTGAAGAAAACGTGTTTTTAGGAACGAATCTAAGCTAGTAGTTTAAGAACTGAATTGTAAATCTGATTGATAAAATTGAGAAGATTCAAAGGAAATCCAGCCAGCAACAATTCCCGACTGGAAGATTGCGTTGTATCGAGCGCAGGGACATTTACAGAAGAATAAAGTAGCGTGATTTCATTCCCTTAAAGACTGCTGAGTTGTGTGGTTATAACTAGTCTGCTTACATGTGTAGCTTACCCCACCTGGGACCGCTACACGGGCATTTATTAAACAAATGTGTGGAAGTGCTCGAAAGTTTAATGCGATTACGCAAACCAACATCAAGCGCCTTTTCAATCAGCCTAATTTGCTACTTAATATATTTATTTCTTTGTGTATATTATTTTGGAATTCGTTTAATTTGTTGTTTATAATTTCCTGTTCTCTAAGTATATCTTGTTTGTTATGTTCATGCAGCCATGCCAAGTCATATTTCGACTGGCATGCTTCAACGTTTACTCGTTTTGCTGCATGTGCTTTTTTCCGTTATTATGCTAATATTTATTGTAAATTGTGAATGATACGTTTTGGCGTGCGTACTGCAGAAATAAACCTTTGATTGATTGATTTTTGGTGTTAGTTTTTTAGCTTTTGCTATTTCCGATTTTCTTGGTAGTTTCTCCTACAAAACGGCTTTTTAATACTACTGTCAAAACTTGTTTCCATTCCCCTAATTGGAACTACAACTTGTATTTGACCTACAACTTTAAAATGTATATATGGACGGCCACACCTCCGAAAATCACAAGCTCTCACAACCGCATGCTACAACCATGGTTAAAACTCGTGTGATATGGCATGATTGAAGATACAGTACATTGTGACGTTGCACCTGGGTTCAATCGTAAAATAGGACATTTTTGGCATTTCAATCGTGTGGAAAGAGAAAAGGTCACTCTCCACAGTGGGTGAATGGGGTAGGTTGCCGACCGGATCTAGGTTTATTAATAATGAGTAGCCTAGAGAAAACTTTTCTGAATTAATTGCTGCTGAAAGAATGATTTTGCTACCATAAGCAAAAGCTACCAGTGTTGGACGAATCACAGCTTGTTAAACTGTTAAATTTGGTATTTCAACTAGGATATAGACATTGTACCGTGCAGGTATTATACCGGTAATTGATAATGGACTACCAACTACTAGTACTATGAAAAAGAACTGGTCGTGGCTTCATTAAAAAACTATTCAGTATTATTAGAAATATTGCGTTGTAGAAAGAAGCAAACTGTAAAAGGGTCATGAGATCCTCTGACAATATCAAACTTAGCACGAAGTGTGAATGAAGGTGGTTAAGTTGTTTTGCACTGTTTCCATGATATCACCTTAAATGTGCCAATAAATAATCATTCTCAAACACATGTAACCTCTAATGATGTGGCCTAAAGCCATTAAGTTAGACTTGCTATTGAACAATTAAAAAGTTGTTGCTGAAGGCAGTGTAACTTAGATTGTGACTTGTTGTAACTTTGGTTTATGAGCAAGTGCCTGTGTTTGGCGAATGTTGAATGATGAAAGGGAATGCAAAGGGATAGGCCTAAGGTCTAAGAAAGGGGTGCGTGATGTAACTTGTGATAGAGAGACCACATGTATGTATTATATAAAAGTGAGCCTTATTCCTTAGGGAATATATTTATGACTATTTGTGAATTGTTTGCTTTGTTTACCTTGTGTTATTAATACTAAACCCAAAGTAGTTAGACAACCAACCTTGTAGAGACATGATAGCATTTATGATTACACAACCAGGTGCATAAAAATGCTAGACTTCTACTGCGCCATAGTGCTTGTGCATAGCTAAATACACCCCCCTTAGTTTTTCCTTAATGAGGTCCTAAGCCTCATGAAAAATGACTGATCATTATGGCATTGCGTCTCGCTCTTCAGACCAATAACTTGCATATCTGTTTGTTATTTGCATCTTGATTGTGCATGGGAAACATGCCCACAATCTTGTTTGTGCATACTTGTTGGTTGTTTGCATCTTGTTTATGCATAAGTAGCATGCCCACAATCTTGTTTGAGCACGACTGCATACTGTACATCTTATTTGTGCACACCTGTTGGTTGTCTATATATATGCGCTGGATCTGGGCTATCTGGACCATAGTGCTGCAATGGTCCAAGTGTAATAACAGTAGTCATGACACATGAGTAATGATGGAAAGTGATTGAGAGGCACTGCTGATGTGGAATGATAGATGTGACAAGAAACCTTACTTTGCCTGTATATATAGATAAAAATTTTGTTTTGACATAATGTCATGATAACATCATAATTACTAATGTTATTACGTGTATTACATTATGTGTGTACTCATGTATAATCTGCTGCGCCATTGTTGCATGCCAATCAATTTTATTTGAATAAGATTTCAACTTGAATAAGATTCTACTTGAATAAGATCTTACCATTTATAATTTTTAGCGTCCCCCCTGAAGAGCCTCACGGCGAAACTTAATAATTTTTTATTTTTTAATTTCATTTGGTGGGGTTTTTTAATTTTAATTTCATTTGGTGACCAATTCTCTGAATAAGATTTCAGATACATTTGTGTGTAGTAGATAATGATACCCCATTGAAGGGGACTGCTGCCTTTGGCAGACTCATTCTATTGGTTGTTGGATTCCCTGATTGAACTCACAGGAGGGCTAGTGTAGATGCATGCAACAGACCCAACAACTTCAGGGTCTCCTACCCCCTGCCCATCATCCTGGTCCCCCCTGCGCGCGTCTATGATCCCAACAGCTACTGTAAATACCATAACCGTCCGTAAAACCTCTGTTTGAGCGACACTATAAGGGGAGGATTGAAAAACGAGCGCCACCCTGTCTGTAATGCCACTACAGGGAAAGGTGTTGAAAACGACGAGCACGGCTACACAGAAACGTGTTACCTGATTTTCCGCGTTGAATTTTTGATTACTTATCAGTAGGGTTGGATTGAATTTGGAATTTGAATCCGCTCACGAGTTGTTGATGAATTAGAATTTCGTTTTTTCAAAGTCAATGAATTTGAATTTCATTTTTTCAAAGTCAATGAATTTGAATTTTGTTTTTTTCAAAGTTTTTGGTCACAGTAACCTCCCTAGTGCACTTGCTGGAGAATGGACTTTACACTCAATCGCTCGGATTTCATATCTTTAAAGGTTTTTATAGAATTTTAATTTGAAGTGAAGTTGCCAAGAATGAAATTCGTCTTTACGTCAGCAATTTTTCACATGAGATCAGCGAAGCGTACTTATTTCACCAGCTGTGTAAAAAGTAATCCAGAAATGTAGTTAAGTAGGCCTATAAGTATTGTTACTGATGGCGGAAACTACTTAAAATAGAGTAGAAAGTAGGGGATGTAAAAAGTAACCAAGAAAAAGTAAAAAGTACCAGGAATTTGAAGCTACCTAAGTAAAAAGTAGCGTTTGCAAAACCAAGTCCATAAAGCTAAGCTTTGACAAAAAAAAGGTAATTTGCTCACTTCCAAACTTGACATATATTTTGCCAATACTTAGAATATTTAGGATGATTAGCACATTTATTTGACGAAAATAAAAAAGTGAAGTGCGTCATAATCTGCAAAATGCAACCTTATTGTCCTCGCCAAACACAAACAACGAAAGACCACTTTAGTATCACGTAATTGTAAATCTTGCATATGTAAAATAAAACAATACACGTAAATTACGTAGTACTAATGTTGCCAATTTTATCATCAAGCATGATTATTTATTATTAGCGTGATACATTGCTTAATATTAACTACTTAAGCCTACCATTTTTAAAGTCATTTAAGAAGCGTTACTTTCTGATTGAACTACGTAAGTAAAAGTAGAAGTAGTCGAAATTTAAATTACTTAAAATAAGTACTAGTTACCAAGCAATAATACTTAAGTAGTCCACTTAAGCAAAACTACTTCGTTACTTAACACCACTGTATTTCACCAACAAGCGAGCGAAAGAAAAGATACGAAGTTGTAACTTCAAACTGTTTTTGTAAAATTAATCGTAAGTGCGCTATAAGAACGATTTACAGTAGCTTATTGTTAATATAATGGTCGGATGGCCGGACAATGCTTTCTCCTCTCATATAGAGTAGAATGCACATTTATGCGCAGCGATCTTGAATGTGAAATAGCTGCGTTTAATATACGGTTTCAATAGTAGTGGTTTCACTGGGCGCGGTCTATGGTTTCACAAGGCGCAGAGACGTTTCAAAGGCTGTTGCTTATAAAATGCAATAATAATGTTTTGTAGCCGTTAAAAATTTGTTCGTGTGCTTGCTTTATCTCTTCGATTTCGTTAAATGTTCTTCGTGTTTTCTAATAAAAGTTATGTTTGTTTGCATCTTGCACTCTCATTTTTGCAGTTAGCAACAGTACACTTTTACTTTATTTTACGCATTTCTTGAATGAAAATATTTTGAATAAGTTGCTACTCGCTAAACCTACAGTACTTAAACATATTTCTTGTTTTAAACGCGTAATTATTATAATCTGGCTGACCAAGTATGGAATTAGTAGAGGTGACTGATGAGTGACGACACTGGAGAGTATACTGGTGACTGATAGGATGGATTGAACTTGAATTTTGAATTTGAATCCGCTCACAAAATCTTCATGAATTTGAATTTCGTTTTTTCAAAGTCAATGAATTTGAATTTTGTTTTCTCAAAGTCAATGAATTTGAATTTGAATTTTGTATTTTCAAAGTCAATGAATTTGAATGTCGTTTTTTCAAAGTCGATAAATTTGAATTTGAATTTCGTCTTTTCAAAGTCAATGAGTTTGAATTTGAATTTCAAAATTAGAAAAAAAATGAATGGATCCCACCCTACTTATCAGTAACTGTGTTACGGTAGATGTTGTTTCTTTTATTTTAAAGGTTAAATGTTATCTCTGTTTTAAGTTCTTTCTTTTTATTAATTAATTTCATCTTTCCACAATTCTGACCTGCTAGTCAAAAACATAGCACCATCTTAGTCTAGTCCAAACTGAACATCACGTCTAATAGCAGGGATGTAGTCGAGACTGCTTAGTCCGAGACCGAAACCTCTTTATGTTTTCAAGATCGAGACCCGAAAATTTCGAGACCTTTTAGTCGAGACCGAGACAATACAGTTGCGAGACCAAGACTCGAGACCTAATCGAAAACAAAAAATAAATTTGAAATCGAATTTTTTTTATTGAACAGTGAACATTAAACGCAAAAATTACAATTAAACAGAGTTTTTGTTGCACTTTAAATAAACTAACATTGAGAGCAAATCGGATGATAGCCTGGCCCGGTGTGGCCGAAAAAGCAAACCACTTTGTCAAAAAACTCGTTCTACCTGTGCAGAAGTGGCCGGCACACACAAAACCTGAAACTCTAGAATTGAAAGTTCGGGATACAGTATTGCATGTTCTTTCCAAAACTTGAAAAAATTTTCTGGTGCCTTGTTTAACTCGACAACTTCTTTCAGGTATTGTGTCAGCTGCCTTCTGGGCGATAAAGGTTCGCTAGAAGATCTTTGTTGTCTAACACGACTATATTTTGCCAGAACTAAAATTCAAAACCAAAATGGAAAATCAAAATTCAAAATTATCAATAAATGGTGAGCGGATTCAAATTCAATCCAAACCTAGTACAGACGTAAACAATCCAATTAATTAATGCTGGAAAATAGTTAGGGGCTGTGATGATTCATTACAGTGGCAGTCAGAGACGAAACTGTGTACTGACGTATCGTACGTAATCCAATTAATTAAATTAAGTAAAGCACAACCAAACAATTTCACCGCTGCGTAATTAGGGCACAAGGCAGATAGGCAAGTTAATTTTCTTACGCCTGCAGTTTATAAAACGAATTAAACTTTTTTATCGCTATTTTCAAGTCTCAACACCTTGAAACCAAGCAGATTTTGATAAGATGTAATCAATAGAAGAATAATTGAAATCAAATAAGTGCATGTAATTCTGGCAAACATCCTATTGAAAACATTTTCACGGGTCAGCATCGGATAAAAAAGGACGCAATAGTGAGATTGGCTTTGATTCTGTAATCAACATGGAAGCGCGACTTCTTCGCTGACATGATGCAAACAACTAAAGTGCGGTACCAATGAAAGAAGTCTCGAGATACAATTTCTGCTTCGAGGCCGAAATCTAGTTGCTTCGAGACCGAGATCCGAATTTTTCACCCAATCTGGGGACCGAGACCTTAAAATTTAGGTCTACACTTGGCGTAAAATCGTTAGCGTAGCGTAAAATTCTTTGTTTATTTAAGTTAGTTGGAAAAACGCTAGCGCGGATGTGCTAGCACGCTCGACGCGGAATCTTCAGCGTAAAAACTTTGCCTTTTTAGCAAAGTATTTTCCAAACGCTCAGCGTCTAGCCTGTTCTGATCCTGAGGTAACACTTAAGTCTTAGCCTAGGCTAGTTGAAAAACAGTGTTTTTGGACTCCTGCGTTATTTCCTTGGACACGATTCCATGTTTATGGAAAAGACTAGGTCTAGACTTGGCGTTAGAACCTCAGCTATTTCAAGTTATAAGCATATTTAGCTTGGAAAAGGCAGGTAAATATAACCTAGGCTTGTAGGCAAACAGTGTTTTGGGGCCCTTTTGTCTTTTTTGCTTGAACAAGTCAGAGGTTTTCATATTTTTTTATATTTTTCAGAGGTTTTCATATTTTTTGAAAAGACTATAAGCTAGATGCTTACTGACTCAATTTGCATGGCATAATAAGCTAAAAACAGAGGTAGACCTAAGGTTTATGGCATATCAGTGCCAAGTCATATGTAACCCTATCCAGGTTAGTTTGCAGTGCCATACAAAACCAGAAAACTTTTTTCAATTCTTTAGGCTAATGTATGATTCATTGGTAGATGCAGCGTCTCAGCCCCTCTAAATTTTAATTATGATGATGCCGTTACATACCGGTAGTCTAGTAAGCTATGCGCAGATAAGTAGGCTTCTGGAACTGGATGATGGTTAAATATTCTTGGTATGTAGCTCTGTCCAGTGAATTACCGTGCCAATTTTACTGTAAGCGACCAGATAGTTATTTTAAAGATTGGTTTTTAATTGAAATATTAATAGGTTTATAGTGAATCAGTACGGGTACCGTAGCTTAAAACCGATTTGTTTTTATTTTGCAGTTTGGTATCAGTAGGTTTTTTAAGCAGTTTGTCTACAGATAAAAATAGACAAGTCAGACAATTTTGGCAGAAACCATACCCTTGGAATGAGACTTAAAGCTTATTGATAGTAGTTTAACAATATTCTACCCAATTCTATGGAGTGTATCCAATGCTAGTTACCAGCAGCCTCAACACAAAGTTTTAAAAATATGCTTGGAGGATCAGCGTTGAAATATTTTCACGCCAAGAGTAGACGAGGCTTAACGGTATGTCACGTATACGGTCGTGGAAACGAGAGCAGTAAGTTTTTCGGAGCATACAAAAAGATAAAGTTGGGATGATCAAACTCAACTTTAAACGTTATTTCCTACACCGATTAGGTGAGGCGTAGAGAAATAATAGAACTTCATAAATCGCATCGCTGCACGTAAAAATAAAATTAAGACTTTTTTTGCTTTCTCTGACTAAAAAAAGCATTTTGTTTGCAAAGTAATTGCTAGGATTAGCACTGCACAGCAAAACAAAGTGAATTCAAAAGTTAAAAAACTAGGCTATAGATATTTGTTACAGTCCACCGCTTTTATTTTATGACAGATTCTTATTTTAACAATTTTGAAGGTTAGTTGTTAACGTCAAAATTAAGTCTAGAAAAAGCAAAGCTCCCTCCTCTTTGAAAATTAGCCCCGTCTCTCGCATTACGAAAAATTACGCTGCAAATACAGTAGGCGACATTTTTTTGAGTGACTATCTGCAAAGTCGGTGCAGATAGTAGGTTATACTATAATATATTGGTGGAGGGGCTTATAGTTTTGAGCTTAGTAGCTATTGTTTAGGCTGCAAACGACACTTATGACAATTAGGCATTCTACCTCGCCTCGTTTCAAAACGTACTGTAAAATGATTTTTCTATACCAAAAGCTTAGGTCAGTGATTCTCGACCTTTTCTGAGCCGTGACCCCTTGCCTGTACGTCTAAAAGATCGTCGCCCTATGGTGCAGTGATGGAGTCGAGTATTCAACCTTCGAGTACCGAGTACTTGCCCTGAGAATCTTCAAGTGCGAGTTCTGGTGGTTGGCTTCGAGAACGAGTATTACAAGTTCGAGTATGAGTACCGGGTGCATTTTGATTTTTCGCTGTTAACCTTTATATTTTAGAATCAATAATAAAACATGATGTTGTGTTTTTCCATTTCATTTCGCCAATATCTCAAAAACTACATGCGATAGAAATTTGATTTTTACGTTTAATGAAGAATAAAGGCTAAACATCAGATGTATGCAATAAAAAAAAAAAATCGAAAATTTGGCTACGTTGTATTCTTCCTGAAAACGGCAGAAGTCTTTAATCACTTTCATTTAAATCACTTATTTTGGTGAAAAAACAGGAACCGGAACAAGCCAGCAAATGTCCAGGGGTCAGGGAATCCCCTAAAAATCGCAACAACGTTTATTTAAATAAAGCCACGATCGTGACATCTCGAAGAAAAAATATCAAAGTACTCGTGTAATCGACTGATTTTTAGACCGAGTCCGAGTACTCAGAAAAGCTATACTCGAGTACAAGTGCAGTACTCGAGTATTCCATCACTGCTATAGTGTGTAACTTAAAAGTCCCGCGCTGTTATAATTCATTAATGATTCTTACCATTGTGGCTCCCAGAAGAACACTATATGCTCTGTGGTCCCTTTGGGGGGCCAAGGGCCACGGTTGACAACTCCTGGCACAAATGCTACCAATCGCTGGTTTGCCTTTTATATGTAAGATGCTCCTTTTGACATTTACAAACCGCAAGTTAAATTTTTGCTATAACAAGGTTACATTTTTCTGTTCCCCCCACACCACGAACAAAGTGGAAAACAGTGGAAAACATCTGTTAAAGAAAACATCTCTGGAATTAAGCTCTTTTCAGGGTTTCAATTTTGATGGTAGGCCTATCAAGTTTCAAATAAATTCATGCAAAAATAGCGGTGCTGTAAAAACAAACGCGTAAATTAGGGCCACCCCAGAACCAAAAGTGGGGGGCCAAGGCTCCCTCGGCTCGGCTGCCCCGGTTCCGCCACCTATGCCCCTCCTCAAGTCGGCTGTTCTGGCGCCGGCTCTGAATAAAAGCATCCAAATTACCTTAAATTGTTTTATAGCAAGTATTTAATGTCTATCTTTTTTGGTTTGTATGTAGCCCTATATGTTTTGTTTAAATATAAACATCCATGCATTTTACCATAAATTTTATATTACCAATAAATTTTATATACATCACCGATCGAATGGCCGAATGGTATAGAGTGTCTGCTTCTGGATCGGTATACTTCGGGTTCGATTACGAGTCGGGTCAAACCAATGACTGTAAAATTGGTATTCACAGCTTCCGTGTTTGACATTCAGTATTTAAGGGACAGTGTGGAGAAAGCCGGCAAGTTAACTTGTTGTGCCGTTGGGAAAGGCACTCAACGGAATTCCCCCATCTTAGTGTAGTAGACCAGTGCTCCGCAACCGGTGTGCCGCGAGGCGATCCTAGGTGTGCCGCGGAATAATTATATTTTGAACCACTAAACTGAAAAAAAAGATGAGAAGAGTGTATATGGTTTCCCAATTTATTTCAGAATTGCATCGATCAATCTCAAAAGATCTTTTTCAAGTTTCGCTCAGTAGCGTAAGGATTATCATCACTTTAATTAATTTCTACATTTTTCTCCACATTTGCATACTACCAAGAGACCCGCACGTTGTACAACAGATTATTGTTGTTAGCAACCGAACCTTTTTCTTGAATATATCTAGATTTCCCCGCATTCTTGATGATAAGGAGCGTTTTATTGCCAATTACGAATTATTCACTTAGTCTTGGAAGTATAAACATAAAAAATTCCAGTTTTCGCTCGACGCGTCGATCCCGTTGTGCTAACCTTTGACTAACCTCAGGAAACCGCTTTTGTTTGATTTTTCTTCTCACGCAGCTGGAAGCTGATATTACAACTAACTTTGCTTAATTTTGAAGTGCGAGCAACCTTGAACAACGTTAACACTGAGCTCGTTGCGATGCGCCACGATCATTGCGATCACGTTTGCGTCAAGTCCTGCGACTGCCAATGCCCACTACTGCGATTTTCTTACGCAATAATCGTGCGACTCGTGCGATGCGATTCCAGCGACAAATCGCGCTATCTATGCACACTGAATGCGACTGAAGTGGCTGCGGTCATCGCAAGTGAAAAGAAGTGAGTTCTACGACGCTTGCGACAAAATTTTTCTACTTTGTCGTAGGAATCGCAAGCAACCTAGGTCGTAAAAGCAGCTGGTACCATAGGCTATAGGCCATATTTGCAGTAGGAACTAAATTTATATTCAGTTTTTTGCCTAATCTTGAACTTCGAGTTGCCATTTCAAATATAGAGCCCAACATACAGCGATTGAGCTCGTTACGACAACCCCAAGCATCCCATTGAACTGCTGATAACGTTGGTGTAGTTACAGTGATTTGATGCGTAAATTTTCTGCGGTTTTTTGCTGAGGTGTGCCGCGAAAATTTGGTCATGGTTTTAGTGTGCCGTGAGTAAGAAAAGGTTGCGGAACACTGTGGTTGACAAATGGTCGGCAACTGCTAAGCGAGCTCGTACAGCGCTTCGTCGCCTTCTCGTGATAAGAGGATAAATATGCCAATAATAATAAAAAATAATAATAATAAAGAGTAGCCTATAGGGGCCCCGCCATCAGATTTCTAATTGGGCCCCGCAGTTCCTAGCACCGACCCTGGATATAGTGCAATGGTAGAGACAAAACATAACCATTTAAAACAAAATAATTTGTTTTTACACAAAAATTATTTTTTCGGCGATAAAGTTATTCATTGTTGCTTTGCCATGTTTTTGCCTACCCTGACTGCACGTCTCTGCCGGTAATCGATAACTGTTTATCCTCTATCTTCCCTCATTCCTGGCGATCAGTAGTTACTTACCGGTTTACTGTAGCCAGGCTACTGCAACACTGATATTTACTACACCGTACCGTACAACTGGGCGGCATCAAACTTACTGGAACTCTGTTGTTGCAATGAAGTCACTTCCAACTTCAAGGCTTTACGAATATTCGCTGTAAGTAGTTTTGCTTCAGCTAAAAAAATAATTGCCAAAAAAGTCAGCGTTTGTTTATCCATTTTTAGGAATTCCTATTTGAATCTAACACCGGTTACAGATTACATTTTTACTAAACTTTTAGGAAGAAACCTGCTTATCTTGCAGTTTTTTACAGGTTTATTGAAGTCAAAGTAAAGAAAAAACTATGTTGGTAATACACAACAATTGTTTTAACCAAAAGTGATTGTTTGGTAAAAATACAGGTTTAAAAAAGAGAGCGGCGCAGCGTAGGTTGTATTGTGAAGATGTGTTTACACGGATTTTTTCTGGCGCGGTTGAGCGCATTCTTTGTTTTATTATACCGACCTCAAGCTAGCGTGAGCAACTTCACTTGACTGCGCCAAGCTACACTGCGGTGGTTATCAAACTACACTGCGGTATAGTCATTAAACTGCGGTGGTTTGCAGGGTTTGTAGATGACGTGTCTGTCTAATTGACAGATTATTTATCAATTGACTTAGCCTCGATGACTCAAATCTTTGGTGTTCATTTAGATAATATATGCTTAAATTTAGCCTCGATGACTCAAAACTTTGATCTTCATTTAGATAATATTTGCTCAAGTTTGATTGTTGGCTTTTCTAAAATTGTTAATGCGTTTGTCCCACTTAAAACAATTAGCAGAAGACAGCTGAAACAAAAATTAAAACCTTGGTTATCAAAAGCAATACTTAAGTCTAAATTATGAACAGGTTGTTGTACACTAAATGCTACAAACAAAATAATCCTGAGTTAATTGCTTAGTACAAAAAGTGTCTTGATAATTAAGCTGTCCTCCATAAAAAGATTAGCAAAAGAACAATAATACACATCGCAACTACTAACACATAGACAAGAGTACTGAAACAATGGACTATAACACTACCGTAAGTAATACAAAATTTGTTTAATGCGTTTTTTGACTGATTTGGGCGTATTTTTTGCTGCTGATTTCAAAAATCTGCCGTCATTTGGCAAAACCCATTATCTTTGCAAGGGACAAATTAATGTTTCGACTATAACCAAAGTCTCGTCAGCCTTGCTACGCACAGCCAATCCAGGCTAAACTCATTCCAGACTGTAAAGACTCTGTTTTTGCATTGCTCTACCTGTACATCTCGACTTCATCTCTTTTCTAGGTTGTGCCCTATTTTTGGCAGGTGACTGGCCCCAAACAACGATACCCAATGAAAGAACCTATAACCGCTAACCCACAACCAAGTTACCGTTAGCCTAACTAGCCCACATCACTAGAAGCCCCCATGGTAACCCACTCATTTGCAGCTGCAGACGCGTTTCGACCTTATTATGGTCTCATCAGTGCAGCATAGCAACCTCCCACCTTCCTAAAAAAAAAAAATTCTTAACCTTCAAAAGAACTACACACCCCAAATCTAAGCCTCTCCTCGTTCTGCTCAAGGTAGAACATTTGAAATAAAACCTTCAAGAAAATAATACAGGCTGGATTATGATGTCACAGATTCACTGTAAACAATCGATAAGAATAGAAAAGTCCGGTTGGTTTAAACATTATTTTCCCGGTAATCTGAGAAGGAATATTTTGTTTAAGGTTTGTAACTATACCAGTTACCAAAACCTACAAAAAACCTCTCTGCCCAACCCGTTCGCCCGTGAAAAAGCGGGGGACAAGGCAGGCACTGTGTCTGCGCATGCAGCCCAGAAAACACAGTGAACGTCAGCGCTTATCGGTGGTTTAAACATCAATATCCCGGTACGTTTGTCGAACTCCATGTACAGTTACAGGATCCAGCAAGATGATAAAAAGAAGGATATGTAAGTCAAATAGAATTCATCTTTCCTACACTTCTACGATAGGCACCCCCAAAGTCAGGCAACAACAAAGCCCAATGTGTCAGGATAAGAATATGCTGCACTGATGAGACCATAATAAGGTCGAAACGCGTCTGCAGCTGCAAATGAGTGGGTTACCATGGGGGCTTCTAGTGATGTGGGCTAGTTAGGCTAACGGTAACTTGGTTGTGGG